>CM056693.1:6327500-7577500 GCA_029849275.1 Papilio elwesi | reverse complement strand
TTAATAAAATGTACCATTTTAATATAAAATGGAATGCAACTTTAAACGCAGTGCTGAAACGACGTCATCTTTAAATGTACCAAATATTCTAATTGAGGCCTAAGAACATAATTAAATCTGGTAAAACGAACATTGGCTCTAACCCAAGACACTACAAAAACAAACTTTTAAGATTTAAGATGGCGAGCGAGATGTCAATCCGGCGACAGTTGCAGGCTATCCAACAAACAACTAACATATTTATATACAAGGTAAAACCTATTGATATGACCCGAAAGATTTATATGGAGTTCTTGCGAGAAAAAGATTTTGTTCTTTCAGACCCGAAGAAAAAACATCAACTCTATTGCCATTGTCTATTATTGAATTCTAATTTATTATTCTAATCTATTATTATATATGTATATGCCAAATTAAATATCTTGTCATGTTTTTTAAGCAATAATCTATTATATTATTGACTAGTGACCCGCCCCGGCTTCGCCCGGGTACCACTAATTATGTTGATCCGATCGCTACCAAATACAGGAATGTGTCAATCTTAACAATACCTGTAAATTTCAGAGACCTGTCCAGCCGTTTCGGAATCTATAGGTCTATGTACTATCTAGATACTATTTTGTAAATAAATTATGAAAAGTATTCTATGTTACTTCCAATACCTCCAAGAATATGTGTACAAAGTTTCGTGATGATCGGTTGAGTAGTTTTCGCGGGAATGCGTAACAAACAAACTTACATTCACATTTATAATTTTTGTATTTTGTACATACCCTTTAATAAATATTACAAGTCGATTGTATGATCGTTACTTGTAGACATTGAATCTTTACCCAGTGAGTTCGTTTGTTTGTTACGCTTTCACTCGTAAACTACTCAATCGATCAGTATAAAATTTTGTATACACATTTTGCAAAGGTGAGATTTTTTTATAAATACAAAACCTTACCGAGGGATTGTCAAAATATCGCCTGCTATCGGTTCCCATAGTAAGTGTGTAATTATGACCTGACAATAAAAACTTCTTGACAATTTGTTATTGTCATGTGATACATTGCCATGGCGACCGACAGCAACATGTTTACCTGTAATATCAAATTATTGGGCATGGTGGGGGTAATTATGAATGTTGTAATTAATTCATTTCTATGCACTATCATTAAAGTAAATATGGATACAATCATTTGGCAGACGGAACCGATAGAATAATATAATGAAGGAGTCGTACCGAGCTATACATTATTCATGCCAATATATTTCATCTTAATTTCCAAGTACATTAGCATCGAAAGTGAATGAAACGGACGGACGCTAAATCCAGCATATGTTAATATAACAGATATTGATCGTAATGCTTAATGATTGGTACATTATTGTAATGATTGTGTTTGCAGAAATAATTTGAAATTCAGATCTCCTTTTAATGTTTGACTAGCTTCGACGGGCTGAACGGTTCCCTGACCCGCGTGCCGCCACAGTCCTAGGGTTGACAGTTGCCACGACAAACTTTACATTTGTTTCTATTTAAAAGTTATAATAACCTTTGATTTATTTCGTAATTTAAAAATGAATCGTGAAACAAGTTTTCTCATTACCTAACTTTGTAGAATTATTTAATTCTCGTTTTTATTTACGAGTATTATAACGTAGGAACAGTCGCTGCCTTTTTAAATCCTGTAGTGAAAAACATAAATTTACATGTTACGCTGGTTAGCGGGCGTCACTCAGATGGACAAAACACGTTATTAATATAATTATAAGAGATAGCTTCAAAGTTCCCATTGTTGACAAAAGAAAAGCGCCTACGGCGGGTACATCTACATACAAAGATGCTCAGACGACCATATGGTGAAGCTTGCCCTAGAGTTGCCTACGACGAAACTCACCAATGGAAGGCCGCCCATCACATGGCAGACAAGGGTCCAAAAGGACCAGAAGAAAGCTCATTTAGACAGAGACGAAGCGCAAGATCGTGCTAAGGTGTAGCCAGAAGAAGTGGAAGTGGAAGACAAAGATATCATATACATCCAATTGAATCGATCTTTCTGTCACACTTCCAAATTCCAAACTTCTGACAGTGGTAGAGCCCACGACAACAATATCTATTGCAAGAATGTACTGGCTTGGCCGGTTAAATACCATGACCTCACAGAAGACGGGCGTGAAGTAGAAGTTTTCTGCGTCTGAGGTGCCGGTGGCGTTATTTAAGTCCTTATCCCCTTTCTATTAGGAAAAGGATGAGAAAGAGGAAGGAAATGGATTTGACGGGGAAAAGGCGGATAGGAAGGAAATATCCTTTTTTCTGTTTATCCCCTCCTCTGTCCATTAAAGGTAGCCAACGCATCTACAACTTATTTGCTTCTGGCAGATACCTATGAGTAGTGGTCACTTAATACCAGTTGAAACACTTGCTCGCTTGACACCTAGATCCATAAAAAAGCAATGGTTGTTTGAATTAAATTCTTCAAACCTAGGACCCGCGCGTTAATAACTAGGTACACTAACCGCCGACTGAAAAAAAATATTTTCACAATGGAACTAGATATATTTATAATTTTTTAATTAAATATCAGTGATATAGAGCCATCTGATACATTTCACCTCCGAGAGTGTCTCGGTGTTCGGGCGCTTGTATCCACGTACCCTTTCGCCGCGTTGACTTGTCCGCGCGGGCGAATGTTTCCTCGAGCATCGCTGGAAATTAATTTTGAAATTGAAATACCTTTGTTTAACCTGCACACTTTATACATAATTCCGAGAACATACTATACGTATGTACCGCGAAGAACTTAAAAACTCAATTACATGTATGTACATCATTGTTTAATGGAATTCGTATAGGTAGAATTATTTTCAAAACTAATTTTCCCCAAGGTGCATATCTTCAGCTCCACCTACCCCTTTCACAATGGAAGATGGCCACCGACGGCAATCTCACATAGCCCTGACTTTCCCCTTGAAGCAGGTTATCTTTTGAAGTCCCCCTGCTCTCCAAGTGTATCACCCCTCGACAAAGAAAACCTATTATAACCTATTATACAGATGAAAAAAAAACCAGATAGATGTCTTATTATTATTACAAGTAATTGTACTTAACTGAACTGTTACTACGGCCGCTGAACACTACGTCGAGGGTATTATCTGTATTATTGCAATGAATGAAAGTCCTTGTATTATATATCTATCGACATCCCTAAAGCCCTTGAAGAAGTCTACCTTTTAATAATAAAATGGACGACTAGTGGAAATAAAACTACGAAGCGGTCGCCAATTTATGTCTACATTAGAATGAATAAGGATGGTCAATAAGTTTGTAGACGTAACACTCGACGGTAGCCCGCTACCCACATTGATCAGAGCAACTTTAAAAACTAACGGGCGTTTCCTCGAACTGCACGAATATATCCCATCTTGAATATTGTCGGTTCTCGTCGAGAAAACCTTGTCGAGAATTTGGCCAGTATGGTCTTTATACGTTGTTCAAAAAGTTTCGTGAAGTTGAACAATTCGATTCGATCGATTCTTCAAATCATTTTCGTTAACAAGAAAAGGAATTGAATGTGCTGATTTTTTTAATTTTTTTCTAGTATACATGCAATAAGTGTCTGTGTTGATTTATATTTAATTGTTGCAATACAATTAATGTCGCATAACTGTAAATATGTTACGTGTATTATATTAAGTTTAAAGGCGAATCGCTACTTGTTTCTTAAGCTTTCAATAGAAAGTTCACTTGAAAATATTTTCAGCGTACAGTTCACTTCAAATATGGGTTCAAGTTTCAAAGAAGTGTTTTCACAAAATATTAAGGATATGTGGGAACTTTGTTACTTTGCGGGTTTTATTTTTAGAGTTAAGGAAACGAAGAACACACTTGTTTAAGAAAGACATACATGTGTATGTTTAATATTATACTTTGCTTAGTATGTTCTCATGCGGTTGGCGTACATTTTTATTGTAACTTCGGAGCATATACTCTTCACAGAGTTGCGGTTGCTGGCATAACTATCTTTGCAGACACTCGAAGCATTGTTTTATTCGCGTTTCTTTTTTCGCCTATTTCTCTTTACAGGTGTACGCTACGTACGCTGGTGTTTATTTTATTAATCATGTTCGCATCATCTTCATGATTATCAATTAATGTATTGAAAATAAATAAACGTTATTCAACTGTCTTAGCTTAATACTAGTTTTAATAATAATTTAAATTTTAACAAGAGTAATGAAAGAAACAGAAGAAATAATGTGGAAGCATGTTTTAAGAAATGAATGGGCTGCATGGATCAGATTTTTTCCTTACGTAAGATTACATAAACAATTTTGGCTGTAAACCAAAATCTACAAAGATTTAGAAATGCCTTACTGTCCTCATCCGGTGGACTCCTCCACCTCCTCCACCTTGACCATCTTGTGGGAGGCCTACCTACACTGCGTAACCTGTACGTGGCCGCCGTTCAATGGTTTATGGCAGATTAATTGTTTCTCAGGCGAATAACTTATTAAAATGCCGAAAAAAAAGAATTTCATAGAAGGAAATAAATCTCGATCTTGGATGGCGGTCATTGGAGGAGACCTACGTTCAGCAGTGGACAATTGAAGGCTAAAATGAAGAGAAAGAATAGAAAAGAAAGACAATTTTACTTCTATATTGAATAAGGCATTAGTTCACATTGTAGTTTATTGTGTGACAAGTAGAGAGAGGATCACAATTTATACAACAAGGATATCGATGAAAACTTTGATGAACAAAAAGAGAAGGTAGAAATTTTATGAATTAAAATAAACTGGCAGAAGTATATAAAGGAAAGAGATTAAATCAAATTGACAAATCGTCAGAGCGATAGATAAAACAAAATAATCATTTTGTTAAATGTAAAATGTTCTACGGTAACAATCTAACATTTCCCATTTATGGTAAATTTATGTTCATACTTGACTATCAGGCTGGTAGTCGGCCGTCTAGCTTTCAACCCCGTTCTTATATTTACATAAATTATGAGCATGGTGCCTTCAGCGTGTCCTCGAGGATATTTACCTCGAAGCACCAGTTATAATTATTGTTCAACGTAGCTCGTGCAAGAATTAATATTTTATTGCACGGAACTGATACTGATTACAGTGTTCTTCATACGTCCAATCGATTGATAGTTTACCTCACTTTCGAACTACAAAATTACTGTCTCGTTCTAATAACATTTGTCTAAAATCACTTTTTAAAAGAGCTTGGCTCTTGAAAACCTTGCGGAATTAGCGGTCGTAAGCCAAATTTATCTATCTGATCTATTAAGTTTTAGAACTTTAATAACTCTCAAAAGCGGGATCTGCCTGAATTCAACTGATCTGATGATCATTTGCGATCCTATCCTATACACACACACACACACACATATATATATATATATGTATATGTATATATATATTATTTTAGTATTGTGCAACACGCATCATAACACCTATGAATGGTATGATCAAATGTCGAATCCGTATATCATTTGCAGATGTCAATAAATTATAGGTTCCTCTAATGCCACGTGAAGACATCAATTGTTATGACTGAACACAATGGCGTATAGGATTCCGTTAGCAGTCATTTAAAAAAATATTATCAATGGGTAGAAGCATTATAAGGGAAATACAACGAAGTCTTAGGTGCGAGCAATTTGTATTCCGGCTGCCGCGGTTCAGTGAACTTAATGGCAATAAATTTTAAGGCGAAACGAAATAAAGGGGCCTCGGGTAAATAAAAACCCTTTCGGATTTTCGTAATTTTTAGAGGTTTTGAACTCTGCTCGGAATCTTCGTTTTATTGATGTTATTTTACTTTACGAGGTCAAGGATTCAATAACATTTTACTATAATATTTTTGTTATATAATTTATAACCAATCTAGCTGTAAAAAGAAATAGAAAGAAAACATGATATATTTATGTAATGTCATTATCTTCACTTTAAGAACTTTCCTTGATTTTATCAGTAAGCATAAGATCAGCGTTGTCGAGATTAATATGATGAAGTTCATTAGAATTATTCTAGATGTAAGCCCAGTCATCTTCCAGTGTTAGCTTATAGAGAAAAATTTTATATATGTAAATATATTTTAATATCTACTTGTCATCTCTAATATGTCCCTTTCTATGCCTTTGGAACTTCATTACTTCACACAGGGCTTTAAATGCAGTCTTAAACAACCCGCCTTATTGTTGTGGTGATGGCTTACCACTACCATCAAGTATCTTAAATATACTGGTAAAAGCTGTTGCCTGTGCTGTGGAGTCTACTTGCATCATTTAACTTCCAAAAAGAGAAGGAGTAGCGATATGCTGCAATAAAAAAAATTGATACAATGTAATTTATCAAAACTAAATGTCAATTCTAAGATAGTGTAGTGATTTATGAAATCCCTTAACAAATTATAATGTCCTTCGCAATGTAATTCGCTACAATCCATGCGCGAAATAAATAATTGGACGTCCACTTTGAACCTACCGCAAACACACATCGTGAACTAATTTTCAAGTGCGCTTTTTTCTCCAATTCTCTCAGGAATTAAAAAGGTCGAATAGCGAGCCGGCTACATCGGAGGGTCCGCCCCGCAAAAAGTTTTGAAGGCTTTAATTTAGCCCGTTGTTAATTCGCGCGCGACCGATTCAAAGGCACTCCCGGCCATTATTAAAAGCGTAAATTGTCAAACAGATGTTGCGAACGACTTTGGTTGCGTCCCGCCTAGTTTAAAACGCAATGAAAATTTTATCAGCACAATCAGGTTTCGATGCTTCGAGGCCTAACGAGTCGTTAGGCTGTTGATATGACGTCGCCGTATCTCTTTTATATTTTTGCTTTGTATACCGAATTATGTATTCCAGACCGTAAATATCAAAGGTTGTTGTTTGTTATTCAATTAATTTTTCATATTTGGCTTCACATACATATGAAATTTTCCTGAAACAAGATAACACAAACATTTTTTATTTACCAAACAACTATCTGAAAAGACTAAATTATTTGATATACCTATGTATGACTAAATTTGATATAAATGTAATTTTATTTGATTTCTATTTCATATTAGATGCAAACATAGGCATCGACAGATGTTTTAAATAGAGGTCTTAAAATACAATTAAATGTACTTTTAAATTTATTAAAATTCTGAATTTTAGTCGTTTTCTAAATTACGCGTTATTTATTTTGTTCATACTAGTAGTGCTCGTACTTGTGACTTTATAAATCTTAATTACGATCGAATATTTATAAATGATTATTGTTGCACCCTTAGTGTAGCGGTTAAATATTGAGTTTAACCAGTAGACTACGAAGTTTTGAGTTTCGGTTTGATGTTTTTCGAAATTAACGTTTTTTACTATTTAGGTCTCCGGTGTATTGCAATGGGTTCATCCTGTAACACATCTGTATATCTACACATACTCAATACAGATAAAAAAATTGAAGTGTCTGCATGTAATATAAAAATAAGTTCCAACGTCAATAAAATATTGATCGTCGATAAATATTATTGTTTGTTATCAGTTTACAAACAGCCTCCACTTAATTTTTGTGGTTACTTACACTTAATGATTGCAGTTTTTCGAACTATGTTCAAATACGTCGCGCGGTGTTTAGCGCTTTTTAAACTAATGTCGTAAAACAAATTGTTTTCTTTTCGTTATGAATTCTCTCTCTCAAATGAATTTTCTCTTTGCACAAAATGATTTTAAACCATAAATATATATTTTTTGATTTCCGCGAGGGAAAATGCATTAAGCATACCTACTGCACCGTGGGGACAGTGCAGTGGTGATGTGGGAATCTCCTCCCCCAGATAGGGAGAGGCATACCCACTAAAAACCCTGTCGGTGGTCTTCTCTGCTTTTTGCGGATGCCACAGGTGCACTATTGTGTTTCACCGCGACATCCGCAAGCTGGCTCGCTCGCTCCGCGCCAAGGAGGGGAGGACCAACCACTGAATGTCCCCCTAGGCGTGTGGGCTGTTGGTGCCGGCAGAGAATCTCCATTCCCCGCCAGCCAGCGCCACTACGGGGAAGCGACGGCGGCAGTGTATTGACGCCTTCTGCTCCCCGCTCGCCTGCGCCGGAGCGGAAGGCTCCGAGGGGTCTCCCTCGCGCTCCCGCTCCCTCTCCTTCTTCTTTGAGATTACTATCTCAGAGAGACCACGGCTTCCCAAGCCCTCTCGCTTCCCAGCATCGCGTGTACAACGCCGGGAAGCAAGCGCAGAGGGCGCCTAGCTTAAACCACTTTAAGAGTAACTAAGCTCGAGGGCTCCCTCCGTATAGGGAGCCTCAGCTCGGGCCGTTACTTTATTATTATTACCGGATCGGGAGGCCGGGAAAGTTACTTAGTAAGTCTCGTATCGAGACGACATGATCGGGGACTATAGAAGGTAAGAGAGTAAGGTTTTGGCAAAGAGATACTACGGTTCATATCCGAAGGGGTAGAGGGCTAAAAAGAACTAAAAAAAATGGATCACTTTCCGTAATAAGTATACTTATATTTTTTCAGGCACATGTTAATAATATGAATTTGGTTGTTTCTCTTTTTTCACTCAATCTAACAAAAACCCTTTTTAAGGATAAAAAAACAATGTCCCTTGAATTTGTTGTTAAGAGTTTACAATAAAATTAATTTAAAAGAATCAAAAGTTGATTCGCAAATAAGAAGAATAAGATTAAACTTCGTATGAGTATGTATGTGTTCCAAAAATCATTTTTTTTATTCCCACGCAGACGAAGTCGCGGCAACTGCTAGTTAAGAATAAATATTTAAAATTCTCAAATAAAAACCTAAGATTCTAATTATCGCTACAAGTTTACTTTGAAATACAAAAATGGACATAAATTAAGACGTTTACTTAAAACTATTTCAAAAGTTGTAACAAACAGAGTGAAGTATCTAGTTTATTTATGTAATAACCTGAGGTCAAGTTGGCTGCTTAACCTCAGGAGTTTAATAAGTTCTTAAAATGCTATTAGAAATATAAAGCCGTCAACTAATAATAATACAAGTTACACATTACATTAAACGACTTACTTTACGAGATCATATCGAAAACTCTCATAAAACTAACTTTATTGCTTTTAATCTCGTATAACATTTTTCTTTCGTTAATTTATAACTTTTTAATGTTATGAATACTAGGTAGTGGTAGATTTGTAGCTACTTGACCTTTATTTAAAGTTAAAATTTGAAGAGACTAGCATTTTGAATCTCTTAATGTAGTCAGAGGCATGAAAAACTTAGGATATTTGAGTTTTTTTATTAGACGGTTGTTCTTCCATGTCGCAGATGTAGTGACAAACCAAAATGAGAACAATAAAGTCACTACAACTTGCCGACCTTAACATATCATAGTTTTCGTAGTTATAGCGATGTCTACTAGATTGGTAAAATTCATTTCATTTTCAATTTCAAAATACATCCGGCACTTCCACTGGACACTTTGGACACTTTTGTATAATGAAACAGCCTAAAAAGTGTATGAAGTCTGCCACTACAAATAGGTCCGTTTCTGTCCTATAACCTTTTTTCTGGTAGCGCGTAGTGTCCACAACTCATTCTCGTGAACTGTTTTCAGTTGGGTGTTTGCACAGGCAGGATATGTCAGTTGCGCAAACTCTCCGCCGCCCCTGGAGAATTTTTTCTACGAATGTTAGACACATTCGTAGAAAAATTTCAGCTTGAAAGATATGCGATACCGACATTATCCTATAGGTAATTTAAATAGGAGATTATTCCCTTTAAACTCGAATGAAAATGAATGAATCAATGGAAATCAAATATGGACAATATTTGATTTTTTATGCCCACTATACTTAAGGTACTCGTATATTCTTAGAATAATTGTAATTGACCTGATACATCCTAGTGAAATAGACACAACAGAATTATTCTGTCTTGTCTCTCTCTGTTATGTCTGTGTACTTCGAAGACACATTCGCCATTCTGCTAGTTTATAAATTAGCCAATGCCCAAATGCGTTTAGTTGTACCTCTAAGACGACTTATTTTATGGAATAAAGTGGCAATCGTGACTAAGGTTCATTTGATTCTAAAGGCCATCGCTACCCATAGACATCAGCGACAAGCAGATCTATTGTAGATGCGTTATCAGACAGAACAAGAATTGAAAAGGATGATCTTCCAATCCATAATCGGTTGTAGGGACACAGGCCAGAGAGGACTCTGAAAGAGGGAATGCGCCGTAATCCACCACGCTGGCCCGGTGCAGGGTGGCAGAAGTCACATGTCTTCGAATTTAGTGGTTCTAAGACATGTCGGTTTCCTCGCGATGTTTTCCTTCACCGTTTAAAAAAAACATTTTTTTATAGAAGAAGGTGGCAAACAGGCAAGCGGATCAACCGATATTAAATGAGCGCTATCCATCTGCAACAAGCTAATGAGCTGTAGAGGCGTTGCCTACTTTTAATGGACAGAGGAGGAAATAAACAATAAAATGTATATTTCCCTTTACTAGCCATCCCCTCCCCCGACAAATCCTTTTTCTCGGCCCGTCCTTCTCTTGTTGGAAAATGATAGAAAGAGAAAAAGGACTACGATTATGCCTCCGGCACCTCATTCTGCAGACGATACGCAGAAATACTTGTAATACACGCCTGTCTTCTGTGAGATATAGAGACAAAGATAAGATGGTATTTCACTGGTCTATCCGGCCCATTTGTGCAACAAATGTTGTTCTTAAACACAGACAGAGAGAGAGAAACAGGAAACGATCATGTCTGTAAAAGAATGTTGCACAAAAGAGAAATGGACTAAGAAGGTTGTATAATATTATGAAATGTTTATACGAAGGTCTTGATTACGGACCTTTTGTTTTAATTCGAAAAATAATTATGATCTAAAGTTGATATTAATGAGGCATCCATTTGGCTTCCGTCTCGAAAAGTCATTTGGCTTTTAAGTGCACAAATGATTTTTATGAAAAGAATTCCATAAATATCTCCGAAGATTCCTTCGATTCATTCAATTTGTAAGACGATTAATATTTTTTATTTGTATTGACAGTGAATTGCGAAAACAAAAACAAACTTAACGAAAAATATCTTTATTATCTTTTCAAAGATTTTTTTCATGACTTTGTCAAGTACAAAGAGTCAACTTAATTTAAAAATGAATAAAAATTTAGTGTACAAAAATCTTAACATTAAATCTATATTAAACGAGTTAGTGTAACCATTATCGTAGCGACATGTGTTGTAAAGCTATTATTAAGGCGTACAAATTCAAACTATGGACTTTCGAAGTCAAGCCTAACATTTCTTATTTCTGTTGATACTTCCAATATAATGTACGACAAAATATCATGTTTTGACAACAGTTTATGACTTTGTTTTCTTTCTTATCTAATTGACAATTAAATATCTAATATATTCGTTTTAATATTAATTATTTATTTATTATTAACTATTTTCGTAAAGTTATGCAATCACATAATAATTTTAATAAATTAATAAAAACAACTTTTTTTTTAATAAAATGTCTGTTCCATGGTTTATCATCAGTATCATAAGACATATCCATCCAAATTAAAGCCATTAAGTAACTGTTTCATTTAAATTTTATATTATGCTCATTATAAACCAGCTTCTCCTCGTCCATAAGGAATTTCTGCATTAGTAGTCAAGTAATAATTCCCGGGAACCCTGAAAACGTAATAGAATTCACGTTATAAGTTTCTGGGGCTAATTAATAATATCCATTCAAACTCGGCGAAAGTAGAACGTAGCCTTTACTATAATTCACAGTTCTTGGGAAAAGCTCTAATGTAGTTTATCACAAATAGAAAAAACTTCCACTTTTTACCACTACTCCACTGTTTTTGAAAGCTTTTTGATTCAAAATAAGATGTACAATACATATATAATATTCTATTGGTAACTTTTTAAAGTTAAGTAGTATTTCACATAAGATATCCTATATTTTAAATTGTACGCATCTTAAATGTAATGTTCCGCATGAAAGTTGAAAAACCACCCATTAATACTTGATACAACTCCATTCAAATTTTTCACTTGCTTGGCAACGATAGGAAACTTCGTTAGGAAACCTTATAGAAACGTAAAATCCGCTTACTTCAATTTACTGAAAACAATTGTTTAAGCATTGAGTCCACATTTCTACGGATTTAGTTCAAAGTATGTAAGATGGATATTGGACATCGATTTAAATTGTTTATATCCTATGTTACATACGTGACAATGCGAGATTATCACGTGTCAATAATATATATGAGCTTATTTTTTTAACTTAGAATATTAAGTTATAAATATGCGCTAACGCTTGTAACCCAGGGGGATAGGGAGAGTTCATGGATTTCCATTTGGCGTGATCCTGGAACACCTTTCTCGCTTCTTCTACATTAATACATCTACGCATACATGCTCGTGGTTCCGGGTGCTCCTTATATCGCCCTTTTTTAATAAGTCTAAGTAAGTCCTTTTTTACGAATCTGATTTTCGATTTATGTTTTTCTAGGGTTTCCTACCAACACTGCCGCTCATTTTTGTTATTCTCACTTCATTCATCCTTTCAACATGCCTGAACCACTGAAGCATACGTTTCTCAATTCTAGTCACAACCACACAAGCCACTTTGAAGCACACTCATAACGCTATTTTTAACCCTATCATTCAAAGTCACGCCTAATATACTTCTTAAGGATCGCACCTCAATCACATTAACTCTACTAGCATTCTTTTCTGCCTAATCCAGTTTTCACATCCATACATTAAAAGTGGGGACTTGTATAGCATTGTGTATTGCCTGTTCTGGCATCGCCTTCATAGACACATTCCGATTCCTCACTAGTGTACCTATAGTTCCATTCATTTTATTTCCCGCATTCACTCGTCGTTCAAAATTCTTAATATGCCTACCATCTCTACTAAACATACACTACAAATACACGAACTATTCCACCTGTTCCATTTTTTTACCGTTAACCTTTATTTCAATTACATTCTTAATTTATTTTCTTTCAAAGACCACTTTCGTCTTACCTACATTCATTGTCATGCATTTACCTTCTAATGAATCATTCAGTACATTCAGCATAAGTTGTAAGTCCTCCGCCGATGACGCAAACACGACCTGGTCATCAGCGTACAAGAGACATTTTACAATAAAAAAATAATACTTAAGTTCTTGCGTATTATTACCAAAGATATCGAAGGTAAAACGAATTATTATTAGTAATTCCAAGCTAAAGGTGACAATGAATGACAAAATCTTACGCGCTTGGGTCGCACTTCCCAATAGGCATCGTGATAGCTTTCCTCTCCTCTACCGAGTAGTTCTTCCACACTCTGTAGTTTTTGGCATTAGATCCGAGTAAGGTACCCGGTCGTTTCATAGAATCTACCAGAAGTTCCCAGCATCGGTTGTGATTGCATAAATCTGTGAATGTATTAAATCTAAAATTAAATTTGACGCCACATTTCATCATTTGTTTCCAATCGGAATATACAGATTGAAACACAGCCAATTGTATACATTTTATTCTTATATCCTTAAAGTACTTAATAGTTGTTAGCATATTTTGTCATCGGCATTAACTGCTTCCCTCTCTCGTCGAGGAAGGAGGCCTGTGTCCCTGCAGTGGGAAACATTCTAAAAAAGGCCGATTTATTATTATATTTTATTATTAACTACTAGACTATTAAACATATTTTTCCTTATTATTAATTTTTATCTATAAGCAAATAGCGGTTAAGGAAATATTAACATATTCTCGTAAGAAAGGTTTATATAGAAAGTAAAAGCGAAGGAAAAATTTCTTCGGCCATTACTTTTTACTGAGCTACGAAACCTAGTTAAAACTTACAACATAATAAAACTTAGCTGGCAATACTAACGCTCGTACATTAATCCGATATTAACAAATACAAAGTATGCAGCGAGGAAATGAATATAATATTGCACTTTACCAACTATTATTAAAAGTTACATTTTATAGGTTAGTTAGGTTTCTAGGTCAATCCCACATTGTCTCGATAACTAGTCGCCGAGCTCAGCGGACGGCTGAGCACCGCACGAGGCGGGCTTGATGTTCGGACTAATAAAATATTTGTTAGCGTTCGGATATTGCACGTAAAAATACGTTGGACAATATGAGAAGGAAGACCATAAAATAATTCTCTAGTCAGAAAATTAAGTGTAGAGAGAAGGAAGACTTGTTGGCAGAATGAGCCGGTTTTGTATGATAGGAAATATACTAAAAGGTGACATAAAAAAGTAATCAAATTTATTGTATTAGATTAATTTGCCTTTCCACAGTAAAAATTTTAAAATATGTTATTTTTATTTTACTACTACTTAGTTATTTCTTTTGTTCTTTTTGTGTATATAGTTTATATGTAAGTCCTCAGTTACAAATGTTAATGATAAAACAAATAGATTTTATCATAAACGTTCTCAGTGAGATAATCAGTAGGATACATTAGACTTTATTTTTATAATTTTTATCTTTTGTTTTTGAAAATTTCATTGAATTAATTTAATTTGGAAATTAATGTAACTGAAATATAATAAGACAATTCATTAAAAACCCGATATTGGAGTAAAAATCAACACGAATAAAGTTGTCCATTTATAACAATACTTTTTTTCTATTGTTATTGTAAAAACCTTTTTTTTCCATTGACCAGACGACAAAGGGCTGAATAACCTGACTACGTTGAATGTATTCCTGTTGTATCTTTGTTTTGTTAGGAGGAGTTTACTAGTTGTTATACAATTGTAAGCTCGGACGGATACATTATTAAACTGAAAAGCGAATAAAATAACAGTAATATGAAATTTGTACCTATCATTGAAAATGCCGGTGCAGGCCTTTCAGTGCAGCCAGGCTGGACCACCGGCCCGTTATGTCTGAAGTTCGGCCAGAAGTCAACCTTACCCATGGCGCTTTTAGCTCCATACTTGCTACTGTCCGTATGCACGACAACCACCGAGTCCGCTGAATCCGGGCTTAATCTCAAATGAACTGGCTTGTTCTCGAAGCCGAGCTTCGATGGATCGAGACCGGTGATGCTGTAAAAATAAAACTATGATCATATTTTATAGAGGAAAAAATCACCGAGGGTTAGTTTTCGGTAATTTGCCCCAAGCATGCACAAACTTGAGCAACCCCAGTTCGTTGCTTAAGCTCGGAAAATGAAATGGTGAGTTGCAATTCTGAGTATTTGGTTACCAGCAGATGTGGTAAAAAAAAAATATTTTGCGGCCCCGCCGAAGCCCCCGAAAATCACGGTCCCGAAGACGGCGGCCATCATGGTGAGCCTCAAGAAGGGGGAGGCCATCACCATGACCGAGGTTCTCACCAAGGCCAGGGCCTCCATCACGCTTCGGGACTTCGGCTTGGAGACGGTCAAGCTCCGAACGAGCGTGACTGGCTCCAGGCTGATGGAGGTAGGGGGAGAGACCCCGGACGCCTCTGCTGACCGCCTGGCCGCCAGACTGACTGAGGTCATCGGGGCCTGGGCCGATGTAGCCTGCCCGACCAAATCGGTCAGCCTCAGGGTCACCCGCTTGGACGAGTCGGTTACCCAGGAGGAGCTGGTGGCCAAGGTGGCGGCTGCTGGTGGCTGCTCCCCCAGCCAGGTCAAGGCGGGCCAAATCCGCCGTAGCTTCTGGGGCGGCGGCTCGGCGATTATAAAGTGCCCTGCGACGGCTGCCAAGGCAGCCATCCGCCTCTCAACACCGAACACGGCGTCCGCACCATAGAGGCCATACGCCCAGAGCTCCGAGAATGGTGCGCGAGGACCCACGGGTCCCTCACCTTCCGAGTGACGCAGGTGATTTCTGGACACGGATGCTTCGGGAAGTACCTGTGTCGCATCGGAAGAGAGGAGACGGCGTCGTGTCACGGGTGCGGCGACGCCGGAGGACACGGCAGGGCACACCCTAGAGGTGTGCACTGCGTGGACTGACGAGCGCCGCACCCTGGTGGCGACAATTGGCGGCGACCTCTCGCTTCCCGGCGTTGTACATGCGATGCTGGGAAGCGAGAGGGCTTGGGAAGCCGTGGCTTCCTTCTGCGAGGTAGTAATCTCGCAGAAGGAGGAGAGGGAGCGGGAGCGCGAGGGAGATCCCTCGGCGCCCCCGCTCCGGCGCAGGCGACTGGGGAGGAGAAGGCGGCATTACATTGCCGCCCTCCTTCCCCCGTAGTGGTGCTAGCTGGCGGGGAATGGGGATTCCCTGCCGGCTCTAACAGCCCACACGCCTAGGGGGGACTCAGTGGTTGCCCCCCCCCTCCTTTGCGCGGAGGCCCCGGCAATCGAAGCCGGGGCCAGCTTGCGGATGTCGCGGTGAAACACTTTAGTGAGCCCGTGGCATCCGCAACAAAAGCAGAGAAGACCACCGACAGGGTTTTTAGTGGGTGGTGGTAAAAATATATATTTCAATGTGATGTGGTAGATTGAAGTTTGTCCATGTGGAGACTATGACCAATAGAGTAATCCCAACCATTGGTCTTCATTTGGTTTTGTATTAAAACATAACATTTAGTATACACATTAGGAAAGACGAATAAAGCAAGCAAGATGAAATAAATTGACGTACCGTAGCCAGCATAGTAAACATATTTGATTCAGAACCTGTGACAAAACATGAAAGACATAAAAGGGAATTTTTAACGAAGTTGAAATGAAATAAAACATAAGGTCCGAATCCCAAATGTTCCTATAATTTGATATTCATTAAAAACCGTTTTAGTTATTGTTTGGTAACAGTTTCTCTAATAGCTATTATTATTGTTGTACACATTGGGATATTCCCAAAGAGTTGTCACTGCTTATATTATAATTAGATATATAAGTTTAGATAGATATGTTTCAAGGCATCCTATTCAACATTCTATGGTCTTATGAAATACAAAAACATTACCATGCAGGTGGAATTCCTCTCTGAGCCAGCATGGTTCCAGCAATTCCAAAAAGGTGGGCTCCCAGTGAATGTCCGACTAGATGAGTCTTTTTCAAATTAAGACCAGCGGTAGCCATGTTACTTAAAGTGTTAGCAAATCGAACGCCGAGCTATGAAGAAAAACAATTTTTATGAGCATAACCAATAAGTTTCTTTAGTTATCCTAGGAACCTTCACGTATAATAACTGATGAAATAGCGACTCATATTTTAAAACGTTATTGTAATTGTGATATTAAGATTCTATTATTTTCTTTAACTATCTACATCTACAGTTTCAACATTATTCATCAAAAAGCCATCCGTTTCGACACGAACATTTTACACACATATGCACATTTTATTATTTCCATCTGTACAGTTATATGACGTCTTATTTCGGTAATATAGCTAAAGGTTCAGCTCTAACAATGTAATAATCCCAGCGAGGTGAACAGCACAAATCGGCTTTTACTAATAACTCTCGCAGCACAAATGTCAGATATAACTGTTGTTGTGCGATGGTCATTTAACATCGGATGAGCCGTTTGCTAATTTGCTGACTTCTACCATAAAAAATAGATTCGGAATATAATGAATAGTTTTAATTGAGTCCAAGGTGATAACGAATTTTCGTATAAAAGCGTCTACGACTTGATATTAACAATTCATAAATAGCTTTCATCATTTAAATATTTGAAACATGTATCCCTTCGTCATACTTAAGCTTTTGAATTTGTTTCTTGCTTAGGCAATTTAATATCGTTTACTTAAATGTATCAATTTACTTTATAAATGTCTTTCACCTTCCGAGCATTGGGTGCCGCCCATTTCATGTATGAAGTACCGAGACCTGGTAGTGCCATCGAGGCCAGATCCTGCCAATTCAAAAGCGCTACATTGCTTTTTCCTTCTTCAATATAAGCTGTTATGACGGCCGTGACGGCGGGACCGGTGGTACGACCTAAAAGATTAAAACATTAATTTATTTTAGCCCCGATAAAGTTGGTACCAAACAGAAACTCCTACTGAACTAATCATTAACATATAGTTTAACTTCTAGGACTATTTTAAAATTCAACTCCAGTGCAATTACTGTTAAATGTGTTGTTTGTTACTCAAGGTGGTCGTCGGGATTACTTTAGTAACATAGTGTTATTGCTTCTCTTATTGGAATGTTGTGAAAAGCGGCAATATAAGATTCCACTGGGGACGCTTTGCGTATTTATATGATATAAAAGGAACTATCTCCAACCAACTCTAACCTAAATTTGCGATGGTCGGCTTCAGCTGGATAGTTTACCTTCACTTAACTTGTTTACAACTTTTTAACTTCAAAACAGTTACCTGTGAATCCGTGTGCAAATATTACAGTATTTCTGCTGGAGTTATACCAGGTCTCGGAAAAGATCTTATGGGCTTCATATATGTAAAATTCAGTGTAATTCGCCATGGATCTTAAAAGAAAAAAGCAAATATTATTTGTACATGACAAAAATAAAAAAGTAACTCTCGATTCTATTATATCCCAATATCAATTTTTGCTTTGTTCCATAGAGCTACATCCTGATGGGGGTTCGGTGAGCATTTTCGGATGCTGGCACCAAAGCTGGTGAAATATGCGGGAATGCTCACCAGGCTGCTCCCCAACTGCGGGGGGGCAAGCGGTGCGTGCCGCCGCCTGTACGACGGTGTGGTGCGCTCTAAGGCGCTCTACGGAGCGCCCATATGGGCGACGAGGCCCCTGAGCAGGGAGAACATGGTCCTGCTGCGACGTGCGCAGCGGACCATGGCTCAGAGGGCCTCCAGGGCATACCGCACCGTGTCGTACGAGGCGGCGTGCCTTATCTCCGGAAGCCTCCCCTGGGACCTCGAAGCCGGGGTTCTAGCGGAAGTTTACCGGAGAAGAGCCCTGATGCGGCAGAGAGGCGATGAACCCCTCCCTGAAGAGATCGTACGCTGGAGGAAAGAAGGTCGCGACGATCTCTTCCGGCGATGGGAGGAGAGATTGGCGGACGCCTCGGTAAGCAAACGGCTTGTCGAGGCTGTCCGCCCCGTCCTGCGCCAGTGGGTGGAGGCTAGGCACCGGGAGCCGACTTACTTCCTGACGCAGCTTCTCACAGGGCACGGCTGTTTCGGCCGTTACCTGTGCGTGGTTGTGGGAATTGAGTCGGAACCCGGATGCCACCATTGTGCGACCGGCGACGTGGACACGGCCGAGCACACGCTCGCCGTGTGCACGGGCTGGGACGCCCAACGTGCCACGCTCACTGGCGCGATTGGGCGAGATTTGTCGCTGCCGGCCGTCATACGATCGATGGTCGGCAGCGAACGGAGCTGGGCCGCCGTTGCCTCGTTTGCACACGAGGTGATGGCGGCCAAAAGAGAGGCCCTGCGGGAACGCGAACGCGCAAGCGAAACCTTGCCTCCCCGCAGGGCCCCAACGAGGGGCCGCAGGCGTGCGAGATACGCCGCGGCCCTACAGCCGTAGCGTGACAGGTCGGGTGATCTGTCGCGCTGAACGTGGCGGATGGCCCCCTTCGTGTGTTCCGAGGGGGGCAGCATCATAGGGTGATGGGAGGGGCTTAACATCTGACCCCTCCCTACACGAGTCGAGCCCCTACCAAGGGGCCCCCCCTAGCCGGGTCGTGGATAAACTTACGTAGATGCCACGGCCCGGTCGGGCGAAGGAGAACACCGCGGGGTTTAGTGGGTAGTCTGGCCCAAATTTAAGGCCGGGAGTCCCACACGAAGCCGTCCTTGTTGCCCCCGCAGCACGGACGGCGAAGTGCGTAAATGCATTCCCCGCGTAAACAAAAAAAAAAAAAAAAAAAAAAAAAAAAAAAAAAAAAAAAAGAGCTACATCCTGAATGTAATTAAAGGTGTGCCTATTGTCAAACATCCCACCAAATATGAATACCTTACCTATGACAGAAACGATTGTGTTAAGGATACAAGTAGGTGTAATATTTTAATCTCCATTAGTGAGTTTTAGTTTAGACGGCGTCACCTGTTACTAATCATAAGGCAAACGAAATGTAACTTAGCATTACGACCACAAACACGGTCAACGCGGGGTTTTAAAATTCATAGTAGACATATCAAGAACCATCATATGAAAGGGAGGACCCTGTCCCATTGTTTACTAAAATAAAAAGTCATACCCATAGTAAAAACGAAGTTTTGCTTCGCTATTAGTTTTTATTTCTATATCTTCTTCATCACAGCTGGCTGTAAGAAATACGCTTAAATATTAATGCGGAAATACTGTCTAACATAAAACGTGTGTACTCATGTAAGAAGTTATGCTGCGTTAGCGTAACGAAACAAAATTTTTAGTCTTTGTTATTTGACGTTACTTCCATAAATAAAACGTTAGAGAAGACAATAGATATTTCAATAATAATATATTTCCATAGACTATCAAAAAAATTTTAAAAACGTAATAAGTGTATGTACGTACATAATTGTACGAAAGATACAAAAAAATGAGTAAACAGGAATGCAAGTATTAAATTCGAATTAACAAAATCACATAGCGAAGGTATTAGTCAGTTTTCGAGATCAGTGCAGTACCGTTAGTCGGGGAATTGGGCCGCAATTCAGACGTACAAGCCTACTTTTTTTTTTTAAAGAAACTTGTTTTTAATTTTTGACGTTTTACGATTACGTACGACCGACCTATTTGCGTTTCATTCGCTTCACGATACAAAAGATTTCTTTTTAGAAAGAAGGAATGGAGGTCTCGTCGCGAAATTTCTTGATACATGCACAGTATTGGATTGTGTCGTTGGTTTTATACAGAGGCTTTTAAGGAAAAAATCAATGGTATTGTGATTTTTTTTATGAATCGATAACAATATATGTTTTTTATAACAAATTAAAGAATTGTAAATATTTTGCCCCCTTGTTATGCACTATAAACTCTTTATCATTCCGGATATATCACATAAAAAGACATCATACGACAGTTACCTTATTATAAATATGTAAATAAAAGTTAGGTAACGGTACCTTCCCTATAGTCGTGATCGGATAACTAAAAACAAGTACTAATCAAGGTTAAGCGCGGCCCTGTTCTAAATAAAAAGAAACTATAAGCTGTTTTGTATTCATGCTGTCAATTTATGCAAATCGCCCTTTCTTACATTACCAATGACTTGACTTTTAAACATATACTACGTTTTAATATAACTACACGTTACCACGTTAAAATATAATACGTAGAGTGCTTCATAGAACACAAGCCCCATGTTCAACCCTATTAATATTATAAATGTAAACGTAAGTTTGTTTGTTACGCTTCCACGCGAAAACTACTGAATCGATCATCATGAAACTTTGTACACATATACTTGGAAGTATTAGAAGTAACATGGGATGCTTTTTGTGAAGAAAAAAAATAGAATGTAAAAAGCGAAGCATATGTATGTATTCTAAGTATAGACCAATAGACTCTGTAACGCTTGGACCGATTTCGATTAAATTTACAAGGATTGTCCAGATTGGCACATTCCTCTGTTTGGCAGCGATCGGATCAACATAATTAGCGGTACCCGGGCGAAGCCGATTCACTAGTTCACTAGTTTTCTAATAATAAATAAACGGACGTAATTGTATTGTTCGCAGAATTTTTTATATTTTTTTTATTACAGCCTGATACGTTTTTTGTGGTGGGTTGTACCGTAATCACTACGCTTGGCAGACGGGCTGGCGATCGCAGTAGGCGGCAGCGTATTGAGAGGGAGGACGCTGCTGGCTATGCTATGATGATGGGAGGCCTGCGTCGATCAGTGGACGTCAATTGGCTGAAGCGACGACGATGAATGATGATGTCTTTTGATAAACAATGACATAACTTAAATATAAAACTGCTTTCTTAAAAAAAATTGAAGCTTGACGACGGTCTAACCTGATGGTAAGATTTCTAGTTGTGATATTTAATGTAAATCAGATATTTTATGTGCAAATTCCAAACCAGTATCGGATATCTAAAATTATTTTATTGGCTTTTATTAACATTTTTACGACAAATATAGCAAACATCTATTTTTTGGGCCTTGTATTGGCTTATCTCAATAAACTACTTTTATCAAACTCCGTTTTGCGGAGAACAACATTGAACAAGGTTCTTCACATTAAGAAGTACCGCGCAACCCAGCCAACCCAACATTCTCACAGTCACGATTTACTTATCGGTAAAATGCATCGGTATGTATTTAGATATTACTTCGCATTTTAAATACTTCTACAATAAAGTTTACTAGAAAAAACCGAAATTAAAAATTCAGTAGCAAAAATCTCACAAATCACACGAGCAGAGCTGCGGCATGAACCTAGTCGTTGAATATTAATGAGTTTTGACTATTTCCGTTCCGTGTTATGTTAATGAAACAAACTAAGCGGGTCACCATTCCGAACCTGCAAAAAGTTACGAATATCAGAGAAAGTTCCGCTCAAACAATCTTTCCGACCGACCAGTAATATTTACTTAACGGGTCAATTTGTCATGTATGGTGTTGCCAAGACCATGGTTTTCATAACATCGCTTACAAAGTATTAAAGTAAGTAAAGTATCCCTATCAGGATTAACTTGAAGCGCAAAAATGGAGGTTCAGTAAAAAAGGAATGGCGGCAGAGACGAGAAACCGATCTCATCACTTCATCCACCAGGCCTCATACAGGATTGAGCTTCTGCTCTAACGCTGGTACCGAGCGTATAGAATTTTCTATGGACACTATGCCCTAATAAAATTGACCAGTTTCTCAAAAAAGAAAAAGTATCATACATCAGAGACACCATTTTTTTTGTGCAACAGCAAGCAGCAGTTTAGTAATTTTTGTTAGCTACTCGTAAGTACTGATTGTTATCTACGACGGAGTCGCTCGTGAGCTCGTGACCGTCTTTAAAAGATTTATTACCTCCGTATTTCAGAATTTCCGCACATTAGAATCTAAACATATTACAAAACTATTTCAGAAATGTCACTACACATTTTTCAACTAACTGAGAAGGTCTCAAAGATGATTAATTAGTACTGTTTTTATAATAGGGATCATTGAAATACTGACCAAAATTAAACACATAATTTCTTGTAGCGTATTACTTATTTGAATAAAAACTCGCCTCGTAATGTGCTCACGAAACACACAAATTTGTAGACAACAACATACAATCACAATTACATACACATTCCTTAATGAACAGAAAGAATATTACAACAAATACGGCACACCACAACAAAACGACTCACCAAAAATAAACAACACTGTGAGGATCAACACGCATGCGTTCATTTTGCGTTATTTTTACAAATCACCAATTATTCCGAGCTCCTTATGTTTATATATGGGGCTGCTATCAGTGCGTTCTTACGCATTGCCTGTAGTAATTCTATCTCCTTGACCTGAACAGATTACAGAGTCATAAATTTATTTAGCGTACGAAAATGTACACATTTTTAATGTTCAGTAACTATGACCTTGTTAGACATTGATTTAAGAATGCATGCGGGCTGTCTCACCTTTTTGAAATAGCAAATGGGAGCAAACTCGACAAAAGCTATCGGTTTTTATTCAATTACGTAAAGCATTTCACATGTTTATTTTAAAGCAATCAATATAATTATCTTTGGATAACACTGTAGCATGAATTATGTGTAGCGTTATAAAATAGGGCAGGGGGAGTTGAAGAGAATTGAGAAAGTTATGTTTTAGTCTTTTGGTAATATTTGGAAACAATGAATCAGTAAAGAGCGACGAAAAAACTATTTGGTAATAGTGAATAACATTATAGATAACCGAACCGAATCGGCGTATGAAGGACGAAACTGTAAAATATCTTACAACTGTCGAATAAATTCAAACTTTGGTAGTTTATAAATCACTTCAGATAAATATATGCAAAACTAGGAATAAACCTCTTATAACTAGTCTATGTAATAATACCTGGAATGATAATGGGGAGTCTAGCCGAATGATGATCTTAAGATCGAGAGATCGCAGAGATTAATCTCAAATAAGTCGTATAAATATAATTTCATTCTCATATGCACCTTTTCCGCATTGCATTAAATGTTTATTCGTAGATCATATGTCTTCTTCATGTTTGTTCAACATTTGTTGCGCGAATGGGCCGGCTCGACCGGTGAAATACCACGACCTCACAGTAGACAGGCGTGAAGTAGAATTCTGCGTTTCGTCTGATGAGTGAGGTGCCGGAGCTAGTTCTAGTTCTCTCCCCCTAACCACCCTTTTCTTATGAGGAAGGGATGGGAAGGGGAAGATAACTTGACGGTGGCAGGGATGTGTGGGAATTGGAAAAAAACATTTTCTGTTTGTCCCCCCCCCCCCTCTGTTTGTTAAAGGTGGGCAACGTATCCGCAACTCATTAGTTAGTTGCAGATGTCTATGGCGATCACTTGCCAGTCCCATCCAGTCGTCTCCCGCATCCTTGACTAGATCATCAATCCATCTTTTGAGAGGTTTTACTACGTTGCTTCGACCTGTACGCGGCCGCCGTTCACCTTTGCACCATTCCTTCCATGAGCAATATGTCCGGCCCTTTGCCACTGTCTTCGGGAAATGCCGGTTGCTTTGGTTCTATGACAATGTAGCGATGTTAAATCGCGGCGCAGTATTATATTCTGATGCTACAAATTACGTGAATCTTGCGTGGTTAAATTCTTTACTTTTATTCTCAGGAAATTATCGATAGAAATGTCATCTCTAATTTGATGTCGATCAATTTATTAGACCTTTATTGAATATTTACAAGAAACAAGGAACCTCACCACTTCTTGACGAAATTGACACAAGGAATTAGGTACCTCGTAATGTACACATATATGTCACCGGCCGATTGTAAGGGCAGGCACATTATAATCAGGCTAGTCAAATTCTAAAAGGTCGGCACATTGACAGCTTAACGAATAATTGAGAATGTGCCGTTTCTTTACTAGGCACTTTACAAAGAGGCGATGTGAGGCAGGCGCATATTTATCCAATAGACATGAATGTCTTTGTCTACAAAACGAACATTGAGCACTGATTGATCGAAACTTGAGACCCGCTTCATCGATTCGTTGTCAGTCACCCTTAAGTCGCTGGGTATAGACGTCACAAACAATATTACACAGGTTTCTTAAACATTAAACCTTATTTAAACAAAAAACATTTCGCTGAATTCACTAATGATTATTTTTCACTGTCTTCAATTCCCACTCTTGTCAAAATAAATTTAATTTTATTTCAGTATATAAATGTAATTTCTAAGTTTAGTTATCTAATGGTACGAAAATAATTGAATCACAAAAACATATTGTTTGTTTACGTTTAGCAACAACTTGCCAGCGAAAGAAAAGATGTGGCGCGAGATACGAGTTTCGACCAATCATCGCAGACGTTTCGTTTTGTAGACCGACATTTTCATCCTATTCACGATATGCCTACTGTACTTCGCGGAAATTAAACGTCATATTGTCAATGATTCGTTCAACTGAGAATGTACCGACCGTTTAGATATTGTCTAGCTCAATTATAAAGTGTCTGCTCTGACAATCTATCGGTGACGTATACACACCTTACACAAATATATCAGGATTATTTTTATTACAAATTAGAAAGTAACTAAAATACAGAAACTAAATTCACACATTCCAACTGTAACTTTCTGTCTCACCTGCTACACTATGTGAATCCAAATCAGCGTCCCAAATTATTCACAAACTTTAATGGACAGTAGCTAAAAATGTATTTATTTTTTATTCCTACCGCATTAATTCTATATAAACTTTCAAATTTCTGTATCTAAATATAAATAAAACATTTACTATGTGAAGGTGTTAACCGTATACGAGATAAAAACAGTAATTCACAACCGGAATATAAAATTGATATTGTCAGGCCAAAAAAAGAAATAAGATACTAAAAAGCGAGTTTATTATTTATTAGTTATCTACTTTTTCGAAGTATTCACCGTAAATATGAACTCACACGTTTAGAAATCTCAGTTTTATTTTTTAGTTATGAGCATGTTTGTTCTGTTATTTTCGCATTAAGGTCTCTAATCACTAGGTGCCTAGGTGGTCAGAAGAATACGGTGATAGAGCCAGAATAGCAACGTCGTTTGAACTGAAATAGTCAAGTCTTCTGGCAGACGTTTGCGGGGTAGTGTTATTGTGGTACCAGAGCAGGTTCTGGGTACCTGAGTTCGGCCGCTTGTCGCAACAAGCTGACAATACTCTTGGGAACAAAGAGTCATATACCAATTTGAATTAACTGTACTTAGATCTTCTAGAGCCAAAATGTGGACTGCCGCTTTAATTCAGGGTCGTAGTTTTATAGCCAAGTCTTGTCCCCTGTCAGCAAAACACAACAGAACAGAACAGAAGCCCTTTCTGCGAAGTTGAGTGATTTCGGTTGGCGGCGGTCCTGTCTTTGCCTCATCTTCGAGACTCTGCCGTTGTATTTTAAAGTAAGCACACCAATTAAAACAGTTACAGGTATACACGCAGACTCACCAAAAGTCGTGACTAAAAGTTCAAATATTCTTGCGACGTTTAAGGTTTAAGCCTTTTTTACAGTCATAATAAAGCACGACAAGTGATCTCCGTTGTTGCGGCAAATTCCCGCCAAGTTCAACCAGAAAAAAATATTACTAAGATTTTCCGAGTGTTTCTTTAATATTGTAAATAACCACTGTAAACCATAATTTGCCAATATCAATTAAATTATCATGGAGTATCTTCTTTCTTTTGGCATTACCCTCGTGCTATGAGTATTCCCATTCGCTACTCCCTTGAGTACCTATGTACGCTGCTTATATTATTTATAATGAAACTAGCAGTTACCCGCGGCTTCGCACGCATTTGTTTCTTATTTCCTTCGTTGTAATTTTGTGTAACATGATTTGCACATACTAACTAAAATTTCTATCGATCGCAATGGTAATCTATGACATTACAATATCAAAATGTCAAGAAGTTCTCGATCGAGAGAGATCGAGTTTGTGTGTGAAATGGAAAAGAAACAATAAACTCACAATCGCATTGTGAATATTAGTTAGTGGATTAGGATTTCAAATATATTTGCTTAGTGTTTGCATTTTAACCGACTCTTCCAAAAATTACATCATGCCACGTTTTTTCCCCAAAACATCATCTGGTTATAAATGAAAACAGTTTTTATGTTTACGTCAAAAAAAACATATTTTAACGACTTTAGAACCAGTTGCATTAACCTTAATTCCGAGTATTTAAAATGGTCCTGGTTATAATGTCTCACATTTCTTATGCTCAGGTAATTAATATATTATTAATACTATATAATATTGAAAAATAATTATTACAGCAGAAAATAATAAAGACAAAAGGATCATCTCAATCAATATTTTAAAAAATCTTTTTATTATTTGGTACGATGCCTGTTTAACGTTAGTTACGACGTATAGAATAAAATTTTATGATCTAATGATTAACTCTGCACAATCCATGGTGGGGTGAAAACTTTTTTATATAATTAGTCAAAACGCCATCTATCGGTAAGCATACATATTATTTGTTGTAAAGAGAGTTTTGCTTGAACAGCGTTTGAATTTCGATATTATCTTCCTTGGAACAGATCAGATTAGCTCGGCGAGCGAACTGACCTTTATCATCGTATAAAACCTGAAAGTTTATCTGTTTATGTCCCCAATAAAGAAATCTCATTCATTCGTTTTGAATCAAATAGCTTTGAAAGATATCAGGTACCAAAGGTGTATTTAGACTGGTTTTTACATATTTTGTTCAGAATAATATAAGAAAACACGATGTTCAACGTTTGTTACCTGAGGAACTATCAAAAGATGTTTCAGAAATCTCAATTATCAAAAAGTTTCGAAAGGTACTTCACCTTTTCAGACATATTAAAAAAGACAGCATAGTGCTATATAGTTTAAAACACAAAAATAAGGCCCATCCCAAGTGTAAATATAAATTCTCCTTTTAAAATATTTTATTTAACTTTTGTGTAATTAATTTTACTTATTTTTGTACTTTCTCCAGGTCACCGATAAACAAAATCCAATAGAACAAGTTATTTCTCACTTTATTACGTCGTTTATTTTATAAATGCTGATTGCAGCAATAACTATAGCAAATTTAATATAAAATGACAGGAATCAGTAATTATAATAATATTTTTATTGAAAGAATTTGATTGATTTATATGAGTTGAAAACGATTTATTATAACAAAAGCGGCGCGAGAACTTTACAAACCTGACCCTTATCAGAGGCTTCAAAAAACACGAAACTGATTAAAAACAGTCTAAGACTTCCCAGGATATTGCTAATGGTTAAAACCGGGACATATCCTGAGAAAGAAGGACGGTTGGTAACTCTAGGTACAACAGTATTGTCTATTTTATAACGGAAGCATAAAAAATACATAATTACACGTATTACTAATAACAATATTATTTTATTTAACGAGGACTATCATTTTCCCTGTAATTCGTAATTAATTTAATGAATGTAAATTTGCGATTAAATAAAAATAAATTTCCATACTTAACATATGTACATTCGTGCCACGAGAGTTCCTTAGTAATATTTTAATCCACTGTTCAATGAATTATACTATTTGATTAACATCGTTTTCGTTTTCTACCCTCTAGTGTATCGTGAAAATATACATTTTACCGAGGATTTTCTTTTTTTCGTCCTTCTCTTTAGAAGTGGTTCTTATTCACAATACTACTAATAAATGTCATTCTTTGAAGAGATCATAGAGAACCGCAACCGAAGCGTGCGCTCTTATCAGCAAATATACTTACTACTGAATAGTAAGTAGCAAGTGTTCGGCTGGCCTTTAGTGGGCCGCCGGCTATGTGCGACCGAGACGGTGCGGTCAGCATGATGCGTAGTGCGAATAAAAACTTTTCATACATATTTTTGACAGCGACTACCGGACGGCGAACCGCACAATGCGTAAGGACGCTTAAATCTATTGAATGTCTGAATTTCAAATACCATTGAACTCTAAAAAGTAATTAATTCATTAGTTATCTTTATTTTAACATACTTGGCCTTTAATGTTGTAAACATAAATTACAGATAAGTAGAAATAATATAAAGAATATTCTGTAGAACCATGCACCTATATTAAACATTATTAAATGTTTTTAATAAGAAAAAAGTATTCAAGCACCATTCCTCCAAGGTAAATTAACTGTTTTGTATTTTTGTGCCTGATTCTTAGTGGACTTCTATAGCCTATACTGCTTGACCGAATTTAAAGAGTTAGGTGCCATTCGATTGGTATTCTTCCGCAGAGTATTATCATAGGTGATGTAGTGAATGACGATAATCGTGTGAGTTGTCGTTTGTTTGTTTTTTTTATTCAATTATTACCTGTACACACAAAATATCAACAATCGGTTCGTTATATATATTCATCTAGGATTAACCTCATCAAATTTAGCCATTTGCAGCTTTGTCCCTCTTTCCTATGCGTCAGAAGTCGCACATTATAGAACTTACTTAAACCATGTCAAGTTCTTAATTAAAAGCCACATCATTTTTTTCTGGAAATTTTCCTCTGATCTTTAACAAACTATTACGACCATTACTTATTTCCGCGTTCAATTAAATTTCATAATGAAACTTCTTACAATCCAAACGACAATCCTTATATGTTCTCACAGTATCAATCTGTTTTCAAGTTAGTATCTGACGGTGTACATAATTTATATGGACAGACTGATTTGCATAGTATACTTATTTCTGAAAATGAATTCTGCTTAGCTTTAGGCAATATTGATGCAAGTTACTGGAAGATGGCTTCAATGACACCAATACATAAATCAGGCCCCAAAAATGATAAGGAAAGCCAAAGTTCAATTTCAATTCTTTTAGCAATTCCTAATATTTAAGAAACTTATTGTTGCAATTGAAACATCCGTAGTAAGGTCGAACACACCCCTTGTAGAATCAGTTTTTGCTGTGGATGACTTTATCTAACCCCTTTGCGTTTAATCTACGAATTTTGGCCTTTGGAATGTTATAACACATTTTACACTTCAGTTAAATTTATAATACCCATCAAAACAGTCTCAAGGAAGGTCTAGAAACGTCGAGACGCACCTCGAGTTTGACAATTCATCCACTTGGAGGAAATTATTCCACCATTGAAGAAATGTTTACGTCTAAAAATACCGTTTGCTGTTTGCTGAAAAAAAAGGATATGGATCATCTATCATAAGCACACGAAGCGATAAATCCTAAGGGGTCAGGATAACCCCTTAGGATTATTTTTCGCATGTACAATGTATGTTATTATATATAATTTGACTTTGTTTGAAATAAGTGGACCTATGTATTTTTCTACCGTAGAACAAAGCAGCATGAAAAGCCTTTTGTTATTTGTCAGCTTATTGACAGTGCATCAAACATGTGCAAGCAAATACTGTATTGATCCAGCGGTACGATTGCTTCAGCGATACGTAAAAATAAACACTACAGTCGGTAATGACCTGTGTAAGTATCTATTGTTTCAATTTGAACTTCAGTATCTAGTATATCTAACTTTGTCCAATGATATTATAATTAATTATACCAAGCTTCATTAAAATTCTTTTAATCTATCTTTGTGTCACCTAACTTAAAGGCATTGTTCTATTTCTTCTTTTGAAATTGGCGTTTATTGTTGTACACAAAATTTGTTTCTATTTATCATTCTTATTCATTTTGTAAAACATAAAATATAAACTATTGTGTTATTTAATTTAAACTATGGACAATATTATAAGTGTAAAAATATTTCAAATGTTCATAGCTTAACAAATATTTTTAACAGCTGAAGCTATTAAATTTTGGCAAGATCTAGCTGAAAAAGGAAAGGCTACTTTTAAAACATACAACTTCACAGAAGAATATCCTATATTAGTACTTAAATGGAGGGGAACTAATTCTTCGCTAAGCAGTATAGTTCTCGTGTCGCATGTTGATGTTGTTCCCGCCACAAATGAAGTATTCTTTTTTTTTAATTTAGACCTAAATTCACTAAATCACTTGTTTCATTGCAAGATATGATTGTTGTAAACAAACAAACGTCATTTTACCATACGCGGCGGCCGTTACTCTTTTCATACTTTCTTCAATTGTGTAATATGAATAGCCTATGTTATAAGGAAATATCATAAAAAGTTGTTTTTCGAAAATATTTTGGAATTTACGAACTTTAACGTAAACATACACAAAAATCTCGAAGAAAAGTTCATATTTTATCATTAATATCAATATTTTACGCCAGGTGCAAATTACAAACTAAAATTGCTTAAAGGTGACCAGCTTATGACTTCGCCTGCATGCTTTTTGCAAAGTTATGCTATTCTTGCCGTATTACGCTATAAACAGAACTATTTTAACTCAATAAAACCAAGATTGCGAAGCCACATATTACTATATTTTTATAAATAACTATTCCGTAATAATAAATTAATTTTATTAGGCTGAATGGAAATATCCGCCATTTTCCGGAAAAATCACGAAAGATGGTTTGTTATACGGTCGTGGATCTCAAGACTGCAAATCAGTCAGTATACAATATTACGAAGTATTAAAACGAATAAACAAACAGAAAATCAACCTTCTGAGAGATGTAAATCTTATTCTTACTACAGGTGAGCATTTTTACACACATTTTAGATTTCAATTCACTTTGAACCCCGAATTTGGTGCTGACATCGAGCTCCAGGAGTTTTTTTTTGTTCAATGAAGAATAAAACGTTAGCTGAACCCACTAATTGTAGTGAACGTTCATGCAAGACAACGTCTACTGGATTTGTGGAACCTTTTTACACTTGTTGATAGTTGAACTTCTACTTCTTACCTCATTCTTTGCAACACTTGTTCTTCTTTTCTTAATTCTTTTTTAGATGTAAAAAAAATAATTTTGGTAAGATTTTTAGTTTTTAGTAAATGTTTTTCTTTCCAGATCATGAAAATGGTGTATCAGTGGATAAGCTCAGAGGCTTTATAGAAAGTCAAGAGTTTGCTAATATGTCTATCGGCGGAGGTTTAGACGAAGGTGTTGCGTATGAATCAGATAAAGTACTATTATTTTACCAAGATAAGGCCCTATTAGGTAAGTTATAATCTTGTTACGTCAGCGCTTGACTTATTTTATATACACACATTTTATTTAAAGTAAACAGACAATATACTTCTTAGTTTTTTGAAAGTAACTAAATATTTTTTTCCAATAATTGTATTTTTGGGACCGTTTTAACTATTTGTGAATAATAAAAGGTTGTACTTTATGTTAAGTCGAAAATACAGGCATTCTATTCAGATAGAGGCACTATTATAAAACAGAGAGAATCATCAAACGTGTCAAATAAAACAAACATAATAAATAAGCTATCCGTAAGTCAAACTGATAATAATGTTTAATTTTCATTTATTCATTTGATAGTACTTCAAGTTGACTGCTACGGAATTGAGACACACGCATCACTTATGCCAGACTCGAACATCACGGCTATAGGAAAGGTAATACACATAAAAAAACACATGCAGTCATAAGCAATGCAAGCAACAATTCAACTCAAAACAGGCTTGATAATAGCTTAATAATAAATAATCAACAAAAAACCCTTGCGTCTTAACAGTAAAATTCAAAATTGAATACAAGAATAATAAATATAAAAAAGTTCGTCGAAACTGTTCCAAGTTCAAACAACCTCCGATCGCTTGGCCCGACCACACTTTTCGTAACGCGCTCGTCGCGCACTCACCAGCATACTCCCCAAGTCACACTTCAACAAATAATACACAAAGAGCCTACTTAAACAGTAACATATCCCTTTAAGTTTTGTACCATAAAGTAGTGTATATATATAACATAATAATATTGTAGCTGCTGTAAGGTTTGAAAAGTAATATTACATAAACAATGCCTTAAAATGTGAAAGCTGATTACGGCTCCAAGGCTTGTTATGTTTAAGTTGATTTTCATTTACGTCTTCCGCGTGATATTTCTAATATTATTGGGTATTAGCATTGCTCAATTGTTGTTATTGTGATAGTGTGCCCAAGTGATCGAGTCGTTCCAAGAGTACCGCGACGCTCAAGTACAATACATGAAGAACTTTCCGGCGACCGACACCAGCGACATTACCAGCATCAACTTGAATAGACTACAGGTCACTTTTATCACTGTTATAGTATTATTGTAATCTTAAGTTATTATAGACTTGGTTTTAAATTTAAGCCATAAATGTGGCCTCGGACGGGAAGTGCATGTCAGTCCATATCCTTGTTGAGGCAAAATTCGTTGGACATTGAAATTCGCAAATTTTCGATGGTTCGGTTTATTCTATAGTTCAGACTCACTGTCTGAATAAGGGGGATGGAAACAAAATCAATCATCATAAGAAACCTAAATAAATAGATTGATTAAACAAGCAAGCAAGCTGCAAGTTATGGCATTATTAATACAATCATTTTCGTGTTTAAGAAAACATAAAATTATTTTGAATTCCACACTTTTCAGGGCAGTGCGACAGATAGCGTGTTGCCGGGTCGCATAACTCTTCGTTACTACATCAATCCGTCAACTAAAACAACGGTGTCGGAAGTGTTTGATGAGGTATTTATTCAACAGCGAAACAATCAGTATATCTCACAAAAAACACCACTTGAGAGATGCAATGCTCCAAATGTAGATTATAAAATTGATATAATAATATCAATGCAATTAATACAGTACATAACAAAAATACAGGTTGTTGAGGACAACACAATCGGCTTATTCTTCACTGTACCTAAACTTATCTGAACGATTAAGATGTTTCTTGTTGGTTTTTCATACATTTTCTGTAAAAAAATATCGATTGTTGAATATCAACTACGACAATCCGTTGTTGTTCGCCGTTTCAGACGATTAAGCGACCATGGTGGAACACTATGGACGTGGGTGATTTGTGATCTCTCTTTCGCGCTCTGACAAACACATCGCACTCGCGACTGGCCCGGGGTTTTTGTACGTAAAATATCTATAGATATAGTTAAGTATCTATAGATACCAAAAAACAGATGAATCGTGATCATCAAAGCGTTATTAATCATCTTTTTTTAGTTAATATTCAGAAATTTGTGGAAGCTAATCACATACCTCGTTTAATCATTGATTGAATTAACATATTAATTCACTTAAGAGTATAGTAACATAAATCTCTTAACCCTCACCTCTCTGTCCCTCTAAGTCCTTTATTTACATTTTTTTGTTTTTATTTCATTTTATTTTATAGTTATTTCGTATTTACTTCAAATAATATCTCTGCTGATATGCCTAATTAGATGGAAGATGTCAGTGCTTAACTTTCTCCCATCACAAGTTTAAAATGTGTGTAACTGAAATATTTCAGCTGCAAGCAAGAGTCGATAAGATTGGTGGCAACATAAAGCTAACCATAGTTCGGTCAGCTGAAAAATCTCCCGTCGTGAAAACTGATGACACGAATCCTTACTGGAGAGCAATTGCTGATGCCGCCAAAAGCTCGTGAGTCTAGCTATTTTATTTGTATTTTGATATAATAATAATATTTTTATTTTCACCTGTCGTTAAATGTAAAAATATACGATAAAATAAAAACATATCGTATATTAAACGAAGAAATTTGTATTAATAAAAACATTATAACTATAATACATATATTATATAATACCAAAGCAAATAGATACACGAAGTCTGAATAGACGGCCCACACACTGATACGGATACCACAGCAGTAGCAGTTTGACATATATATTCTGAATATAGCAGCAGAAATGTTTCATTGATTGAATTCATATAATAAAATCATTGATCTGACAACTTAGGAATAAAGTTAATTAAAAGTGCATATATTATTTTTTACGTATATGATTCCTTTAACACATAATTTATTAGCTGTAGTATATTAAATAATTTTATTCAATTCGTTATAAATATCAAGACATAGCCAAAAAGTTTATTTTTTGTTGCAGAAATGTCAGTTTCGAGCCAACCGTCGTTTTCGATCAAACAAACGCCGGCGTTATGAGAAAGTTCGGGATTCCTGTCTTAGGTTTATCTCCTATGCAAAATACTGAGTTCCTCGTGCATGGCATTGATGAACATATTAATATTACAATATTCTTGAACGGCATAAAGCTGTATCAAAATGCTATACAAAATTTAGCGAATCTCTCAAAAGAGGAAGTGGCGATAGACACAAGTTCTTACCTTACTGGCTACACAAAGAAAACTTATGATTAAAATCAATATTTGTAAACTTTGCCTACACCTCCTTGTGCCTACTTGTGTATAATAGCATGACACTAAAGCCCGGCGACGTCATAGCGAAATAAGACTTACGAACATAGTATGTCTGCCGCTCGGAGCGTGAGTGTACAGGTGCGTCGCGTTATTGTCCACGCGTAGTGCTCTAATCTATTAAATTACACTAATTACAATAAGAAAAAAAATTACATACTGTCTACTTGCTGGTTTTGCAATAAGTAATGTGTGATATTTTTTTTAAATATACCGTTAATCCCGAGGAGGGTTAGCATCAGTCAGGCAGCCGCCTGCAAATACTGTAGCCAGACCTACACCGAAACCTCCGACACTGTCCTGTTTGAACTTTACAATTACTTTACAACTATTCAACTGAACAGCTGCATTTTTATCGAACAAATTTTCGACATGTTTGTTTAAATAATAGCTTGTTTATTTATAAACCGATTGAGATCAAACAAACACTGAAGCTTAAGTGAAGCTTACCACCATACATTAGTGTAAGCCGCACTCAAATCGGTGAAGCCATTTCTGAGCTTACTGGTAAGCGCAAAATGCAGACAGATAGAAATACAGACAAACATTCTAATAATCATTATTTTCGGTTTTATTCCGTTTATACGGTGATAGTTTTGCTTAAATATCTTTCATATACAGACAGAGAACAGTTACTTTTTATTATAAGTATAGATTAGATGTATAGCCAATCATTTTTTTATTTTCTGTAATTCAAACTTTCCTAACACTCTAGTCCGCTCAGTCTAGCGGCAGATTGATAAGGAAATCTGAATACTAAGCTGAAAATCTGAAAACACCTGATCAAGTTTCAACTTAACACAAGAACCCAAAATACAGCGAACAAGGCGACATCTGTTTGTACAGATATTAAGCACTAACGACTAACAGAGGCGCATTTCTAGCGGTCAGTAGAGCATTAAAGTGGTTTTTAATATGTTAAGGTTAAATTATGTGGCCAACATTCACCCACAAAAGCGGGACAATGCAATCAAAAATGTTTGATAGACATCAACATAGGAAATGAAACAATTGTTTGTTTTTCACATATAATTTTATTTTTTGTATTATTAGATAGTCTCGTAATCATTACTCGCGCTTACAATTCTTAATTTGGAATGATATTATGTGAAATATTTAGCTTAAAAATAAATAATAAAGAACACTTTGACGTCTTCCCTTCTCCAGTGCATGCAAATTAAAAAATATATATAAGGAACATGACAAAGAGTTAAGATGAATGTGACTCTTTGGTTTTATTGCATCTTTTAATGTTATCCGTACATCTAAGTACATAAGATGAGATTGTATACAAAACAAAACTGAAGTTCATAAGCATCCGCAAACCGACGACGTTTTGGTAAGATTTTTGAACGAGCAGATGTAATGCTTTACTTAAAACTAAATTACATCATTTCAATTGTTATTTGTACATAAAAATAAAACAATGCCAACAACCATGATAAACTATAATAATTAAGTTATAAATGTAATAATGGACACAATACAAGTACATTACAATAAAATTAGCAGACATGGCGCTGCTAATGTGCCGGAACAAATCATCAGCATAGAATTTTCGAGTACATTATACATTTTTAATATATTTTTTAAGATAACAACTACTGCGCCAATAAATAAAAATTAAAAAGTATGATAAAAACGTTTGAAGATCAAAGATTACAGTGAGTTAAAAAAATAAAAAGTTAAAAATGAAACAGGGCTACAGAAAGGATAATGGCAGAATAACAAGATGAAAACAGAACATTTGGATTTTAATTTATTGGCGCAATTAACAGGTACAAAATATTGTCTTCTCCTAATTGTAGCCAATTCGACGCAATAATATAATTATAAAGGCTAGATTCTGAGAAAAGCTAATTCTTATATTAGTGAGTTTGGAGTCGAGCTGTAGGTTATTTTAAACGTGCCCACTGCCACAAACATTCGAGAACTTTAAGAGAAAAATAATTAAAAATAACCCACAAAACTGATTCCAATATTTAAAATGTATTTTCCTACGGTACAATATCATTGGCGAGCTAAACATATTCATATCACCGTAAGCTAATTCCGTACAGGAAGAGCACAAACTTTCATATACCTATAACTATGTAAGAAATAATACAACCAAGCTCATAAATTATTCGCAGAGTCTTCAATAGCCATATAACATCATATTTCATTGTAGAGAATTTAAACGTGAATACAATACACACTTCGGGTATCACTTCCTAGGAGGAATAGCTTCGTCGCTGCGTAATCAACGAATCAACTTCTCACAAATTGATTGAATATTCGACTTTATTACTTCTATTAATACTTTCCAGTTGGGTCCCACAATACAGATACTTTGCGAAAGGTCCGGCAAGAATATCAAAAATCAGGTCGTTCAAGTCCTTATCACGTGTGTTTCACCAGATAACACGAATCGTTCGTACCATCGAGCGCGTAGCGTGCGTACGTAGTACGTAACCGCACGTCGACCGCGCATCGGTGCGTCTGCGGGCGTATACCGAATACACATACAGTTATACGAGTTAATCGCGGACGTAACACAACGTGTAAAATTTGTCTCAATACTGGCGGTCATCGTAGATGTAGATGGCCTCGCCGGCGGACTCCTTGAGCGGCGGCGGCGGGAAGTCAAGCTCGCCGGGCCGGAACAGTTTGGAGGCGTTCGGCGCGGGCGAGGCGGGCGCGGGCGAGCTACCCGGTGAGCCGCCGCCGCGCCGCTTCACCCCGCTCGGCGATGCCGTCGCGCGGAACGATGATCGCCTCGCCAATCTAACAATAATGATGAAACAAAATATAAATAATACATGGAGTGAGTACAAAACCATTGAAAGTTGTTTTGAACGGGGGAGGAGATGGTTATGTAAAATAGAGAGGGAAAGGATAGAAAAGGGAAGAGAAAGGGGACCTCATTAGGCTGACATAGTCATGAATTCTTTTCACAATACATATTACGATAAATATTATATCGAAATCGATGAGTCTAGTTCGTGAAATCGGCTGTCAAGCTCATTAAGCCATTACCCACCTCGTGGCCACTTCTTCGGGCGATTCTTCGATCTCCAGCACCCAGCTAACGGAGTCGTGTTTCTCGACGACACCTTTGACGGCGGGCAGCGGCGGCGTATGCGGCGAGTGCGGTGCGTCGGGCGCGGGCGAGACGGCGGGCGAGGCGGCGGGCGACGGCGAATCGGGCGGTGGGGACCCCGAGCGCGCGGACTCGCCTGACGAAGTGCGCGCCCGCAGCGGTGCGCGCTCGATGTAGCCGCCGCCGGCGAGCAGTGATACCACCTGATAAAATGTAGTACCGATAAGTCATCGATGTAACAACAGTCCTATAATATATACTAAATGGTTTCACAATTGTGTTTCAATGGTTTTACATCTGTGGAATTCAAAGTTTATATATGACTGACTTATTATTTGTCAGGTATGCCATTATTATACCTTTAAATAGCAGAAATGAGCGGCTTATTTTATACATCAATCATCAATCCATTTGTTTCTGTGGGGTGTTATGAATCACCAGGGTGTTATAAAAAGAATCATCCACAATTTCCACGTCACTGAAAAAGAATTTCCCACCATTGGCAAGTTGCGAAGGAAGTTACAGGACGACCAAAATTTCCAAGGATCTGCAGCAAGTCTCAAGTGAATATTAGAAACATTGAGTTTTAAATGGAATAGAACAGAAACTAACAGAAAAATTTTAATTGAACAGTCACAAATTCAATATCAAAGAATTCAATACCTGAGGAAAAAGGTAGGCCTATCATTTACACTGATGAAACATACGTCGATAGTTCCCAAGCATCTCATCATTTTTGGATAGATGGTTCCACACAAGGCATAAAAAAACCGTATCTAAAGGTAGCCGCGTAGGCGTAGGTGAAAGTTCGAGTGACGACAGCGACGACGATGAAATGGCCATCTCTAGCAACCAACAAGCCAACACCGCGTCCTCATCTGGTTTTCAAGTCACCCAAGACGAGTTAATGGAAGGTGTTTCCTCTTTCGTTTAATTTTATTAATTTTTACATTCTTAATTTTTTTTGTACTAAATTAGATTAGAATTAAACATTCTACACTGAATCTATTCTTACCTATATTTTGCACTGTGCCAACCAATATACGAAGCCGCGAGCGAAAAGCCTAGTACTTTCATTTACGAGTGTACCTATGCGCAAACACATCCCCTTCACCTCCAGCGTTCTTTTTACACGACGCGAACTATACCTGGCTCTTCTGTCGCAGTTTGTATCTGAGCTCCTCGTTAAGGGCAGCGAGGCGCGCGGCGTGGTCGCGGTCGCGCGCGGCTGCATCGCGCAGGCGACGGTTATCGTCGCGTAGACGGTCGACGTCGCGCTGGCGGGCGGCGGCGCGCTCACGCAGCTCCTCGGCCGCGTGCCGCGCCGCGCGCGCCTCTCGCTCCGCCGCCGCGCGCCGCTCGCGCTCAGTACCAAGCTCTGCCCGTGCATCGCGCAGGGATGCCATTTCCGCTTGTTTTAGTTCTATCACGGCACGCAGGGATCGCACCTATATAAAAACAAATTAATTGTTGTAATCGAGAGTTGTTTCAGTACGCCATTCATTTTAGACAAATTAATAAAAAAACAACAGGCTGCCAAATAAGGACTGCCGAGAGAAATGAAAACTAGACACAGGTGGGAAATCGCGAAAATAGTTCTAAAATAAATAAATAATTAACAAAATAAACCCTTGCATCTTAAAAATAAAATTCAAAATGGAATTTAAGAAAAATAAACATAAAAGTCCATCGAAACTGTTCGAATTCAAACCAGCATGTCGATGACGCGTGTTGTATGTTGCGCATGTTGTTTACGCGACCCTATCAAATTTCGTCCTACCATTTATCTTCTAAAGCGGCTAAAGAAGTTTACGCTTCAATAAACCTGACAGATAGTCAATATAACATTTACATCACCTTGCAAACTATTTTCTCATTGGTAGCAACGTCCAGCCCTTATCAATAAATTACAAATAAATAATTTTCACTTAATTAACTGTTCAAATAACAATATATACTACAATTAAATTAGAATACTTCATAACTATTATAGTAAACTAGTCGTCAATAATTAATTTCTTATTAAACATATAAATAAATGTAAACACGAGTAAAATACTTCTTCTATTCACTTTTGAAAAGTAATTCTAATCGAGCCCTTTAGTCGTTCCTCTCTGATATATGGTAGGTTAGAATATGAACGATACGTACGACTTGAAACGTATAAAATAAAAGTCCTTTGTAGATCAACAGAGTGGATACATTCGCGATACCTAATCTGCCGCTTTGAGCAGTGAGACGCGTAGTGTATGAATCGTCGTAAAACATATCAATACAACAGTAGAACCAACCTCGGCGGCTAGTTCATTAGCGTCCGTGCTGATCTCCTGACCGGCCTCTAGCCGCAGCTGGCAGTCCTCGGCGTCGCAACGCACGGGGTCGCAGGCGGCGTCGCGACGCGCGCGCCTGCCGCCCTCGCCGCGCTCGCCCCGCGCCACCTGCGCAGCCTGCGCCCGCGCGGCATCGAGCTGCGCGCGCAGTGTGCGTTCCACCTCGCTGTGCGCGTGCAGCCGCGCCCTGCTCTCCGCGACTTCGTGCTTCAGAGACTCTATCGTATCCTAAGGAAAGTGAAATATGCTTTATAAATACTTCTAAATGTTGTCAAGATGACATCGATTTAGAAACTCGACGTGACCATATAATACAATTTCTAGTCGATGTCAATGGTACAAGTGACCGACTACCGGTCTTTGTTATGGGAGTGCGTGCTTATGAATTATATATTATTTGCTTTCTCCGTGATACGACGAACGGTGAAGTGTTTGTTTATTGTAAGTTTGTTTTAAGTTAGCTCTTGTAAAAAGTTGCATGTAGTTTATCGCTTTAGTGCAGCTATGTGTATATAGTTTAAGATTAAAGACATTTGGCTATGCTTACCTTTAGTCCCTTGATATCATTTGCCAAAGCGGCCACCTCTTCCACGTGGATGGCTTGAAGTCGAGCGTTGGCCTCTTCCTTGGAAGACACCTCCATCTCTAGCTCTGAGATCTTGCTCAGGCATTCTGCGACTGGAAAATAAAGCACGGGAACAACACTTAGACGTTTTTTAGGTATACATCATTCATTTTCAATTAGTCATCGTTCCAGCCGATAGCTTTTCAAGTTCCTCATGGTCTCAGCCACGAGGAACTTAATCGCCTTAATTAATGAAATAACGTCATCCTGTCTTAAGCCGCGCTATTGGATACGTCGTACTGACATCGTGGCATTTTTGTATTTCGAAGACTAAATAAAGCTGTCTATTAGTATTGACAATTTAACTTTAAGCGGAATTTTTGCGAGACAACTATTAGCAGCAAAATTTAATATTAATTAACTATAATTAATATTTTTACATAAATCGGCGGCCTTAAAGCATCGCAAAAAAGGTCGCTAAAATATAATTATGTATTACTTATACCTACGACGGAATTAAATATTGCTATTGTCTGTTGAAAGTTCATTATGTATGGTATAAATTATGAATGGAAACACTTTTTTCTATAATGACGCAGCTCACTTTGTAAAGACTATCAAAGTTCGCCGGGTTTTTACGATGAAGATAGCGCCTATGGCTAAAAGAGACTTGCCACATCTGATATATTAGTTGCGATATTTAATCTGATAAAATTCACTAAGCTTGTAAGTGGACTTTCGATTGTAACCTCGTTTTGTGTTTGCTAATTTTAAGCAAATTTTGTTTTCGTTTGCCTTAACGTACGTTTGTTTTGGCTACCGACTAGCACTCATAGCGACACAACATATGATTTCATTATTTTAATCTTATTCCTTTGGTATGCCGTCGGTCTATCAAAATTAGATTTCAGCGGTGAACGTAACATATATACTTTTTACTTATTGCAAATGCCAAAAAATAGGTATACATACATGTCTTTCACTTCTCACGCCCTTGTCAAAATATTTCAAGAGCAACAAAAATAATAACAGTATTGAATTCATCTATTTGCATCCGTGAATCGTAAATAGTTTTGGCAGTCGTCTCTATATTCAGGCCGCCTCATATTCACAGATGTTATACATTTAGATATTTGGAACAGCTTTATACTATTTGAAATGTCCTACATGAATGTTTGCGCCAAAATTCTCATACAAAGGAATTGTAAACGTTCGCCAAAATGTTTTGAATATTACAAAGTAAATTAAATAACGAATACTACATAATAATAATGAAATTAGAAAAAGGCCTATGGTAAAATTAAAACATATGATCTGTGGTCAACTTTAGTTAAGTTTGGACTGAACAGTGATCTTATACAAGCGTTAAAGTCTCTATAAAGATTGCTTGCTTGTGTTAGCACCAACGAAGGTGTAAGAGAGGGCTGTGTAGCATCCCCGTGGCTGGTCAATCAGTTTATGGATAATTGTTTGGCAGTTTTGAAAGACATACATTGTCGATTGAGAATGGGTGAGCTAGTTGTAAAATGTCTCTTGTACACCGATGACCAGTTCCTGTTTGCGTCATTGGTGTAGGACTTACAACTTATGCTGAATGTGATGAATGATTCATTCGAAGGTAAAGGCATAAAGATGATTGTAGATAAGACGAAAGTAATGGTATTTCAAAGAGACCAACCTAAGACAATTGAAATTAAATGTAAACGGTAAAGAAGTGGAAGTGTGCGTGTATTTGGGGTGTACGTTTAGCAGATATGGTAAGCATGTTAAGAATTTTGAACGACGAGTGAATGCAGGAAATAAAATGAATGGAGGAATGTGGAAGGAAGGCTTGAAAGCTCGTCTGGAAATACACAATGTTGTACTAGGCCCCCACTTTAATTTATGAAAGTGAGGCCTGGGTTTAGTAGGAAAAGCGTGCTAGTAGAGTTAATACCCTTGTGATCCGATCCTTAAGAAGTATGTTAGGCATGACATTCAATGATAGTATTAAAAATAGCATTATAAGGGAAAAGTGTTGCTTAAAAGTGGATGTTGTGACTAGAATTGGGAAAGGTATGCTTCGGTGGTTCAGGCATATTGAAAGGATGAAAGAAGAAAGAATAAAACAAATTTATGTAGCAAAAATGAATACCAGTATTGGTAGGGGACGCCCCAGGAGAACTTTTATAGATCAGATTGGTGGTTAACTAAAAAGGGCGATATAAGGAGCACCCATAGCTGACGAGCATGTATGCGTAGATGTATGAATGTTGAAAAAGCGAGAGGTGTGCAAGGATCGCGCCAAAAGGAAATCCATGATCTCTGTCTACCCCTCTGAGTTACGGGAGTGAGCGTATATTCATTTATTCAAATGGCAATCGTATTGCAACAAAGATGAAATCAAACACGTGTGGATGAACCAAAGTACACATTACATATGCCATTGTGCGTGGAATAGCTATACTTTATTGTTTTTTATGCAGGCCACCTTGCTGATAGAACGAACTGCTGGTGGAACCAAAGGGTTTAGAAATACAAACCACTACTTGGACGTAGAGTATGTAGGCGTTCCAATGGACCGACTAACGAGCTGATCAAGGTTGTGGGAGTGCATTCATTGAAGGTGGCAACTGTGTCCAACAGTCTGTGTGGCGAAACTTCGGTGAGTCCTATATCAAACAGTAGATGATTAAGCAGAGTAAGCAGTGATGTTTTTTCTGTTCCTTTCCGTCCTGAGCTGTAACCCAAAAGCCGGACTCACTGGTGTCGAGATCCTTCTGCGCTCGCTGCTGGCGGTCGCGGTCGGCGCGCGCGGCGCTGCTGCGCTCGGCAGCGGCTACGCTGCGCCATCGCTCTGCTTCCAGCCGCCACGAGCCGCCGTTTAGTGCGTCCAGCTGAAAGATAATGTGTACGTACATTACATTATTTTTCTGCCTAGTTATGTACATTTACTAAATATTATAAACTGATTGGTTTATAATATTGGCCAGGCAGTTTCAACGCAGGGAGAATCTCGAGATTCCTGGGGATCCCCTCGGGTATTTCCCATGAATCGCATGTAGGGCCATTACTTTTTATCCTAAGTTAACTATACTGGCAAATTTATTGATAATACAAACTTTTTAATGTACACATTTTTCACAATTTTAATGTATACATACATATCAGAAGAAAGGGTTTACCGTTACAACATGACCTTTATAGAATATCGAAATATTCTTTAACAAACCAGCTGTTTCAAAATTTTGACAAGTGTTCTGTAATTCAAATGATTCTCAATCAAGTCTCTATGTAATAATAATATTTATTCTTACCACTGTGTACATAAATGACGGTTTGATTCCTAAATAAATAAATAAAAACATTTGTATGTAGTACAACTTTATAATATAGAGGGCAGCATAATATGTAGTTGCCATAGTTGTGGCATGGAAGAGCTAGTTATGGTCAATCATGAAAGTACCCAACCAAGTAAGATCTGGGTGGATACTGAAGTAAAGTTGACGTATTTTTATACCTCTGTGCTCCCAATTTTCTCCTACCCCTCTTCTTCTTGTCTACTTGTCCACTCTCTTTCCGAAACAATGGTTGCATTGCAGGCATTTGTAACTCTTAAGAAAAACCGATGTAAAACGACACCCAAACTCTTTGGATGATGATCGTTTATATGTATATTCAAGTAAAATTAAAATAAGTGTAAGCTAAAAACTGACAAAAAGAACTCACTCTAAAAACTAAATACTGCACTAAAACTCCCAACGCTTCGACCCCTTTAGCAGCGTGCGCTAACGCTGTGACGTGTTCACGAGGCGGAGCGCTGGGTGGAGCGGGCAGAGTGGCGCTTAGAGGAGGGGGCAGCGAAGCGGGTAGCGGGGCGGGCGTGCGCGCTGGTTGCGGCGTCTGCACCCGCTTGCTGCGTGGCCCCACCGCCGCCGTAACACGCGGCGGCTCTGCAAAGTAATAGAACAATGATGTCGATTGTTCCTAAAATACCTTGTTATCATAATACAACTCCCGCGTCATTACAAATATAGTATGCAGCTATTATAGCGAATTCTTTCTCAATTCTCCTAATGACGTCGCGAATTAGTCTGATCACATAAATATGTATGTGATACTAACTGGCTCGGCAAAATTCGTTCCGCCTTATAATTAATTAACGCCACCGCAATCCCCTTTACGGGTGGAATTTCGTAAAAACCTTCTTAACAATCCTCTACTCGGTTAAAGGAATATTCCTTCCAAATTTCAAGTCTCTAGGCCATATGGTTCCAGACATATCGTTATGAGTCAATAGAAACCTGAATTTCATACATACTATGTAGAAGGTATGTGAGTTTAAAAACAAACTTTGATTACCTACCAAATAGAAAAGAAAACTATATAGATAAAAGATTTCATATATTATGGGAAAAGTTAATTGGTGTCCAATAGTCGTCAACAACAATAGTAGTGTAACCAACCAACAATAATAGTTACTATATCTACTACTGCCGTACAACTATGTCCATATGTTTTTTTTATATTCCACAGCGGTAAATAAAGTAGAACATTTTGAAAACGATAATGTTTTGATTGATATAAATTAATTAAAAATATAGACAAAAAACCATTTCGACATTTTACATTGTATGTTCATTAAGATTCCATTGTTTCGTGTTAAAATAATTGCACAATTCAGCGGAGGCAAGTTCCCATACGTGCGAGCACAATACGAGAGTCGCTGTTGTCGGTCTGTTGCAGTTGCAGCAACTATTATACGGCACAGTAAGGAAATCGGTGCTTCTCATTGTTCCTTACTATCTAAACTGAACGATCGTGACGGCATTGTCAGTATCGTCAGAGTTCTTATCTCACAATCATTATTCAATTGATTTCTGATCGACGTTTGCAAGGCTTCTACATGAGTTTGATAATACACTGCTATAGATAACGTTAAAAGATCATTTTTTATTGGTTCAAACAAATAAAAGACGCATTATTGACCATTGTATTGCCTGCCTGTCCTCAGTCGTACGACATTTTTACACATTATTTATTTAAAATATTAATAGCTTTTGTTTGCGCATAAAATATTTATACGTAAATACATACACGAATATACAGACATTTCTTACATATTTTTAAACATTAGTGTAAACATAAATAACAAAAGCTTATTTAGACCTCGTACTGATAACTGATGTTTCAAGTAAAAATTGTAGTTTAAATGATTTACTAATCCATATTAAGTAATGGTATTAAAAAGACCGTTCAACCTCAATAAAGATTCACAATTAACGTCAGAAAAAGTCACAATATCTTCAAGGATTGAAGGACACACCCTGGACGTATCGAATCGGAGCTTGCAACTTGGACCACGCGTTAAATACAGTCTCGACAAAAGCTCGCAAGCCAGATGTGATAGCATTAGCGCCGGACGTTTCTCTGAGGCATTATTATGTTTATTTTGATGTGTGTTCATTACAAATCAGGATTTAGAAGTGATAAGTCTCGTATTTCATTCATATATACGATACTTAGCTTTACAAAAGTAATGATGGAAGGCGATGCAGGCCCGGCGTCGCCATTGTCGGTGTATACATTGTAACGTAACATAATAGCGTTTCTATTGTTAAATGATTTCTTTTTAGTCCGTTAGTTTTATAAAAGAGATGATAGAACATTGGTTGAGTGATCTCATGATCATCGGTCATTGAATGGCTAAACTCTACAACTAATGAATGGATATTATGATTCTTTCACCATTAGACAGATATATTATTTTAGATGTAGCATAGGGTATATTTTTATTGCTATCGCTCTGTGTTAACGACGTCTACGAATATGTAGTAATTTCTGTGAACGCTGTTTTCGAATGCTAGGTTTGGCCTTTTGAATGGAATTCCAAACTTTACATTACATATATAGATTATAAAGTTTTTTATGTTAGTATTATTTACGACGGCATGTTGTTTTATCTCGCTATAAGTTTGCGAAAACCCAAATAAATTATTTGTAAAAGAAAACACTACATCATCGTTATGTATGAAAGTGAAATCGTCGACAGAATTAATTATCGATTCATTCACGAATATTTAGCAAGCACAAACACACAATTACTTGCGTAAATGTAGCAATAACTATCGAAATACCCCCCTAACATTCAATAAGATTACATCATCGCCTTAAGTATTTACTACAACAACATATGAAAAAATATAACTAATTCTTATTTATAATTTATTACTTACTAATACATCTGTTTTGCTATAGATTGCTACAGATAGAAGCATCTCTGCGAGTCGAAAAATTTAATACGAGATAATTCTTTGTGACGATCGCACCAGTAGATCCACGTCAAGGACTGCACGTCTCTACTATAGTAGAAACACTTTACACAGTTATTGTTGGTACAGAATGATTCATTGTCATATTTTGCGACATTGTCATCCCTAGCCTTCATCTGCACTTTGATCATGACTTAATTAAATACATCCTATCCAAGGGAGTCAGTTGTGCAGCAATTTTCTTTAAGATACGTATTTATAGTCATATACATATAGTTATATACATATATACCACTGAACAAAATTTACCACAAGATTTTTACTACACTACCACAATGATCCGAATAAATGTTTAATCTCCTCAAACCGTACACTGACAATGAACTAACTTACACTTGCAGTGTCGTTGGCCGTGAATTTCACGACCACACGAGCGACACAAACAGATGTAAAATGTAAAAAAGTAACAGGAAGTGGGTTCCAATAAATCATTGACTTTCATTATGATAAAAATACAATTTCTTTTTTAAACCAGGATTTCCCACGCGCCCCATTGCCAGTTCTAGTTGGATTTACGCATCATTAACTCATATAGCTGAAGCCGGCGCCCATTTCCGACGCAGCAAATATTAACTATAAAGAATTTAATCTCGGCGCGAGCCAAATAAAAAGATGTAACTATCACTATAGTTAGTGTTGGGTAATGAGTCGAAATTAGCAAATGTGGCGAAGAAATATACAAAGAGAAACATGGCGTGTTCTGTTGTATAAAAACTGTCGTTTAAATCAGGTCTCATTAAATAAATAATTTTGAAAACAACTAACGAGAAACACTATGAATTAAGAGGAATCAAAATAGATTCTCGCGTTCTCTATAACGGGAAGATTATAAGCGACTTTGACTTTTAGGCCGTAATGTGCTAAACGTCCTAAAACCTCAAAAAATTCACTGACGTATGTACGTATACTGATATTTTTAAATTATTAGATAGCTCTATGTTTAAAGGCAGGCAGTGGTTGGTATAACAAAGGTGAATGTCCTACTCGGACCATCGCATAATAATGTAAGATAGTGACAAAAAAAATACTTTTGGAGCTATACTTTTAGCTTTACGATATAAAACAGTAAGTCTTATGGAAATATATTTTTTTGTTTTTATAATCCTAGGGCTCATACCAAAGCGGCGATGACCTCAGGAGAAATAATTATGCGGATGGTACCTCTACAGTAATTTTGTGAATTGTTGAAATTGAATTGGAAACGGTGTGGAGGGTCAGGCGACGCGCGGCGCGTGGGCAGCAATTGGGAGCATCGTTGAAATTTCAAATTAAGACATATTCAGGGCTATCAAAACAATTTGCTATGAATATATCTCATTAGGTATTACAAAAAGGCTCGGTTTTGTAAGAGCAGCTGGACTTTGAACACAACCAAACATATTTACAAAACCAATTTAATTTCCACCTCTTTATAATATACTCTAACCTTATTTAAAAGATCATAGCAATAAAGGGTCTTACAAGTTACCGTTTCGGTGGTAAACTTAAGGACATTATAAAACACTATTCGAGGTATCGAGGTATATTTAGCTGCCAATTATATCTGCAACTACTCGGTGCTATCGTGAGTGAAGTGTTCAAGGAGTAAAAATATTTTTTGCAATATTTTTCCAGTAAAAACATGAAATACAAACGTAGAGTACCCATACACATAGTTAGGATCTTCCTCCTCCTGAATAACGCATACATATCCCCACTCACTTTCACTCACCTTTATCAACACGTGTTATGTATTTTAACGATGTAATTTGGGGTCAAGTTGACCGCACTTGACTCTAAAACCAATTAAGTGACACGTTGTACGGTTAAGTATGGCGCGAGGCGGAAGTTTTACGTTTTGGTTAAAGTTTAACTGGTAAACGGGATGTTACAATGCTATGTCGTCTTTCCGTTTAGAACGTGATAAATTGATGTGGGTACATTTTCGCAGTAGAAATAATAACTTGTGTGCAAATCATGCATCGTTTGATCCATTGCCGAAACTTTAACGGTAGCATATTATATATTTTTTACGGTTACGGTACATATTTGATTTATTAATCTACTATACGTTGATTGTTTCTAAAGCTGTATACTTTTTTGGAGTAGAAGCTGGTAAACGAGCATGCGGTTCAATGGGATAAACAGAAAAACGGATATTTCCTTATATAGATATATAATATATATCCTTTTTTAATAGGATATGATAGGAAGGGGAAGAGGACTAGAATTTGACTTTCGGCTTAGGCAAATTATATTGTAACATAGGTCTCAATGCAATAAAAATGTTTGTGGCTAAAGTTTTTAAGTTATGATAAATATGGGAGTTGCTAACCTACAAATCCTGACCCTACAACTGTATAAAAGATAGGCTCTGAAAGTGAGGTATGTTATTAATTTAATTTTTAACTGACAATAATTCATATTTTAAACGTTCGTTGAATTACGTTACAAGTCGCTTTTGCGAGTATATTCCGTCACAGAGTATGCAAATATCAAAACTTTTTTTATTTTCAAGTAAAGAACTGGATGATACGTGTTAATGTTTAGTCATACGTACAATTCAGCAAAAAGTCGGCGTGGTCGGTGGCTTTCTCTGCAAAGATTTTGCAAGTCAAATATAAATGTCTAAATAAACGCATGACACTGAATTTGCATGAAATATAAGAGCGCTAAATTAGGTTTTCGTAAACTAAATATGGTTTTATTCCATATGACATAGCAGTCAACTTGATTTTAAGAAAAAAAAATGAAAGTTTGAAATATAATAGAAAAATAAAAATAAATAATTGTCACATCATCCGGAAATTAAGGAACATGCCTCGATTGCCGGAGAACGCATTTAAAATACAAGAAAGGAGTTATTATGAGAAACGGCAGACTCGAAACATCGGTGCGACGCTTGTTAAAGGAATTGAGCTATGGTAGGTATCCCTAGGTCTACGGGCAGATCTTCATCACGTAAGTATTATAACCTGAAGCCTATGTATATAGGGGGGAGAAGCGTGTGCTAAGACCGGAATTGGGACAATAGCGCTGAAAAGTAACAACTCAGAATGATTACAATTTAATGAAATCTGTAGCCATATATATACATCCCCGTATATGTTTTGTTCTAAAAAAGATTTATCGTTTACTTATCATGTATTTCATAATAAAAGATGTTCTCAGTTACATAAAAATGTCTAACACACGTACAACAATAATTTATGTTGGCCTGCAAAAGGAAAAGTGTGTGCTAACCAAACGCCAACTACGAAACATCAGTCCTACGTAACAAGTGGGTGGGCGGTCTTATATATGTAGATAACGCATGTTATGTAAGCAAATTGATCGTTTTGAGTTGGTGTATTTTTATGCAATTTGGGCAACAAATGAGTACACTGACTAACAATGAGTCAACAACCTCTATGCTGTTCTGCTTGGAAAAATTGCGTTATTACCTCTTAAAATGAGTCGATATCTGACACACAAAACTACACTAGTAATTTGCTCTTCTGTTATGGCTTTCTATGACAAAGCTACTATATTTCTTCGCCTTAAAATCCAAATAGCCCCAGCTTTCTAGTCATAGTGGAACATTATTCTTTCTACAGGTAGACTGAAGTAAAAGTAAAATCTGTCAAGCATGCAGTCATTACTGATTTACAACAAATTTCGGTCGATCCTGGCCTGCCCTTTTACTATATCAATACACGCTCGTTAACTCCGCATATCTCAATCTCAAGTTAAATTCTATCAAATCTTAATAAAATAAAGCCTTACTTTCTATTTATCAAGTGGTTCCTAATCACACTTTTTTCTTCACTTGATGGGATACTTAAATATATTATTCTTATTGTACATTAAATAAATGCCGTATTCCTCGACTAAGACGACGTTCAACATTCGTATATTTAAGCTAGTGTTTAGTAACAGCTGTGTAGCGAGTAATATTACCCGTATGTAAAGTCGTCATTGCGGATTTAACGTTTCGTGTCAGAATCCCACTTGAAGTGGGGTAACGGGTCTCCGTGACGGCCGTGTGGTGAATACGCCATTAAACGATGATGGCTTCACATCGAAATAAGCACAACACAAAGGTAGCGGGTCGCGCGAGCTCTCTTCCCATAGCCGACACTTCCACAATGCTCTTTACGTGCTATGTTTACACTCTAAAATAATGAACTTTCGAGATTCTATGTGTACCAGTAAAATTTGCAACTGTTTGAAAGCTGTCGCTCGCGATCATAGTCGTACGTAAGGCATAACGTATGACATCTTACGGGTTTTATTTAGCCCTTTCAATTTTGGTAAATGATTATTTCATTACATTTTAGGAATTCTTGGTCGAAATCTAGATCTGGTAACCTAAACAAAATAAATATTCTCGATAGCAACACACCTTGCGTTTACAACTGAGCGTCGATAAAGTATTATAGTTTGTGTTGGTAGTATTTTATACACTTATATTGTAATGCTTTAGTTAATATTCACCTTAATATTGTAATGGCTTAATGCATATCTAGAAGTGATGCAATGTAGATTTACATTATAAATAAATAAATCATTATAATAATAAACGGTTAATTTTGCTAAGAAGCAAATGCAACAATAATTCCTGGTACAATCCATTAAACTATTTTTGCAGCTATCACTACGATGTACGAGACATATTTTTAAAATTACAACATACCTATAATATCCTACTAACTCGAGGTATTAACCCCTGAGTGGTCCAGTCAGACGGACATGAACTTTAAATAGTTTATTGTATGAGAACATTTTATTGTAACTGTATGTATATCATGTTAGATATCTAAGTTAGTATGTTAAGTGTCTCTGTTCGCTCTTCATTAGACTTATTAGGTCTTCAATGTAAGATATTAAGCCCGTGCATCGCACACAAATCATTAGCATGCAAAAACCAAAGCAGTTGATAGAAACCAGTTGGTTAGGTTAGGTTACATACATCGATTCTTTATTGGATGAATGTATCTCAATATTCTGATCCATATGCGAAAACAGTTTTCAATGAAATCAAGAAATTAAAGTTCGCGGCCGTCGCTGCCAGTCCGTGGTTTTGTCTGATTTTAAACGAGTTTTAATTATTGTAACGTTCATATCCACGGTCCTGTTCAAAAGCTGTACTGTCTCGTACCGGCCTCGAATTCATCATAAAGAGGAAAAGGCACAGAGTTCTAGTACCACGAGAAATCTGTTATAATGAGGAAATATCCTAGTTACTTTGAATAATTCACGTTTACCGTATTTGCTGTGAGCGACCGAGTAAGTTTTAAATTTAATTAAGTGATTACAATTTTCTATCCGAACCACATACAAGGACTTAATATTTATAAACGAATGTATTAGCAACAAGTTTAGACGATATTCGTATTTCAGTTACTGCTGCGCTGTTTGACAATGGACACTGCGATCGGATTATAAGGCAGGCTTCTTTTATTTGTTAATTCAAATAGAACGAATGAAGAGACAAACAAACTAACGCTACGTGGTAGTGAATATTTTTTATTGGTTTCGTTCTGCATATAAAATTTAAACGATTATAACTATCGTTAGGTATATAATCTGACTGGGTAAATTGCACACGATTCACATTTTACTTCCAGTTTATAATTTGCCCAGTCCAATTATAAGCTGACGAAATTAAATCCGTCGGTGATACTAATACTAAATCGATTTGATTAACTTTTTACAATATAAAGCTACTTTATCGAGAAGTAACATAGAGTGTAATTATTATGATCAAAAATATAAAAATACAATATAACGATATGAGCAGGTTGGACTGGTCAGGACAGCTATAATTCTTTCACTTACAATGAAGTCATGGATCGGACATAAGGGTGCCATATAAGGCTAACAACAATTTTGCTTATTTTATTGAATGAATAAAATCCATAATATGGTGTCTTACAGTAAGATTTCGCTGAACATTTAGGTTGGGGAAAGTAAATAAACATAAGTGATAATACCAACACACTTTGTAATATACAAAGGCAATTTACGATTAAATTCACGAATTCACGTTAATATCAACATCTGATTAAATAGTGGTCCAATGATTGCATTATTATATCTGGGATTGTTTTTAGGATTTGGGTTTTCAAGAAGAACTATACGTTGTTGTCACGTTATACCGCTTATCTTTATCGTTGCTTCATTACGACAAATTGAATCTCCGAATGTGTTCATTGTCTGAAACAGACACAACAAATAACCAGCCGAAGAGGCGGGACGACGCTCCAGATATCTGTGAATTAACATCAAAATGGAAATTTTCTGTTTCAACAATCACAAATTTTGTTGTCGTTAGAACTGGAGTTCTGGTTGACTCTTCGAATATCAATGAATAGATTAGCCTCCCATCCACTACTACATATGAATCCAGATAAGGTATGGAAACAGAGGAGAGCGATAACTGTCTCAATCTACCCCGTAATGATTAAAAAAGATTCGTAGCTTCTTAATGATCGATCCTTAAAAACTTTAATGAAAATTATAACGTCGCACTCACTTGGTTCAATCAGCATTGTCAACGTTTACAAGGGAACGGTTTGGAGTTCGCGCCAGCCTGTCTGCCACTGGTTGATTTAATTAACGCATTGTTATCTAAATATGAAGTTAGTGTGTAATGACAACAACTGCTGACGTCAGACGTGAAGACGTGACCTGGCTGGTTAATATGCCCAGACTGTCGATACAAAAAGAATCATATAAAACTACTAGCTTGTCCAATGTTAAAATTTACTTAAGTTTTTAAACGATACAAAAACACCATCAATTGAGAATGTCAGTAATAAGGTTGATTATTGATTCCCGCGAAGCTTAAGCGTCAGGCAGGCGAGCGGCGGGAAAACTGTAGTTAAAACCTATACAGTATGGACTACGATCATACTGTGCTGACCCCACATAAGAAGGAAAAGGGAAGGCAGGCGACGGTCGATTTAATATGGTTTTACTAAGAAAAATATTTTATCTTTAACTAATATATTAAATATAGCCTGAAGCCGACTTTCCCTGTCCCTGGTCCGAGTAAATTGTTACATACATATATAGATACGTCTTCAACACTCATAGCCCATGACCTAGGAATCTTATATCCTCTTCCATGAATTTTACTATCCTTAGAAATATTAGCAAATAGTTTTAATACTTAAAGATATAAGATTTGAACACAATCTCCTTGAAAATGAAAATGATGTTATCTGTTTAAACAATTTAATTTATTCGTCGTATTATTCAATTTCTAATGCTGGCTGCAACATTGGCCGCAGATGAAACAGAGTAAATAAAACATACGTTACGCATAGAGGATTTGCGCGCAAAGAAAATGTGTAAACATTTTCTTTGCGCCTGATTCGCAAGACATGATTCCGTCCCTGATAGACGAATTAAATAATAAATAGGGCATGAAATTCATCACGTGTTAACGAATCCGTAGTCGTCGATCAATAAGAGTGAATTATTCCCGATTTTTTTATAGGAGCAAGGGGAAAACGATGAAAGGTTCTCCTAAAGTTAAGGTAGTTTTAAGGAAGGAGAACAACATTTTCTTGAAGCCCTATTGGTTCGAACATGGCCGAGACAGATCATTCCACAAGGCGGCGCGGCGCGTTATCATTCTTGAGAACTAAGTTGCAAATCTTAAGTTACCAGTAATCGCAATATTATATTGAAAAAATGCGATTACTGGTAACTAATACATACATGTAATACGGAACGATAAACTATTCAACTGTTTCGGATTACGTGATTAATATTTGGCAATGGAATAACCCTACATATTTTTTATTATACTCATTTACGCAATCTAGTGTTGCCTAAATTTTTAAATAAATAGTCCTTAATACAAAGCTAGGCTTATGGGACATGAATATAGTATGCCGTTAGCTTACTAATTTTACTAGGTAGGTATCGTGCTCCTAAACATCGTGTTTTTGTTATGCATACTTACGAAGTAATGAATTCGAAGTAGACAGATAGGGTTTAACTCACCTAAACAGCGTCCCACAAAGAAGACCCACTATCACGCGAGTAGTGTTATACGACATAATTGCGTTTCACGTTATCAGCGCCGTGCGTCGAATAATGTTGACGATTTCTGACGTATGCTTGACGTTAGCGAAGGTTTGATAATAGAAATTGTTGCATTATGTATTGTTTAGATTATAAGAGGTGTATTTAAACTTAATAAATGTAATAAAACAATAGTATGTTATCATCTAAATATAAATTTCAAAATAGTAAATATCCCCGGAAGTAAAGTGCTCGAGAAAAGTCCTTATCGTATAGCTAATTTCTTGTAAAAACCAAACGATACGATTTGATCTTAGCTTAGAAAAACGATGGTAGTGCCCTTGATCTGACGGCTCCATGTTAGGGTGAAGAAGAACTTACATACCAATTACATACATTTTGGAGTTGTTGGACTGGAATCAATTCAATGATATTTTATTACATTTATTGTTTTCAAATTTGTAATGGACATTTTTTTCTGGAACCACTTAGTTATCGTGTTGATTGGATGGGAAACAAAATTAAAATAAGGAAAAACTAGCTTCATTACAACGGATGACTCTTTAGGCCGTCACGTAATAGTTCAGTTACTTCCAACACATAAACGCTCGCTATAAATACTATAATCCATTCGTTTGCGTCTAGCGTGCGTTGAGAATCACAATCTAATTTTAGCTGTGTTTGTATGTGTGTCAGGGGGCCGCGTAGTGTCTGCCGCCCGCCCTAGAAGGGTCATAAGTTCAAGCGACAGCGGGGACGAAAGTTCGCACAATAAGACGCAAACAACAACTTACAAGCTCAAGACTTCATATCCTCCTGATCTCCTTTGAACCCGGTACACGCGTAGTCTTTGCTTTATTTTTAATCTTGGCGCCTATCAATTGCCACGGATGTGTTAATGTGCATGGATTCGCTATCTCTTTGATTTAAATAATTCTATATTTACTTTGTTAGCCGGGTCATATTTAAATGTCAGATTTTATTGCCATGCACTTTCTGAATTCTGTATTTAAAGCAACAGGTGTATTTTTAAATAAAATATTTTTTGTAAAAGGAGATATTTCGCGAACGCAGTTATATATATATATATATATATATATATATAATAAATGCTAAAATCTTATCTTTTAATTACTTCAAATATTTTCGAACAGGTACTATTATAGAGACCGGCTAGTAGAGTACTACTAGCCAGTAGCTAGTAGGGTACTACTAGCCGGTCAAAGTAGTGGTGGTAGGTAAGAGGGAATTCACAGAATTTTCATTAGCTAGGTTAGAGGTTTCATAAATGGACTAGCGACTATCACTTCATATTTTAGTTCGATATTTTATCATATTATATATATACGCAGTGCTAGGTATTCATGTTTGTGCAGATATACCTGCAAGATTTTGGTACTTTCGTCGTTTTAGACAATGGTAATCATTACATATATATATATATATATATATATATATATATATATATACTGATGTAGGTATCTATTTTGTTGAAGCTGATACATAATAAGGTCATCTAGCGGATTTATTCAAAAAATAAGCTGAAACCTAATGCAGAAAAATAGAAAGAAAAGCTAGGAACTGTTTAGAGCTAGTTGTTAACATATTTTATTAACTAAACATCAAATAGAATATTACGAAATTGGACATCACGTTAGTATGTATTATATAACTTTAGTTAAAAATATTATGTAAGCTGTGCCAATATACATAATTAATCCCTCCGTGTGATGCGGCCACGTATGTGCCGTCATGTCTCTTCTCTAGCGGTATTGTCTTAGTGACTCAGATTTGCAGTTTCATGGCAAGCAATAAAGATGTCGACGCGTGCCACAACTTCGGCGAATAAACTCTTACCCTTGTTTCTCGGAATAAAGAAATGTCCGGGCCGGGATCTGCACATATAATTGATTTTACGAGACCTCGACACCGTTAACACTTCCTTGCTTTCGTGCTTGTTTCGACATGGTTTGAGGACAAAAAAATTTAATCCATCATTTTTAAAGTAGGCAGAAACAAGTGTACATATAATACCCGTTATTTTGTCCTACATTACTATAACAATTGAGCTAAATTTCAATACAAAGTAAAGATTCTAGTTAATCAGTATGTAAAGAAAAATTAAACCACCATATTAGAAATGCCTGAGCCGGTGAACGTAACAGTTTAGAAATCGGATTAGCAGCTCGATGTAAGGCAGTGTGTATACTTTATGCAAGCGGCAACGTATCCTGAGTCGCCATGCTACCATGCAGGTCGGCGGGCCCTCGAATAGATGTGAACATTCCCTTACATTTACGATCGTGCGGTCCGAACGTCCGGTCTAACCCGCGATTAATTAAACACCGGTTAAAAGGGGCACTTTTAAAGTATAGTTTTAACGATTCATCGACTCATATGTAGCACAAGTTACTTGCTACACCGGAAACGATTAAAAGTCTATCAACCTGTAGAGCTACTTTATGATTATTTATGAAGTTAACGAATGTTAATTTCCAATATATCATCTGTTAATTTAAAATGATAATTTATAACAGTAATAATATAGTAACTACAATGGTCGGTTACGATCCCTGCCGTTTAGTATAGTTACATATAACTTAGTACTTTACTCTTAATACAGGAACGCCAATTCTGCTAACACAATCACACAATCATGTCACCATGCTCTTTCAATGGTATATAATCACTGATTTCCTATTCTTTAAATCAATTCTGGCACAAACATTTGTCCGCGGCGTATGGCATTATTAACAAAGCGGAATAGAGGAGGGCCAGGTTGTCGGCCCGCACACATGAGACTGATTAAAATATTTCATGGTTGTTAGGAAACACGGCGACAAAATGGGTTTATAATGGCCGCGGTAGTGAAAAAGAAGTGCTACTGTTGAAATCTGATGAGTTTTATTGCGAGAAAGTCGAAAGCAATGATGATATATCCTGCTTCAAGACAGTACAACCACTTCGTAGGATACGTATTTCGTATATGTGAATTTCTAGACTATTGTAGTATTTTGTATTAAAGTTATTTTGTATTTTGGTACCTATTTTAATCGATAATAATAAATGTATATATGTACATGTGAAATTTTCAGGAAATGTTCAGATCGGCCTCGCAAGTGTGTTTCAAGTTTGTTAGTTATCGGACGAACGTAATAAGTGATACCCGCACGAAGCCGGGGCGGGTCACTAGTAACGTAGTATAACATTAAAGTGCGATTCAACAGGGAAATCACTAAACTAATAAACCTAATTATCTAGGGAAATTAAAATCGTTTTTTTTTTCTAGAATATTCTAATAATCCTTATGTGTTTGAGAGCAAGTGATACCAGGCGATACTAATTAATGGTATTTGCACTCTATTTATTTAGATCTAAGCGACGATTACATTTACCTAGGACCCTTCCAACATTCTATGGGTAAGTGTACGATATTTTATTTTATTTCGGAATAAGTTATAAGATAAATAAGGTCGATTCAGGCTCGCTCCTGGTTTCATTTATTATAATTATGATATACAAAGCTATTATAGATTATATGTGCGAAGCAGAAAATTACGCGAAAACCGCACGACAGTGCAATGCCCACCATAAAGATGGTGCGGAGGGTAGTTGGAGCTCTGTCGAGCTGAGCGATGACGAAACTCAACCATAATATGACGTAGTAACCTAACCTTACAACAATCAAACAATTAGTAATAGTGAGCCGCATAGATTTTTCTTTGTAAAACCAAATTTTGTCTAAATTATAAAATGGATATACATATTTTTCGTTATCAATGAAACTTTTCAACTGCATTCAACTACCATGTAAGTCCCCGACTTCATAACTGTCGTAGTGTCCCAGCTCTTGGTTGTATTGAATGTTAATTGTTATAAAACAATCATAGTGCGCGGCCTCGGCTACCGGCAGGTGGGCATTGTTTCTGGCGGTCGGCCAATGTTAATGTAAAAATTAGCGAGGAATGAACCAAACTTGTGGTTTAACCATTGTCCCCAACGACACTACGCTGCCGCCCAAACTTATTCTATGGCGTACTTGTAGTAGAAACGTAATATTTCTTGAGAAAGAAAAATAACACATTTTTTCCATTTTCAGTGTTTTTATTCGACCATAGTATTTAATTTTGGAACACAAATTATTTAGCATAATTTACACCGGTTACTTAGCTTTGTGTCTTATTCCAATAAAATGAAAGGCACAAAAGCATTCATACATATAATTACAAGTACATAAAAGTGTGATTATTAATAAATTTAATTAACTTTCGTGCAACTAAAAGTAATTTTACAATTTATTGAACATACATTATTCCATAAAATGCATTATAAACCGCTTGTTATCGTAAATCATCGTGTCGTAAAAAGCTCATAAACACCAATTATTGATTGATAGTGAACGAGCATTACCTTTTCGTATACGAAAAATAGCTGATATTTTAAAAAGTCGACTCAATATAACCAATCATGATAATAGGTTACCTTGACGAGGGCAAGGCCAAACGGAAACTTTCGAGTTTAACGAGCCCTGCGTCCGCGACTTCCCGCCCTGAAGGCCAGACGTAAGGCTTTATTGTAATAAAACAACCTCCTTTAACCGGTTGCGAACTTTTAATATTTAATATGTGTAATGACGTTTGCAGCGTTCGTGCACATAGTATAAATGCATTTACTACTATAAGAATTTTTCTTGCCAGTACATTCGAATTCTGGCTTTTTTACTTTATGGTCTCAATGTTTGCGCATAATTTCAGTAGCTTAGTATTACTATAGTATGTGGTATTATAGTATATAGTAGGATAGTATATAGTAGCATTGAATTAAATCCGTGTTGTGCTCTAAATAAATAACAATGTAAATGCTAATTGCTTTTAGAATTTCACGCGCAGTTGATTTGAATTATGATAAGACTCTTAAATTACGGGGTTAATTAACGCTTTTAGTGCGTACGCTCCTAGTTACTAAACCAACCTCGTCCGTCCAAAAACATCGGTGTGGGTTGCACTAACTCATAATACGGCACACGTTATTTCTTCCACTATACACGGGCACCACATCATGAATACGAATACACATTTTGGCGAACAAACGATGGCTCAAACCTTTGCCAATACACGAACAACGCAAATAGATGTAAGCAACAAGGGGCGTCCCGAACGTGTGTTCAGAGGCGAGCCATATGTTGGACTGGCGTTTGCGCTCGTCGATCGTCGCTCTACAGGTCGCTTGCATTGGCTACGTACAGGCAAGAAGCAGAGCATTTTCTTTAGACTTAAATGTTACCGTTACGAAATTTTAACCATTTCATGTACATTAAAGTTATTTTTATTTAAATGTTTCTACTGTTATGTTAACAAATAAGATATCTATGTAAAAATACTTTTTATATTAAATCAAAGCGAGCTTTAAAAAAGCTACTAAAATTGAGCAGGCATGAATTTTTATTTATTTTATTAATAACAGGGTGAATTCCTTGTTAATCTCGTGTATAATTCAAACAACGTAGATAATTTAATTTAATGACCTTTACAGATCAATTGCCTATTAAGCAGCAGTGATGCACTTTAAAGTGTCCTAACCTTTAAGTCATTCATAAGAAATTGTAAAATACTGATATGTCGTGAATACTTCAAACGATTTTCCAAAATAGTTAAAGTAAGAAATTTAATACGCAAATTTACAAAACTGTATTATAGGTGTTATTAAAATTAGAACTAAAATTAAAGAACAGCTGAAACTGGACCGTGATTGAATTTTGATTTAAATTATGACCATTTATGACCAGAATGTATGAAACCGGATACGAAATCGTCAATACGCCTACGTCCTTAAGAAGTGACCCGCGGTGTCGGTAAGCAAGGGTTACGACACAACCAAAACTTGTTCGAAAATAAATATGTACATATATAAAAACTTTAAAAGTAGCAACTCGTAAATTCAGCCATAAAACAACCGCAACTAAATTATTGTAAGGGCAATATTAAGCTTTCCTGAGACATACATACTTGTCAAAACGTTAAAAAACACATCTATAAAATTAGTTTATTAACTGGATACACTATCACGCCATTGGCGGATTCAGGATTGCGAGTCCTGATGGTAGAAAAATCTGTGAATTTTATTGAAGTTAGGGGGAGGAGGTGTTGATTTCCTTGGATCTGCCAATGCACCACGCCCTCGGTATTAATAAGCAGACAGCGTTTGCTATCACTATCCTAAAGGATGAAAATTCAATGCAGTTAAGTACTTAAAAATATGACAAAAAATATTTTAGGTGATCAGAAAACAACGGAATCAGAAATCAAAACAGAAACATAAGGAACAGAATGAAACATAGTGAATGTTTCATTCTGTGCCTGTGTTTTATTTACTCTGCGGTTTGACGGAGTGGCGAACGTGATCAAACGTAATTAGCTCAATGATTCGTTCCCTTGGCTAAGACAGTTGGAGTACTCGTTAAAAACATTACTTGAAATTTCATTGACTACTAAATTGGGCCTAAGGCATTCTTACAGCGACTGTTCGGTGATAACAGTCTCCAATTGTTTGTGTCGACCACTGTTTGAATACAATTTTGTAAGAAAGCATTTTTATTTAATATCTCATGATATTTGGAAATTAGCGTAAAATGTCATTACCGAACCCTTTCTCTAGCCATCCCGGTAGAGACAGGTGTCGTGAGAATTGTATACGAGAGTTGTTTGTACAGTTGCAAGACTTTCAAAACAATAGTCAGGAAGGGGGATGCAGTTATTTGACTTGGTCAACTGCAAGTTGGCGACTTAGTAGACGTATGTGAGTATGTACATATTTACCGCGTGCACGAATAAGGCGTCGCCGCTCGAGACTGCAGCACCCATGGGGCACAGCTCTAGACTCTAGGCGTCTAAACTGCACCGGAAACTGTGTGTCGTGAAGTCGATATGCTACGTATGTATATAATATCTGTTATTTCCGTATGTAGATAAGAAAGTCACGTTATACTGAAAAGGTTAAAATAAAATACCATGTCTTAAATTCCAAGAGACAATTACCTATTATCATCAACTCTACTTATTACTTTGCAGGGCAGGAAATGAGTCTATCTGCGTTAATTGAGCAAATTTTTAGAAACACACTTCTGTTACGAATCCGGTCAAAATAAAATATATGAAGCGACTTTCATTAATAATTATTAACACCTTCGGTTAAATTTAAGTAAAGAACTCAGTTAATGTATGAATGTGTCAGGATCGCGCCAAATGGAAATCCATGATCTCTGCACCTACCTAGTGGGGTAGGTAACGGTCGTGAGCGCATATTTATTTATCTATTTTATCTCAGTTAATATGTAGCAATACAATTTGCGTTGAAAATTTTAATTAACATTTTTTATATTTTTTAAATTCTATATACACTAAATATGCAGTGAATATTTTTAAATTAATATACATTAACTGAAACTGGAGCACACTTTCATGGAATCAATTAATGAATAATCTATTGTTTTTTTTTATTATGTCATAAGATAGAAATGATTTCTTCTTTTTTCAAAAATTAAAAAAAAATCATATAATTAAAAATAGTTAGCGTGAAAATTCGATGGACATGCGTTTTAGAAATAAGCCTAAAAATTTATCTAAATAATGTATAAGTAATGCTTGGTTCAAAGTAATCCGTAAGTGTGAAGAAATCAATAACTTTATCGTAAACAATAGAGAAACGAAAGTTACTGCGAGAAGAAATTTAAACAAGGAAAAGACATATACTACAATAGCAAAATTATCGTAAGTTTGTTTTCAACATTCTACGCACGAATTTATGGAAATGTGTAGCGAAAAATATACAGTGTAGCTCGCTAATTGTTCCAACATCTCACCGACAATGACACACAGTGTAATCTTCATTATTATCTTAATAAACTGCAAAGTGCGGAATCACTAGTAAATTGTGCATCGTCTCGGTCCGTCGCGGCGGGCATTGTGCGTACAATACTTGTACATATGGATCGCTTGGAAACTGACTTTCTTTACACGTAGAACGCGCATTAGAATTTCGCAGATCTTTTGTCCGCGAGCAACCATGCGTGTGCCACGTTCGAATAGAAACATTTAAATTCTCGATCGCTGCAATGATTGTACATATTGTTGCAAACATATAGTACATTCCAGTTGTTGTCTAGTGCATGTCTAAAAAAACCATCGATTTTGGGTCTTATTTTTAGCAGCCTAACCTTAGCCTTCATATTTATGACAGCAAGTTTTATGATAAATATTACATAATTAAATTACCTACTTACTTATTTTAAATATCAAAAACTTATGAAAAGACTGCGAATTTCTGAAATCATATTTTATACTAAAAAAGATCTTGTTCTAATATAGGAAGTAACTGAAATACGCACCGACTACTTCCTTATCGTAATTATTTTAACACGAGAGGAAAGTAACATTTCTTGTTCTATCATCATCCCAGCCTGCTGCATAATTGTGGATACTTCCGTACTTTTTATGATAGAAAGAGGCAAATGAGCCAATGACTTACCTCGTGTTAAGTGCATTCATTACACATTAACACCAACAAAGATCAGAAGATTTGTGACAAGACAAAAAAGAAGCGTCAGGTTTACTGCAGAAATACAAATATTTAGGAATCCGCGTCATCATATCGTTAGCATAATAATTTTGGGTGCTTAGTTATTTCTTAACCATAGAAAAAATTAGTAAAAGCAATTTGAATCACACGGTGCAGTGACGGAACTGCCAAGTTTAATTTCAACAGCTTTCAAAACTATGCTACGAGCGTTTTAATGGCTATACGAAAAAGTTTAGCAACCTTCTGTTCAATTTCTCAAACGCCATTGACACTTATAAATAGTACCCTTGGACTACGCATTGCTAAATTTAGAATTTTATGAGAGATTCGTGCGTATGAGAAATAAGATGTGAAAAGTGGAGCTACTATGTTCCGCGACCGGGTGAGATAATTCATAAAACAGATTTAGGTGAAAGTCTGTAACGTGGATCGTGGAGACTTTGCATACCTTCTGAATGCTTTCAAAAACACGTTTAATGGAATATTTGTCGTCACAATTCTAAGACATACATAAATGAGTACTAATTTACCTCGTGGCTATTAATAATTTCAAATCAAAATATTAAACGAAAGTATGTGGTCCAATATATATATTTGTAATATTGTGTAACATGTTGTAATTTTGTGTAATAATTTGTAACTTAGTGTAATAGTTAGTATTCAAACGATAAAAAGTTTATTCAATTATTGACTATAAATATTGAATGTCACCGGGTGGTGTCAACGGGCACGAAAAGCTTGTCATATTGTATTAGCTTAGCCTCTGTTTTAACTACCCTGTAACTTAACATTAACTTAGAGGTTAGAATCCCTTCCATGTTACTCCGAGGATCTTTGGTATTTATATATAATATTATTTGGTAAAAAAAATCCCTAACAACCACTGTTAATAATCCGGTCTGATCGGTTCTTATTATAAAATCAGTTCATTACTTTCAGAGATTTCCCATTAAAACCCATAGATAAATTGCAATTAATATAGATATATGTATTGTACCTATTGATTGATAAATCAAGCGATATAACAACAAGAACAAATGACGTTAACTGCGCTTACTTCAACATTTTATAACAGTGTTATATCATCATATTGAAAAAAGATATTTCCTAGTTGAAAGGCTGCCTATCTATTCCAACAAGTTTTTTTCCTTTACCCATATAGCAGGGAAGTTGATCTCCTAAGTTAAGGCGATTAAGGAACATCGGGTTTTAAATACATCTAAAAGTAAAAAGAATCTCGGGAGAAATCTCTCCGCTTAATTAGTTACCTACATTTAGGCATAAGTATCTATACACGTTCTTATGTTAAACTGTTGACTTACATCATTCAACTATTATATATAAATACAAACACTCATACATATAATTGTATGTACAGAGGATATTATGTTAAAACTTCGATATTTATGAACTGATTTTAAATATTATTTTTGCATTCAATATTTATCCCGATCCGATGAGTGGTACCAAATTTATTCAGGATTTTTGCTTTAAATATATTTTTTATGAAGTACCTTTATAAGAAGTATATGTTATGGGCCTTACTTATCGTATGTATATAAGATCGTAGCATTTACTACGTAAAACAATAAAGAACTTTGGATATACAGTGTACTGTATGGATGTTCTTCATTGTTTTATGTTGCGTTAACAATGTTTCAAGGTGCACATTTATAACGGGCATGTATATTTTGAAGTCCTTTCTCTGTGGTATTGGATACAAATAATTCATTACAAGAAAAAAAGCTAGTTTTCGTGCAAGCGCACCTGTAGGCAAGATGGCGGGAACCGAGCGTGCGCACGCGCCGGCACCGGTGCACCGTTAACGTTAACGATCACCGTACATAGCCGCACATATAGCTATGCAATTATGAATATGCATACAGCGGCTCCGTAACTAATTTCACAGTCACCGAAACGCGAACCTGTTACGTTTCACCGTTTTTACGTCTGCAGTATAAACCCTTTATGTAAACAGTATTTAAATAAATATGCCTTTCTAATTCAATCAGGGTGCATTAAACTTTTAATATTTATGTCCTTACATACAAAATTTATTAGGTTCCAAAAGGGAAATCTAAATTTCCTCATAAGGATAGGATGAAAACGGGAGGAGGATTGGACGGGGGGGGGGGGAGGAAATATCCTTTTTCCTGTCTACGCCTACCTCTGTCCATTATAGGTAGGCAACGCAACTGCAACATATTTGCTAGTTGCGGATGTCTATGGGTAGCACTCATTTCACACCAGGTGATCCGCTTGCTCGTTTGCCATCTAATTCCATAAAAAAATACATCTACGCACTACTCTTAGTCGAGTCTCATATTAAATATGCACTGAGTTTGTGGTTTGTCACCTAAGTTCCATGTTTAATGAGATTTCCTCAAAAAAGGTCATCAAAATAAAGATTAAACAGGTTAGTAAAAGTTATTATTTAAGGCGCGCACTGATGTGCTCTAGTAAATCCGTGCAAAGGCGAAGGTATTCGTAGTATTCTATCAGAGAAGTTGCAAGGTGGAAACTGGTACCATTCAGTACATTATCGTATCGGTTTTGGGCTATTCTATGGACATATACTATGGACTTGTGTATCAGCTTTCTCGCTATTTCGTAGCTACTTATTAGTTAGTACAGTATTAGATTTAGAAATAAAATTATTTTACAATGGTAGAGCCACAACAACAACATCTGTTGCACGAGTGGGCCGGCTCGACCGGTGAAATACCACGACCTCACAGAAGACAGGCGTGAAGTTGAAGTATTCTATGTTTCGTCAAATTCGTGAGGTACTGGAGGTCTCTAGTCTGGATCCCATCCTTTTCTAATAAGGAAAGGCTGGATAAGAAGGGAAGGGGATTTGTCAGGGGAGAGGATGTATGTATAGGAAAAGAAAATAACCTTTTATTCTCATGCCCTCCTCTGTCCACATAAATATACATGGACATAGACAACGCATCTGCAACTCATTAGCTTGTTGCAGATGTCAATGGGTAGCCGTCACTTAATATCAGATGATCCGCAGGCTCCCTTGGATTTGGATACAATACGTATCCGAACAAAAATGCCCGTACACTTACTTAAACGTACACTGAAGCTCCGACACGCACTCGTGATGAATCTAAATTGTATGTCGTCCATTGAGGATAGGAATTGTTACTCATAAATACAAACATTTTGTTGACATTGCGTTGTCATAATAAAAGAGGCAAATTCGACAAGTAGCTCTAACCAAGACACGATAACGTGCCTTCCCAAAGGACAAAACTTTCGAAAATAAATGCCAAGGAAAAGGTCACGTGTGCAAGACTTACTAACTAAAAAAATACATTTACGTCGGAAAGGAACCAAAGTGTTTAAGTTTAAGTTTCAACGAAATATTGATAGAGTTAATATTTTTTTTGCTTCAACACATGTTTTTTTATGGAATACCGTTACGAGCACAGCAGCAGCAGCAGTAGTAAGCGCTTGCATACTTTTAATGAACAGATGAGAGGAAAAACATAAGGAAGGATATTACCTTCTCTTAGACATTCCCTCCCTCGTCAAATCGTCTTCCCCTTCTCATCTTATCGTTATTAGGAAAAGATAGAAACTGAAATTGCACTAAAAATAAAAAATTCAGAAAATTATTAAAATATTCAAATTAAAATATAATTAATTTATTTGTAAAGTGGTGTTAGTTGTCAACTATCTTCTCTACAATCGTAAAAGTTTCCAGAGCTTATAAACAAAATTTCCAGAAAATGATGTACATTTCACGGTGTCCATTTGCTTGTTTTTAGGCTAACTGTAGTCGTTTTAGTTAGAGAATATGCGCTCCATACAGAACTTACGTATCGCAAAGGTATTACAATACTATCGTCTCCTACAGTAACCGGTTTAAATATACGATGAACTAAAGTCACGTTCATGAACATATTACAATTTCAATATCTAAATGCCACTACACATATCGCAGATTATAAAGATTACGTGACAATTTTAAAACATAACGAGATAAATATCATGAATTTAATATATTTTATATACATATTGCATAATTATAAAACGGAAACATAAAATTAGGACCAAACATTAATAGAGTACAAGGGAACATTCTTAGCTCATAGTCTTATGATTTCTTAAACGACATTTCGATTATGTAGAACGGTGGCAGCGTAATAATTTAAAGTCGACGCACGTTTCAGAACGGATGTATACGAATACCCAGCAGAATTGGCCTCACCCAGACCATAACTCAACATAATTCTTACTGAAAACAGAATAAAGGAACTGGGAAGTCTAAACATCATAGAAATATTGAGGAATTCTAAAATAGATTGAACATAATTTTAATATTACCGTAATACGAAGAAGCAAGGAAACAAGAAGAAAGAGAGTTGAGTCAGGTCCGTAATAAATAGAAATCCGAAATACGGTCGTGAGTCCTTAATAATATTTCTATCTAATAAGCCCACCTAATGGTAAAAGTGAGTTCGAGTCAAGAGTCATCTCGACAAATTGAGTGTAATGTAAAAAATGAATACTTCTTATGCAAATGGTAATAATTAATCCTTTTAGAGGAAACATTAACGGCTTATTGTGAAATTAAAATCAAGCAAGCAAGAGAGCAAGGAACGAATGAAAACTCTTTATCGTCTATTGATGTTAAATCGAAGATCAAACGGGCTATTTGCATTCCCGCGGGAAACGAAAGCAATTCAGAGCTAAAACCGACAAACTCAAGGTCTGGATCTGACTATAAAAATAAAACAAAACTCCCAATGTAATCGTATCACTTCTATCTTCATTTAAATGGACTTTAAAAATAGAATTTATTTTAAATTTTTGAAGGAAAGATATGTGTGTTTTATAAATTTCATGTCAATGCCTCCATAAAACATTATGGATAAAAATATAGTGGCATTAACAACAATCAATTTTATACGAGATCTACAAGTAGTAAAATCATAAATATATATGTGTTATGAAATTAACGACGAAATTCGGTTTTGCAAACGATGTAAATTTATTTAGGCCATTTTTATTGAAATACAGGCGAAAAAAACATCTGGTCATTTTCAACAATAACACAAATATCAAACAACTTTTAGCATTTACTATTAAAATATGAAGGCCGTGAGATTGCGCGTTTAAATTTAATTTCCGGCGATTGACGAAAACCGTATTGTGTATACGGCGGCCCGATTACACGAGCAAATAGAAATTGCCGGTACTAAACTGCTACAGGATAAGGTGTGTCTCCCCAGGCGCCGCACGGAGACAGGGTAAAAAAGGAAGACGCGCACATCGGTTTCCGATTCAAAAACCTCACTTCCTCGCGGCATTACTTCCAAGAACTAATGAAAGGTACGTAAATAGTCGTCCCTTGTCAGACGGAACTGCGCGTCGCCGCCAAAATGCAAGTGATGGCCCAATGATTGATTGGGACTGACATTGAAACAACAAAACGAGACATTGTATCTTCAATGTAACGTACACTTTTTTAAATGGATTTCTCTAGAAGCAAACAAAACATAAAATGTTTAGGTGACAGTTGAATTTTTTCTGATTGGAATGAAACACTAACATAGTATTTATACTTCGTATCGTATCTGATGTAATTTTAAGGCTATAAATGTGATGGACATAGAAATATATCATGATTGTTTTACCGAAGATGACAAATTAACTTAAAGGTATACTAAGTTATATTACTTTAAGTTATATAATCAAAGCAAACCACTAACAACGCATGAGCACAGTCATTAGAGAAAGTAAGTATGGAAAAAGGGATGGATTCTCTCTGATAAATGCACTAATCTAACAAAAATATAAATACCTAAAACTTGTAGTCAAAACTGTAGTTACTACGACAAAGTTACACGCTAGCGAATTATCTGTCTACACACACAGAAGCCAGGAACAAGCTAATGTTACTATAAAAATTGTTGCCATGTTCAGGACCCAATAAAATAAATCAGATAAAATAAACATTAGGAAGTAAAACACTTTTATTACACCTATTGTTCCAATAATAAAAATCTAACAGTCACACTTTATACTCTCAAACGGTAGCTGAATAAAAAGGCCGTAAACGAGGACCGTAATTCTATTCTTAGCCAATATGTTCATATAGTCGATTAACAAAACGAATGCTTACGGCGGAGCAATGGTTTATTGAAGACGTTACAAATACAACTGTTAAGGAATTCGTATTACTTTTAAACGTCTTCTACGAAGTTTTAATTGCGACTCTACTCGTCGAATTCAAGAATTTAAACTGAAACGAAAATAAATAGATTCAATTAAGAATAGTATACTTTACTAATCAACGTGATTTAATCGGTGGAGAGCAAAACACGAACGATGTGTCCTGCGTTTAACAAATTTTCTTTCAGAATAAATGCACGTTGTCGGCAACTAATGACTAGTTGTTTGAGAATAGTTCAGAATAAACGTATGAAGACGCAATCATCAATCAAAGATCAAATCATGAGCAAAGTTTAGTACTTCAAGATCTTCGATAGCACTTACCGCCACGTGACCTTTGTGTTTATCTTAAACATGTTAGTGAAACAAGTCGCCTGAACTTTGTGGATACTCACAACACCATGGAGGATATCAGCGGGGTTATTGTAATCTGCTGCTATAAAATCTATTTTTGGATTATTATAGGACAAAGACAATTTTAACGCTATGTCCTACGGCTCGTATTACAGTCAATTAACAACAACGATGCATTGTGTCAAGAGCGTTGTTAATGCAAGTACGAACGACGCAACTCGTTTATATTCAAACAATAGTCCTATTTAGACTACCCGTACAATGACACTACGGCGTTATTGAAAATTGTAAAGTATCAAAACCTGTACAGCAACCAAACAACATGTAATACTTGATCTCATTAGCATGTACACAGCCCAAATACCCGTAGCAATGAGGAAGAGCTCATGAGTAATGTAACCATCAAAATGGCCTAAGCTCATTTGGTTAAACAGCAATCATTAAAAAATGATGGGTGATTAGGATTTAACTTTGTCGCAAAATATTTTTTTTTGCGAAAATAGCTAAGTCAATTGTATATTGTACTTAATCATTAAATAATAACAACCACACCTTGTAAAATTATACACAAAATTTGTGCAATAGCACAAATAACGTGGCTGTACTAAAATTAACAAACGATTTTCCAATAATAACCTATTTTAGGTCCTTTTAATACGTACATAAACTTGCAAATGCATTAATATTGATAGAATGTAACATTTGAAATCCATTAATTTTGCAAAAAATCGACTTCGATTACTAACTTGGATCTGTTTTATTTCATGTTTTATTACTACCGACCATAAACATAAAACCAAATGCTTACATAAAAAAGCACACGCCACATTCCGCTAATACCCGTATAGGTAGCGAAAGTACAGAAAGTTTTAATGGTAAAATGCTTGAATACGGGTTTAACAGCTAATAGACATTTACAAAGTTAATATAGAAGTTTAAGTAAGAAACTGAAAAACTTATCGGATCATGCATTTACAAGAGTGTTTATCCCCTTAACTTTTAAGCACAATTTTTTTCTGAAGTAACTACACTGTTTAATGAAATCCAGTATTAAGAAATTGTAATAATTTATATGATCTACTACTATTTAGAAAATTTAGTCTAGCATTATTTATAGACAGACATAAAAAACAACGCCATCTAGTGTCAAATTTAAGGATGATTCATGTGTTTCTTGTAATATACTTCTATTGGTCTTATCAACATTATCTACTATTAAAATTTGTTTCAAAATCTCTAACTCTAGATATGTGTATTTTACAACAATAACACAATAAATGTGTTCAGAAATATGCAACAAAAACTCGATGACCCATCACGATACCACGGTTAAGCTAGTTATTGAAGAAATAATAAGTTACAAAATTGCAAACCTATTCCACTTTGTACATATGTACACATCATTTATAACGATATGTCATTACATCGAATACATAACACTTATGTAACATATGCGTAACATCGGCACATGTAAATTATGTATCCACTAATTACTCTATGAATAATATTAGAAATCAGTGACTTCAACTGTGACATTTATTATATCGCAGACTAAATTAATGTCTTAAGATTAAAATGTTTAACTGTGTTGGAGACTTATTTATAAATTGTGCTTGTTATCATATTCCCAAAGCAGCAGATCTATTAAGTAAGCGCGCTCATAAAGACGCAAATCAATTTACAACTACTGCGTTACGAACAAGCCTAATTGATGCACTTCTACCTTGACGTTGCAGGTGAATAATGTATTGGATAAGAAGACTGCCTGGCTCGTGTATGTGCAAAAATATCCGTTATCTGCGGATACCTCGCTACGCATAATACCCTCTAATGGCTTTTCGGCACTTGAGAACTATCCAGAAGCGATAAAACGCACATCTGGACGCCGCACGCCGCACGAGTGGAGACCGATTGATATATTGCTGCACTTTAATGCTTTTAGTGCCAAAATGAACTAAACACTTCCGACTACTGGCGCGTACGTTTTTGGTCAGATTATCAACGCGTCTGAAGTGCGTAAACTTTTTATTATGCCTACTTAACCTTTTTAAGTAGACTTTAGTGCCGCTGATGTGGGTGCCTGGTTAGCGGCTCGATGTGGTTGCGCGTTAATCGTCAATAAAGCTTTTTTAACCAATTTTGAAGAACAAAGAAAATGAAGTACACTATAGTACCAACACCAGGTACTATTGGATAATTATGTACAAAATATTACACATAGTTTAACCGTTTTCAATACAACAACACACTGAGGCCTAATTTGAGTCCTCTTCCCCTTCTCATCCTTTCCGTAGAAGGATAGGGAACAGGATTGGACGGGGAGGGGATTAACGGGGAGTTGTAAATATCCTTTTTTTGTCTATGCCCTCCTCTGTCCATTAAAGTAAGCAACGCATCTGCAACACATTTGCCTGTTGGGGATTTCTATGGGTAGCGCTCACTTCACATCAGGCGATCCGCTTGCTCGTTTGCCACCTAATGCCATAAAAAAACTTGGTCCAAATTAATCTATAAGGTTTAAGCTGAAACCCTTAATCCAATAAAGTTTGTTTAACCTCCGCAATCAACACAGACAATCTCTTTAATAATGAACGCATCAAATAAATACATTCTTTTCACATCACGCGTCTGTTAGTTTATCACAACAAAATATAAATTGCAACGAAAATATAAATATTATTTTGTTTGTATCATACACATAACGTCCAACTGCAAGCGTAAACAGTATGCTAAAAAAAAGAAATCGAAGCGCATAAGAGTCATAAGTAATGATACGCCCACGTGTTATTGCTAAAGAACAGTGTAATCCTACTAATAATATAAATGCGAAAGTTTGTAAGTGTGGATGTTTGTTATTTTTTCACACAAAAACGGCTGAATGGATCTGGATAAAATTTAACACAGAGATAGATTATAGTCTGGAATAGCATATAGGTTACTTTTTATCCCGAAACAAATGTACGGTTCCCATGGGATAAGGTTTTCGGTTTTTTGTCTACGTATATAAAAGGCGATGTTCCCTGTGAATTTCGAAACGGCTACCCGGAAGCCAGGTGGATCATTAGTATAATATAAACTGTCAACAATATCTGTTAACGCACGATATGCGCTGATTATTTATTCATATAAATATGCGGGTTACTATGTACATATATCAAGTTTACGAAACAAATAAAGAGTTGTTCGAAAATCTTCCAAAATACAAAACATTTCATACACCAGTAAAATATGTTTTAACATTTCTGCAAGTAAGCAGATAAGATTAAGGTACCATTACGTAAAAATGAAAATACATTTTGCAAAAACAGTCAACATAATGCTCTCATTTGTTCAACGACAATTTCTGGGAATTAAGAGCATACATTAGTAAGATGACAAACTAGAAAACATAGCGCGCTTACGTGTGTATGTGTCGAAGACATCTCGTAATCATGCTGTGTTGAAAACATTTTAACAATTTTTATTTAAAAAAATTAATTTACAGTTTCAGTACGTATGAGAACGTAATATCAATTTGGTGACCGGTTTAAGCATTTGTCTTGAAATCTGATGGTCGTGGATAAAATCTTCAGCTAATTCTCAAACAAAATATGTGTTTTTCTATGCATAAGGAACTTTCTACTTTTCTACCTAGCTGTCCATCTTTTTTACATGCTTTTAATAGCTTGGTCTGTATCTATTTTTATATCTGTAACGGAATCTTACGATGTGATCGACTTGATAGATGGTAGTAATATAAAGGGTCAATACATTTTTTACTTAATCCTTATCAGGATTAGTAAGATAAGAAAGATTTTTTTTATTGATAATAGCGCCGCCTAGTAGTAAGAATAAAATAACAATTAGTACATTGCGTACCGGGAACCTTGCATGTTTTTTTTAAACGAGAACGGTTTAATGGATTATTAAAGTTATATTTTTATTGTAATATTATTTTCAGAAATAAAAAAAAAGTTGAAGTAATAGATAAGTCACAAATTTAAAACAGATAGATATAGATAGATAGATATAGATATTTATAAAGAAAAATGCTATAATTGGTAGCAGAGTATCGAAAATGGAGTGTGAGACGCCGCATCCGTAATGCTCTCAAAGAGCAACAAACTTGCTAATGAGCTGAGTATATTGACTGTTACGTCTTAATTGCTAACCTATTTAGTTCTTTAATATTTAACTTAGAAATCGATTGCAGTTTTTATTTACATTACTTTGATTTATCATAATGTTCATTACATAACATTCACGAGATAAGTGTATTATTTTTTCCGTAAGGAAATTAATTTCTAGGATGAAATCAATGTATTTACAAATATTTACACCGATTTATTTATTTTCAAATGTAAGAATTACATAATTAATAATTATGGAGAGAGAGTTTTGATGACATAATAATTTTAATATTTATCATTCGGAAATTCTCATCGGTTCATCAAATAGTTCCGCCTAAGTTTCCAAGCTTCGTTAGATCGTTGCAAAATTTAATTAATATCTAAAAAAAGCAAATTTAAAATTACTAACGTAGCATTGGGCGAATCAATTTAACGCTTTCCACGGAATTCCTAGAACAATTAGAGAAGGTGAGCGCGAGGAAGTAATAAATAAAACGTGGGAGTGCCTAGTGATGGAATTCCCGGAGATGTGCTTTGAAACGGTCGTTAATATGAGGAAGAGATCTGACAACCCGATGACAACGAAAGTGAGGCCAGACAATCACTTTAATAGATTTCGGTTTCCGATAAACATGACTATTTGGCTCAGCGCAGAAGTATTATTAATAACAATTAAAAGCAGTTTATTAACAAAATAAATTATGATTACCGTGATATCTATCTATTTACTTTTAAATCATTTTTTTATTTGAATTGGGTAAGGTTAGAAAATTATGTAAAAATAAGACGATCGATATCCAAAATTAAGTGAACGTGAAAATGTGGCAAACATTTTAAGGTGAAAACATAATATTTAGCTTTTGTATATAAATTAAAACGAGTTCTGAAGCAAGACATTACTTTTTTACGCATTTCACTATATTACTTACAAGTCAGACCTATCTGTTATGAAATTTTATTAGGTCTGAGCTTCTATCGCCATCACCCCCACTGCGGAGCGGACGGTACAGTAAGACATATGGGTGTCGGCATAACACACTTTCTTCTATTGAAAGGAACATCCACCCACCCACGAGTGTATTGACACGAATCATACCGGTTTGAAAATGCAAAGCGACCGGCGATTTCCGACTTTTGTGTACGTTACGTAACAGTTACAAAAAGATTAGAGGCAGACAATTTTTATTGCCCCTCATCCGTATTTTGGCAAGCATTCGTGCGTTTGCAAATTGCGATGTATAGCAACACGTTAGTTGGCTGGCAAATTAATTCGCCACTTTAACGTTTTATGAACATATGATTTCATTTAAATCTGGGTTTTTAGCAAACAAAATCTAAATCACTGACTAATTTGATAAGTGATACACACATATTTTAGGAATAATTCATTTCTTTATATCTACAGATCTGTCCCTTGGAGACCCTGCCCCCCTTGGAGTCCACTGGATGAGCGCGGTAGGGGCCAGATCTTTTTGGCGATCAATTGGGGAGGCCACGACGACTACAGATATTTATAATTTTACAATATAACTTTTAAGTTCAATTTCATATCTACACATACATTATTAACGATACTGTAGTCAAGAACAGTAATAAAACGTAATAGACTTTTAGAAACCGTGGTTCTATCTAGAATAATTATGTTTTGGCACTGTCTTTTTTTAATTAAAATAAGATGACGGTGATTAGTTCAAAGTTATAGGATAGCAAGTAAAGTTATCTAAACCTAATTTAACTGGAGTTGATTTGATGATTAGGTATAAACATTATTTAACAATTTAGCATGTTGAAAGGATGAAGGAAGGGAGAGTCACGATACAAATTTACGTTGCAAAGGGAGTGGCAGCGTTGGCAGGGGACGTCCAAGAACTTATATTGATCATATTAGCTATGTTACTCATATGACCACCCGAAATAAGGATTGACCCGTAACCGACGAGCTTATGCGTAGATGTTGTGATGTAGAAGAAGCGCGAAAGGTGTGCCAGGATCACGCCAAATGGAAACCATTATCTCTGCCTACCATTCTGGATTACGGGCGTATATTTATTTTATAACAAAAGGAAGCCACTGAAACTAGCGCGCAGTGTCGACACTAGTGGTAAAAATACTTAGAGACTCCAGTAGTGGACTTTTAAAAGCTAATGGATGGATAATTGATAAATACTGCGCTTTCAAATTAATAAATATAACCAGAAAATCAAGTGTATTATGCAATTGAAGCAATGAAAGTACGAGTAAATCTTGTCGTACTAATTAAACATTGTACAATGTTGAGAATAAAATTGGAGATTCAAGGAAATTTCTAGTTACATCCCCACCTGCGGACCTGCCTGCCTTGCTTTAGTTCTGCCTTCCTCACGTCTAGTTATCTGTGAAACATTAGCACTGAATCGTAGCAGCTAAGTTTAGAAAGTATCAATAAAATAACTACCGCTCGCGCTTTCTCACAGTTTTGCGTGAAACGCGGCCGCTGCAAAAAATACAAGTGCAAAAACGTTTCACATGAGGTGAACAATAGGCCAATAACATTAAAAAATTGTATCATTGAATACCATTTAGTACATTGTAGTGACTTTTTGTGCAATATTTTTTAATAAAAAGTCTAATAGAGGCGATAATTCAGAGTTCAGGCACTCGACTTGCAAGCTTAAGAACAAAACACGGTTTATATTTTTTTTAGTGACTGAAAGAGCACTGTTTGCCTTGAGGAGGCATTTACAGCTACACCGGGCTCGAGGCTAGGCGCAGAGGGCGCCTCTTAGCCTCATTAGAATTATAACCGGATTGGACGATTTATAATTATGTAGTGCCTTTTTTTATTGGTCTTAAAAAAACCTTGTGTTTCTGGGGAAAGACAGGTTTATGGGAGATTCTCACTAAAACACCCAGTTGGCCATCACCTAAGTTTTCGACCGACTTCGATTCCTTTACCTTTTATTTTTGTGTGTTTGAAATGGTAAATTGGAAAAGGTAAAATATTTTTTACATTAAGGTAATTGACTATAAGCTCCTGACACCAATTACTTAATACCCTTATCCTCTAGCGGTAACAGGACGAGTGTCTTGTTCATTGAGAAACTGCGAGGTGCGTGCTTTATTAAATGAAATGGTTCAATGTTCGTTGTGGCATATAGTTTGAAAAAAAGCGACTCCTACAGAGAAGAAAAAACGGTGCATATGTTTTCATTTCCAGTTGTCTTTACTCAATCACAAATCACAAATGATTCATATCTAAATTGATTGTGAAAGAACACTAAACATAAGGCATGAGAGTATGACGCCCAGATATATTCTTTCTATTTCTATAAGCATGTGGATTTGAAATAAATTTAAATTGGCAAATACCCTTAAAGGTTTAAATCGACCCAACTAGCGTGTGAACACAGTGTGTCCTAACATCATAAGAGAAAAGATAATTTAATTCAGAATCCGCATTACCAATTCACCACATTATTACAACTGTTGTAGAGTATATTGGAGAAATTAACCATACAATATGGTATGTAAAGACTCAGAGAAGTCGACTACAATGACATGTAACAGTAGCACACTCACATCTTAAAAGACTGTACCTCATACGAGTACATCTACGAGAGATGTCAAAATAAAAATGCCACCCACGACTATGACTATGATGGATTGCCTCTTTGCTAGTAAATGGACGTATCCGGTTTTGTTCCGTACAATGCGAATCGCAGCGTGTTAGGAAGCCAGTATTTTTACTGGTCTTGCGCAGGTTAAGCGACCCAGTCATTACATGTTTAAAAATATACCAGCTCATACTTAAGTATCTTATGTTTACGAATAATATGATATTATTATAATATTTTTATAAGCTTAGTGTGTACGTATGTAACGGAATCTTCGAAGGTTATTTTGCCCCTCTTCAAAACTTTGGATTTATTTGAAACGTTGCACACTTATTAAGGAATGTAATAATTTAAGTAGTTAGTCCCATTATCCTAACTAGGATCTTCAGGATTAAGGTTTTTTTTACGATTGAGAATAACGCCATCTAGATGCCATAATTGTAGTAACAAGAGACTTTATTATGTAATGGCACTTAGCGTATTTTTCAGTTTATTAGAAGATTAATGATTTGTTTTCAATCATGATGCTGGAACAATTTTTATCTTTTTTAAAAAGGTGATCTTAATTAAAAAAGGAAGTACATCATCACACAAGCAAAACACAAACTCGTAAACCATACACTTAACTCGCATTATCGACGTTAATCGATTTGAGAGTTACACATTCAACTCTGGAGGAAGTGCAGGCAAATTTTCGTCTAAACATTCGATGAAAGCGAGAGCTAAACAAAAATCGAATAATCGGAGCATCGAGTTAATGAGCCGAATACCACCCACAGTGGTCAAGCATTACGAATCTCGCGGGCGTTTCCGCTCGAGCCAACAGTGATGGACACTGATGGGCTTTGCTTTTTAGACGGCTGCACTCAGACAATTGTTTGCTATTCGAGTCTTCGCGCTGAGACTGCGATTTGATTTTGTAGGGCATTAACGTGATGCGAGACGAGAAAAAGATTTTAACATCAGCGAATTTACTGCGCGCGCGCCAATTTTTATTAATCAAGTACAATGCTTCGTGATCTTATTGCTATTTGTATTTATGTATTTCATGTTATACGAAGTAAATTATTAGCTTAAAGAGGTGCACATTTATGATGATTACAATACAATATACACATAAGTAGTGTAAAAGGAGTAGTGTTAAATGTCTTCATTACTTTTGTAGTAGATTAGTGAAGAGACAGCATCATCCATACTATCGTACCCAAAAAAATAAAAAATATACGCAAACTTCTGCCGCTTTCTCGACTGTATTCGTATTATAAATATTCGCACATTACTCCAGGCTACAGAAATAGACATCATTGAGTGCACTACACCATAGTGAGAACCCCAACGCCAACGCCAACACAATGTAACTGTTTATTCCAATTTTAATTGCTAGCTCGGCTCGACGGTAAATTTAAAACTACGCGAAATAACTAGTCGGTAATACAACTTCGATATACTTCGAATACATGTAAAATCCAACATTCGGCACTAGGACCACGTGAACTTTGTGGATCCCGCAATATTATCAAGGTGACAGAGGCGCATTAGCGGTCAGAAATACATATATGAACCAACTTTATATATGTAATGAATTTGCTTAGGAGTAACTACCTTACATAACTTATGAATAATTATGCGCTCATGCCCGTAACCCAGAAGGGTACGCAGAGATCATGGATTTCCATTTGGCACGATCCTGGCACATCTCTTTAGCTCCTTCTTTATTCACACTCCTTATGCCGCCCTTTTTAGTAAACCACTAATCTGATCGATGTAAGTTCTTTTAGGGCGTCCCCTGCCAACACTGTCACTTTCTTTTACATCCAACCGAATACAATAAGGATCCATAAATATTTTTTATCATTAAAAATTGAATACTAAAATATTTAGCTTATAGATATGATAAATATCTGTACGTGTAAAGTAGTAAATTAATATTCTCCTGACAAAAAGGTCGTCATTCGAACGTGCATATTCTTGAATACGTGTACTTTGTATCATCGATGTCATAATAAGTAGGTATATTCTCTGAAAACTCGTTAGCTAACGTAATATTGATAAATTCGCTGTGATAAATTGTAACGCAGGTGTACGCAACCAATGTTTCCATACATACATATACAAATATGTATTACATACCTATAGACAAATAAGTAATTACTTGGCAATTCGACAACAACTTACCTCGTGACTAGTGTGTGTCCTACATCATATTAGATGCAAATAATTGAGTGCACGAATATTTGGACTTATTTATATCATAAATAGACAATACTAATAAAAAAGTTCAAAAACTTGCACTCCTTTAGTTAGAAATAATACAAGTAAAAATTAAAATTATATATAAATACATATCGATTGATTTTTAAGATTTATTGATAATATAACTTTTTCTTTAGTCCTAATTTATAATGAAAAAAACTTTATAAATTACCATAAAAAAAACAACATAATGCCTATAACATTTCCATAAACTCACCTTTGACGCCACAATATCCATTCAAAGTACCCCACTTGTGTTTAAGGTCCTGAACATCACTACGAATATTCAATTCGCTCGAAAATATCTTTTGATGTAACAACGAATTTTTTCGATTGCTTTTCGAGTTAGGTTGGAACAGTGACACGATTTTATTTAACGGACTCATGTTTAGGGCAACAGAGAATTAACGAAAAGTAACACAGTCGTTTCATAAACTCACGAAAATTACAATCCAGAATCACATCGGTTGTCTATGGTCGAACTAAACAATAAACTAACGATTTTGTAAATTAATAAACCGAACGCTTAATATTTACGAATAAAAATTAGAGCGCGCCAAATGCACTAACAATTTATTTCTTATCGCAAATTACAAACCAGGAACACGCCAAATGTCTATGATGTAAATAAACAACACATAAATTTTTTTTGGTAAATATTAAATCGTTTTTTTTATTTAATTTCTAAAGAAAATTGGAGCGCTCCAAATGCACTACCTAGCAGTTTTTTGTCGTGACCGTTCGGATGCGCGAGCAACAGTGTCCGTCGTGCCTTCGTCTATACCTCGCGTACACTTTCTTCAGATACGAACTTTCATTGGACAACGTTGGATCTGTGCATCGTTTACATAAAGCTTCAATTTCAAGCGTTTAAATTTATCGCACGGTACTTAACACGTTTCGTATCTACGCTGTACAGGATAACTGTGCATATGTGGTTTTAAAGTATTGCTTTGTTTTCTTTTTTCTCATTGCGATTCTTTAACAATTCTCAAGGTAGGTTTGACTTTTAAGTACACAAAGATTTCGCACGACGTTTTTAATTATAAAGTTGCGTATACCACAATAATGCAATTACGTAAGCCGTGCGAGAATACGTAACTGAGAAAATTAAAATTCATTTGTATTATCTTCTTAATCGCCGACAATAAATGTATAACCATACATAAGTAACGTAACCAAAATTTATATGAATACGTCACGGTTCTGCATTCAGATTCCCCACCAAATCATTTTGAACAAATGAACTTATTTTACTATAGGCAAAAGTATATCGTTTATATACTAAAAAATATTTGTGACCAGTGTTTTGAGAATCATAATTGTTTATTTTGTGTGTTTTAAAGAAACTATTACATTTTATATAATTTATTAACTTTAAAAGTATTATTTTAATAAAGTAGTAGGTATAGTATGCTGTATTATTGTTATTTCTAAGTTCATAAGTAATTGATATGAGACATGACGACCTCCAAACAACAAAACTACGTATTGCTTAATCGAGTTTATAGTTCGATTCTAATCTTGATTTTCATTAAACGGATTTCATCAGCTACAATTTGATTGCGTTTACGAAAACGAAGTTTAGTGACGTAAAACGTAAACTTCGCCTTCAACCTAAGCGCAGATGTGATGTTATGCAGTTTGTCAACGTCAAAAATGTCTCGTATGTAGTTGTCAAATTGAAAACGCGATTACAGAGATAAACGCCGAAAATCGGCCGCTCGGAATTTAAACTCAATTAGAGCGTAACGGTTGAAATTCAGTGTCATAAATCCCTTAAATTATGTTGTGCGGTTGGCAATACGCAATCGGTCCCACCACTCATATTTTCTAGACATACTTACGTTTATTTCTTGATTATACGTTTGCATTAAAAGCAAATCCAATCTGAACAACACATTTACCTTTGTGTGAGGTTATTGTTGACGCCGTGGAAGATTGACAACTTTACATGAGAAGACCACGCCATATGCCTGAGTATATAGTCACCAAGACTTGTTCTTACATTCATCTGTAACCCTCAGGGGCTCGCAATCATTATATTGATGAACATGACTTCACTGCCAGAGTTGTTGAAGAAAAATTTCAATCTCTGACAGACTCACCACGCGAGTGAGCAAGTGCGTAACATTAATCAACCTCGACTTTGCAGAAGAAGGAGATTAGGAATCGGCTTATGCACCACGTCAAGGAAACGATTATGAAGAGAGAAAAAAGAGTCGAATGTTCTCCTCTCTCTTTTTTTTTATGGTACTAGGTGGCAAACGAGCAAGCGGTTCACCCGATGTCAAGTGATCGCTACCCATAGACATCTGCAACAAACTAAAGAGTTGCAGATTCGTTGCCCACTTTAATGGACAGAGGAGGGGACAAACGGAAATTGGTTATTTCCAATTCCTATACAGCCCCTCCAAAGTTCTCTTCCCCTTCTCATCCCTTTCTTATAACAAAATAATGGGAAGGGGGAGATAACTAAAATTAGGCCTCCGGCACCTCACTCATCAGGCGAAACGCAAAGTACTTCTACTTCACGCCTGTTTTCTGTGAGGTCGTGGTATTTCACCGGTCGATTCGGCCCATCGTGCAACAGATGTTGTTGTTGCGGACTCTACCACTGTCTGGTCTTTGTTTATCTACCTGCCGAAAAGAAATATAGAACTGACTTTGCGAAAAAGCTTGGCATTGAATTTTAACTACGTTTATTTTTCAATTACGAAATTATAAAATTCAATTAATCATTTGTTCACCGATGAAACTTAAGCCGGACACGATGCAATCAATATTATAGAAAAATTAATAAAGTTGAAAGAATCAATAGGATTAATCATATTAATTTATCACGGTGGCACGAAGTTCGCGGGCACATCTAGAACTTAATAAAAGTGGTTGGTAAAATTTTTATTCTAATCCGAATCCCCATCATTAACCCATGGTTTAAAGGTTCAACTATGTATGTCCATTGCAACATGTCTATTAAAACTGGTAATACTGAATGTCACAACTATCTATAGTTTCAATTTATAAGTTTTCTACAAAAGCAAAGACGGTAGTGCAATGAAGAAAGATGCCAAACCGGCAGTTATCACCACATCTATATGTATTTTTCTACTCATACGATTTTCTGCAATTTATAGACCGATCAATTATTAATTTTAACTCGTTCTATTTACGTTTTATTTATTATATACTTTTAATAAAACAACGTGTAAACTTATTTTTGAACCCTTATGCATGGAATTTATTATAGAACCCTATTATAAGAAAATACAACACTGTAAACTAAAAAATATTTAATTATTACATTGAAATATAAGGAATTCAATTAAATAAGTATCGAACCCGCTGTACAGTATAGCAACTATGACAGCTTTGAAGAATCATAATTTATTTTTTATTCTACTTGTTAGTACTTTTACCACTAGATGGTGCTGCTAACTATTATAGTTTACAATAGATGGCGAATTTAGAATTATTCAAAATTTGTTGAGTTTTTAATTGCACGTCTTTACGTTGTATAAAACAAAGTAGCTTCCGCTGTCTCTCCCCTCAGATCAGCGCAACGGATTTTAATAGGGCTTAGGCTGATTCAAGAGGAAGATTAATATGTATAATACATGCATATTATAGTAGATAAAAGCAAAAAAATTAAAAGATTTGTTGTAACAAGATGTTTTTGTGCATTGCATTCCCTCTCAATAAAAAAACGATAAATATTTACAGAAAGTTCTCATCTTCTACAATTTATGTTTATAAAACTTTGTTTGTGAACTATCAAATAAAAGAATCCGAAGAAACAGAGTAAAAGTTGTTTGAGAGTATACAGTATGCATAGTTAAAAATTCTTTAAATAATTTCTTTAAGAGAACACCGCCATCTACTGACGGTAGGTGACACTACGTCGAAAGAAAGTGTTAAAAGTAATATCATAGATGGCAGCACTCGTTCCTGTGAACGATTGTTATACAAGAACAACAGTAAAGTATTAAGAAAAACAATCCGGTAATATTAACAAAGTATCAAAGGCAGCCCCAGAGCTAACTTACTCTTAAAGAGGCTCAGGCTAGGCGCCTTCTGCGCACTGCCTCGAACCCTGTAACTGTTTCCTCCAGGCAAACAGCGAGAAAAATTGTCAGGAATCAACAAGGCTTAAATGTTTTTGAATTGATTGTGGCGTGGGCAAACGGTATATAACCATATAACAATACTCCAAATTGCTTTTCGATAACTTCAAAAACTTCCGAGAAATTATTTAATGACTTACCTTTATTGGTAGTCAATGTGTTCGGTCTCTGTGCTGGTACGCGATGTGGAGGGGGCTTCCTGGGGGACGGTGGCGGCGCAAGAGAGGTACGTGCCCGCACGGCCACCGGCGATGACGACAGCTTCTGTACCACGCCATTTTTCTTGGCTGAAATGTAATATTGTTTGTTAATAACAAATATCCATTAGTCAGGAAGCCCACTGACTTACAGTATGTCTGTAAGTCTTAAAACGCAGAGGTTAATCTAATAGTGTCTGTGACCCAACGGAAGATCTAGATCTCATCACTCTCTTGAGCGTAGATTTTAATAAGATAAAAAGTAACAAATCTGTGAATTCTGTTCATTTTGAGGGAGGGGGCTTGAACTTTTTTTATGTGAGAAAGTGGCAAACGAGCAAGCGGATCACCTGATGTAGAGTGAGCGCTACCCATAGACATCTGCAACAGGCAAATGCGTTGCAATGTGTCTTTAATAGACAGAGGAGGGCATAGACAGGAAAAAGGATATTTTCTTTTCCCCCTTTAACACTTGTTGCGGACACTACCACTGTTTAGAGTTAGCTTGGCCTATGGATCTATGGAACCCTCAATGGGCACAGCTCTAGACTGCATCTCGTTGGCCATTGCAGACGTTCAAATACGCCAAAGTAGGAACTTGTTTACGATCGGCAACGTAATAAAATAAACAGCTCATTTATTAAGCGGAATTTTTATGCTATTTGCTACACATAACAACGTATTCAACCTGCTTTCTTTACATTTTTATCGCGAGCTTCCGTTAACTACCGGTTGTAAAATACATATGCATACATGCATAATACCGGCCAGAGAAAGGTCTCTTGTACGCCATTTTTCATTCAATATTGATACCGAATTATATAAGCAAATTATTTTGATATTTCTTCTTTCCGCATTCGACTACTTGCCAGAGAAAAATTCCAGGAAGTTGATGTGGGAGTGGGTCATTTCATTGTCATCTGATGAATTTTGAATTCGAAATTGTTAAGTCGCGATTAATAGCACGACAGTATTTACCGATACTAAAACATCATTGTATTGTAAGTACACTCCAATCCGGTGGGAACGTTATACAATGAAAAGTGATACAGTTGCACATGTAGCTCGATATCGAAGTTAGTTAGTAATGTGACGTGGTAGTGAAAGTGAGGGACCGCCGGGTTTCATTACACGTTACAAAAGAGGTTTTAATATATTTCATCTTGACATATCACTGACAAACTTTACGACTCGCTTTCACGTCAAATAGAAGGAAACGATGGGATAAAAACAGCGATAACAATGTGTCTGAAAAAATAATGATATATACTTAATTATGAAATATTAAGGCATGGTGTGCTTTTCATCTTAAAAAATATGTCATCAACATATATAAATATAACATAAATCAATACTTCTAAATCTACATCTATACTAATATTGTAAATGCGAGAGTTTTGTATGTATGAAATTTGGCACAGGGGTAGATTATAATCTGGAATAGCACATGCGCATAGACTATTTGTCCCAAAGATGTACGGTTCCCGTGTGATACATTTTTTGTTTTTACGTAAATAAAAGGCGATGTGTGTATGTATGTTCCCTAGAGATTTCAAAACTGCTACCTGGGCGAAGCCAGGGCGGATCATTAGTCTATTATATACTTAAAATATTTCACATTCAGGTTACAATTCAGTAGATTCTATTTTTCATTTATTTCTCTTAAAAAATGCTGAGTTTTGTATGATAAAATCTAGTCGCATGAACGCAAAACAGGTAAACGACATTCAAAAACGTAATTACTAATTTTATTAACGAGCACAATTCGGGTCAAAAGCCTGCGTGTGATATTAGATTTTAGAGCAAAGGTCCACATTGTAACCCTAATGATTTGAGCAGAAGCATTCCTCGACACTTGAAAAAGTCTCCTATTTTATAATATTTGATACAATCGCTGTAACAATGATAAAATGATCGAGATAAAAGATATAAAAGGTAGTACCAAGAAAATCCCGCCCTGAAATCTACGACTTTAATTAGATTTAGGATAGGTGTTGGCTACGTTAAAGAATTGCTAATAAAATACTTTTGTCATATGATTTATATTTTGTCATACTTAAGGATCCATACAAATTAAAAAGGAAAGGACAACATTAACGAAATGGTTGCCTTTTGACACACTTTCCAAAGGACAAGTTTGCGCAGGCGCTATTGTCTATACCTAGGAGTTAAATAACGCGGTGTTACGCAACTTCATGCACCACGTCGCCTTGATTAGCGATGTTTAAGATAGGAGAACATAAAACGACTGGTTAACGATCGCCGGAGGCGGTTACCACCACCGAATGGTAACGCATTGCTGGTTACTATTCTGTAATTACGAACGTATGTACTTTCCATTCAAACTAAGCACATTGCTGAATTGTCTATAATTCATATCGCAAGAAACAGTAATTTTCAGGTGCCTGTGTTCCCATCCTATTATGACTACGAGAAGACACGTTCAATGGATGACACGAATAAATAATGGTACGCACATACATTACCCGAGGAAGAGGTTACAAAACAAATTCTGTACTATCTATTATACATTGGAGGCTACGGATTGCTTGATATCGCATTTTTCAGCAATAAGTCAATGTTTATATTATATATCTACGCAAGAAGAAGAAGAGGAAGAAGAAGAAGGAAGAAGAAGAAGAAGAAAGAAGAAGAAGCGAGAGAGGTGTGCCAGGATCGCGCCAAATGGAAATCCATGATCTCTGCCTACCCCTTTGGGTTACGGGCGTGAGCGGATATTTATTTATTTATTTATATTATCTACTCATGCGTGCTCGCCGCATGGACGCTCCTTATATCGCCCTTTTTTAGTAAAGCTGATAGATATAAGTTTTCCTAGGGCGTCCCATACCAACACTGCCACTCACTTTTGCAACATAAATTTGTTTTGTTATTCTCTCTTCTTTCATCCTTTCAACGAAAAATATGTAAAAACAAATATTCCGTTTGTTCTATCCCTTCACTTTTACAGTTTCTATTTCATCAGTTAGTTATTGTTGCAATAGAAATTTTAATGAGATGTTGTTATCATTTATTAAGTATATTTATAGCAATAATAGATCTATTTACAATATAACAAATTGATTTGCAATTTAGTTTATTTAACTTTTAAGTGCGTTTGTAAGACAATTCATACACCATCCAAAAGTTAAATCTAGTGTAGGTACTAGATGATGGTAATATTAGCGTACTTTGTTCCTCAAAATTGATTATTAAATGGCTTAGTGCTGCTGATTTCCAAATAATGAAATATGTATGTCAATATTATGCAGCTTCTAGGGGAGCTCGAGTACTAGAATTCGACGCAACATGTAAAACCCCCATCGATTTTGATGTCTGCAGTAACGTAATGCATGACTCACCCTGTGATGGCGGGGGCTGCGGGGGCGTCGCCGGAGGGCGCGCGGGGGTCGTCGGCGTCGGGACGCTGTCTCGCTTCTTGCCATTTCCTGAAACAGAAGATATTTACTTATTACGAGATAAGGCACATATTTGTAGGTGTGAAAAGTTATTTTCTTTTTTAAATCTGTGCGTGTCTTAGTCCGAATAAATTTTAATATTGCAAATAATTAATATTAAGAGTCATTCTGAAAAAGTTAGTTTTATGTAACTCCTGGAAAATTTACCTTTTAAAAAGGTTGGTTGTAATACCCTGAAAACTGTTTAATCCACGACGATTTTTCTTGTGTTAATTAATTGTTAAACTCAGTTATTAAATGAAAATAGATTTATTTTGAAAGTTTGTTTTTATTTTCTTTAAAAAATATTTATATATGAATTAATAATAAACAGTCTTATGACCGCAAATTAGACAAGCCAGAATAACCTCACCAGAACCAGAATACACCTCACTAACATATCACCTACTGTAATCAAACGAGCACCCCCATTGCTGTCGGCGGAACCATGAGATTTCTCGGTCTCGTCCTCGACAGCCGATGGGGGTTCGGTGAGCATTTTCGGATACTGGCACCAAAGCTGGTGAAGTATGCGGGAATGCTCACCAGGCTGCTCCCCAACTGCGGCGGGGCAAGCGGTGCGTGCCGCCGCCTGGACGACGGTGTGGTGCTGACCCCTCCCTACACATGTCGAGCCCCTACCATGGGCCACCCCCTAGCCGGGCCGTGGATAAACTTACGTAGATGCCACGGCCCGGTCGGGCGAAGGAGAATACCGCAGGGTTTAGTGGGTAGTCCGGCCCTGCCGGGAGTCCCACACGAAGTCGTCCCTGCTGCCCCCGTAGCACGGACGGCGAAGTGCGTAAATGCATTCCCAGCGTAAAAAAAAACTGTAATCAAACGATCCCACGAAGATTCATATTCGTCGTTGATTCCAACAAAGTCGCCATAAATATTTAAGAACGAGCGTGACGAACGAATCATCTAGGTTATGCACTTATTCTGCAGTTATATTCGCATAAAGCGCTGCCGTGGGAAGACTCCGCCGCATAGTCTCACTCACAAGCAAAAAGTCTGTGAAACGTGGGCTTTTAGTTAGCAACACTACACAGCCACCGGTAGCGTTAATGAAATTAAATCATTTCATAATTAACGTAAACCCCTTCGTGATTGTGTAGTTAAGTAGAAAGAATTAACATGCCATAAAAGAGCAAGTACTCATATATAGTATGAATTAGTAAAATAATGAATGAAATTTTACCTAAACTTATTGGGACTAAGGTGGACGGAAGTGAACCTTTCGAAGAGCTTAAAATGGAATAGGCCTACGGGACGTAGCTCATCTGACTAAGCGCAGCATAAATGCCGAATTGTAATCATTATAAATAATTAAATAATTCCTTTAATTAAACACCCCTCGGGCGTGAACGCATATTATTATTTGCCCCCTTTAATGAAATTCTTACTCTGAACATGTATCTTAACATAGCTTCTTGCTCTATAAGGTTTCCTTGCGAGTGGCGGCAGCGCACGTGCGCATTGTCGTCGATACGAGACGAGTAGTTTGAATTCCTTCTTTATATGTCGCGAGCTAAGAATACATTAACGGCGTTAACAGAAAAGGAATAAAACTCCAATGCGTACGATTGTTATTCCATTAGTGTGCACTTCGTACAAATAGTATTTATATCAAACGCACACAAAAAGGTGGTTTTCTTAATTATTATTTAACGGTGCTTTTACATAATAACGAAACTCCATACGCGACTAAACGAGCAAACTAGGAACACAAATTGTGACTCGGAGCTACGATTGTACGTTGAACACTTCGTAAAACAAAATGACGAATCTAGTTAATTAATTTCACAAATGCAACCTTTGTTACGATTTTAACGCGTTTTAAAGATGACGATCCTAATTAACGACGCCTAATTATCATTAATATTCATTTTGCCACGTGTAACTTTAGAAGAAGCAAGAACTTAATCGTCCATTGTGGTGTAAATTGACTCTAAATATCTTCGCAAAATTAGTTGACTTAGGGATAGCTTGCAAATAGCGTCGTCTATAAAGATCTATACCAAAATTCTATGCCAAAAATAACTAAAGTAATAGAAAAAAAATGAAATTTGAAATTGGTTGTAGCACCAGTACAAACATTAAACAGCGCTAAGAATATCGCAGTACGTGCATTGCTTGGACGCAAACAAAGTATGCACATGCATGAGCAAAGAGCGCACAGGTGCGGCCAACCTCTTAAACCGCATGCAACTCACTCGCACCGCCACGCCACACTTGTACTGCGGTAAATGTAACCTATTCCATTTTAATAATAATAGTTTCCTAGACGTATCAGTAGATGTCAAGCAATAAAAAGAATTCAGGGTGTATTAAAACGGCGAAGCGTTCAGCTAAAATAGCGATCCTAAAACATAGGACGGATGGATCGCTATTTTATAACAGCGATACTTTATGCTGTTGATAGATGCAAATAGCTAAAGATATGTTTTCTCAAAGAAGACACCGGTATACCGGTATCTGCAACAAGCTAATGAATTGCCTATTTTGCCTATTTACGTTGCTTACCTTTAATGAACAGTGAAGTGGATAAACAGAATAATTTTTTTCCTCCCGCGTCAAATCCTTTTCCCCTTCCCAACCTTTCTTTATTGCAAAAGGATAAAAAGGGGGAAAGGATTAGACCTCCAGCACCTCACTTATCAGATGAAACGCAGTACATACTTCTACTTCACGCCTGTTTTTTGTGAGTTGGTGGTATTTCACCGGTCGAACCGGTCCATTCTTGCAACAGATGTTGTTGTTGCGGGTTCTACCATTGTCAAATGCTTGTTTCTAGAATATCTTAAAATGTACCTGCCGGGAGACTTCAAGATGCAGGCGATCACCACGTGTATGTGACAACCCATTAAACCTTTGTGCATAAAGGCCGTTTGTGGAGAATATTATACCTGATTACACTCGACCTTTACTTGTCTAATCTCATGTAATATATGGTTAACAAGATCAGGGGAAGGTCAGGGCAGAGGTTTATTGAAACAGAGCAACTATATTTTATTCTGTTAGAAGGACAAGCGAGCAAGCGATTGTCACCTCACAATATCCACCGGTCATTCATGGAATTCCATGAATGACCGGTGGATATCACATTATGCTGGGGCAGTTACAACCTCAACTATTATAGTATCGCATAATTGTACAATAAGACTGAAAAAGATTCAACACGCACGTGCCTACAATGGCATAAATCCGCCTTAGTAAAAACCTGATTCACCAGGCGTGCATTTAAAATGATTACAATGATTGTATTTTAGGGATATGTGTCTACCACACACCACCTCTGGGTATGTGACATGATTAAGAAGGGAGTGAAGGAAGATAGATCGATTTGGAAAACGAAAACCTGTTGTGTCGACCCCAATAAAGTATAAACAGAGCAGGGAGATGATGAGTCTTTGAGAATAAATCAGAATATCGAAATTTGTAAAATAGTTCTTAAACTTGAAGAAAACAACGTATAACATAGTAGCAATCCCTCCTTCACCACTTCTACAGTTATCTCCATAAGTTACTCGAAAACGCACTTAAAATGTGAAGCATATGACAAATATATGTTTTTATTTGTATCCCGGAGTTAATTAATTAAACACGAGTTACTATATTAATGGACTTTAGTGCTTCCCGAAATAAATAAGGAACATAATGTTAATTTTAACCCAAAGTGACTCGGGCCAGGAAATATATTTTTATCCCGAAGTAAAAAAAGGCCGTGCAACTTTTGCTTGTCTTCCTGAAAATTCTATTTTAGTCAGTTTGTTCTCGGCGTTTTAATTATAAACATATTTTACACAATACATCACGTAAGAACGAAGTTTTAAAACATGTTACTAATACTCATAACATTCAACAACTTTTAATCCATCGGGGGTAGGCAGACCACGTTTTTATAAAATATTATTACATTTTAAAAGTTTTGGGAGAGTGGATTATTTTAGCGACGCTAAATACTACAGTCATTGCAGTAAAAATATTAAAAAAGAAAATGAATCTTACTGCTTCATGTTTACCTTGTTAGGAACGAAATATGGATTTGTTCATTTGAAATAAAATGTATTACTTACAATTTATATCATATTTTTGGTTCATATATTTATTTATTTTACTGTTCATAATATTTAAAGGGTATTTGTGATAGATGGATAGACGATCTAATAATGCATCTATGGTGTTTATGGTGTGAACAAGAAAATAGTCGACAAAGCTGATTTCAATTTTAGTCCCATGTTTTTTTTTTCAAATAAATTAAGGACCGTTATACATTGACTATTGACGCTTAATGTTGTGAGGTATAATCTGACTATAAGGTTATTTCAATGATATCATATCGCCGTCATAATATCGTCATAATGATGGACCACTGACTTTATGTGACATAATTGCTTAGTAAAATACTAAGTCAACAATCGTGAAACGTGAATCGTGAAAGAAAGAGCGAAAAAATTGTGCTAGCAAAACTCTTAGCATTATTTGTTGATAAACGATTTTAACCTCGTGATTGTAGCTCTCTTGTTACGTAGTAAGACGTACTTTAGTAGTTACTATGATGGACTATGATGGACTATGATGGACTATGATTGAAACTTGTTATGAAGCAAATGAAAGAAAATATGTTTCAGTGCTTTGTAAAACATGAAAATAATACATGAGGGTAAAAGGGTAGCTAAGTTAATGAGACAATCGATCTCACAGAAGCGAGTTCTTTGTTTCACAGATTTTATATAAAAATGTTATGAAACAATTTCTTAGCCGACTGTTTCTCTCTTTAGAGTTCGCGTCTTGCATTGATCACTCCGAGTACGGACTTGTTTCATGGAACAATGCAAGGTCGCGAGGTAAAGGTAAGGACAAGTGGGCGTTAGTGAGAGTGAGCGCGATAACTTTATAATATAAAACGTATATACAGTCGCGTATAGGACACATTACAATTTGAAAAGATCAAAGAATTATTATTAACAGTATTACAATATACACGTAAGCTGTTCAACGATTCAACTTGAGCCGATTGGCACTTACTGCTGCAAAATGTCCTCATTTACATTTTAAAAGTAACATCTATCATAAAATGAATGCTCTTAAATTACCAGAACGGAGGTAAATCAAAGCATTGCTCGACAAGGAAAGAATCACATAATAGAAAAATTATTACTATTATATAATTATTACTATATATGTATTTCACTTGAAAAAAGTGAGAAAACCCAATCTCCTATTCCATCCCCTCCTATTTTTAATATCTTTATCTAACTCTTACACAAAATTATGGCAGTTTATCTACAATTACTCTGGCTTGTAGCGAGTAGCGAGTGTCCTCTGGCTAATCGCTGGCTCGTTTGCAATCCTCTGCTATAAAGTAAAAAAAACTAGGTATACATTTACATTTATTGTTTAGTAAGTTATACTCACCTCTGCTCCCAAAAGAGCCGAATCTCTCTCGATTCACAGCTATTTTATACTTCTTATCGTTGGGCACCGGCAGCTTTGTCGGATACTTCTCGGAGTTTGCTCTGTAGAGCTTCTCTTTGGAACCGTGCGCTCCCATCTTTAACTTTTTCATAAACTTTCAGGGCATTTTATTATCATACCGTCCACCGATTTTCAACGTACGTCACAGCTATCTATTCTTCACCACTTTACGCGCACTTTACAAGCTGTAGGAGCCATCCGCCAGGAACTATTATTGTTCTTTTTGTAAACATATTGATCGCATATTCAAGACAATACCTATTATTAAGATCACACATACACAATACGCCTTCGTTTGCCATTTTGTGAGGTGTCATAATTTGAAAAATGTATTCATAGAACTAATATGAATTTTAAGTCATATATAAATTATGTAGAGAGAGATCTTTGATTTTTTTTAATCGACTTAAAGGTAAGCGTAGAGTGTAGAACCGACGACCTGAGGGGTGTAAAGTCAAAGTAAAGAATTCCGACCACCATAATTTACAGAAAAGTGAGAACAATATTAAAATGCGAATAAGGTCGCGGGTTAAAGCTAGTATTTTGACCAAGCCGTCGGAAAGGTAACCAATGTGATGAAAGTCATAGTCAGTCGAGTTTATTGGCTTTTTAAATTAAATATTATACTCGTTAAACTGAATTTGTTCTTTTTGCAATTTGTTCTATTTCCGTCGTAATAATTTTACTATTTGTCATATTTGTATATGTATCGATATTTAATCGCTTGCAGAGTTCCAATGTTTAATGTCGGCAAACATAATCGGCTACGTACCGAATACGAGTTAACTTCACCGCAACAAAGCATCACAAGCTGATATAATTATTGCAACGTTGTAATCTATTTCTGTAGTCGACTCATGCAGCACCGGCATTAAATGAACCCCGCTCGAGATATTTCGTTCCATTCCTAAACAAGAAAATGCTTCATACTAATTGTGTAATCCCTGAGGTCTAGTTAAACTGGTTTGCTTACTTTTGAACGTTTTGTTCAAATGGTATTAGTTTCTGGGGGCTGAAAGTAATATTAAGATCCCTTGTTGCTAAAAAAGGAAATTAAAATTGTACAAATGAATACTAGCTGTTCACAGTTCAGTTCCAGCGGTAATTGAAAATGTTTGTCTCTCTGTCGTATTATGTTTTATATCCCTTAGCGCAACGATGAATAGAATGTATAACGACGAAGGATTCCTTTATAATAATAGGTCGTAGTAAATATTTACGACATATTTTTGCTAGATTTCTTACTTTTTTATGATATTAACTGTGTGTGTGGGTAGAACATTTTCATAAAATTTAATGGATATATTTATACAAGTTTGTATAACGTAAATTACGATGCCCAGGACATTCATACACATTACATTTCGCTATTTGGTTTCGCTTACTGAAGCTGTATCCAAGCTAGTTGCTAAGTGGTTCATTAAATCATGGTTTCACTTGATTAGATTTTAGCTAAAGAAAATGTTTTTTTTCAATCTTCAAAGAAGCCCTCTTTATACCTTTAATGTACAATCACGTAGAGTTCTGAAGTTGCGCTCTTAACCTTGTTAGATAAGACCTCGTTACCTCAATAATTTAACAAGACTCCGGCACCATTTATGCCGTTACATTTAAAGTGTTACAAATAAGCGCTATGGACCTTGATTGGCTCCACCAATGAATTTTCCTTACGTACTAGTCTAAATCATATATCTTTATGGTTTTCTTCCTTGAAAGGCGACCGTTACACCGCCATCTTCATATCCATGTCCATTTTACCATTGGACGTTTAGACATACGGTCCTTCATAGTAGAGATACCGCGCGTTCGATTTTTTTCGATTCATTCGATTCGAATTCGTCGTGCGAACGGCAAAGGATTGATATAAGTTGCCAGCGTCAGTATTTCCGTCCGATCGTGACGTGGGTTCCTTCAAGAAAGGATTTCTCTCGACCACATCACCACTTACTGTCAGGTGGGATTGTGGTCAAGCGCTAGTTACTTAACCAACCACTTGTTAGTTTAAAACTTGAAAACTGAAAATTAATTTTTTTTGGCCACCACAATTTTCTTTTAACACCAATATCAAAAACAATGACTCACTTATTTGATGACCACATCATCATACTTTCTGTACAATTCCATTGTTTTATAACATGCAAAAACTCAATAAATAACATCAACTGATTGCTGGATTTTTCCATTGTTTTTATATGCTATAGAGCATATTTCTTGTTGGAATCTTAGTTGTACTTGTACTTTACTCTTGCCCAAGGATATGGATTGAAAACCATTACATTAAATCAAATTGTAACAACATCCTCAATTAATTTGTTTGTCAGTTAAATGTCGTCTATTTTGAGGCCAACCATTATGTGGGGAGTGTTGAAGGCACGATACTTTTACTCACGAAGTTTTTATTATGATGAATGGACGTTTTAGGAAACTAGCAATAGATATGATATAGGTATGCTTAATAATATAATACATGTTAAAAAGTATTATTCAACTATTAACAATTAAAAATAGTTCAATTAAATGTTTAATATTTGAGGTAAACCTGGATGTGCAATTCAAGTCGTTTTATTTATTATGTAAAAATCAATTTACGATAGTGTCATAGTTATTTTATTTTTAAATCATTTAATAAAAAAAACTTTGGAAACATTATGTAATATTTTACACAATATCCAAATAAATTTGTTTATATCTTACGTATCAAATTGTTCAAAAATTTTATGCCAAATGTATCTTGTACACAGATAAAGTCACGTGGAAAATTGAGGTGTCAAACGTGCAAAGAGAAACGGCGCGCCGCCTAACGACTTTATTTCCTAGCGGAGATAGCTGTACTACCTCCGCGTTATGTGCAAAAGCTATCCAATTATACCAATAACGACGTGACGTACAACACTAATAATATGCTTGGCGAAGCGGTTTGTTTTGATTTTTTGGAAGCTGTAAATTATATCAGATACTTGGGGAAATATACTTTATTTGTATAAACAAACTGCATCACACAAACATTGCCTTAGCTGAGAAACGAACTTACCGGTTCGGTATGTGCTCCAGTCAGTCGTCGATTTGTTTTATTTAAATCCACAGCCACACAGTAAAAATAAACAGACAAAACATGTTAAAGAAATATAATTAAGTAAATAGTTAATGAGCAGCTGTGAAAATATGACTTGCGCAACATACATAAGACCTGAATTTCGATAATCAATCATTACAACATATACGCCCAAGGAGAAGCCGTATTGAGTTCTGGCGGCGCTTAGCAACATTTTAATTTAAGAAGAAACTGCTCCGCCAAAATAACCGGTGATATATGATTGTGAGTGCTTACTTAAATGAAGGCTAAGACAAAGATAAGTTAATAATGAAACAGACAATTATAAACAAAACTATTAAGTATCTGGCCCTTAAATTAACCTATTTTTTCATTCTATTTCTAAAATTTTAAGAGTCGTCGAAAAAAACGTTTGCCTAAATTGTGTCATGTACTGTTACACTTATAACTTACTAGTGACCCGCGGCTTCGCACAGGTACCACTAATTATATTGATCCGATCGCTACCAAACACAGGACCACCCGCCGTGCAAATCTGGACAATCCCTGTAAATTTCATCGAAATCGGTCCAGCCGTTTCGGAGTCTATAGGCCTATAGAGAACATACATACTTCGCTTTTTATATACTATTTTTTTTCATAAAAAGTGTCCTATGTTACTTCCAATACCAGGAATATGTATACAAAGTTCCACCATGATTGGTTGAGTAGTTTCACGTGAAAGCGTAACAAACAAACTTACATTCACATTTATAATATTCGTAGGGATTTTTAAAAACAAATGATTATCACAATAAATGCAGCCTGTTATTCAAAATTGGCAAACGACGCTCTGAACATGAAACAAGGCAATCCTTTTAGAAATGTCGCTATTTTAGTGAGCGTCGTATTCAGGGTTAAATAACTTACGAGACACACGCATGTCCTTTCAGGCGATATTTTAAACATCGCTGTTCTAGTGTTGCGATATATATTTAGTCGGCGAAGATAAATGGGTTGAGCGCACACTGACACACACACATCCACACGAACGAAGACTAACACACAAACACATAAGGAGAGCTGCTTAAAAAGATGCATGTATTATCTACTTGCTTGTCGCGGCTGCCACCGGATATTTTAAACTCGTGCAACATTTTATCACAATAACAAACAAGACGAGAGCGGATAGGGTTGCCAATTTTAATTTCTAAATATAGACATTAGAATTTAAAACAAAACACTTAAAAAATAAGTAATATTTGTCACAACTAGTCCTTTGTAGAAACCTACACAAATATTGAATGAACCGATGAGATCGGAGAGAGCGTAGTCTACCACGAAACGTAATGTTACAGAACGCCCCCCACGCATCTTCTTAGAAAAGTTGACTTGAAATGCGACTAACCTCAGAAAATTTAAAAAGAAAGTCTGTCGCTTCATCTACATCCATACATCTGCGCATCTATACACGCATTTAGCTTGAATTAGCAGAGAATAGTTGAGATGGCAATTAATTTGCTGAACAAACAGACACACATATTTGTTTCATTGCATTGTTGCAAATTAAAAACAATGTCATAGCGAATATTTCTACTGTAGTCAAAAAATTCAAAAAAAAATACAATACAAGGTAGCCTTTCAGGTGAAATTAAAACGTATATTTTTAGTGGTACAACCCTAGGCGAGACAAGCTTGCTCCCATTGTAATACTTTGAATTGGACTTCATAATCGCTCACTTGTCACTCGAAGGATGTATGGGTTACACAATTCTTTGAATTATTTAAACATGTAGGTGTTGACACAGTTACTTTGTACTTAATCAATGAACTCAACTGCAAAATTTGAAGCGTGAAGTTTTTAAGCTTTGAAGTGTCTTGCCCGAATTAAGATCTAGGCCGCCGCATAATCCTGTATAATAAACAAACTAAAGGTCCGAATCGATTTTCCCCACGGAGCTATGTAGCTTAGTTACTTTAGACTAAACGCCATCTGCCCTCTGCCACCTCAAGCATGGTAAAACTTTAGATGCCTCCTTCAAATTAGGACAGGGTTGCGAAAAAAAATTCAATTGAATGTCGATACATCAAGATAAATTAAAAAAAATAATCGATTACTGTTTTGCTTGCTATTTTTAATGGTCATATTTTAACAATATACAAGAAAACTTATACAAATTCAAGTAGTCTGCCAAGTATCTAGAAAAGAAGAAACAAGTTGAAACATATCATTTGGACGCTACCCAAATAATTTTATTGCTTAGACGCTCTCTATTTAAATGTAGATAGATTGACACAAATGTATTCAAGAAAAGTTTGTTCTGCTGTAATTATGTACTGATATATCAAAAGTAAGACTATTAAATCCTTTTTATTAAATCATCGAGAGACGCTTGGGAAGGTAAGAAGACGAAGGGACGTCAAGTAAATGATGACTAAAATTTATTCAAAATACCTCGCTCACGGCTGTAACATTGGATAATGAGCATTATGTTTAGTTTCATTTTTGTAGAATGGCACTTTCAAGGTCTACCATTTTACCTACGAGCTATCACTATAGATAATTAATTATTCAATAAGTCTTATTCGAAACTAATTTCAGAACCTTTTTGGCCCAATCGAAAGAACTACCACGGTCTGTTAAGCCAACATATTAAAAATTCGTAAAAACCTTTTTTTATTCTCTTCATGGCTTAAAACAAATTGGAAGTAGTCAATCACAGTGTAAAACAAAACATATAAAATGATTTTATACACTGTACGTTGCCGTTATTTAATATTCTTGTCATTTCAAATACTCTAAAATTTGCATTAATTCTATACTTTTCACGACAAAAAGTTAAATTTGTTATTCAAATTAGATTCACGAATCTTGTACAGGTACCTCGCGTCATTCCTCGTTATTATTTGCACTTATGACCGAACAAAAACGATCCGAAAATAGACATTACTCGATGCGGCTCGGATTTTGTTGTAATATAAGGATGGAGTTGTCAATTTGGTTATAGACTGTCCTTTGACTAGTTACATGTGGTACAAATATTTCATTAATTTTGGCTATGAAATTTGTTTGATTAGCTTCCAATAAAGGAAATTCGTACGCGTATTTGCCAGCTAGCCTAGTCACAAATTCATTCCGTAAAATAACTTTTAGATAACGTGTAAATAATTGGCAAGTATTCCCAAGCGCTAGGCCACTGAATAACGGTTGAAAAAATATGGCATTTCAATGCAAACGGTGAAAATCCTGGGTGTAACTTCACTTATGTGACGGGGACAACGTCAGCACTTTGCACACCACAATACAAATTACATGCAAATTGACGCCTGCGAATCACGACCGACCTAAACGAGACGGATCTATTTGACCTTTTGATCTCGTCCGTACTTATCCTTTGTGTAGCCAAGAAATGTGCGCAGAGTAAAGAGTACTTATATTTTAATGATATGAGAATATAAAATAGGATACCACGCAAAGGTCGTCAAAGTTAGACCCAACTCTTACTATAACATTTAAATTGGTATGTTCATTTACAAGGTTTGCCTATGCCGGCCATAAAAATACTAATAACAATCTAAATAAAGGGAACCCCATTTTAATAAGCTTTTGACCTGGTTTTCAAACCGGACTGGTCTTGACTCAGTTAAAGAACAATTTTACTTATTGTTATTATAAAACGCGATCTCAGTTCTACATATCAAGTAAGAGTTGAGTTGAGAAAGTCATTAATATTGTATTTAAATATAACGAATTACCATTATGATAACAGTAATGTATGAATATAGTCATTTAAACGATAACGCAACATAATATTTGTACACGTGTAAAGATAGCCACATCGTCAAAACTGACACATTTTACCTACATGTAAATTTAATTTATAATATTGTGTGAAAATGGACTTATTTATTTCATAATGAAATCATTATAAATTGAGCATTATAAGTGATTAAAATTGGAGAGGGCTGTCTGTAATAAATTTTTGTTTTGTAAAAAATCTCTAAAAGCCATTCCTACATTCAACGTGAAGTACTTTTGTGTTTAACTTATTGACGCCATCAAATACGTGATAATACCAAACAATTCATTCATCAAGACCCATGTAAAGTATACGTATTAATTAAATGAGACATTAATAAAAATATTTAAATTATTATTCAATACCTACCCCTATTATCATTTATTATGTGCGTCATAGTTTATTTTAATAACAAATTAATGTAAGGTTATTTTTATATAGCACTTAGAAGTATTTGATACAAGCATTGTTTGAACGCATTACAGTTATCAACTCACCCATATATCTAAAGTAGCTAAATAGTCGACTGTACACGTGACGAGCCTAGTCCCTTGCCTGAGAGTATTCATCTATCCCACCGCACCGGGGCGGAAGATCCCGAGTATTGAATAGCGAATAACGATTCAGTATTATGGGTTGGGTAAGATCTAGTCATGCGAAACATTCGATCCAATTCCCTCTAAACAATGCTCTGATGTTCCTTATTTTACGTTCACGTCACTTCTCAGTACGCGAGCTATATTTTACTAGCATATAACTTTACGGAACCTAAATAATAAAGTACTCAAGCCCCGTAGAGCCAGAGGTGGTAGTTGTTGGATGAATAGGCAAGGCTGGCCGTGGGAAGTATAATTTTATTTTTAGTTCATGATGTCTATTATTTTGATGATCTCCTTCGACGTCATCCCGCCATCTTCGGCCTACCCCGGGTTGTATGACAAAAGCCCGAGGGCCTGGATACTGTTCTTACATTCCATGTATAGACAAAATTCGTTAGGTTAGTCTTAAGGATAAACTAACTGGGCCTAGAGATTTGAAATATTGCACAAAGATTTGTGTTATTAAATAGGCGAGCATTAAATAAATAAAATACATATTATTCATCCTGTAATGGTCTAAGTAGGAGATGAAAGTTTGTATGGAGTGAACTCACGGCGGGATACAGTTACATATAAAAATTAACTCTAAAGCAAAGATGTAAAAAAAAACAATGTTGTACAGTTTTCACATGACCGCCGGCGTCCGCTTCCTGCGATTGTATCGTTTCCGCGAGTCGGATGTGAAAGGACAAGTGAACACGGCCAAGTTAGTGCAAACATTTTCGGCTATCTACGCATGGAATAAACAAGAGTGTTGTTCTTTGAAATATTTTTGTACTGGCTCGCACATTTATATTATTAATTTTACAAACGTAGGTATTGCAAATACAGATTTTGATCTCGGTGTTTGCCACAAAAATCGTATTTGGCTCGTTCGTACACCCTAGCTGTAATTAACGTATTGACACTAAACTAATTCTATTGAGAGATATTAAATTATATTTCTAATATTGCCTTGACATCAGGTTTAGCATTGGATTTAAAATATAACTTGAATTGTTGATAGTTTTCACTCAAATCAGTCATTTTTTGCAGTAAAACCCAAACATCTTCATTTGTAAGTATACATTAATTAAATAAATTATTTATTACACAGGCAGTGCTTAGTCGTAAGAATTAAAACCGAACTAAATAATGTTCTCTTATGTTATTCTCATGTTATCGTCTTTAAGAAATAACTATTGTAAAGTCTATGCAGAAGGCACCAAGTAACTTGTGGTCCAAAATTAATCATATATAATATAAAACCGCCTCAGTGAGAGATCTTGAAATAAACTGTGTCGAAGAAACAACATTTAACCTACTTAACGCCTATTAACTCATAGCTGTCATAACAATTATATAGCCCGGCATCCATGAAACATCTGTTCAGAAATAAATATCATGGAGTACGTATTAAGCAATTTATACAATCATCACGCCCATATCCTACAGGGGTAGACAGAAATTACGCATTTCTTTTTGCACTGTCCTGTCCTGGCACTCCTGCTCTCTCTGTTCTTCTACATTCATACATCGACGGTTATATTTTCGTCAGGTCATGGTTACTCTTAACAGCGCCTATCTTTAGTATGTAAGGCATAATACAAAAAACAAGTATGAAGCAATTACAAGCATAATTTATACGCTTATATCGTAGAAAGAAGAGAAGAAGAAGAAAACGACAATCTGCGTTTTTCTTTTTACCCTATCGGTCTAAACGGATATCAAGCACTAGATGTTTCTTTTCACTCTTTAATAAATCAACACATGTTTATAAAAGTCCCTCGTTCATCTAACTTTAAAAAACGCTGCAGTTTTAAGATTTTACATTCTTCGCACACGGCCATCTGATCTCAAACTAAGCAGAGCTTGTACTATGGTAACCAGGTAACTACTTTTCTTTTGTAAATACGTACCTAAGTATATAATTGTTTGTTTGAAATTGTTTTACCTTTGGTATTTGTATGTAAGAATTCACAACAGAAAATAAACAAACATGTGAATTTATAAACATTTCAAAGGAATGCAAACAAATATCGGATAGCTGAATGCCAGTAAACGATATCTGGGTTACACAGCACTATAAAGTATTATAGAATATTGACGTATGTTGTGTATGCATGTGTTTTTATAGGAACGGTGACCATACAATGCAGCTGCGTCGAAAGCGTTCCAGAATTCTATCTTTGACGTACAAAGTTGCTTGAGATCGTTCATTTCACTATCCTATCATCAAAAGATGGATTTATCCGTAGTTGTTAAACTGAATCAATTAAAATAATGTAGTTCAACTTAACTGATTAAATTACGTTATAGGAAAGGGAATTGGAATTCATACTTTGTGACCCCAAAGGGGTAGTAGCTATTAAATCTTGCATGGTCTTGATGCCCGTTGGACTTATACGACCTAACATCTTATAAATAAATACTCATTAGGTGCGGTCGGTACTCCTTTATTATGTTCCTGGTTTGCTTTGTATCATACACTCGCACTCTCTTTATTAATCCCTACTAGACAGTGCTCCAATTCAAACAAATATAACCGACAAGAACCAGGAGTTGAATACGAATTCATACTAAAGAGCAAATGCTATTGCCAACGGTTCATACCTTGCGCAAAATCTTACTGACGTCATACGACTAAGACTAGGCCAGAGAGAATCAATAACGCGTGGCTACTATTACACTGGGTTTATAGTAAACAGAAGATGATGTTTCTGTTATATCTGGGTCGTCTATTGCAACAGTTTCAACAGAACTGCGTAATAAACAAAGCGTCACCGCGACTGTTTTGGCCGGTGTCCAAGATGCAGCCGCGAAGGGAGCATCCTCCCGCGTTGATTGATAGACCATTTTGATCGCTAACTACTACGTTATTCTTTGGAAATTTAACAAAACTTAGTGACGTTTCACTAACAAGGTTCGTTTTAAACGAAGCGTGATGCGTATGCGATTAACCGTAAATATTTGAAGGAAATTTCTACGTTCATCCACATTAGTTGTAACATGCTGACAAAAACACAACGGAACGGGATCAAACTTCTTATATGATGCCTGAACGGTTCGGCACGGTCGGCGGCGAGTACTCCACTAAATGATAAACAAAAAAGCAATTTCAGAGTACGGCATGAATTCCGCAAGATTTACCTGCATTAAAGACATTAATGTTAATAGTAAAAACAAATTATTTATTTGTGGTACATGAATTTATCGAAAGGTCGGAATACAGTCTTAGACTTACTACTTTACTTTATAAGACTTTTCTTCGAAAATCTTAATGATTGTGTTTTTTTATATTGAACAAACTGGCGCGTGACCACGATCCTACCCGACGTTGTGAACTTACCTAAGTGACAATGTGGTCGAAAGATGGTACGCTCTAGTTTAGAGCCTGTTCCCTCTTCTCTTGAAGGTTTACCCACGTCAAAGTTGGACGGAATCACTGAATCCTTTGCCGCACGCACGATAAACGTTGATGTGAATAGCTTCATGTATATTAATTCAGTGTTTAATATTCCCATATATATAACATTGCAAACATGAACTTTGGGACTTCTAGCTTATTCATCAATCGGATACTTTAAAAAAATATCACGTAGCACAGCTTGGGATCTCGCGCTCCTACATTCAGATCGTAATCGAGACGCCCAGGAACTAAGCTATCAATGCTATTATACATTATAATATAACAATGTTGTCGGTGTCTGGAAACACGGAGCTAGTCCCTGTTTAAATTATAAAGCGAGGCCGTGCACAGATTAGCATCCGGCGCGATATGCAAGCACGGAGCACCGAGCACGGAGCACGCCTGACCCTCCTAAGAACTATGGAGAATTATTGTTAAAGAAATAAGTATTTAGTACACCATGTCACGTATTTATACGCAGAATTAGTGTACAACCTAATATAAAGCATTCAAATAGTTTAAAGTTAGTAAAGTGCAGCAAAAAAAACATTTATCAGCATCGTCATAAATGGTCACGAAAATCGGCTCATTATCGCCCTCATCCTGGGGGGTTCAGCAACAACGATCAGAGGTCTTGCGCTGCGTCGTCCCGTACGAGGCTACCTTTATAGAATGTTTTGTCCTCGCCCACCGTCCGTTGTGCTGTGTCCGAAACCTTGCCAATTAAATGTAGTGTTTTTTAATTCTTCGGGTAAAGGTTCCGGTTACTTTAGTTAACTTTGTTCCCGGTACGTATCAAATTAATTCTGATACTATATCGACAGATTCTGGTTACTTCTGATTATTATCGTCTTCGCAGCCCTTTGAGCAGACTCCAGCTTTCTTGTAGTGTTCATAGTTACAGATTAAAACAGAATGGCAAGAGAAAAGATGTACGCAACGCAACCCGTTTGAGAGAATAAAAATGAAATCTCCACGCATTTGACTTACATCTGAAGTCGTATCTATAAAAATAGTTGGTCTTGGCATCAATAAAATAATTTATGTTTGCTTTAACTGAAAGTATAGTTTCGGAATTCACACTATAAATCTAGAAGAATGATAAATTATATATTAACGTATGACGGTCACCAAACGTCTGTGATTTTATGTTCAAAAGAATGCAAAGAACGTAAAATAATTGGCACGAGTCTAATACGATAGAATGCTGCGGCTCTCAGACCGTAAGTAAAAACCCAGACATAGTATCAACAGCGCGATCTCTTTCTACTTTACTCAGGGCATATATGCGAGTAGTATATATAATGTTGTATCTAGTAAATACTGAAATAATCTTATAGAACGGTATGAAGAAAACAACAACGGATTATTTCCTCTTCCTAACAATAAAAGACCGTCAAAAATGATGACATGACAAAACCTCAATGGCAACGGCCTCCTAAAACGTGATATTAAAACTAACGCACGCTACGAGTTAGTATTAATATGGAGTAGTTTGAAAAAAATATTAATAGCTTGTGGTTTGTCGCAACAAATGCGTGATAGTATGTCGTATGCGTACATAAGGTTATAGTTACTAATCTGAAAAATAATAACTAAAATGAACTTGAACGTTATAATTAGGCGAATATAACGGTGTCCATTTTGTTTTTTGAAACAAAACATAGAAGCTAATCAACTACGTACCCTGATCAATATAACATGCTGCATGCAGGATAATTTTTTCTTGTTTCAAACGGTCATAGACGCTATAGATCTTCCTCGCATATCTTGAGGATATACAACAACTTACTTTATTTTATGAAATGAACTTTTTGTTTCCTAACTCGAGGCGTGTTATACGAAATAATAATCACCGGTGACAGAATTCTACGCCTCTTTACATGCTCTGATAATCCGTTCTTATAGTCGCATTGTGTAAGATTGTGATCCTTCCTCATGCGATACTTTTTCAAAGCCCGGTTTCAATTGTAGCATTTACATTGACATAACGTGAAAGCATTTTTGTTTGTAAATCGCGCTAAACATTTATCGCTGTAATTGCACGTTGCGACGATTACGTTCAACTGTTAATAATAGAGTTCCCAGCCGAATGGAAATTGGCATATTTATCAGATTTACACGACTAAATACGATTGCAGAGAAAATAATGATTGCAGTCACGTAATTGTTAAATTACAGAGTCGGGTCGTGTTCCCAACAGTTTCGTGGAGCACTCGCCGCTGTATTCAGACATCATAAATATTTTTCCCAACAACACGAAATTTCATTGAAGTCTAATAATTTATGTACAATTAAAAGTCGCATTATACGTCAAAGACGCCCGCGGTGTCAGTCTGATAAAACGTAAAAAAACGCAGATTCCCATAAAGTTTTCATTCTTCACATTTAAGTAAATCTTTATGGTTTTGTGAAAAATGACTGAAATATGGCGTTGTTTTTGTAATGGAATCAAATCACCTTTTGTAAACAAATAGTATGTATTGTCACTAGATCTGATTCGCGAAACTTCATGCATATTTTTTCAAGGAAACTCAAGTGCTTCCTGTGCTGACTTTAGACTACTGTAAAAATGCATAAACCGGTACAAAGCGAAACAAACAGGTAAGTTGATCAAACGAATTAAAATACTTTTATTACAACTAGCCACATCTGTAAACCATAATATATGATTTGAAATAGTATTTTTTACTGTATTTTGCGCACACATTTTTTTTGTCAAGCTTTATAATTGTAAAGGAAATGCTAATAAATATTTGATACAATAAAGGCGACAAGTTCCTTCCTGGCCAGAGCTTCCCGTACTATACTAACTTCAAAGGACTTTAATCTTCGTTTCCTGTGAGATTTTTTATTTAACTAAGTTTTACGCAATAACACCTACGATCGGCAATGGGCGTGGTCACTCATATCTGTGACCGTACAAAACATGTACAGAACTCCGCATTTTATTCATAACGTCCATATCTTCCTAGCTTCTTTCATAAACATACATATCCATTCAGAAAAATTGTCCCTTCTTTAAGATCTTACCAATATCTGATTGATACTGGTGTCTACTACCAAACTTTGTTATCGACCCAAATTTTTGAACATACATGAATTCATTACTTTTCCGCTTTCATATCTTCGAAACAAAACCCGCGACTGAAGTGACGGTTTCTGACATCCTCGTTTGTGCAAACATTTATTCTTATAAGTAGTACAACTACGACGCTTATGGGTAGCGGTAAGATTGCTTAATTTGAGCAAGTGGTTCACCTGATGTTAAGCGATGAACAACGTTAACACATTGTTCCGTAAAAGGAATTCGTTAATTCATACGACACATCCATAAAAAAAATATATTCACGCAAAGAAACAGAGTATCTTAACGTCGGTTGTCTACTTTAAATTAGCGACAGTAGCTCGCAGCGAGCGGGCTGTAACGGTACCCAGGCCACAGTTACAATCACTAATGCTACCAATTTTGGATTAGTATTAATTAATAATTAAAGGCGCAATCAAATTGATTGATTGTTGGCATACTTTTTCATTTCCCATTGTGTAGAAGATAGCCTGATATTTGTACCTCAATACTTCCCTTGTATGTATGTGTACAACTCCCTTAAAGTTTCGATAAACTAATTAGGCTAGTTGTCACAAAGCAACCATAGACTCCACAAAATATGTTGTTTTAATTCAACATAAATGTTTCTCCTCTTAAATTTTATGGTTGTGAATGCTTATTTTTTTTAGTATACCTATTAATTTTCTTTTCATTCCATAACGAGAATACGACAGCATAGTAAATGTAGCCATACCAAATAAAGTCGACATAAATGGTAACACGGTTCGTTCACCGTCTATCGACTAAAAGTCTATGTTTCCTTCACAATGTTTGAAGCAACCTGTTTGTTATAGGAATCACCTGTACATTGCGCGGTAACCGGTTTGCTGCGTTCACGAAACCGCTGAACGTTGTCATACTACCACTGTCAGCTTGAGACGACAGTCAATACAATAGCTGCAAAAGCCATATAACACGTCTCACATTCATTGCTTTCTTTAAAAAAAAAGTTTCTGGCGCCTTTTTAATTCAATTACGTTAGACAGAGGTTATTAGTTTGTCAAATGACCACATTTGATTTGGTCAAATGACCACATTTGATTTGGTCAAATGACCACATTTACCACCAGGTATACCTATTACAATATATCAGACAGATAGTTTAAAGTGTAATCTTTGTTGTGTGTGAGAGTTGACACCACAATCTCACTCTCAGTTATTGTAAAAGCCAACTCAGCAGTAACCTAGGTCGATCGCAAGTCCGACGTTTAACCACAAAAGTTGACCAAACACATCGTTGCCCATGTGTGGATATTTTTGTAAAGTTAACTTAGTAATACGCCAAGCGCAGTTGACTATCATGTCTTCATTGTAAATTGTAGAAGAATATTTATTTTTATTATAATCCGGACGTCGAAAAAGCTAGTGCAGCATTTGCTAGTGCAAAATTGACGGTGAGCGCCTTAAATGCAGCAGTATGCAGCTATCAACGTAAAAATGTAAACAGACATGTGTGAACACTGACAGTTATTAATTTAATTTTGAAAATTCCAAAATAATTTTGTATTGTGATCTCGTGGTGAATTTATCAACGACAAGACAAATAGTAAATTGCTCACTTTACTTAGCCAAACCACTACGCAATATCGCCTTTTACACATTTCATCACGAACATGACTGACCGGTTATAATTGCAGAATCAATTTACATGATACGTTAAAATATACAATGGACATTTTTTAATAAACTTACTTCTTAAACGAAAACAACTTATTCGAAATGCCAATACTCGAATAAATTATGAAAAAAGAAATTTGTGGATACTTATTAAGTATCTTGCAACTTATATTCTTTCCTTTATGTAACTTTTAAACGCATATCAAAACAAATAAATTGTTACTATATTATTTTATTTATATCTGAGTTTGCTTTAGCGAATATCTGTGAATTTTTATTCTATTTGTTTGTCAGGATGAGGTGCGATTTTGTCCACACAAACATCCAATATTTATGAGCTTATCGAGAGACAAGAACATATAAATTGATATACACATAACTATAACTTAAAACTTCAAAATAACCTATAAATGACCATTAGTAGAATAAGGCGCTATTTTGATTTTATATAAAACATATAAAAAAAGCGTAATTTCCCATGCGGGACGATGTAATTTAACATGTGCTCACCTAAACAAGCCAACAAACAATGCGAAATAAGATCCACAAGACACACAAGAGGCGTGGCGTTACTCTCCTTATTTTTTTTCTATGTGATATTCTAGTCTCTAGGATGATACCTAGCACAATAAAAGTTAATCTTGATAAGCTTGTGTATAAGTGGGATTCGATATAACGTTATACACGTTTACCAGATTTAACACTCAGTAAGATTTTACTTAGACGATGATATTTTTAAATAAAAAACAGACAAACGGATATCTCAACAGATATTTAGTACTAGGTGGCATACGAACAAGCGGTTCACTCGATGTCAAGTGATCGCTACCCATAGACACCTGCACCTAACTAATGAGTTGCAGATGCGTTGCCCACCTTTCAGAGAAGAGGTCATAAGCAGAAAATGGTTATTTCCAATTCCTGCACATCCCCTCCACCGTCAAGTTCGCTTTCCCTTCCTATCCTTACTTTATAAGAAAAGGGTGGGAAAGGGGAGAGAACCAGAAATAGGCCTCCGGCACCTCACTCGTCAGTCGAAACGCAGAATACCCTACTTCACGCCTGTCTTCTGTGAGGTCATGGTATTTCACCAGTCGAGCCGGCCCATTCGTTCAACAGATGTTGTTGTTGCGGGCTCTACCACTGTTAAATATATCTATCAGATATCTGTTAGTAGAGATGAAATAGCTAAAGCGCTCGTTCAGACAGCAGTGTTCTACAGTAAAAAAAATAAAACGAATTTTAACAAAGCGTTTGCACGCCGAACAAAGTCACGATCCCTAACAGTGATCAAAGGCAGTAATCGAAGTGAAAAGTTAAATAAAAATAATCTATTGCCTTAACATTTGCTTTTTTTAAATGCATACGCACATTGCTAAATTGGTCAATATTGTGAACGAAAGCATACATAATTAATTATGGATCAGAAACAGAAACATTTGAAGTTCCGTGTTGAGCTTGTTCACGCGAACCTATACGTTTTCCGCAAAAAATATCGTTTAACGCGGCTAAAAAAGTCTTCACACACAAAATAGACACAATGTAACTACTAACTACGTTATTCCAATCTGGAAACAAAACGGGCAGTATTTTTTTAAAATTATTTTAGTATTGCATACCGTTAGGCGATTGTCATTTCAATTCGATTCCAGAGACCCGAGATATGACTATTTTCGAAAACCGTGACTGATAGTACATTTCTCGTGATTATTTGCAATGATCAAATGGTAATTCCAATGATACCATACAATTGCACCTTTGCGGTCTGCAGTACGCAGGGTCAAAACATGGAAACGGTACAGCAATTTGTGTCCCATTTCGAAGAATGATTGAGAATTCCTAAGAATTATTTCGATCAATAATCAGCGACCATTCAAACTATTTCAGAAATACGTTACTAAAAATTTTAAGAAAATATAACCTGTATAACGATTGTAAATATAGATAAAAAAGGTTATATACAATTCCACTGCAAGTTATAATTACAGAGAGTGAAATAACATGTCAAAGAACTACTTACTTATCAGTTGTCAACTCAGATATAAACACTAGTACTAAACTAAATGCATATGATATAATAAAAAAAATAATATTTCGTGCCTACTATAATTAGGGATTGACCTTAATGATGTTATACAATGCAGTAACGTGTCTACAATATTCATCACTGAACGACCTGCCTTCCTCCATTATCCCATTGATAAAGCGATAGCCCGCTACTAAAGCTCTTAGGCCATCGAACATAATAGCTTTAATATAGGTCAGGGTGTTAATAAAGCTTTTAATCTGTACATTGTGTTTGAAAATGGAATATACTATGCTACGTCTACATCAACTAAATGAAAAGCTGTGGTAAATAGAAATAGCAATCTCTATCTCCTTTCGCCGAGAATATTAAGAATATTATTAGGACCAACATATACTCGTATTAAAGATAGGTAATATTAAAATTATTTAATAGTAGTTTAGTTTACCTACCTAAAATTGATGTTGATACACGCAAAGGTATGTGAAGAAGTGAAGTGTTGGTGAGTGGACCCATGTGTATGGTTTTTCAATTTGTACTGAAGCAATAACAAAGTTTACTGATAAATAATGAATGTTACAATAACTTTGACACATTTTAAATATGAACGAAGCTTATACGTCAAAATCTTTAAAAAGTAAATGGTTCTTTGCTGGAGGAACATTGGACCATTTTTTTTAAAATGATACTGTGAAATCGATACCAGTGAATGGCGAGCGCTACCGCGCAATGTAAAAGCGACTTTTCATGGCCAACATTGAAAGAAAAGTGATATCGAAGATATGGGATTTCAACAGAAGAAGTTTCCCGCATAACCTTCCATAACACTGAAGACATTTGGCCACCGAGATCTTGCGATTTGACACTGCTAAGACTCTTTACTTTAGGATCATCTGAAGGTTAAAGTCTGTCAACATACCAACCACCATCGAAAAACTCAAAGACACTCCACGACGTATTGATGAGATTGAGGAGCAGTAATGCTGAGATGTCATAAGAAGTTTGGATACGACGGATATTTGGCGAACATTATCTTTCACACTTTTAATGGAACATGTATCATTAAAGAAACCTTCATGTTCGTACATCGCTGATTTTTAATTAAAGTTTAACGTCGATCCGTCTTATTCTAATGTGTGTAAATGTATTTGATTTCATTTCATTTTCTCGCCAATCATTATTCTGAGTTTCCTTTTTTGCCTCATTCGTGTTAACCGATCATTGGACATGCGTTGCGTTTCAAAGTTTAACATGATGTCTATCGTTTAGATCATTATCGTAACGGACCAACTTAGAAGTTAAACAGTTTGCATTGCAGTCAGTTTCGCCTTCAGCGACGACGGGGTCAACGTTTCTCGGCTCGTCAACAAATCCATCGACGAGAATAACCCGTTACACTGCATCGGCTTCCAGCGGATTTCACTCGCGCATTGCCTACTAGACCATTTTATACCACCTCCACAGCTCTTTAATGGTCAATCACTGCTCGAGGCTATTCCATTATTTAATTAGTCAACGATATTTCAAAATTACGGATGATTACCGGTCAACCTTGAAGCAATTTAATTAATTTGAACCCGGCAACAAAAGCGTGAAATAAAAAAATTGTGTTTTTAATCGATTGAAATTGTCACTGGCTGTAACGTTGCCATACATTTGTCTATAAAAAAGTAACACTTTGTAAAAAATTGAGAAAATTCGTAAAATATTTTATCAATAGAGACAAGTAACCGTTGTAGAACGTTAAGAAAACGAGTTATAACGGATTAGCTTGTCATCTTTGACCGTTTTATCTATAACATTGATTGATCTCCAGACAAGTACATTGTTGTTTATTTCGCTGTAATACACAGCTATTGATTTTCAATATTTAGTTTTCCTCAGACAATAAATATTTGATTTATAAATAATAACCGGTAATACTGCTTAGTCTTTTTTTCGTGTTTTAATGTGAGATTAATTGCATAATAATCAAGATAAATTGACGACTAAGTACGAGAAAACATTCCCACTTGACCAGCAGCCATGCTAAAATTTCCTGTAACAACTATTTGTTTAAATATTAGCAAATTGGCCTTAGCATGTTACTGAACAGTACAACTTGTCAATGACCTTTTCGGTGATAAATACATATGTAATCAAACCACAGCTAAGCAGACCTTAACATATTTTACTGTGAACAAATCATGCGTACATATCTGACAAATCAATGTATTATACAATTACTTCTCGCATGTCGTTCTACACGACATCTATTACATTAGTTTATAGTCAAGTGAAAGGTAAGAAGCACATGATGACTTCACAGTTTTTCAATCCGTCTCAGTCGAAACCGTAACTAGATGATTTCTAATAATAGTTACAGTTTTTCCTGTTTTCGTTATATTTAAAAGCGATTTGGACTTCGTTCACAGAGAAAATATCTGTAGAAAGTCAATTCTATTAAATCATAGTTAATTGCTATATACTTAGATGTGGCTGGCTGTGTAGTAAAAGATGCGTTAGCACGGTTTCTGTCTGCAACTTACTCTTGGCCATAAAATACATTTATTCGTACTGTATACCAAAACACGACAAAATTTATAGTATTGCCTATAATATAAAAACTATATAAGAAAAGTTATTTATTTTTGAGACTTGATAAGTAAATTAATTTCAGAAAAGCAATAATAGGCTAGTGGACGCAATCACAGGTTACTACATGTTTAAAAATTTAAGTAAGTTTATCCTCTAACGAATTTGGGACCTAATAAAACCGTAAAGTAAAAACAGTTAAAAATTATCTTAGATTATCCGATTCCTTGATTACACACACGCCAGAGCTTAAGACCGAAGTCAAAAGCTGTTTAAATGCGGCACGTGACTGTAAAACTGTGAAGGTGCAATTTGTTTTAATACTTAGGTTAACTATAGGTACCAGATAGTTCTTAGCTATTTTGATAAGGATATCTTATACAGGAGTAGTCTATAGGTAACAATTTGGAAAAGTTTAAGATCCACTGACTGAAGTCTATTAAATTACGTTAAAAGACATAAAAGGTTATGTCATATAAGGATAACAATGTAATGAGATAAAAAAAAAGTTATACGTTATACGTTTTCTTTTGTAGTACGTATTTTTTTGTTATCTGCAAACAGCTTCATAGATTATCTTTTTTGACTCTATTTTTTACTTATTTCGCCAGCGCACTTCCGTAAATAATTAAAGAACCTCTGCAACTCAACATTTTCAGGCTAGTATAAACGTTTTTTAGTTAGTTTAAGCAGTTTTTGCTCGTCAAGATTTCCAGACGAATAATATCTGACTTCCTGAATAACAATTTAATACTATTCATTCTCAACTGCAAACTAACGCGCTAACAACTATAAGTTATTCATGTATTTAACTAATGAGACGATAAAGTTACCGGTAAAAGGAAAACTGATACAATTCGTCGCTTTCAAATGACATACTACCAATAATTAAGTAATATTCGATTTGAATACTAAAGCAGTAACTATTTCTACTTAAGTGTTTTTGATTATCATTAAGCAGCAGTTTGATATTAACATTAATTAGTAAAATCGTAATTTCTACAGAAATATTTTATGATTTCTAGAAAACGTTCCCACAAGGATAGTTTGCGTACTTCGTGATTATGTTTTTGTAAATTTCTGACAGCGTACTTGAAATAATCTAAATAATTTTTCACCTTCGATCTGTTTCAAATAAAAATTGTCTACCAGTGAAAGTCTTCTCACAACCGATAACTGTAGTTGTAAAAAAGTCCTATAGAATTCGAATTATGACACCACACAAAAATTCAGTGATTGTAAACCATTCACACGGCGATCGGCATTTCACGTTGTACTCTGCGTTCGCATCGTTATCGTTCACTGTATCACTTGCATAATTCACATTTTCTACGTTTAAAAAAATGCGGTATGCTAGGTAACCTTAAGGGTGAGGGGTGAATCTGTATCCATTGATTTTTCGCGTTGCAAGTTGACGTCACGAACGCGACAGTGGCGCAGTCGGCGCGCGCCGGCCCGCGTCTCACCGGCGACTGGCGAACGGCGAACCGAACGCGGACTAGCTAGTCGCGCTCGGGAGGAAATACCAGTTACCATGCGGTCTTCCCGGGCTAGTTGTAATGTCGACCTTCTGACTCGCTTTGTGAACGCCACACAGCTGTTTTTCAACACAACAACAAGCCATAGGCAAGTTTAAAGACAAAAGACAGACTAAAAATAATTATCGATTCTCGAAAGGTTATATTTGTCAGCGCATAATTAAAGCCTGACAAGACTACGGAGAGAACAATATAATACGTGGGATCGATAATTAGATCAAGCTTTTTACCTTCATGTCTAGATAAGATATAATCATGGTTACGTTTCTTTCTCTTTGAAATCTTAATGGAGTGATGTAACCAGCTGAAACTGGCTGTAACAAGTTTCTAAACATATACGTAAAATGGTGTCATTTATCAAAATGTAGGTAGCTTTGTATCTATGTCGACGAAATATTTATGTCATAATGGAACAAGGGAGGGCAGACTCGAAGGGATGCGATGTCTGTAGGTCATAAATACGATTTATCTGAACAAGTGGTTTTTTTTATATTTTTGTATAATTTACAAGAATAATTATTAATTTAATTTATTTGGAATATGGATGGTAATTGAGGGTCTGCCTCTCATCCTTTCGCAAACTAAAAGGATTTGTCTGTTTAGAGTGCATTAACAGCCGTCCTGACCGAAAAAGATATACAATACACGTGAAGACATAGGGTAATTTTTCCTAGAATTCGTCTGACGGGTGAGGTGCTAGAGACGTACCTCCCTGTATCCCCCTCCTGTGTCCTATAGGAAGACTGGACACGCATCTGCAACTCATCTGCTGGGATTTTGGACAGCGAAGGTATCTTAGTGTTAAGGTCTAATATAAATTGTTTCGTGTCATTTTTTATGTGAGAAGGTGGCAAACGAGCTAGCGGATCACCTGATGAAGTGAACGCTGCCCATGCACATCCGCAACAGGCAAATGTGTTGCAGATGCGTTGCCTACCTTTAATGGACTGGCGAAGGCATAGACAGGAAAAAGGATATTTCCTTTTCCCCGTTAACCCCCTCCCCGTCCAATCCTCTTCCTTTTCCCATCCTTTCCTTGTGAGGAAAGGGTATTTCACCGGTCGTGCCGGCCTATTCGTGCAACAGATGTTGTTGCGGGCACTACCACTGTTCTCGTGCTGAATTTATCATCGACAAGACAAATAGTAAATTACTCACTTTACTTAGCCAAACCATTACACAATATCGCCTTTTACACATTTCGTCACGAACATGACTGACCACCTATGTCTTAATTTTGATTGAAGAATCAGGGTATTATTGTTGTTATGGCATGTACGGTGGTTTCTCACTTATTATGAAATTTAATTCTAGTTAAGCTACTCTGTAAAAACCAAAAACAGTGGGAATTATACGAAATTATGCAGTCTAAAATATATTCCTCTGAGAGATAGCTGTATTTATAATTTATACAAAACTCATGTAAACATGGCTAAGTTTTTCCTATTTCTGTTATAACAAATCTGATGCATATTTGTAGATATTCTATATTGCTCTTAAAATTTGTCAGGCGCTACGAAAACCACAATTAATACTACCAATTTATATAACCGAATGATTTATTATAAACATGCTCTTTCAAAGACTTCATTAATTCATATTATAGTTTCAGGAATATATCTTTATATATATATATATATATATATATATATATATATATATATATATATAAAATGTTATAGAAATCTTCAGTTATAACAGGTTAACTTATCATTCTGGCGCTTTATATCACTTAAACAATCACAGCGCCTCACTAAATATAATAGCCAAAGTAGAAGCCGAAACATTGAGCCAGGCTTAAGCTTTTAGTAAAAGCTCAGTAAAAGTAAAATCCGAAAAACTGTTTTGTATTTTTTTTTATCTGAGAAGGTAGCAAACGAGCTAGCGGATTACCTGATAAAGTGAACGCTGCCCATAGACGTCCGCAACAGGCAAATATGTTGCAGATGCATTGCCTACCTTTAATGGACGGTGGAGGGCATAGACAGGACAAAGGATATTTCCTTTTCCCCGTTAACCCCCTCCCCGTCCAATCCTCTTCCTTTTTCCATCCTATCCTTGTGAGGAAGGGATGGGAAGGGGAAGAGGACTGAAATTAGGCCTTCAGCACCTCACTCATCAGACGAAACACAGAGTACTTCTACTTCACGCCTGTTTTCATAATTGTGTTAGAAAGAAGTTCCTTAATATATCTCACTTAAGATGAAATTTAAAAATTGTCATGAGATAACTTTTGTTGAATAAATGTTTTCATTGAAATTATGCACAACTATAAATCACTTTGTGTTTATAAATATATAAAATAATAAATTATTTGAATATGAGGACATATAATAGTCACTAGCTCCTGTCAAAAAAATACACTGATGGAAGTACTTTTAAAAATTGGCGTCGTTTCGGTTACATTTTCAGGCCATTTTCGATCCCAATTTACTTTTTTAAAAAGTAAGTTACGAAAAAGTACTTTTATCTTTAAAAAGTATGATATTCGTCACCTGCTAATTCAATCTTTCAATTTGGCCATTGGTCTACCACAAATAATTTTGTTTGGAGTTGTGGCCCCGCAATATAATTAACTCTTCTTTGCATTTATTTGTTATCAAAAGTTCAAACTTATAATATATTTTCGTAATCACAATGTCCAAGGTGAAGATAGAGATTTAGCGAAATATTTGCAAAATAATTCTTTAAAATAATTAATAATTAAAATAGCTTTACAGTATTCAAATTAAGTGAGGTTAACAGTTCAGAAACTTAAATACCTCTTGCCTCTGACATCTCATTTCAATTTAACAAGTTAAATTAATCCATCATAGTCTTCAAGAGAGATATCAATGTTAGAAAAATAAGTTTCGACCAATTGATTTCACTAGCTCTAAATTAATAAAATTCGAAGAACGCATCTTTTCGCTTATAGAACGCATTATTTTGCAATTCCGACATTATGTATTGCTAAAATCAAAAACAAAAAAATATTATAGGATACTTACTTAACAAGGGGAAGCGACTGGTGGAGTGCTTGCCGAGCGGCGTGCTGGTGGCGCTGATGTCGCTCTGCGAACTGTGCAGGCTACTCTTACCGCTGCCATTGGCGGAACCCAGCTCCATTCGCATGCGCATGTGACGGCTGAAATAGTGAATTTTCAGTTTAATATTAAATATCAAATAAAAAGAATAAAAAAACAGAATGTAATATAATATAATTAAATAATACGTATAGCATTTATTGAGCGGGTTCTAATTGTTGGTAAATAACATAGCAAACGTCTAAAGCAATACCCATAAATAGTATTACATGGCGATGATTACCTTTTTGGTTTCGTGTTCATATTAGTAGATTTAGCGCTTAACATTCTTGTAACGCTGCACGCAGTCTGCGACCGTTGTAACGAAAACGTGCAATCAACTTTCGATTTAATATCCTTGAAAGATTTCATTTTGTAGTCGTTCTTCATTTCCATTGAAGACTTTTTTAAAAAACTTTCTCGTCTCTCGCTCTTTTTAGTTGCCTTTGGACTGTTTTGAACGCTCGCGTCTGCGTCTGTCTTTCTGCTTGCCAACATAGTTTTTAATTTACTAGGGACATCACGTTTAGGCATTTTGTACTTCTTTAAGGTAAAACTTCGTTTTTCTTCTTTATTTTTATCGAGTGACCTTATATCCTTTTCACTATTTATAGAGTTTCGTTTGCTTGTATTCTTTGGGGTTATGTCATCATCGAGCACGTGTGATACATCGGAATTTTGCTCTTCTAAGGTATCTTCTAATGGTGTAAAGTTTGTGTTTAATTTATTGGAATTTGAATTTTTCTGGCTACACTCAGATCGAGTTGACGGTGGTGACGCGGGCGACATATCCTTAATCACGTTTAAAAATACAGGAGATGCACGATGGTTTTCAAAATCTGTATATACTCCACTCGATTCCATGCACGAGTCTTCACTTCTAGTGACGATTAACGGAGCGTTTGAGTTACCATTTTTGCCACCATATAGAGCTCCATCTATAACTTGAGCTCGGCGATCGCCTTTTTGCATGTGTTCATCTAATCCATCGGCATCGCTTTCAGTAAAGAAATCCGAGTCAGTCATGGGATCTACTCTTCTTGTCACGGGAACATTTTGCCAATCCATATCTATGACATCTTCCCGTGGTCCCATTGGGTGATCAGCACTTCGACTGACTGGTCTTGACATTTCCCCATCACCTTGATAGCCGTCTAAGCTAGTTATACTAGTTATACTTGTTATGAAACTATTTGAAACTTTCGAGGTCTCCATTGATTTTGTATAGTCATTTTTACAATCAGAAAAAGTTTGAGAATCATGCAACGTAGACGCTGAAAATTGTGAATAAGTGCTGATTTCGCCATTTATTTCAGAACTATCAAGTGGTAAATCTTCTGGAGACGGGGTTTGCTCTATTCGATTAGAAACTGCACGATTTTCAACTTTACAATCTAAAGGTATTTCCAAATTGATAGTTGTATCTGCAATAGAACTTGGAGGTTCTAAAATACTGCCATGAATCGATGGCATAAATTCTTCGTCTATAAAATTTTGTGTGGATTCTTGAGACTTATACAATTCAACATTTCCTTCTATCTCAGAACAATTTTTAGCTTCTCTTTTTGAATCTAACAAAGTGCAAAAAGCATTATCGTATAAATCAAGAACTGGATTATTCTGAATTTCTAACGTTTTAAGAGAAATAATGGGTGCCATAGAATTCAAAAACGTGTTTCCTTTTTTAACGTTAAGGCTTTCAAAAGTTTCATTCTGTATTGTCGATGCAGCAGAATTGCTTTCAGTCTTATCCGTTGAAGGTGTATCACCATTATCGGACGACGCTTTGTAATCACTGCTATCACAAAATATTGGTAGCCCCTCGACCGTAGGCGAAAACGCATTCTCTAAGTAACAAATGTCATCCATTTGATCAGGGGTCAAAATACCTAAGCTGTCATCCAGAGAATTCTCTTCATTGTTTCTGCTCATTGAGTTTTCGTTCGGACTGAGATTCGTTTCGTAAGTTCGTGGATGAACATTCGATTTTAGTTGCAAACATAGATCGGATCTAGAGTGACTATTTTTGATTGGAATTTCTTTTTCACATGAATATTCAAATTCTTTCATAGGTTTGTCATCGAAGTTAACAACATTTGGCAGCCTTTCATGACTTTTATTAGAAGAAGTAGCAATTTTGTTAAGAATTTGTGGTATAATGTCACTTGATACAGCATTTGGAGATCTATTCCTCACTTCCCCCTCATTAACTTTTTCACAAGATGTAGAGGGGTCTGTTTGTAGATCGAATAAGAGACTGTATGGACCTGATTCATTTGTATCATTATCTTCGACGAACTGCGGTGTGAAATCGTTTAAATAACTTTTTGTTTTTGTATCCACTTTAAGATCTCGTTTTTTTGTAATCTCGTTCAATTTTTCTCGTAAATCTAAAATTCTTGGATTTTTTTCAACAACTTTTTCTAGACTTAGACTCATTTTAGGTATAAAGCTTTGATAGGTTGTATGAAATATTTTCTCTGTTATGTCGTTGTTTGGTACATTATTTACTGCTTGTATCCTTTTAGGAAAATCTTTAGGTTTTATATCGCCAGAACGTAAACTTCCAATCAGAGAGTAATCTTTGAAGCATACTCCATTAATATTTAATGATCTAGATTTGACACTTCTATCGACGGGGATCTGAAACAACAAAAAAGAACGATGTAACGTAATATAATCTACGCCAACATTATCTAAATGTATGTCGTACTGGTAAATACAATATTCGTATATTTTAAAAGAATCCTACGAGTATGACATTAAGCGAATTACCATAATAGCCTTATTATAGATATTAAACATAATAATATATCACGGCCATCAGTTATTGCAGCCATCAACTGCTCGCCTTATACTTATACACACTCATTTATGCAGTAAGATCATAATACGAACTGGGAACTAATATTATAAATGAATGTCGGTTTGACAAAATTAAAATTCTCAAATTTACAGAAGTGACAAGACATGTCATTTCAACATAAGAATCGAGAACTACATTTAAATACCTCGAAATTGTAGTTATTTCTTTAATTCGATTTGGAAATATAAATATTAAAGTTGCGGTTAAATTAAAAATATACCCTTAAAATCTTTTTTATTTTAAAGTGAAAAATTATAAAAAATACGTTATGTGATATTTTATAGTGATTAACATCTAAGTCTAAGAAAAAAGTTCTAATAAATCAGGAATAAGTTGAGAATAATCCAAAAATGGTGAAGTCACACAAATATTTAAATCGATACTCGTCATAATCGGGTAATGTGGTTTGTCGCCGCAACCATAATAATTTCGTTCTACAGGCAACTATCAGTGTTTGTAACGATACTGCCTATAATATTTTTTTATCATCTGTTATTTCGTCCACCTTATGCAACAAAAAGATTTCTATAAATGTCGCTCTATCTATTAACTTGTTCTGTTGTAAAATAAAGCCAAATATGAATTAATACTGTATGTCTATCATAAACTTTATTTTGTAGCTATATCATTTTGAATTGACTTGAACGTGCATCGAAAAGTTCCCCGCCAGTGTTTGCATCACGGTTCAGAGCGCCGTCACGCGAGGTGCGTCTAATGTACTCGATTGTAATCAGAAAGTCTGTTATACATATATATATATATATATATATACGACCCTTTTTATCCTTCACGAGCTATAATATTACATGTGGTCCTCGTCAGTTAATTTAAAAGACTGCCAATGAATCGAATGGAGAAGAGAAAAATGGTGACTAAAATATTATTTATGTACCTACTAACGTACTAAAAACAATATACTTTCTTTTTCATCTTAGAGTGCCACATATTGTTTTCTGTCAAGAGGCCCCTCTTGACAGAAAACAGTATGACGGTTGGGCGGCACTCACAACTCTGGTCCACTCTCTGATATTGGGCAGCGATGATATTTCCTTTGTTTTTGTATGGTACCTTATATTGCTCTTCACCTCTTGTGACTTGCAGACAGGTGTTAACTCTATTACCATTCTTTGAACCTAGCAAATAATTATCCGATTAACATCGCTACGCGCTATAAAGAATTAGGTGTGAGGTATTCAGTCTTGAATCATGTAGTAATTTTTTTTTACTAGTGAGCCAGAGCATGATGCTATTCTGCCATCAAACCGAATGCAATGGATAGTATCAGGAATAGTTCATTTTGCTTATAAAATGATTAATGACGCTTTTTTCTGGGAAAAATCTTTAAAACCACATCGTAAGACATGGTTATATCTATTGTTATAAGGGAAATATAAGAAAAAAAATTACATAAAAGAAATAAATCTTGACAGCAACACCATTTATCGGATTCATAACTATCCTATCTTTTAACGTATACAACACACATAAAAAATATTTAATTGACATCTATTAGGCGGTTTCCATTAGATTGATTATTTTGAAGGATTAGAGTAGTACGAACTTAATGGCACTGTGTTGGTTTTTGTTTATTAAGATACTGTACTTGCTGTTTATTTTTCCGCCGTTTCTTTCGCGGAAAGTGGAAAGGATACAAGCAAATGTAATTGGGTGCGTACGATTTCCACGCACGTGTCAGAGATAAGTATCAGAGCGCAAAGTCACGAATGTGCCAATTGAAACAATTGCCCACTCCAATGAATCATTTTCCCAACTAAAAAGCAAACGAGTGCTACGAACTAGTTCACTCGAGCACGATAATAAACTACTTTACTCATTAAAAATGTTCACGACTTAAGCCATAATGAGGTAGTTATCGATAGAAATGCCTCTTTGCATTTCACTGATGTATTAGCTTTTATATAAAAAGCAACCTGTGTATGTTTGTTCCCCATAGACTCCGAAACGGCTACATTGATTTCGATTAAATTTACAGGGAATGTTTAGATTGGTGCAGCGGATGTTCCTGTGAAGTTTTATGGAGATCGAATCAACATAATTAGCTCTACGCGGTCGAAAGTAGTTTGCGGCAGAAATATACCTTCTCCACCTCCTCTACCTCCTTGCTATATCGCCACTTAGCTCGGTTTGTGATCGAGTACACATTATAATAAATATGTAAACAGTACGTCATTTTGGAACTTAATAAATCTGGTAAAATGACTTTTAAGATAAAGTATTGCGTCCGCTTTATTCAATCGCGCAATTTGTATTGATTTAATAAGGTTAAAAGAAACCTTTATATGTTCGCGTGAGGTGATAAAAACGTTAAGCTGACTTGTAAAAATAATGATAATATTATCAACATATTTTATTATTTTTATTCTGTATTTGATCGTATATTTGTATAATATGTCAGTCTGTTTTTGGTGCGATATTAAATCATATACATAAAAATTAAGCCGATTAAGATATTTCAGGTTGAGAGAAATTTATACTATTTAATATTCTATAGAAGCTTATAGCTTATAGCTTTCTATGAAATGGTTTCATAACTTCGCATACATAAAAACGATATATGACCACCGAAGAATTTGGCGGTCAGAGTGTATGCTTCAAGAAACCTGAGTTCGTTTCCAGGTGAGGTTAATATTTGTAGTTTTTTTTTAAATTTCATATACACATTCTTTTGGTATGGTTAGGAACTTTTATGGGGATTCTATATTAGTCGTTTCAGTGTTAAGCTACAAGAAATCATTAATCTCTAAAATACAAAAGTTTAAATGTATAAAAACCAATCATGAGAACATGTGAAGTATGACAGAGGTGATTCCAAAATGTGTGAACGTAAAAGCGTGACCGTGCCCATGTTTTTGCATTCCTTATCGGTAACGAATAAGTTTTTGCCGCCATAACATAATGGTGCCTAATTATATTCCGGAAACAAAAATCCTGATTATCAATTTTGGCAACATGTATTGCCATCCTTGTGAATCTCTTAATTGAACTCGTTTTCGTTTACACACAATTCTTTTTATGATTGCTCATTATTCATTAACAATCATTGTTACCAGTAAAGTATAAAACAGTGTCTGAATTGAATCTTACTGCTTCCTTTAAATCAGACTTCTGTCTTTCTTCTCACATTCTGGGGATGTCTGCAAATTCTACGTCTAAAAGTTCTCTATAAAGTAGTTTTGAATATAAACATACGCCCCAAATACACGAACTCTTCCACCTGTTGCACTTCCTTACCGTTAACATTTATTTTTATTACTGTCTTACTTTTTTCCCTTGCAAACACCATAATTTTCGTCTTTTCTGCATTCATCTTCATGCCTTTACCTTCTAATAGATCATTCACTACATTCAGCATAAGTTGTAAATCCTCGGCTGATGACGCAAACATAACCTGGTCATCGGCGTACAAGAGACATTTTACCAATAACTCGCCCATTCTTAATCCCCACTCTTCGTCTTTCAAAGCTTTCAAACAATAATCCAAAGAGATTGATCACCTTTATGGATGCTAAACCAGTCTGAGAAGGCCCCGTTAATCCTAACACAAGCAGTAGAAGCTTCATAAAGAGACTTTAACACTGTTAAATCTAATTAAATGGGATTTCATTTAAATTTTCCTTTAATGCTTAATTAAAGGTGCTTATTATAACTGTGGAATTAATACTCCAGGAAAAATGACAATTGTACGGAGCATCGTAATCTGTTTTAGTAACCTTGTTTTACAACTATATGTCTCAATTTTACGCTACAATGATATGTTTAATTGCTTAAAAGGTCACTTAATAGAAAAACATGCGTTCAGTTTTATGTTAAAAATATACATTTTTATTTCCTAGATTTATTTTTACATATATTTTATAAAATTACCAGCAAGATAAAAACCCATAAAAACACGAAATTTACGGCTCCAAGCCTTAAGAAACAATATATAGGTAATATAACTGAAAATGTAGGTCATGTATACGTCGTCAAACTTTATGATATATCTGTGTGTAAACATAATTTTGCAACAGTCTTATCGTTAAACCGCTAAACTCGCGGTTGCAGCGCCCTAAAGATTAGATACACGCAACGAATTTCTTGTCTCTACTTGCCGTATTAGATTATAGTGACGATAAATTATAGAAACAATTTACACTACATGGTGATCGGGTTCACTTTAACGACGAATGTTAGAGAACTAAGGCAAGTGACTACAAAGTCCCTTCAGTAATGCATCTAGCATTACTAACATACAATATATATAATATGCAATATACAATACAGAATTGTATAATTATATATAGTTATATATATATATATATATATACAATTCTTTATGGAACCATACGTTCCGTGTATAATTTAAGCGACAATAGTCTATGATTAAGAGCAGTGCTTCGGAACCTCTTTTCGTTCCTGTACCCTTCAATAAAACTTTTTATTACTGATAACTCTCCCCTGATAACCTACGTACTCCTACAAATGTGTCTCGAAATAGTGTGTAAGAATCGAATGTCTGTATTTTACCGCCCCAACTCGTTATAAACTACTTATTGTAGACATAATACACTATGCTAAAGTTTACATAGTTAACTTTTTAATATTTCCGATTACCAATGCAGTGTAATTTTCACGTGGGTACCCCCAATGGGATACCGTGAACCCTCGTGGGTACTCGTAACGCAGTTTGGGAATAGCTGTTTATCGGTATGGACTACAAACGGTAAAGAGGAATATTAGTAAAATGTGGTAAAAATTCTACATCCTATGCTCTGTCTAACACATTCAGATAAAATATTACCATAAATGATTTATGAGCAAAATCAATTTAAAAATATACTTTCTTCTTCGCAGATGATGGCAGAGTACATTGCGTTGCTATTATATGAAGTATCAATATCAACACAGTAAGCAACCAATAAATCTAATACCAAACTTGTTTATGAACATAATTCCCTACACGTGTGTAAATAATAAAACAAAAGCAGTACATATAATAGTGTCACGTTCTTTAAAAAAGTCGGGCAGAATGTTATAATATCTGTACCGCGTTAATGGGTTACACAAATTGATGTTACCAAATAATAATACATTTAATACATATATTTTTAACCCGCAAACATAGTTCATGTTCGCATAAATTAAGCAACCCAAAACACAGACCAAATAAGTACATGGAATCGTGATAATTTGGAAGGTTATTAATAAATTTCTTAAAAAGCAACTTGTAAGAAAATATCCCTTTATGGAGTGAGACCAATAATGATTGTATTTACCTACTATGGAGTAAAATTATCGATTCTCAGTTTAAAACATTGGACTCGGTTCCATTAAGTACATTTTTATGGTCTCTCACTTTAAACATGGTAAAAAGATGGGTCGTGAAGCTGTCAAGGTTAGCTTTGGCTACAGCAAAATAACATAGGCGTATTGCGTATTATCACCGTGTCATATTGAAAATCGTCCACGCGGTGATGGGAACGACTCAAAATACGTAACAATATTCCCATATTTACGACCCCCGATTTACGACGCTATTACCGGTACTGTGTCCAGGATGTACTCCGGGAAACAATAAACACTTTTTTAATCTATATTAACATGTATTGTTGAAGATTCTGCCGTATTCGTAAGAATTATAATGTCTAAAACCTACGTAGTCTATCGTTTGTATTACTTCGATGTTATGACTTAGCCGGACAAGGCATAGTATAAACTGTCGGCAAATAGTGAACTAAACAAATCATTCACAATTTAAATTATCACAGCAATCATTCTATAAACATCTTTTAATACATTATTTTCTATTTAATATATACAACAGACGAACCTAACTGATAATTCAAATAAAATTAGTCTAAGTTATAACGCCAGCTTAATATCAGTTCACAATTTTACCATTTGACTTTAAAAACTGTCGATAAATGTCACGTTGAATTGTGAATTAATTTTATTACACAATATTAATAAGTTTTTTGCGAACTAAAATCAAGACAAGCCATCAAATTATTTACGTTTTGTATACATGGAATAGTATAAAAATATCACTGCGTATTTACCACTGAACGAAACTTTTCCGTGCAGCAGTCATTTAAATTAATGTTACATATAAATGCTAAAATTGACTATAAAAAATTAATATTGAATAGTTGTGAAAAAAAGCAAGCGAAATAACCAGTCCGCGGCGTCTCGTCTGAACATTGCCAAACTGGATCCGTGCCACGACCAGGCGCCACGGCAATAGGAATTCCATTTTACGATAACATACACCTTGCTCTTTAGTGGCTGAGGTATGATGAAATCATGGACACATGTGACAACCGGTTATAAGATTTTTCAAGATTTTATATCTGTTTTTATACTTTAAACCTACTTAAGATTCGGCAACGAGACATGTTTATATTAAAAATATTAAAGGCAATCGATGAATGTTATATTGTTTTGAACTCGTAAGCAATTGTATTACATTCACTAGTTATCCCGTCACCTCATAGACGACCATAGAGCACGTTAGTGTGGTCAACGCGAAACTGTTAGAAAGGATGCAAATGTACCCACTTAAACAGAGGTCTAGGCATATCAGTGAAAGTTGAGCCAAGTGACAAGAAAACTTTATTTGTCAAGTTATCGACCGCTAAAAAAACACTAAATTACCGATTGTTGTATACATTTTTTGCCCAGTAAGTGTTCGCAGATAGAATTATTTATCACCGGTAACAAATTAAACAAACTACGTTATTTGTTATTCTATTGTAAATTGAAGGCTGAAGGCTAGCCGATGCACATGATACACCGAGGAATCGGGCAATTACTCAAAGTTTGTGTATTAAATAAAGTCATACAAAGCGGCTCGAAAATGTTTCAATAATATCTGCTGACTAGATACGATTTCTACTTTATACTGAACAGTGGTAAGAGGTCCAGTTTTCTTTGGATTATAAAAACGACTAAACTGCGCAGACTGTATCGGCAATATTCGAAGCAATAAAATGCGAATTTAACATACAGCTACCGCGCGCTATCGACTGTTTGAAGGTTGAATTGGTATTTATATCATAAAAGTTCTTCATAGCTCGTAACTAAAGACAATGAGAACCAATTACGAGAAGATAACACAGTTTGTTTCCCATCCGCACGACGTCCGTGCTCCGATAATATACAAACGTTATTTTTTATAGCTTCGCGCGAAAGTCCGACTCGAAAACAATATATTTATAATAAATATATAATAATGAGAATGAAATTCCGCACAAGTAAAAGCACTATGAAATGAATTGATTATTAAAAGCACATTTAAATTAAATGCTTACTATACCAATCTAAAATCCTCATCAAATTAACTACCATTACTAGCATACAAAAACAAGGAAGTGCGACTTAAACCAAATATAACTTCCGAGAGTGCATAAAAAACTGCGGAAGCCAATTTAAAAGCAAACCATCTAACTAAAACTACAGTAATGCATACCCGTTTAATTAAGATTGGGAAACCGTAATGGATGAATGGGAATAAATTTAGTGAAAAACAAAAGGATTGCTATACTTTCGTATAAAGGCAGTGCCTGGAACCTGCTTCTACTACACTATGGAAATGTGGGTACAGGTAGACCTGTCCTGTCTTTTAAAAGGTCCAGTTGGTGTCTTACCCAATAGGCTTATAGTTCCAGTGTTATATTTAAACGCAATAAAAACATTACCATTCGTTTATTTCCGATTTTAAATCTGTAAAAATACCTAAGGAAATTTTAATAAGTACTCACAACACACTGTTCTCTATTAGTTAGCATCTTTATTGACCTATATTTTTATTGCACCAACTTTTTAACGCAGCTATATCGCGTATAGCCACGTTAAAAATACCCGTGAGTGCTCGCAGACGGCATGTTATATTGTTTAACAAGGTCGATGTATGGGATACATTTACATGGCAATAGCTTTGCGCGTGATGATGTAACGCATACGGAAGATATCTGTGTGTTTAATTCAATCATGTTCAATCTACGCTAACTAGATAAAAACTCTCACGAAGTCATAAAATCCTCAAAAACAACTTTATGCTTATAGATATTAAGTCTAGAATCGAACGAGATACAAAATTGATTAATATTTCGTTGTATCATTTTGGTACTCAAATTAACTACAGTAACTTCATAACGAATAAGAATAGAATGAAATGTAAATTTGTTATGAAGTGTTGATACAATAGTGATTATGGATCGTTGGTTTGCATCTTAACTACATTTTATTTTTGACGTTTTTTACTTTACCTAGCATGACATGACCTAGAGTAGTAGGCAAACCTCACAGATTTCTACTTATTTCTTCCACTTCCTCCTCATTCAAACAAATACGCTTCATTACTTTTAACATTCAATCTCGTCATTTACCATAATTTCACCTATCCCTAGCCGATTTCTTTCAGAAATGGTAAATCTTAATGAAAAAAAAGTTTAAGGGCAATTTTTTTAGATAATTCTATGATCTCAAATTTTTGTCGCAGCTATTTTTATCATAAAAGTAACAAAAATCTAAAAGACCATTTTTACAAACCTTGAATACATTTAGTCTTCGACAGGGACTTTTTACAATTGCATTATAATGGTATTCGGTATCCCTGACTGGCATGCGGATTTCCAGCTTCTTTGGATTTTATGGAATTGTGAATGTCTTTTTTGAACAGAATAGATAGCAAACTGTCTGACAGCGAAAGTGATTTTTATACTTCGTGATGTACGGTGCTACTGCGCTCTTCGGCCCCTTTCAACACTTCAATTTTATGGTTTTCTTCTTTCTGTTAAACGTGAGCTGTCAAATTGAGTTACGATGGACATGGGTGGCGCTCGTGACGTCATTCTAGTCGTACACGAACCATAGATCATAAGAAAACCCTTCAATTTAATATGTCAACACGCGTTCCACAACAACTGTCACGTCAGACGATAGCACCTAATCGATATAGATTGCCTGATGCATCCACTGTCCTCATTGCAACACATATTTGCAACATAAAAGTTTTTATGAAGAAAACAAATGAGAAAACGACCAGATTGTATGTAAGTTACACATTGTTTGGTAAAGATAATGCGTTTAGATAAGAAAAGAGTGGGAATGGGAAAGAGAAGGGATTCGCTCCTCCATTCCATGTCACATGAAAATACAACAAACAGGAGAGCAGAGGTCGTCGTACTTCGCGTAGGAGTCAGTCCTTTCATGCAATCACCTGTTCCTGTTGGGTCCTTTACTATTTACAAGTGATCTAAAAATGAATAAAACGTAATTACATGTCTATCTTAGAATAGCGGCAGTAAACGAGTTGTATTCGTGAGAATCCGCAATTAACGGATGAATGTAAAAACTTATCTGTCCGTTAGTAGACCTGGTAGAAAATTTAGAATTTAAGATCGTGCGAAAACCGTTCCTTCATTGTGTGTCATAAGAAGTTTCTCATACGAACTAAAACTACAATTATTCTACTATTATGTGGATATATAAAGTAAGTAAACAACTGTTGCAATCGTATTTAACTATATTTTACATATTACGTAAGATGAGATATAGAATAAATAGATTCAAAATTAACTGAGGTAACCTTTGGCCATCGAAATGTTATAAATGCGAATATAAGAATGTTTGTTAACGCCTTAACCAATCATCATGAAATGTTGCTCACGTAGCATCAGAAATATTGGAAGGTATACAAAGGAGAAACGGACGCGGGCGGAGCTGGAGATAATAATTAGTCTTATCATAAAGTTTTGAGTAACATATTATTTTTCACAGCAGCTTCGTCGTACTGCGTAAATATGTGAAGTAACCTGTCAAGACTTTCGAGTAATTGTAGGACAAAAATTTTAAATCAGAATACGTGGTAGTCTGGAGGCAACACTGGTGTCAACTAGAAAAATTTAAATATCATAATGATGGTTTTGTTTTCACGATACGGTTTGCGACTATAGTATTGTTAGACGTAAATTATATTACACTCATTTAATAATAATAATCTCGAGTTTAATATTCTTACTTTAAGACCAACAAAAAATTTACACTTTGAAGCGCCAATAGCCTCATGGCTAAAGGTATGGATTACGAGGCCGTTGTTTCGTCACACTATTGTCGTGTACCATATCCTAGGACAAGCTTCTAAGCTAAGTTTTAATGCTTAAAAGATACTAGTAAATACAGAAAAAATATATACAAACGAAACAAAAACAATTGCGCGGGAACAGAGTACATAGTCGCTTATGTATTTCTAAAACTCAATTAATACAGTATTAACAATTTAGTACTCTACAATCTTAATTGAACTCAATTTGGCAATATAATACACGACAATTTTCTGTAACAAGCTGTTGACCCTTTTTAATTCGAAGAGATAATGTATAGCTGTTGAAATGCACGTATCGAGATTCAATTTATTTAAGGTTGTATTTAATGAACACAGAGGTCGCAATGTAAGCGTTATTACATCATGCAGTGCTACATGCAGTTTACATTCAATGATTTAAACATTATAACAATAATTAACCTATCATGAGGCCAATAAGCTTATGGTTTAAGAAATTGTCGCGGAGTCTTCAGTTTTAAAGTAGTTATAATAGTAGACTCTAGGTAGTGTATTCTTCGAACTAATAGCATATTTATGCAGTTAGTTCTTAAATAAATAAAAAAACAACTTCTCCAGTGTTGTAAATGTTTGTTTCGATCTGCGGTCTATTATTGATACTTTTCTCCCCAGTAGATTTACACAACATTACTTGACATCGATGTCTGCCTCACGCGACGCACAAGATTTGATCCCTTGCCTTATACGGAATGGAATTCTAAGCCAAGACTGTGGAGATGTTGAATACTGAAGGTACATATTATATATGAAGTTTTAACAAGATCCAATTACGAACGAGTTTCATTTTTTATAACCAGAGTACTTTATCGAATTAAAAGTTCGGGTACGTTGAAAGGATGAATGATGGGAGAATAACAAAACAAATTTATATTGCAAAAGTGAGTGGCAGTGTTGGTAGGGGACGCCCTAGGAAAACTTATATCGATCAGATTAATGACTTACTAAAAAAGGGCGATATAAGTAGCACCCATAACCGACGAGCATGCATGCGTAGATGTATAAATGAAATCCATGATCTCTGCCTACCCCTCTACGTTATGGGCGTGTGCGCATATTTATTTATTTATTTTGTCTATAGACAAATTTGTAAGTAAACCTATAATTGCGTAAAATACCGAATAAGATATTATTGTAAGTGAGTCAGCATAGTCAGCTTAAAAGGCGATTAAGCTTGTATCTTACCATACCACAAAAGATATTAACTACTGTACGAGCAGTGGCCACTAAATGCTGCACACTGTGAGCAAGAACAAAACTCTCTCTTTGACTCCCTTGAGCTCCGTCACTCTAGGATAGTTACTCATAAAAAGAGTTAATTTTAAGTAGCTTTAAAGTATGTCTTTCACGGTTTGTCACTTCTGTCATATACCTGTAGACAAAAAGTGACAAAATAAGATCATCAAAGTCGCAACATATTCATTTTGAATGACAAATGTTTTCTAGTCATAATTGCGTCAGTTGAGTATTTCGGGTTTTTGGATTGCCTGTAATTTACAAAAGATGCTACAAGAAATAGATTGGTAGCGCGATAAGTGGATCCGCGATGATTTCGTTGCTCTGACAACGATCGTACGTGTCTACCCGTCCTAAGGCTATGAAAAGTTAACAGGAAAATTGACCAGCATATAAAAACATGCATTATTTGCATTGCATTGAATTAGAAGAATACAGAGTTAATTTTGAAAGCATTACATTATTTTTTAACAGTGTTAGAGCCTGTGGCTAAAATGGGCCGGACGGTCTAGGAGAAAAAAGGAACCAACTACCACGAGCAATAAGCATTACCAGCCTCTGTCTCTCTTGACGGCTATATGATATATATACTTAATTAACTAACGGTACATATAAAACGTAGTACAGTAACGGTATTTTGACTTCATCGTGATGCAGATCCTTTCCGTTCCTTCCTTATCTACATGTACTGCTTGTTGGAATCAGACGAACTGACAAAACATTGATGGTCAGGTAACATCAGGTGAGCATATAAGGAGTCATACATGCTGAGCAAATATGGTTGCGGATGCGGTCAGCTGCGTGCCACCGTTGCAACAGCGGCTGGCCGAATGCGGACAGCCGCAGCAACGCGCTCTCTATGTGCAGAGCCACCGTGATCCGCACAGTACAAGTGGCCAGAGGAGCCGCAGCACCGCAGGGAACCGCGGCGGTCTGGCGGCCGGCTACCACATCCGCCCCCGCCGTAGAGCTAATGAAAACTACTTTTATGCACATACTTTGACTTTGGTTGACCGCATTGCAGTTAGCCGCGTAGTGCATATATAAGTTTCGAAAAACTTCTGCAGTAAACCTAAATACATACATGTTATGCAAGCCCGAATAATTTGACCTTAATCTATTTATTACGTTCCTCTATTTTTTCGATAAATAGATTAATTTTGCTGGCGAAATAATGTGAAAACAGGAAAGAGGAAAATTAAATCGTTATGGGTTCGGCCTTGTAACCTTGTAATGTGTGTGAAAATATTTCTCAGAGATGTAAAGTTTATTTTATTTTAAGTGATTTTATCTCACTACTACACGATACGTGTAAAAAGAGGTCAGTGACACTTTCTTAAACATAAATAAGTTTGTTATTGCAAATAATGTGTTTCGTCATATTTACGCAGAGGTACATGGTATTGTTAAATATAAACAAATATATATATATATATATATATATATAAGAAGATATAATTTACATTCAATGTAAGTTAACCTCAGGTCTATTTGATCTACCACATTTAATAGGGTCAGCTTAGGCTGGACACTCGTCGGTTAAATTAAATTGCACGGCGGGTAAAACCGCGGGGCTCAGCTTGTATGTGCATAAATTAGGAAGTAACACATTTCGCAGATGTATTTGAACTTATAGTGTAACGTTATATGCAGATATATGAGTGCTACAGTAAGGTCAAAGAATATTGTAGGATACAAGGTAACTAAGGTAACCCACTAATACTTCTCATTTAAATTAAATTAAATGCAGTACCTCACCCTAAGTTTGTATGATCAATTATAGTTGATTTAAACATGAGATAATATTACGTTCAAAAAAATATATAACAGTGAGACCATCGTACATCTTGGTGCTCAGTATATAGCCGAGGGCTCATCCCCTGTCACATTTCGACCTCAATAGACAGCAAGGTGCAAGGTGTCAAGGCTCACAGCTATTGTTATCTCTGTCTATGCCAGTAGGGGCTGGCTATCAGGAGCTTGTTGAGACGGTAAGCAACCTGTGAGAATTGCAGTCAACTTAACCAAGTTAAATTTACCGTCGGCTTGATTGTGCGATAATAATATAATTTATAAATTCTATGCATGCAGCTCGCACCTGGGTCATAATGGTAGAGTAATAAAGCAAATAAACCATTATTCAGTCGGCAAGCGCGACAATTGGTAGTGTAATCTTTTATTTACAACGTGCATCGGACAAGGACAAACAAATGTGATGTGAATGTAATTAACGCGATCTTATCTAGCTGCACTGATGGCTTCGATTTACTCTGTGCAAAACAAACGGAATGTTTCGAATTGTTTTCCCTTATCTTGTAACATACTCCACGTGACGTGACCCCTACATGGTCGCAGATACCTGAGCAACAGTCAGTGGTTACGAATGCAGGCATTACTGACGTACGTTGTTAGGTTGTAATTAACATTTGAGCGGGAACATGTAGTCAGTATGACTATGATTTTACTAAGTGGTATAAAGTAGTTGTAAATCGCCATTGTCGGTTGAATTAGTAATACATCCTTACCGATACCTGGAACTTACTTTTGAACGACGTTTGTGTAAATTTACAACATAGACGTTACCTTGCCCCTAGGTCTAATTCTGTCACCATATAAATATATAATAATACAAGACACAAGCAATGATAGTAAAAGGATAGTTGTTTATATAGTCACAAGTACGTATAATGTAAATTAATTCGATGAAGGGCTGATGGCTTGTGTTGCGTTGACCCCATAGGCGAAGTTGGGGTCATCGTGACGCCTAATTCTTACGATAAATAGGGTGAAAACATTACTGCGTTCCGGTTTAAATGACGTGGTAGGCTAGTAGCATCAATTAGTTTATTTTCTAGACAATGTCGTATTGTAATGGGCAAACAAATTAGCGACGTTTTCGTCATATCAACGGCGATTTATATGTTGTTTTGGTTACGAAGAACCAGTGGCGTCTGACGATATAATGGAATCTTTTCAATAATACCTATCCAGGGTATATAAACAGTGAATCGTCGGAACTACACAAGTTATTAGAATCTATCGCTTATGAAGAACGTGCTAATTTAATTACGAACAATGAAAAATCTTAGACAGACATTGAGATAATTGTGAAGCTTGTATGCGCGAGTAAAGCACGCTTTTAGATGTATATCAAAATTACTATACGTGTCATATGAAAGGATTTTCAAAATTGTTATGTTTATATTGATATAGATTTTAAAAATAGATATCTACTTAAATTTCTTTTAAGCCTTGCTGTATTTGTGTGATTCAAGTTATTACATATTAAACAATACCAGTCCATTGGTTTAGTCGTCAATTTAATATTTGACTTATGAAATAACAACAAAACACATGTCTCTATAGACGATAACATTGAATATAGTCCGCGTCAATATTTCTCTGCAATACGCCGAAAAGAGCCGGAACAAACTTGCTTCGGAGGTCAAGATTTCGTTAAACAAAGTCTCGAATTGGGGTCGACTAAAGTTTAAGCACTAGTGCGAATTTAAAACCTTTAAGTTGATATAACGACGCAATAACCAATATCGCATACAAGTTAAAAGTAAGGCCAATAAAAAGTCGGCACGCAATTCGACTGATTCTTCGTTCATTAGAAAATTGAATAGCCTAATGCTAAACACATCATCCTTCGATTACATCGTCATTTAAAATAATGTGCCAGGCACTACATGATTTAGAGTAAAAAAACGCATTTCCAATATATGCCAATTAGCACGTCGAGACCGATTTCGTCACTAAGACTACATATTTCGTATGCTACAGACACGCGTAATAAAGTGTAATGATAGACGTTTATATCAGATGTCACCAGTACCACTAATGTGCTAGTCGCCTTGAATACACAACGCGGCGAGACACTATCGGTTCGAAAGTGGGATAGAGCAGCGTCAGGAAACTTTCCTGAGTTTCTAATTCAAATGACTCCAAACGAATAAGTTGAACAATACTTTCTATAAAACTCTAACTTAATCAAAAACCTCTAATAAATTAAGTTCAAAGATAAAAAAGGCCTAATAACCATGCAAGAAATATCATCAATCTGATTACTGCTTTTGACTGGGATAATACCATTGCTGTCCATGCCCTTATTTTCTAACATTTTATCCATGTAATATTTAAGCTATTGCAATTTGAGTGTATCAATCATTTTTATATGGACTTAAATGCCTTGTAGTCTAAAGTACACGCGCTAATCATACAGTAAAGAAATACAACTATGTTTTTATTAAAAACAAAAACGAGAAAGCCTAAATTGTAAGCGAGTCTTTTTCACTTTGTACCTCTAGGAACTACACATCTTACCAGCGTCAGTGCATACCATCCTTTGACTTCGACCACATCACGACTTAACATTTAGGCTTTTTTCGCGCAGCTTTCGCTTTTTAAGATTGACTTATTTCACGTAATGTGTATTGCTTTGATCTCACTGTGAACTGGTAAAAACTATTTTATGGTAAAGACTACCCATAACGGTATCCAAAGACGTCCCATAAAAATAGTTTAAAAAATACAATATTAATAAGTGGACGTTTGAAGGTTATATTCTAAACGGCATAGAAACACTAATTGTTCTAGACATTAATACTAATACGGTGTAACGAGCAACGACACCGCACGAAACGGCCTACTTTGCTATCTGTGTAATTATTGGTTCAAATTCTGAGTTGATTTTTGGTCACAATTCTGATGGTTGTTAACTGTAATATAATTTCGAAACAATTTCTCTCTATAAATATGTCTTTACATAATCAACAAATCCGTAGAAATTGACTTCAATGCATGTAGATTTAACTGACCACTGCAGGGCAAAATCTGGAAAGTGACTTACGAGTCTTAAGTACAAAAGGTGATGGTAGTGTTCCCTGACATTTTTTTTATGGAATAAGGTAGCAAACGTGCAAGCGGATCACTTGATGTTAAGTGAACGCTACCCATATACATCCGCAACAAGCAAATGTACTGCAGATGCGTTGCCTACCTTCAATGGACAGAGGCGGGCATAGACAGGAAAAAGGATTTCCTTTTCCCGGTTAACCCCCTCCCCGTCCAATCCCCCTCTCATTCCAATCCTTATAAGGAAAGGGTGCGAAGGGGTGGGAAGGACTTAAATTAGGTCTCCGGCACCTCACTCATCAGACGAAACGCAAAGTACTTCTACTTCACGCCTGCTTTCTGTGAGGTCGTGGTATTTCACCGGTCGAACCGGCCAATTCGTGCAACAGATGTTGTTGCGGAATCTACCATATTCCACGTAATAAACGTTTGCAAAATCAGATTTCACGTGTATCAGTGATTCCTTTTGCCATACCAGGAAGATCAACAAATTTTCTCGAGTAAGGTATGACGATGAGACGACGCGATTATGTTAGTAATAATTATTTAATATTACTGAGTTATTTAATTGTTTGTAGATAGTCTTAACAGTACAGAGAACAGGAACTTCCTATTTAATAACAAACCAACGGCATCCGAGACGTCCGCGGTTCGCGACCCGGCCTAAGTTAGAAACGAAAGTTATTACATCAGTGTAAGTAATCACAAAACGTACGCCTTGTCAAGCAGTATGTTAACAAGACTACGATAATTGCTTGTTGTAAAGTTGTGTAAATATAATTTTTTCTGTCCAACATTTTGCTCGCGGTCGTTTTGGCAAAAAAGTTTTTTTACGTGAGGTCGGTTCTTATATCGGTCGTTTATCTTAATAAAGATAAATTTAAAAAAGTACGAGTGATAACAACAATTGTAAAAAGTTATCAAAAATACAGTCAATTAACTTTTATTGTCCTTGTAATTAATTCTAAGATTTTTAAGACACAGATTTAATACCAAACAGGTCGCTCTTTAGCAACCAATTTTTTTTAGTTGTGAGCTTCAAAATCATGGTTTATACACAGACTTGAAAAGAACAGTCAATAATCTACAGCAAATTTATTAGTATTACGCATTTCCATCATCAAGGGCCCATGGTCCTGGTGTCTGGATGGAAGCATTCGTAAGCTTCTCTCCACCTTAATTAAATGTTATTACGATAGGCGAGGATGTCCCCTGTCATCCAAGACCCACACACATTATCTAAACGCGGTCTCGATTAACCACTGCAATCATTGCCCACGGCAACCTCCTATTGCAAGCACAGACGCTTATGTATATTTAAAAGTATTATAAGCCCTTTTGCATGTCCGCTACGTTTTCCTTGTACGAGATTTTTTTCACTCTAAGTTTTAGCTTTCGAATAAGAGGGCAGGTGAAAATTGTCTAAAGGATGTACATATATATGTAAGTCCCGATGTACACACGACCACTTACTACGGATTTAGTCTTTGCGTATTTTTTTTTTTTATATTACAAAGTGGCAAACGAGCAAGCGGCCCCTGGAAATAAGTACCGCTACCCATAGGCATCCGCAACAAGATAATGAGTTGCAGATGCGTTGCCTACCTTCATGGACGAAGGAGGAGACAAACAGAAAAAAGGATAATTCCATTCCCTGTCCATCCCCTCCTCATCCGTCAAATCCTCTTCCTCTTCCCATCCTTTCCTTATTAGAAAAGGGTAGGAGGGGGAAGAGGACTACAATTAGGCCTCCGGCACGTCACTCATCAGACGAAACGCAGAATACTTCTACTTCACGCCTGTCTTCTGTGACGTCGTGGTATTTCGCCGGTCGAGCCGGCCCATTCGTGCAAAAGATGTTGTTATTGCGAGCTCTACCACTGTTAGTAGCCTTCGATTAATTTCAAGCAATATGATTATATGACCTTAAAGAATACGGCCGTGAAGAAGTATTTGTAAGCGTTGTTGTCATTACGTTACGTCTCCGTCCCGCCTGCTGCTTGAGGTAGTGAGTGAACTTTCGTTTATGACTAAACTAAACTAGCAGAAAGATAGAAGTTTATACATACGTTACATTCGAAGTGGAGTACATGGTGGAACTAAATGTATTTCTTATTTTGCCATTTAGACAAAAGAACTACTCTAATAGAGTAATTCCCTTACAATTAATATAAATATTTAAAGCGTTATTTCCACTGTTTCAATCCGTAGTTGCCGATTTCCGTCCCGCTGTCAGTAAAATCAAGTCCAAGGTATAATTAAGTAAATACGAGTCAGATCTTCCCCTAGTCCTTCAATAATATATACTCAGTCACGGCTGGCGCTCAACGCTCAACCTGTAGATTTTTTCAAGGGGATAATACTTATTATTAATCAAAAAGTATAACCATATATTATTCCATGAAATAATCACTGATTTCAATCCATTTATGAAATTGTATATTTACCAAAGTTAAAGCTTTAGCTTAACACGTATCAAAGCTTAACAGAGACATCGCGTTTAACATGCGATGAAGAAAATCGACAAATTGATTGAACGAACAACGCCCTCTCTGAGTTCAACTAGCTGCCATAATATAACTGTCCATTAAACCCCGTGTAATTATTTATTGATCCGGTTAATAATACACTAAAATAACCATTTTACTTTAATTATTTTATAAAAATTTAAAGGTTTTACAGTATTTGACACAAAATGAAATTTACTAATACAGTTATGTTCCGCTCGATATTTCTTTCCGATCAAACATCAGCCGATTAACAAACAACAAAGGTTATCACAGTATCCCGTTCCTACGGCTTGCTATGGAGTGATGCATTAACCAAGCACTTCAGCTCGCTAACTCTGGTATAAATGTCGTTAATACTTCTATGTATAGATCTACGTAGCTCGCTGTATGACTTTCAACTTCATTCCGGCCAAAAGCAAAGGAATAAAACCCATTTCACTGGCATCACATAGTGCTAGATCGATTTCGATTATAGACAGTAAAAAATATTAGAGTAAAAGATGTTCCTTTGTTTTCTAAAAATTATTCGTCACTTGTCTCTCTTAGCCTTAACATAGGTCTTGTAAGTCGCTCTTCAGATCGTTTGGGCAATCCCTATATAAAAACTATTTTTATCACAAAGTGCAATTATGCTTATTAGTGCCATTAAGGATAAAATTCGCAGAACGGAGATTTAATAAAAATGAGGAAGCTTTTCCAAATATCAAACTAATTAAGAAAAAAATATTTTATAATGAACAATATTTAAAGCATATTATTTCACAATTGAGTGTGTCACTTAATGTTGCTAAATTGTTTATGACTAGCTCTTTCTGCAATTTAAACGTACCTATGCTATTTTTTGCTTGTTCAGAGTACGGATTAAGGCATGACGTAGTCCTCCGTGTTGATATTGTGGACGCCTATAAATGGGCTAACGATAATTTGCGCGCGAATAAGGTTCAAAATTCTTTGCAAGCTGGTACTGTAACAGTAAATGAAGTAAAAAAGAAAAAAAAGAGTCGAACTCAGGTCGTTGCACCGAATTGTGTTATTCCTCGAGGTGTACATTCGATTTGATGACTAAATGTGTCATCGTTTTAGCGTTTGACAAATCTATCTATAATTAATAATCTAATACTAAATATGAATCGGTACGCCGGTCTGTTTAGATAAATTTATATTGAGTATAGAATTATGAAATATATTTATAATAGAACTATCGCATCTTTTTATCCTCCGCATACACATTAGCAAATACATAGTGTCAAAAAACGAAAACTGAAAATACCTCTTTATCTAGCAATAATAATATTACACAATACATATACAATAATAAATAAATATAAAATTACATATAAACATCGTAATGCCGCCGACCGAGACAGTCTAGCAAGTCTAGAAAGAATGTACTTATACGGAATATGAAAAGCGTATGGACTTTGTTAACATTTACAATATATCTCCAAATAATGTACGCAGCTAAAGCAGTTAGAATAGTTTTTGTATTAGCTATGCGTATCTCACTGGAAATATCAAATGTACAGACAAACACGACTCAATTACAAGGTTATACGCATGTACTCGTTACGGTCTTCATAGCTCACGGCGAGCACTCACTTTTAATAGTATAATTTAAATTGTTTTCTTTTTAATAAATGTTATGGTGTGTTGGCCTATAAATTAATATGTTTTAATTTAGTATTATTCAATGCTACTGATATCCGTCTTTTGTGTAATAGCAAATACACCCGGTATTTCTAAAACGAGATACGCTTTATGTTTACAAACTAATGTATGTATTAACTAACCACGCTATTGGCAATAAAAGATACGAGGACTTCAGTAACACGATGGATGGCTCCAGTTTATTAAATATAAATATGCTTCAACTCGATGCTCACAAAAATGCACCAAATATTTTTTATGCATACGCATACACATAATGAATTGTAATATAAAATACTTTACTTTCAAAAAATATTTAAAAAAAACCTCTAAAGTAGTTAATTCATAGGCTAAAATGGAGTAAGGTCGGAACCTTTGGAAGGAAGCCAAACCGAAAATTCTATCGATTTACCTAATACTTATGGCCTATTTTAAGGAAAAATGCTAGTCTATCGGCTTAGGGTTTCGCTTCAATATAATTATGTATTGAATTAAGTTGACTTTAACTTCATAAGTAACACCTGACCCTACGTATTTTTAACCGACTCCAAAAAAGAGGTTTCAAAAGTTATCAAGTCGACCCGTATGTTTTTTTTTACGTATGTTACGTCATAACTCCGCTCCTGCTGAACCGATTTTGATCATTCTTTTTTGTTCGAGAGCCAGTGCTTCCCGATTGGTCCCATTTTTTTTAGTCAAGATCCGACTGGTAGTTTTCGTGTTCTTAATAATGCGTAATGAAAAATGGTAAATATGAAAAAGTTGAAATTTACTTTCTTTGCTTACTTTTATTTATTTATTTAATTTGGCTTGCCAACAAAATATGAAATTATACTTATCTTATAACACACACTTAATTTTAGGAAGTAATAACATATTTCTTTTACAGGCAAACACAACACTTACAGAAAACAAATATAGCAAAAAGATACAAAACAAAACTGTGTGACTAATTAATAACGTAATAAGTATTAAGTGAGTAGTTCAATTCAATCATTAAATTTGTTAATAACTATAGTGCATAACATAAATATAAATTAATCTGGATTATAACAAACAACCACGGCAAATTTTTTATAAAATATAGTTGCAGAATTGGAAAAAATGTCTATCTCCGGTATGCAGCATTTCATTACATTTACATGCAATTCTGTTCAAAGGTGCATTTTTGCCAACATTCGTACGATATCGGTGAATGTTAAACATATCTCGTCTCTTAAGGTACCTTATAGATGTGTTACGAGGGACTACTAAATTGATTTCGCTGATTAATTCGGGAACTATTACTAAACCATTTATTATTTTATATAGCAACATTGTATCGGTAACAGTCCTATGTTGATCTAAGGATGTCATTTTGAAATAATTTAATCTATTAAAGTAATCAAGGTAACGCGAACATGACCTGTCCTTATATGCTAAATGTCTTGTAAAACTTTTTTGAACCTTTTTTATTCGATCTATGTGACACCGATACATGGGGTTCCATACTGGGGAGGCGCATTCGAGCGCACTCCTGACATACGCATTATAGAGTATTTTTAAAGGCTTACGTAGGCTAAACTATAGGACTTACATTAAAATGATGTATGAAATAATTGTAGCTGTTTAAATAAAAGTTTGCGATGACATTCATGTATCTTCTATGGTTGTCTCACTATAACCACTTTTTTCTTACGAGACATTAATTAAAACGCATACGCAAATTACTACGCTATTATTTGAGTTCGGTATAAATCCTTATCCATTTAAATGTGTTAATCATTAAGAGAATTTAACGTAGATTATAATTGCTCTTTAAACTATACCACTCTGACCAATAGTTTACAAGATATCAAAAGCTTAAACTACAAAGTAAGTAAAAACTACGCGCAATTGATTTCAAAAGCCGCGCAGTAGAGTAGTAGTAGTAGCCGGGCTTAGCGATGTGTTTATTACTATGTACTTTGGTTGAATATCTTTCTTTGATTGAAAGTTGGTTGTTATCATGCATTCCCATACAAATTTGATCAAGATCTAACCAGTCGTTCTTAGTAAAGCTTATTAAATTGACTTTACATTGACGGTATTCTCTTTTTACTTTAAAACGACGTTGTATTAAGCCAATACGGTGGGCACCTCGCTCCTCCGACTCTTTAGATAAACGATCCTTCACCAAGTCAAGACCGTGATTACCCGGGTACCGGGTTACCGTACATAACATGCTTATTTGAATTTAAACAGTTTCCAAGAACTTTTTCCATTTATTTTTCTTGTACTCAATTTTGAATTTTATTGCTCAGATACAAGGGCTTATTTTTGTTGATTATTTATTTATTTTTAACTAATATGTCGTCTTCCCAGCTTGACTTTTTACTTTTGGCAGTTATAACGGTTTTCTCCACTTTGATTACCTGAAATTTACATAGCCTGGGCGAACAGAGTGAAATAGTTTTCAGTCAACATAATTGAATGGAATCAAATTATCTGAGTGCATATGGCTGCCTCTTTTAAGCTGTTAATTTATTGTTATTTATACCAACCAGATTAAAAAAAATCACCTCGGTAATATTACCCAGGTGATCAAAGTGGAGTAAGCCCGTCTGTATTGGTTTTTTTTTATTAACCACTCGGTTCGACGTTCTTCTCATTATTATGGCATAAAACTTGGTTTTAAACGTGACAATACCGGTGGGTTCCACTGGAGATCCCAAAAACGCACTGGAGGATGGGCACCATGGTGGGCGTTTTAGTAAGTTATCCTCACATAACCCTGTCTTTCTCCCAGAAGCAGGGTATCTTGGAAAAGATTCCCTCCCCCTCCCCCGAACCCAAAAATAAAACATTTTAACCATGCACACTAATGTAATGTTGTAAAATAAAAAATAACCTAGAATTGTTACGAAACATCTACTTCGTAATAAATAGACACGTAACCAAAGAATATAGTAAAGTGATATCATAACAGTTAGGCACTAAACAATTGATACCCAGGCTTGGCGCGCGCTGCGGAACAAACGATCGTTGGAGCGTGGCAGTAAACGTACTAACTTCATTCATGAGTTTAACTATAGTCATTATAATAATAAAAATGACGTCACGGCAAGTACTTTGTGATAAACTTCAAAAACGCCATACTTTTTTTTATAAATTTATTACTTCTAATGAAAGCCGTAGTAATTTATACTATTTCTTGTTGTTGAGTAGACCGTAGACTTGTAGGAGAGTAGATAATATAAGGGAGAGAAATGTACATCGAAGGTAGATTTTAGTAACAAAGAAAATTTGATACACATATATGTACGTATTTAGCATACTCAAAAGTTGAGTGACGTAAGCTTCTTCAATAGGATCTTTCCGACAATGGAGTCAACGCGATCGACCGGTTCGAGTTGGTGGTGACATCAATGAATCGCAAAATGGCCATTTTATAAACATAAAATGTATGTGATGACATATTTTTCGGTCGTACTGTATATTAATATATTTGCTATTGCCCCTCTCCATTCCTTTCCTTCACATTTTCCGACATACTGTGTAAAAAGGTGTGACGTTTTCTCTCTGTTTTATAATCATGTAACTTTCATTGCAACATGGTCTTTTAATTATTTACTACATTACGTTTTTCATATGGATGAGGAAGTTAAATATCTAAGGCTACTCATAGACATCCGTGACAAGCAGATAAGTTGCAGATGCATTTCCAGCCTTAATATAGTACTAGCTATGGCCCGCAGTTTCAGCCGCCGTCGATTTAATTTTCGATTTTCCAATCTAAGCTGAACCCTACTATGATTGGCCAGAATCGCTCGCATATGGATGATTGATTTTCCTATTCACTTATCGCTATATTTTGGTCAATTCACACAATATCTTTATAAATTATAGCTAATGTGCTATTCTGATGTATAAGCTATATTATTGTAGTTTCATTAAAATACATTCAGCATTTTTGCAAAGAATAACAAACCATCCATACATATAAACTTTCGCATTTATAATATTATTAGTGGGACTAGCTGTACCCTGCGGTTTTATCCGCTGTGCAATTTCATTTAACCAATTATTGTAAAGCTTAAGCTGAATCCTATTCAGTATGATTGGTCATAAAGATCTGAGGTTAACTTACATTGGATTACACATAGTACTCCATACTTCCATGCCCTTCTGGACCTTTAGGGGATGAAATTAGAAAAATCTTTCTTAATGCTCGCCTATATAATGACACGCTAATATTATAAATCTTTTTCTGATTTATCACACACATTTATATAATGCATAGTATAAGAAAACATAAACGATTATGTATAATTCTGTATTTGATGTAGATGCAGTATTTATTATAAATAATGATAAGCACAATGGAGAAATGCGAAGAACCAATAAATCAATAGATTATATAACTACACGGACAAAATATTAAATGTAACCTATTTATTTTCTTGGCGAAATGCATCGAAATAATAACGTGAATGATCAAATAATAACTACTATTGTTAATAACGAACGAAACGTATATATCTACACGCTTAACTACGCGTTTTAGGCAATTTAACTGTGGGTAAAAGATACAACCGACGAGCATGTATGTGTTGTGTAGATGTTCGGACTTCAGATATCGAATCGACCTTACTGGGTTGTGGGAGTGCATTGTACCTGTTATTTGAACGTTTTTTGGCCCGGTAACCAAACCTTTAAACCTATATAATACTTATTCTGTAAGACGGAACCAAGCAAAATGTTTTTACTTCAACCAACAAATGAACGATCGAAGGCTGAGTTCACTCGCATCTACAGCCGGCTTTTAAACCTACAACCCTGAGGACAAGTGTAAGTTAATATTCCTTACAAAAATTAAGTTTTAAAATTATAAAGTTTATTTCCGGTTAAAAGCATCAACTTCGACAAGTTATTACCAAAATAAAAGGTTTTATACATCATAAACATTTGTACAACCAAAAGACCATTCTATTTTTATAAATATGACGTAAATTAGTTTCTACATTGATTTATAAATGAATTATTAATTAGGTGATTAACTAAAAATGTACGATACGTTTTACTGCAGTTGCGGCCTTTGTTCTGTTGTGAATATTAAAAAAATAGAAAAATGCATTTAAGATAACATGGTAGTGAATTTAATTATTTGCTGCCTTTGTTCTTACATGGTTTGTGGTTTCTGAAAATGCATATGTGAAAAAAATGTCTTTATTTCTTCTGTTCTCGTGACAGGAATTTTAACGAATGTACACGAATTAAAAATGTATTATCTTAGTCGATATAAGTTCTACGCCAAAACAATTAAGCTAACAATTAACTAATTACAAAACATTAAATGAATACGTCCTTGGCAATGATTTAGGAACTACCTGCAACCGCAGTGTTGTAAGTATTGCTTAAATCATATCACTCACCTTCGACATAATCGTTATTATTTGCACTCCGTCCTCTACAACACATCCACGCTCTCCCACTTTTCCATTACGAAGAAGGCTCAATAAGATCAGTATGAGACCAAAAAAATCCTACCGAACACTGTTTAAACCGCGCGAATATTCGTATAGCATTTTCGGAACGCCGTATCGCGGCGAAGGCCCGATCAATACTGGATATGTTCGGTGCCGGCGGATAAGGCAAAAACCGAGTCGGGTACGCGTGCGCGCGCAAACTATTGTTGACTGAAGCGCATGTGTAAATGCGATGTGATGAGTGGTCCTGTCTCTGGCCTGGCCCTTGCTGCTCTGTATAGGCACGAGGTCGTCGCCAGCGGACTTCTCTAATGAAACGTCTTAGACGAGTAAATGCAGTTGCAGTATCAATTGCAACTGAATACAAGAACGGGCCGGCGCATTTCCATGTTACGAAGGATTACGAAACGGAGCGTCACCGGTATTGCGCCGGTGAACTACTTTATTTAACTAAGATCTTTACCAGACAGGCATTACGTTATTTGGTTTGTTAGGTAAAGTGTGGTAGGCTTAGAAGTAAATAATTCTAACACTAGGGCCGTGAGACACCGCTATGGACGGTATCAGGTTCTTATTAATAAAGACTTTATAGATTTTAAAATACAACTTTCCAATTAAAAGAGAAAGAGAGTAAAATCGCATATTTTAAACTTACATCTACGCCTGGTCACATACCAAGGAAGGGCAAGACCGTACAGCCCCTCTGTTTTTCGTGCTACACGGTCTTTGGAGACGAACAATTAAGGAACGTGAAAGTTAAGTCTCCCAAATCCTTCAGCTGAAGACCATGGGGGCTAGGAAAGCAAGTGGGTGCGCCCCCCTTTTGAACCCCAGATGGAATATACATAAATGGAGCGAAAGAATTCCGTCCCTGCTTCCCTTCGCTTCGCTTCCGCTGTTGTCGCATCGGTGGTGCGACCCCGGAGCCGCGGAGTATAGTACCACTCTTCTTCTACGATCGATACGATCAAATTTGGAAATTATACTGCTGACTCTTATCGATTATAAATCAATAAGCTTGTACATTATTGTGTAGCGACAGAATTATAAAAGAGGCGTGCTGCCAGGTTTAAGTATGAACTTTTTAGGAATGGATACTTTTCTGTTTGAATCTCTTATTTGACTGACATCCAGAGTTGGATTATAGTATTTTTACTATAATTTCTTGCTTCGTACTCAGTGAACGCAAATAAAAAATGGAAGCATTCTAACCGCGCAAAAATACTATAACAAAAAGTGTACCGGACGCAGTTTTAGTAATTTCATGACAGCTGTGTTTGTGGACGTTGAGCGGAGTTTTCAAAATATCAATTCTAAAATGCCTTCATGTGTAGTGAAGTGATGCAGGAATCATACAGATCATAATTCTAAAGGCGTCACTTTCCACGAAACGAACATTTCAATGAAATATAAAAAAAACATCAATAAAGGGTTCGAAGCATAAGCAAAAGGTGACTCTGTCTCTGTGACTCGAACCTCTGGCTGCTTGAGTCAAAGTACCCTGTAGCCGGTTGAAAACTAAGATCAGACTAGATTTTTTAAAATAAATTGTAAATATGTAATCTGTAATAATAAAAAGGAATTAAACATACAAACTACGAAATATTAAATAAAAAAATTGAAATACATATATAACAAGCTATCAATTGAAAAATAATATACCAGAAATATACATTAAAATACTTATTCAAATGTTTTATTGCAGTCTTGCCTTTTACATAACGTCACCTTTGACAACTCTTGTAGTCCATCAGATTGATGTATGATCAATTCACGGGATAATAACGGCATGGTATTACTATTTCTTGCTTAGACAATTAGCGATGAGCGTTAACAACAGAGCCAATCATTGCTTCGCGATGGTGATAGAGACATACTAGCTGTCTATAAGAAAACAAGCGCCGTGATAAGTTTATCGAAGATAATTTTGTTCGACGTTACTTGTCTACCTTTTATTAGCGTACACTGTTCGTAATATTTGTATATACTATCCACTAAGGATAGTACAAAAAATACTATAATTTCATTATTTTACATAAATATCTAAAATGTTGGAATAACTCGTCATCGATGAAGTATTTACAGGTTCCCACAAACTTGAGTTGGTCAATAACTGGTGTCCTTTTTTTTCGTCGTCAGGTCCTTAATTTTTTGTGCTATCGTTTTCAATGTACGTAAATCCAATCTATCTATACCAACCCTGCTGACGTCTGTCAGCAGTTTGTCAGTGGTGTCACTGTCAGAAATGTTGGTTAATTACGTTAAATCGCAATATTTCGTTAATAAATAACTGAAGTCAATGCGGAATGTAGTTAAGTTTTATTAACATTTTCAGGAAACTGACTGATTGAAGTTGATAATATTTAAACTATTTAAAATTATTGCTACCAAATGCACATTATAGAAGCCTTGCATAGTGGAATATAATAAATACATACATATTATTAAGTCTTTCCCATGTAAGAAGTCTATTTTATTTGAATCCGAAAGAAGTCCGCGAAGGATGGTCATGACAACACTAACAATTCAAGATGTTTTCTGTTTCGGATCAAATAAATCAAGCAACAAGAAAGTAGGCAAAGATGGTGTTCTACCATTTATTATATTACCACTTTTATTACTGGTCTCCACCATATCTCGAACGATAACCATAATAGTAATGATTGTGATTGGAATGGGAGCATTATATATTCAAACTAGGCCTCGTCAAAAGAACAGGTGAATTATATAGTTAATTTCAACAATAAATTTATGATTTATTAAATGCTTATCCTTTTTCTTTAATACACTGATTCTTGTTACAAACCTCTTATTGATATGAATAGACTTAATAATACTCTTTCTTTGAATGTAGTCAAAGCTGTTAATACCATTTATTGTTTTTTCACTCCAGATATACTTAATAAGTAATAAATAATCAATGTTAAATAAAAAAAATGAATTTCAGATCACAATTCTTCTTCTCATGGACCTTATCATCTGGAGTTTGGATGTTTCTGGTTTTTGAGATTGCAGTTTTAAGATTGCTTGAAGTAACCCAGTTAGAACACTTTATTTTATTGGTACTACTGGCATGTACATGTTATTTCTTCTACAAAGTAAAAGCAATTGCTGATTTTGAACTAGCAACTGGTTCATCAAAGGGGAAAGAATACAGGTACAATAAAGGTTATTTTTATATTAGTAGTTAAGATGATGTATGGAACAATCTCTACATCATATTAGACTTACTGTAATTTGATACATATAATAATACCACACACATGTGTGATAGTGTAGTTTCTGGAAATTCATACTAATCTTTTTTGTAGATTCCAATTTCCATTATATTCCAAGTATAGACTTGACAAGACTAAGATGAAGGTCTGAAAGCTAAGAAAAGCTAATTGCGCAAAAAAATAAGATAGATGAATCAATACCACTAGTGAACCACTCCATATTAGCCTGATGGATGAGCAAGTGGTTCACCCAATATCAATTGATTGCAAACCATAGACATCTTCAACAAGTTAATTAGTTGCAGACATGTTGCCTGCCTTTAATGGACAGAGGGGGGTGATAAAAAAAAAGATTATTTCCCATTCCTATTCATCCCCTCATCATCAAGTCCTCTTTTCTTGTCCCAACCCTTTCTTAGCTAAGGATGGGAAGGTGAAGAGGACTAGAACTATTTCTCCAGCACCTCACTCATTAGGCAAAACTGAGAATACTCTTCTTCAAACCTGTTTTATATGAGGTTGTGGTATTTGACCAGTCGAGCTGGCCAATTTGTGTAACAAATAGTTTGTTACTTACTTTATCACTGTTTAAATTTGTGTAATAATTTAGTAACATTCTTTTTAGCTATTCCAAGTAAGTTCAAACTTGTACTAGGCAATATTTCATCTCAATATTTCAATGGTGGATCTGATCCTACCACTTATTGCTTGTAATCTGTACTCTAAACCATTAGGCTATCAAATTCCTTATTATTCTACTGATTTGGTCTGTTTTTATAATATGATCATTAACAAAAAATACTATACTATACTATATAATATGAAACAATCATTTACCTATTTTCAGCCCAGTTTTAACATCAGATTCACATTACTGTCAAGTTTGTCAAATAGAAGTTAATGATAGATTTTTTCATTCAATATGGTAAGTTGACATCTAACTTTATTTTCTTTGTATAGCATTAACAACAGTCATAAAGTTATATTACAAAATAAATAAATATCAATATGCACTCACGCCTGTAACCCAGAGGCAGAGAGTATATATATATATATATATATATATATATATATGATTGTGAAATGATTAGCTTAGATGTGTAGATGTTTGAATGTAGAAGAAGCAAGAGAAGTGTATTAAAAATGCACCAAATGGAAATCAATAATCTCTGCCTACCTGGGTTGTGGCCATATTTATTTAAATATAAGTAAGTAAATCAATATTTCTATTTGAACAGGTGGAATTGTTGTATACTAAGGCAAAACTACATTTACTTCTTTGTTGGACAATTGTTTGCGTTTTCAACAATCCTATATGGAACCAATTTGGGTCTTACAACAGTCTGTCAACCATTTTTACTTTATGGCATTATTCTATTACCCCAAGACTGTGAGGATGTTTACTTTGAATTCCAGTAAGTGATTTGATAAAATTTGATTTTCTTTGTTTCTTACTCTCTGACTCAAACCTCAATGCCTATATTTTGAGTTTATCTATTGAAAAGAAATTAAAAATAACAGAAGATATGCAGATTTTTAACAAATAAGTTAACAACTAAGCCCTCATTTGATAGGACTACTAGCGCTCTATTACAATATAAATGTACTGTTGCAAAAATCCAAACTGGAAATGTACCTAAAGAAGTTTATCACATAAATTTATTTCCAGGTTAGCAATATCATTTGTGTGCTGCACGTATGGATTAGGGTATTTGTGTGTGATTACCCTCGTATTGATACGTCAGATATTTGCATTTGTTCCAAAATATATGGGTAAGTTTTTATTTTATAATTAAAGCACATATAGTAAGTTAAGACAAAAATATACTTATGATTTTTCATTTCAGCGCCACAATGGACAAAATTAGTAAACACAACAGTGTGATACAATCAAACTTTTCTATCAAAAGTACTGTGTACTGTGTTCCAAAGATTAAAAAATAAATATCGTTACTGTTACAAAATTTCGTATATATTTTTTTATAATTTTTAGTTCAAAAATGTAGGATCTAATTAATTATCATAATCTAAATGATATGTTGCCAGAGATTGTTATATGGTTTGAAAATGAGATAATACATCAATAGTATACAAATCACGTAACAATAATATGAAAAATGACATAAAAGCTAACTACTCTTGACGAACAGACAAGGCAGTAACTTTTATAATAGTTTGTCTTATTCTAAATTTAGATGAAATGATACAACTACAAAATATGTCAAAATTAACTTAGTAATATGAAAATTCGTACTAGTACATAATTAGTCTAGCTCTGTACTACTATTAAATTAAGTAGACTAACTCGCAGCTTAAAGCTCATAGCTCATTAGTATCATTAGCCAATCGAATGCCGACCAGTACCGCCTCGCTGTGCGGTGTCCATTCGTTGTCAACAGGTAGTCCACACGTTAACGCCAGGTGGTCAACGAGTGCATGTCGCCCGGTCAACGAGTTAGCGAGCGAGAGAGACTGTAAAAAGCAAGAACGATACGCATCGCCTTAGCGTGAACTACTTGCCGGCGAAGTGATCTGGTGACATTACGGAGTGTATGTAGTGAGTCCATAATACTATACCCGTACAGAGCAAAGGTATAAATAGGTCAAGCAAATAGAAACGCAATGTTTATGCGCACCGAGTAATCGGCGGAGAGAAAAAAATATGCCATTATTTAAAATTTACATTATTTTCGTATAATATATGATAAATAAAATGTAAATACAACAATGTAGTTTTCTTTTACTGTTTTTAACAGCGCAACGAGAAAATATGTTTACGAACGCTCCATGGATAAAAATGATTTGGTCAAGTAGATTGTTTTAAAACCATATTACGTTTATTGTATATTTTATGTTCGTTTACAAGCTTAAAAATATTTATTCATTATATTACGCACGGTTTCCTTAATAATATGTAAAAATAGTAGAAATGGTATAAAATGTACTTTACTCCTCAGGGGGTGTATAATCCGGCACAACTTGCAGCACCTTTTCCCGCCATCTTAGTTTCCTGGCTTCTTGTTCCCTTATCAATGCGGTTAAAGTCGGTAATGCCCTCCAACACGTAAATGCTTTGAAGAGTAGATTACTGCAACATTACAATGAAAAATGAATAGTTACAAATGTAAGGTAGGCGCTGGTACGTAACGTTTGTGGAATATCATCAAATTGTCGTATTTCGAATTCTAATGAAAAATTACTAACTATGCTTGGCGTATGAGAATAAACTTTACCCCAAGCTAAGCTGTTAGTATAGCATTCAAAAGATATCAGGTCATTTGGTTATATATGTTCTATCCACGGATGATTCTGCTCCGATTGTTCATCGGTCTCATACCGATGTGTTCAGTAGTTTTCACGTGATCGACGCACAGACATCATTAAACATATTAATAGATGACCTAATTACAATGTCAAAGTAAGGCTATTTTCGTAAGCTGATAATCATACCTGGTATGATACAATTCAGCTTTGTACCATTTGATCTGATATTCTTTTTTAATTATTTCTATAGCTTTTTTAAATTCACGAAATACTAATTGCACGACGTAAAGATCGTAATAATCTTCGGCGACTTGAAGTTTCAACTTATATTCGCGATGATTCTGAAAGAAAATATTTTCTTTATAAAATAAATAAATATGAACTCACGCCCGTAGCCCAGAGGGGTAGGCAGAGATAATGGATTTCCATTTGGCGCGATCCTGGCAAACCTCTCGCTTCTTCTACATCCATACATCATACATGCTCGAAGAAAGCGAAGAAGGGCGATATAAAGAGTACCCGTAACCGTACGGGTACTCTTTATATCGCCCTTCTTTAGTATGTCACTAATCTGGTCGATATAAGTTCTCCTTGGGCGTCCCAACTGCTGCCACTCACTTTTTAACTCAACATAAATTTGTTTTGTCACTCTCTCTTCATCCACCCTTTCAACATGCCCGAACCACCGAAGCATACCTTTCTCAATTCTAGTCACAACATCCACTTTTAAGCCACACTCTTCTTTATACTACGATTTAGATTCCTCATTTTCATAAATATCAACACATTTGAAATTTTGTGCGTCATTCAATCAAATCATTTGATACTTAGATATATTAATTAACCTTTTTAAAACTGTCGAAGGTTTTAGCTAATATTTTCTTTCTATAAAATTCTTCTGCCTTGTAGTTTCTTTCAAACCACATATCTTCCGTATGCCACATCCAATGTAAAAATACGTTCTTCTTGATTTGAAACAAGTAATGTGATTTTGCCTTTTCCATATTATCGAATTTTATTTCCATTAGCCGCTTTAATGGATTTATTCCATACTTTGCCATTACATTTTTTTCATAATGTAGATCCGCCATTACCATAAGAGCCCTCATTCTTTCAGCGTGTTGTTTCTTTCTAATATTATCTATTTTTTCTTTTTTTCTTTTCTCTCTTAATTCCCTCATTCTTTTCGACTTTTCTTCTTTGTCCATTTCTGCTTTGGCCAATTCAGACTAAAATAAACCATTAATCACAAGACGTTTCATCATCTCAACTCATCAACTAATTTGGATAAAGTTGCTACTATATTCATGATTGAATTATCTATTTAAGTATATATTTACGAAAGAAAAAGTAGTATATGTTAAGTTATCTGGTTCCATAGTACAAGCTCTGCTTAGTTTGGGATGGAATGGATGATGGGGAGTAGTGTGTGAATGATGTCCTAGGTGATATCCTATTATTGTTATAAAAGGACTTAAATAAATCAGATAACTTGTTTATTGAGAGAGAGAACCACACTTTCAGTTAAGGTGCTTTCAAGAAAACCCAGGCTTGCGCCTGATTATAGAATCGGAGCGCGTCGTCGTTGCGTGACGTAAGCCAGTACGTGACTAAGATGGTAAAAAAATGGTGCTGCGGGAGCACGGGAGCTTGAGGGGAAGTTACAGGGGTAGCGGGCCCCGCCCGGTTGCATTCCTGGCGAGTCTCAACTTATCGCGCACAGGTAGTAGATTGTATTTCGAACAAAACAACACAACAACGAAACACTTGAGAGAGCATGTGCCTCGACCACTTATCTAGCCTTTACTACCTGCAACCTAACGATATGTTACTGTCATTATAGCGCATGTGTTCGTCTACTGCCGCACGGTACTGCACCTGCTGTTTTAGCCTAATCCGTTCTTCCTCCATTTGCCGTCGTCTCTCGCGAATCATAGCGTGTTTTTCCTCGCGTTCTCTTGCCCTTTTCTCCATACGTTGAATAAACTGTGGCACCTTTAAACAGTGAAGTACTAATGTCGGTTCTGAAATGAAGATATTTTCATTTCGAAGCTTTTGTTGACTACGTTCAAAGACTAATTTAATGTGGACGTAACGCCTATTTATGCGACGAAGCACTAATGAAAATATAAAACAGAATCTTTACTCCATTCTAGCTTAAACCTTATCTCGTTATGGAGAATAGAATAAGGCACTACGGGAAGTTTTGTAACTCAATCTTCTTGTTAGCTTCAAATTGTAATCTGTCGGGTGCACATCGGGCTTGTCTCGTCGTTTCATGACGTATATGTAAGTAACATACCTTCTATTTCTCGTATCTTTAACTCGTTTGTTAAACATTTAATCTTTGGTTTGAGTTGTCGATCAATATGATAGTACGTTTTGCAAATTTCGTCTCGCATCGTTTCTAACGACTGTTTAGACGATTCAATTATCTTGTTGTATTTAAGTTGTTCTATGATTTTGTTTTGTTCGTCTAATTTCATCTTTTGTAAAGCAATAATATTTTGTTGCACTTTATACCTGATAAAAGAATTGCGAAAATATTAAATACACAGGAATGTATCCGTAACATACAGTAGTTGCTATGAAATCATAGAAACATGGATGTAGGCATTGTTTAAAACAATATGTAAGCATTATCTATAAGGCCAAAATGAAACTGCATTCTTGGAAACGAAAAATTTACACTACAGCCACGAGACCATAGTGTTACAAACCTATCCAAATGTATATTTGATGCTGTTTTTATGTGTAGTAACTTTTGAAATGAGACCGATTTACTTTGGTTCACTATATTTTCATAAAACAATAAAAAAGAATATTACAGACACTTTATATTGCTGGCGACCGTTCTATCCGATTCTGTAGCTGACAAACGAATGGCCGATTGTCATTACGATATTAAAAAGAATACATTAACTAGACCAATCAACACAGAGGTTTTATATTACTACCTCACTCTAGTGAGGATACTACAGTAATCGTTAACAATAGCAAGACTAAATATGAAAAGAAAGGAAAAATAAACTCTAAGCTGATTATGCAAGATGTCTAGATGTTAGATGTTATAATGACGAAACTGCAGCAGCTGTTGCAGGATTGGGATGTCTCGGGGATATACTACGACCTCACTCAATGACGAAAGAACTGTTCTAAAAGTTGAAGAATGTTTATAGGGAGCAGTAATCCAGCAGTGGGAGGAGTCAATTAACATCAGATTACTATTTTGTGTCCATCTTCAAATAGGAATAACTGGAATAAATACATATTTGGTACATACCTGTGCTGATAGGAATTATAGTCTCGAACTTGGAATTTTGCTTTATTGACAGTTTCTGACGATTGTGGAGAATTATTCTTTTTCTCCGTCAGTTTATCGAAAAACTTATTAATCGCAGTTTCTCTTTGTTTCGTCTGTCTCTTAACATCGACGTAAATTTTCCATTTTTTTAAATATTTCTTGCTCAAAAAGTTATGTCTATTTTGGGCTTCGGTTCTTAAGGGTATAATGCATAACAATTCCGATACTTTAGCATACTCTTTTTCAACTGTATAGCAATTTAGATTATTATCGTTTCCCTTACATCTAATATCAAAACTGTTCTTCTCTTGACTAGTGACAGAAATATTCTCTCGTTCCTTGCTGTCAACCTTAGAATCTATAGCCATCATAATTAAAAGAGATTCCAGGTCAGTACGGTATTCGTTTACGTCACTGCCTAGTTTCATGTGCTCGTCTTCAATATTCTGTGTCTTAATATTATAATTGAAATCTAAATTATTGTTACCACTCTCCTTTTTATTAGATGTAATATGGTCTAAATTATCCTGATTTGTTTTTTTCTTTTTGATTTTAACACCAACTTCAATGTTATTTGTCTTCAACTTTGTTGTATTACTTGCCTTATTAGAGCGTTTCGGTGGCATTATCTGCCACTTAAAACTTGCATCCTGTTTTACCACTAAGTCTTCGGAATTGCTGCCACTAAAATTAAAGCTATCATTTTCGGCTTCCTTACTTTTTGAGATTTGTTTCCTAAATTTTGAATCACATTTTTCTATTTTTTTCATAGTACTCTTAAAATGAATCTCATTGCGTAGATTGAGGTTGTTAAAATAATTTCGCAAATTAAAAATGTCTCTGGTCATTTTTGCCAAGCGCACTTAAAATCTGCCCTGAAAATATCCACCAATAGTCGTCGTCGATCAACTATATAGATGGAGAGTATTTTATCTACGGTTTTTCTACTCATGGAATATTTAAAATAAATAGTAAAAGAAAACTCCTTGTATAAAAGCTGTTTAAAATATTGGTTCAAAAGCCGTTTAGAAAGAAACATTTAAACCTAAAGTCGTAATCATGTACTTTTGTCACCTGCAACCTAAACTTTTGTTGTTCTAAGTTTTACACAACACTTGTTAAACCTACTTTTTCTCCAAATATAAATGCGTCCTACTATCAGGATAATTGCGAAACTAATATTAATTTTATTACTGGCTTTTTACGACTCGTGTCAAATGAATGTCACTAAACAGTGTATTGATCAAATAATTTATAGGTTTGGTATAATCCAAGTCGCTACCATGGCAACAAGGATTACGTTGCGCATCAAATCCACTCTAACATAGTCAAACTTGAAACCATATTTACTCAGAGTTTCCTACAGAGCTAAGCTTACCTAAAGCTTTACATAAACATCTAGCAGAATCCGTTAGAAATCATACGAAAATAATTTTTCGTGGCGATAATGGACATGTACATTAAAGTGCCATCTATTGGGGAACGAAAATAAAATTATATGCTAATATTATAAAGAGAAAAGATTGTTTTTTTGTCCCTAATAAATGCAAACACTACCGAACCGAAATTTTAATTCTTTTACTAGGTTATTTTCTCTATGTATATGTATGAGCCAAGTCGGGGCGGGTTGCTAGTATAATATGAAAACAGACTCTTTTCTTATAGGATCCGAAGAATTCCAAAGATATACTCTTTGGAATTCTTCGGATGCTATAAGAAAAGAGCTACGGCCCCATAACAAGTATTTATTTGTGTCCCTTTATCTTTATTATTATTACATAGTATACAAAGTCGCATTCGCTGTCCGTTCTCTTAGATCTTGCGAATTACGAATCGGATTTTAATACAGTTTTCATCAATAGACAGAATGATGAAATAAGAAGGTTAATCATTATAATACATGCATATTATAGAACAGAATTTCACAGACTTGTAATGTGATATCGTAAAAACATACTTTAGTACGCTGCCTAAACCTTACGAGATAGATCAAAATAATGTACTACGGAATTGTATCTCTTAAAAAGTTCTACAAAAATACCGCGATGGCATGTCTTATATTTTTTAAAATAAATAAATACGCGCTGACGCCCGTAACCCCGACGAGTAGGCAGAGATCATGGATTTCCATTTGGCGCGATCCAGACACACCTCTCTCGCTTCTTCTACATGCATCTACGCATGCATGCTCGTCGGTTATGGGTAGTCCTTATATCGTTATCCCTTTTTTAGTAATACACTAATCTGATCGATGTAAGTTCTTCTAGGGCGTCCCCAACAACACCACCACTCAATCTAGCAACATAAATTTGTTTTGTTATTCTCTCTTCATTTATATACTTGAAACATCCCCGTACCACCGGCCCATACCTATCTGAATTCTAGTCACAACATCCACTTTTGAGCCACACTTTTCCCTTATAATCTCTGCCAATTCCACTAGCATGTTTTTCCTGCCAAACCCAGTTCTCACTTCCATACATTAAATACATTTTTTTACACCGGTAACTCACATCGACAATGCCCCTAGTTAGATACTTAACTGGGCGGACACCGACTCCAGAAATAAATATGATTAAGAATTGATTCTTATGTTTAATTGCGTACATTTATTTCATACTTTTTAGTGCATTTGTTGCTTTTTAACCGACTTCAAAAAGGAGGAGGTTATCAAGTCGACCCGTATGTTTTTTTACGTATGTTACGTCATAACTCCGCTCCTGCTGAACCGATTTTGATCATTCTTTTTTGTTCGAGAGCCAGTGCTTCCCGATTGGTCCCATTTTTTTTAGTCAAGATCCGACTGGTAGTTTTCGTGTTCTTAATAATGCGTAATGAAAAATGGTAAATATGAAAAAGTTGAAATTTACTTTAAACTATAGGACTTACATTAAAATGATGTATGAAATAACTGTAGCTCTTTAAATAAGCTAAATAAAAGTCCGCGATGACATATATGTATCTTTTATGGTTGTCTCACAATAACCACTTTTTTCTTAGGAAACATTAATTAAAACGCATACGCAACTTACTACGCTATTATTAGTGTTCGGTATGAATCCTTATCCATTTAAATGTGTAAATCATTAAAAGAATTTAATGTAGATTATAATTGCTCCGTAAACTATATCATTCTGACTAATAGTTTAGAATATATCAAAAGTTTAAACTACAAAGTACGCGCAAGTGATTTCAAAAGCCGCGCAGTAGACGGCCGGGCTTAGCGATGTGCTTATTACTATGTACTTGGTTGATTATCTTTCTTTGATTGAAAGTTGGTTGTTATCATGCATTCCCATACAAATTTGATCAAGATTTAACCAGTTGTTCTTAGTAAAGCTTATTAAATTGACTTTACATTGACGGTATTCTCTTTTTACTTTGAAACGACGTTGTATTGAGCCAATACGGTGGGCACCTCGCTCCTCCGACTCTTTAGATAAACGATCCTTTACCAAGTTAAGACCGTGATTACGTTTATTTTAATTTTCTCTGTTCAGAACATTTTTTATGTAAGCCCGCATTTTCTAAATCCTGTTTATGCGTTCTTCCAGTCTGTTTTGAAATATCCCTGGAAGTAGATATTTAGGATTCTATTTTGTTTTTATACTTTTTAGTGCATTATTTTTTATTGAATATAGTTTTTTTTAAATCGGTTTTGTTTTTGTTTAAAATTTTGTTCTTTTTTAATAAGTCTAAAATGTTGTTAACTGATTTTCTGTCAGGATATGAGTTGTCCTACAAAACGCGCTGCTTATATGAGACAGCATCGTTTCATTGAGACAAAGAAGATAGGATAGAACGCCTATCTCAATTTAGAAAATCTACTCTCAGTAGTCAACTAAAAATCAAAATGTGTGCTAGGACACATCGTAGAAGTGCAATTTCATCGGACAAGTGTGTGTGTGTATCCTTTTCCTTTTTACGCGTTATTGCATTTTGAATATCAATCTTTGAATATCTTCTAAAGTATTGATCCGAATGATATAGTTCACAGGGCAATTATAATATACATTAAATTCCCTAACTAATTAACATATATATATATACATTTTTAACAGTGATAGAGTCCGCAACAACATCTGTTCACGAATGGCCCGGCTCGACCGGTGTAATTTTTTTTATCTTTTTTGGTTAATGTTTTTATTCGCAATGCTCAAAATGTCACACTAGCTACTGTTTGCTATTCGAAATGACGAATTAATTATTATCAATGGCGCTGCTATATGAAATAAAACCTAGCTTTTTGGGACATTGCTTTTTTTCATAACTTTTATGAATTGGTTCTGATATTAATTTCAACGGCATTTTGAAGTAGTGAATTCGTATATGACTTTTTCGATTGTTTTAACAAGGTCTTGAAAGGTTTAGTAGAATGGCCATTATTTTACTAAAACCGGACTATAGTCCGGATGATGACTAACTTTGTGTCAAATTATTTTATCTATTTGAATTAATAATATATTTCTTAACTGGCGATAATAACTCTTAATATAATGGCAGGGATTAATATTTTTTTTACATTCATGATAATGGTCCCAAATTGATGCACTCATTTTTTTGTTGTCAAAACCTAATTAAAAGTTTAATCAAGTCTATTTGAAATACAATATACACAAATTATTGTTAAACACTAATCTATATTTATTAACAGATTTAAAACAAAATGAAACTTAAAGCATAACATACACACGCATCGCACGCAGAGAATATCACGCGACGAATGAAATTTCATTTCATGTACCACGGAAAAGATTTTTGGATCTGCTACAAAACCATCGCAAAGAAATTAATACTTTAATTAACTACAATTAAAATTTGTTTTTAAAATACTCGCCTGAGCTAATCAACATTAAAAAGCGACGAATCAGTAAATTATATTTTGTTCTTTCTAACACGACTGGACTAAGGCATTTCAATATTCGTTCGCTCTTTCGGACATCGTGACTCGTCGACGTTGCGATTCAGAGGTAGCAGTGTATGATTTTTAGTAGCAGAGTAAGACAGACTGCGTCTAGGCAGGTAGCAGGTGTGACATATGAAAAAGCACTTCATATGATTTTTCATACACTACTTGGGAATATTGCCATGCCTAATAATAAATCATGCTCCTTGCACATATACCGTGCCTACATACTTTAATTCAATAGATATAAGTAAAACCACTGCCCATATCACTGCTCTTGCTCTACGCAAAACACTTTGTTTAACGGCGTCTCCGTTTTTTCTCCAAATTGATATCAGTAGAACAATCACCTTTTTTATTCTGAAATAAAGCGTAGTGTAATAATTTCCATAATTTTAAAAATTTGGTATAAATATATGTGGTTTTTGTTCCTTTTTTATGAATGCATAAAATAAAATGATATTACTTTAAAAAAAAATATTGTAAATACCAAAGACACACAGCATTATTTTATCATGAAAAGAGTTTGGCATCCCTGTCCCTTGTGCAACTCACAGACAGTGGCACTGACAAGACAAATAATCAAAATATGCACTTATCTTATTTGACATTTATGTTATGTTATGCCTTGAAGCAGAAGGTTTCAATCAATTTTAGCTTTTTAATACTTCGTAATAATTTGAGCTTTAGTACAAATTTATGCTAAATTTCCTTTCTTCAAAACTATGTATAAATTGTTTTGTTTTTTAAATATGAGCGTTATGACTAAAATAAACTAGTAAACCAATACTTCATCAGCGCAAGGATTACATACTGCAGTAAAGAAAGTCTCACATGAAAAAGTAAATGTATCTGCCTCTTTACAATGTATATGAAAAAAGATTTGTGGTTAGAATCCCTGTATCTAAATTGGGATTCTTTACGGTATTACTTCCGTTACTTGCTTTTATAATATGTATTATAATGACAATGTATAAAGATTTTGATAAAGCAAATAACACACATTGTAATGTACCTAATATATTCCCATCAATATCAGCGTCTATTGGAAATTATGAACCCCAAAGAACGATTTGGAAAACTGCAATTTACGTCCATGCACCCATCAGATTGTTTATAATATACTTGCGATGGAAATATTATCAAGACGTCATATTAGACACTTTTAGTATAATAGTAAATTTAGCTGTATTTTTAAATATAATAGAAAATTTTTCATTGGTCGGTCTGAGTTATTGGACATCCTCTCTTAATTACCGTAAGTAGTTTTGGATTGTCTTTACATTTTAATATTTCTCTAGGTACATATTTATCATAGTCATTTCTGAGTAATGATTATATGTTATAATAGCATCTATGTTATAATCTGAAAGTCAGAAAATCATTCCTAAATACTTTAAACCTACTGTCATCTTCTGTACTTAAAAGTAATTTGTCAAAGGTTATGTTTGGTTCATCCCCATTTAGATATCACATTTAGACCTGATATCTTTGATGAAAAGCATGTAGTCCTTGATTATTCTGTTTACTTTAAAGCATGAGTAGCAAATACCTCAATGTTATTATGTAATTTAGTTGGTCAAAATGGTATTGGTAACACAAATCTGAATTTAAAAAATACTATAAATACCATACCACAATGTGACTTATGCCAACTGATTGTAACTTGGGTGCTTACTCATTAAGCCAAACTTAACTGGTTAATGCATTTTAATTCTTATTTTTCAGCATTTCACGAAGTATGTTTCAAAACATTTATTGGAACATCAATATTTTACATGCTGCTAATATGCATACTCTTGACTCAGTACCGCAGAAAATCTCACATGACTCGTTTAGAGAGGAACTCTATTAAACTGAAATGGAGAGCATTTTCCATAAATGTTGTATCATTTACAATTGCAGCTTACTTTTTTTTGAGACACAACAGACTCTGTGAAGCTTATGGTAAGCAATATACAATAATAAACAATGTTCTCAAAAAAAATATAAAATAAGTATCAAAAGGACTGTATGATTCTGTATTAATTTATTCTTTATATGTAGGTATTATGAAATATATATTATGTAATTAATAAATGTAACACTGCCTGTTGGCAGATAACATCCCAGAAGAGCTTATATCAATCAGATTAACACTAAAGAAAAGCAATATTATGGAGTACCCCATACCGTCAAGCATGTATGCATAGTTGACGAAGCGAGAGATATGTCAGGAATCACACCAAATTAAAATCTAATCTCTGCCTACCTCACTGGGTTACAGATGTAAAGGCATATTTATTTATAATAAATTTGAATTAAAAAATATTAAATGCAGAAGTTTTCTGCGCCTTTGTTCGTCTAGATTTAGAAAAGGCATATGATAAAGTTAAAAGAGATGATCTATGGTCAACCTTGCGTTTGGATTGAACAGTGATCTAATACAAGTGTTAAAATCTATTTATAAAGATTCTACTGCTTGTGTTTGGGCTAATGGAGCCTACTCAGACTGGTTTAGCATCAATAAAGGTGTAAGACAGGGCTGTGTGGCATCCCCATGGCCGTTCAATCTCTTTATGGATGATTGTTTGAAAGCTTTGAAAGATGAAGAGTGTGGACTAAGCATGGGTGAGCATATTGTAAAATGTCTCTTGTACGCCGATGACCAGGTCGTGTTTGCGTAATCAGCGGAGGACTTACAATTTATGCTGTATGTAATAAATGATTCATTGGAAGGTAAAGCTATTAAGATGAATGTAGTCAAACCGAAAGTTATGGTGTTTGAAAGAGAACAAAGTAAGACAGTCATTGATATAAATGTTAATGGCAAAGAGGTTTAACAGGTGGAAGAAATTGTGTAATTAGGACTTATGTTTAGTAGAGATGCTAGACACGTTAAAAATGATGAACGAAGAGTGAATGCGGGTAATAAAATGAATGGGGCTATAGGTACAGTAGTGAGAAGTCAGAATGTGTCTACAAAGGCTCACCTGGCAATACACAATGCTGTACTAGTCCCCACATTAATATATGGAAGTGAGAGCTGGGTTTGGCAGGAAAAGTATGCTAGTAGAGTTAATGCCGTTGAGATGCGATCCTTCAGAAGTATGTTAGGCGTGAAATAAAATAATAGGATTAAAAATAGCGTTATAAGAGAAGAGTGTGGCTTAAAAGTGGATGTTGTGACTAGAATTGAGAAAGGGTATGCTTCGGTGGTTCCGGCATGTTGAAAGGATGAATGAAGAGAGAGTAACGAAACAAATTTATATTGCAAAAGTGAGTGGCAGCGTTGGCAGAGGACGCCCAAGAACTTATATCGACCATATTAGTGACATGCTAAAGAAGGGCGATATGAGGAGTACCTGTAACCGAGTAGCATGTATGTGTATGGATGTAGATGAAGCGAGAGGTATGCCAGGATCGCGCAAAATGGAAATCCATTACCTCTGCCTACTCCTCTGGGTTATGGGCGTGTGTGCATATTTATTTATAAGCAGAATAATTTATGTGACTCTTCCGACTGTTGCAATACAGGTGCTAGATAGCATAGAGAGAGGACTGTAAAGATTAGAAGCTGAGATAGGCCCAATAAATTGAACTTCTGTTGAATGGATGAAGACGAAGCATTAAATATGTGAACTCAATCATAACTAAATCTTTTACCATTTCAGTATACTCTATGTTCGGGTTTTCCGAATATATTGTTGTGTTCAGCAACATTGCATTCCACATGACAACTGTATATGACTTGGAAAGGCGATATGCTTATCTTAGTACAAGTGGCATAACATTAGAATAATACAAGATTCAAGGCAACAAAGAATCCAGCTTTAATAGGAAATATGAGATAAATGCAAACAATTCAGATTTATTTATGATTCTAATTGTTTTTAGTCATAAAATAGTTATTATATTTAAATTTTTACTGTTTTAGAGACTTATCTAATAACATATATGTCATTTTAATATAAAATAATCATATACATTTTCCAATATTCATTATGAATAGCCAAATGTTCCAAATTGTCTTCCTTATTATGTGTGCTTATAGATATGTGCAATATGTACAAAGGTATATGTGGACGCCATTTGTTTCGTATTTTCCTAGTGACTAAATAAAATATGGTAATGTGGTGGCAATTTTTTTTATTTATAATTTTATAACAAAAATATCAACAATACAGCTTTCATAAAAATATTAACAATTTGTACATAAAATATCGATAAAATAAAATTAAAGGCTAATAAATAATGTTATGAATATATTCGAAGTGCAAAATAATTAAATAAAACAAAATTTTAAAATAAAATTCCTACGACAAAGTAATGTGTTAAAATAGAATAAAGCAACATAAAAGCTTAGAAAGCTTAAAATCAACCATGTTTTGAAAGAAACATGTGCAAACATATAAAAAATAATTTATTTCCACCGAAATATTGGTTTAGATAAAAATTACATTCTGTTGATTTTGCTTCTATGTGACAAAAATTTAAAAGCATTTTTGTTAGTGGCCACAAATATTATTTATTGTATTATATGTATTTACATTTTACATCATTAGTTTATGATTGGACTTTGCACCTAAAAAATTATTCATTACATTTGAGCTTATAATTATCACTACTGCCATTTCAAGCAAAAATAAACACCTTACAAAATTATAACAATTAGCAAGTATTTTTTCTGATCTTACAAGAAAATTGCATTAAGGAGTAATAAAATTTTATTTGCACAGAATAAACAACAACCTAACCTGTTACAAGACTAGACAACATGATGGTTAGTTAGTTAACAATATGAAGGAAATTGGCAGATTTTAATATGTGTGGTAGCTTATGGTCTAAACATCTATTCTTGAGGTTGAATGCTAACATTAATTGTTGACGGACATGACAATATTATTAGTTTATCGTTAGGCACCTAGAATAACAGTTTTTGTGTTTTTATAATATATATATATATATATTGCGAAACTATATAATAATTAATATCCATTTTATTTAAATATTTTTTCTTAAGCTTTTGATTACATTTCAACCAAACAGATGTTAATTTTAAACATTTTGATGCAATTCGAGTTGCCCATTTATTTTTATTTTTTTTTATGTGTGAGAAGGTTTTATGTGAAAATTCTTAAAACTCGTCAACTACCCTATTCTACTTTTCATTTAGACAGGGAATGAATGTAATCATTCTTTCACCCTTTCTATAATCAAGTAAAAATAGGTCTTAAAAATATATTAAACACTCTTTATTTTATATTTTAGTTTTGAGGTTGTCATTTAAGTTACTGGAAGTTCCTTCCTTTCAGCCAATAGGCCTCCTTCATTGATCACAAAGATCAGTCCCTTGCTACCCTCATATATTGGTTTTCCTCATTCTACTATGAAAGTATTCAAATCATGTACTATTACACAAAGTCTTCATTGATGAGACAAAATAAGGGACACTAACTTTGTATAGTTTACTATTGTGCATGATGCAAGGTATAAAAGATTTTATTATAGTCTTACATAGTAAATTTATTGCACATTTCACAGGAAGCATTCTATCTTAGAATGAAAGTAAAACATCTACAATCTACTGTGTAAACTGCATCTATTTATTGCAAGTCACAAGGTGTTCATAAAGTTATCGGGGATTTTATCTCGAAACAAAGTATTGTGTAATCATGACTGTCATAATAAATAAACTTGTCATCAACAAGTAGATAAGACATATGTCATATTAAAAATACATAAAACATCACAGTTGTACCAATTAAATTAAATATAATTGCCTCAATTTGGAATATTTCCATTTCATTTGTTTTTTTATGTACATAATGGAATCTTTTATAATAATAACCTAAGTATATACAAAACACAGTACACTTACAATAAATAATAAGTAATATAACAGTATTCTCTTGTATAACTTACAACCTGCTATAGCTTGAACTCTTCTTCCATTTTGTCTGCAATCATTTTAGCAATCGCCAAGGAAGAGGTGGCTCCAGGTGATGGTGCATTTCTACAGTGCAGCACTCGACATCCAATTGCACCAGAGCCAGGTTTAGAATCAAATACAAAATCTTCAATCAACGTTCCTGAAAGCAAATATTGTTGCTGTTAAAAGATTGTCTTTCTTTATATGATATAAAATATATGTTATATCACAAACCCCTATTTCTCACAGTTTCCCTTGCCTCATTATTTGACTTAAATGAAATCTTATAATAATCTACTGTGACATTGTCTCTGAGAAACTTTATCGCATTTCAAATTTCAGTTTGTTGCAATTGCTATTCTGCACTATTTGATATTTCTTTGTTAGCATACTTTTTCTTTCTGTTTTTCTTAAGGTCATAAAATGATGTAGGCTATTTGTTTTAGGCCTGGACCCATCCATAATAAGCTGACAAACCTAATTGGTAATTCCTGAGATCAGTATGTAGCAAACAGTGCAAACAAACTTGTCAGCTTCAGTATATTAGTATACAGTACCCTGTACCAAGTACCCTTGACTAAATACAATCAATTCCCAGGATTTTATGCAGTTATGAGCTAACATGGTTGCATGTTCAAGCATTTTTTATGCATTAGTCGCCTACCATAATTCATATTTGGTAGAGGAAATGGTCCTGGGACAAATTACTTCAAAAGGAAAAAGTCCCCACTAAAACCCAAAGCACTATTATACTTGCTTGCGCTCATTGATATTCTTTTCCTTATAAAATTAAATGTGTTTACACAAACTTGTATGGCTAATACCTACCGTCTTTTGCCATCGCTTGTGCCCTGACTCCTGCTGGCCCTCTTTCCACATCTGCACTAGTTATGTTTTGTATATATTTCTGTATTTGCATTACTTGGAGTGGCATAATAAGAGATCTACTCATTTCCTTTAAGCCAAAACTTGCATATTTTAGAGCCATTCTTCGAAACCCAGAAAATCCAAAGATCTCTTTTAACTCTTTCATATTAACATCTCCCCATCTGAAGAAAGAATACAATTATTATTTAGTGATAGTTAATAATACTCATGTTAATTTTTTTTAAAGAACACTAAACAATTTACCTGTATCCTTCTTTACAAAATGCTAAAATTGCATTTGGTCCAACAATAACTCTCCCATCAATCTTTGGTGTCAAGTGTACTCCAAGGAAAGGAAATCTGGGATCAGGTACTGGGTAAATATTTGCATTAGCAATTTTACTTTTAGTTGGCTTTAAGTACAAGTATTCACCTCTGAAAGGAATAATTTTTGGCTCTTCTGGGCATCCTGTCAACACTGCTACTCTATCAGATTGTAAGCCACAGCATGTTAATACATACTTTGCCTCTATTTTAAGACCTTTTGAACTGTTTAAAATGACAGGATAATCAGCACCCTCTGATTCAATAAACTTTGTTACTTCAAAGTTAAGGTAACTCTTTCCACCATATTCCTCAAAATCTTTCACATAGGAATTTGTCACTTCACCCCAGTCTACAATACCTGTATGTGGAGACCACAAGGCTTCAACTCCTTTACAATTTGGCTCCAATTCACGCATTTCTTTAGAATCCATAAGCTTAATATCCTTTACACCATTTTTTACTCCTCTATCATATAAGTCAAGAAGACGAGGCACCTCGGACCTTTGTGTAGCTACTATCAGTTTTCCACATTTTGAATATTTGATACCTTTTTTGTCAAGGTATTGGTATGTTAAATTAAGACCTTCTACACATAACTTAGCTTTTAACGATCCAGGTTTGTAATAAATACCAGCATGAATGACACCACTGTTGTTTCCACTTTGATGAAATGCAAAACTTTTTTCTTTTTCAACAATTGCTATTTTCAATTGAGGATGTCGTAAAATTAATTCACGAGCAGAAGCAGATCCAACTATTCCGCCACCAATTACAACCATATCATAACTATGGGGCTTCTGATTACTGTTCCTAAAAATATGTTTTATAAATTAAAATGACTATCTGTTCTGTATGCTACGCAGTTTATACAGGGCCGGTTCATTTAAGTTAAAAAAAGTTACTTTACCTTCGTGTAACCGTATAATTTGTAAAACCTGAAAATCTTGAGGGCAAAACTGAAAACGACACTGCACTTTTGATTATCAAAGACATTTTAATTAGGTTCACTTATTTCTCGTAATGAAATATTCTTAGCAGTATTCCTTAAACGTATCAGAAACTTTATTTATATTTATGGGTCAATATTACAGTGACTTTCAGAAATGTATGTTCAACACGTCTGGCTACAATAAAAAATTAAAAAACAAAAAAAGCACCTTTAGTAAATTTCACCTAGTTATCGTATCTACTGTATAAAAAGCTATTCCGTCGTACACCTTATTAACGTAAGTATAAAATCAGTATGTTTATTTTATTTGTGATATGATGATTATAAATAATGTAGTGATGTGCCGGATCGTTAAAAATGTATATTTGCGGATAAGAACCCAAATAAGGATATTTTTCATCCAGATCCACTGATACGGAAACCTTAACCTAAACTTTTCTTCATTTTGTCTGTGCCTTTCATTTCAGGACCACCTTAAATTAAGTAGTACAATGTCCCATTTCATTTGGCAAAATGAGTAGGTACTCATAAAATTCATCATTTTGGTTTGTCGTACATCACTAGTTGGTTGTCATTACATAAGATAATGTCAACTGGTAAATGTCATAGCTGGAGAACCCAGTTGGGCAGTTGGGAAGTTTGTGTTTGTGCTAGTTTGACATAAATTTAGTAAAATTGTCAATAATTGGTCAGTTTAACATAAATTTTTAAGTAAAATGGTTTAAAAGCGACTATTTTACACGAAAGTCTTTATGTAAGCAAAATGGTACAACCGCAATTTTCATTGTCTTGGGATTCATATAAAACTAATATCTGTGGCGGCTTCAGTGCCTTGCAACAGGTACATAAAACTATTATTTATAATGTAATATTTTTTAACCCTTTCATAGAATTTAAAGTAATGTTAACGTTTGTATATGTGACATTTAAGATAATATACAAAACAAATATATGTTAGTTATTAAATACGTAATTTGAGTTAGGTTAAGTACTGTGCAATAAATTATTTGAGTCGTTTTCTGTTTTATTAGTTCCAGTATGTAAAGTGGTTACAGTTATTTTCATACAATAGGCACTTTGAAATTGAGATAAGGATACTAAAAATTTATTGGAACTATCTAGTTGTAGTTAGAAACAATATACATAAACATTTATACTACAGCCGAAATATCTAAGATGCTACAGGAATTGTGGCAGTAATGAGGAAAAAGATATCACAAAATTGTACACCAATAATACAAACATTAGTCTTGCAATCATTGTTTTTTGTAAGTGTTGTATATTATTGTTGATAAACATAAATCTTGAAATTCCTAAATGATTCATTTGATATATCATTTTTTATTGTATATTCTACTCAAAACTTTAAAAAGTTTTGCTTAATCTGCTTTATTTTATAATTATTCAAAAATAATTTTATTTTTAGAATGGGGAATTTGTTGACATGACGTTGGCAGCTGATGGCCATCTGGTAAAAGTCCATCAAGTCTTGCTAGCGCTTGCTAGTCCATATCTCAAGGATTTGCTGGCTTCTGCCCCATGTCAGCACCCTGTTCTCTTCCTTAATGTAAGTAATTCATTAAGATCTTTTATAATTTTATAATATATATAAGTAAAAAAAAATGTGCCCACACCCGCAACCCAGAGGGGTAGGCAGATATCATGGATTTTCATTTGGTGTGATCCTGGCACACCTCTCCCTTCTACACTCATGCATCTTACATGCATGCTCGTCGGTTTTGGGTGTGCCTTATATTGCCCTTTTTAAGTAGTAATACACTAATCTGATCAATATAAGTTCTTTTAGGGCATTCCCTAACACGGACACTCACTTTTGCAACATATATTTGTTTTGTTATTCTCTCTTCATTTATACTTGCAACAGGCCCAAACCACTGAAGCATACCCTTCTCAATTCTAGACGAAGTGAATTCACTTTGAAGCCACCCTTATAATGCTATTTTTAATCCTAAAATTGAATGTCCTGCCTAACCATACTTCTTAAGAATCGCATCTGAACAACTAACTCTAATAGCATGCTTTTCCTGCCAAACCCAGCTCTGACTTCCATATAATAAACTAGGTACTAGTACAGCATTATATATTGCTAGACAAGCCTTGATAGACACATTCTGACTCCTTACTATTGCACCTATAGCTCCATTTTTTTTATGGTAGGAGGTGGCAAATGAGCACACTGTTCACCTGATAACAAGTGTTCGCTTCCCATAAGCATCCGCAACAAGAGTTACAGATGCGTTACCTACCTTTAGTGGACAGAAAAAGGGATAAACAGAAAATGGATATATCCCTGTTTTATTCACCCCCTCCACCGTCAAGTCCTTTTCCCTCTCCCGTACTTTCCTTATTAGCAAAGGATGGGAAGGGGAAGAGGATCAGAATTAAGCCTCTGGCACCTCACTCTTCAGACGAAACGCAGAATAATCCTACTTCACTCCTGTCTTCTGTGAGGTTGTGGTTTTTCACCGGTCGAGCTGGCCAATTCGTGCAACAGATTTTGTTGTTGCAGACTCTACCACTGTTATTTATTTTATTTCCCACATTCATATTTCAATTAAAATCTCATCATCCATAAAAACATTGAACAGCCACATGGATGCTACTCAGTCCTGTCTTACATCTTTATCGCTGCTAAACCAGTCTGTGTAGGCCCTGTTAATCCTAACACAAGCAGTAAAATCATTAAAAAGAGACTTTAACGATTGTATTAGATCACTGTTCAATCCAAACTTAACCAAGAGTTGTCATAGATCATATCTTTTAACTTTAACATAGGCCTTTTCTAAATCTATGAAGGCGCAGAAAACTTATTTGTTTACCGCCAGAAACTTTCCTGTGATCACCCATAATAGTATATTAGGTTATAGTTAGGTTTTCTTACATGAACATATTCTATTCTCTAAAAGGGGAACTGTACATATTGAAAGTTTGTTTAGGTTTTCTTGTTTAGGTTTGGGTGCCCATTTTATATGGCCTGTGGCTTATTTAGTCCTGTAACACAACAAAAACAAAACATGAGATGTTTTAAATAGCAAAATGTAAATTGTTTATAAAGTTTACACACCTTCATTCTAATTCATTGGTATGGATGCATTTCAAAAACTTTAGTGGCCTTAGCCTTGGAGGCCTTAACAATTAATATTTGTGTATGTGACCATTGTGTATGCATGTCTCCGACAAAGCTCTCTACACGCTACACTTGATTTTTGTTTCAGAATATATCATACACAACATTATCATACTTGCTGGAATATATTTACACAGGAGAGGTTCTTGTTCCAGGCGCCAACCTCAATGCTTTTGTAGAGGCAGCTAAATCACTACATGTAAAAGGACTTGAAACAATTGTAAGTGGATAATAATATGAGTAATATTATACTTGATTTTAGTAGAAAGAACTACACGCAGCATCACAGATATATTCTTAACTTGTGATAGACCATCATTTCTCTTTTACAGTGTAATGAATGAGAATTAAGTTATTTGTGTTAGGACTGATCTGACCATAAAAAAGCTGAGCCACAGATTACTGAGTTCTCAGAACCCAGACAGATATTTTTTACTTCAATTTAAAGTATTAGTATTACTAAATACATACCATATTATATAAAGCAAGTAATAAAGACTGAAAAGACCGTGGTGTAGTAGATGCGAGAGCTTATCGGGGTTCCAACGTTGGAAACGACCATTATCTGGTGGTATGCTGGATAAAGGGCTTGCGTAGAACGTATTAAAGAATTATTGCAAGATGATTGTGTGAAGGAAAAATTTTGCGAGTTAAATGAAAGAAATGAACATTGAGAGTGTTTGGGGAAGGATAAAGAATGGAATAGTGGAAGCTGCCACCGAAGTATGTGGAATAAGCAAGAGGAAGAACGCAAGGAAAGCGTGCTGGCAGCAAAAGCCAGGCAATCAGACTGTACGAATGAAGATATCGAAAAGATTGAGTTAAGATTCAGTTGTTTGAGGAAGAGAGTGATTGCGAGATTGCGATTGCGATGAAAAGAGTGAAATTGGGTAAAGCACCCGGGATTGACAGTATTTCCCTTGAAATGCTGAGAGCTGGAGGAGGTTTAGTTGCAAGTCTGTCACACTGTGTGGCTTAAAGGTGGACGTTGTGACTGGAATTGAGAAAGTTATGCTTCGGTGGTCGGTCCGGATGTTGAAAGGATGAATGAAGAAAGAATAACGAAAGAAATTTATGTTGCAAAAGTGAGTGGCAGTGTTGTTAGGGGACGCCCTAGGAAAACTTATATCGATCAGATTAGTGACTTACTAAAAAAGGGCGATATAAGTAGCACCCATAACCGACGAGCATGCATGCGTAGATGTATGAATGTTGAGAAGCGAAAGAGGTGTGCCAGGCTCGCGCCAAATGGAAATCCATGATCTCTACCTACTCCTCTGGGTTACGGGCGTGAGCGCATTTTTTTTGTTGTACACCTCGGATTAAGATTCTTAAGGGCTTTACAAAAATCAAATAAAACCACCAGATTTCCGAATTTCTTTAAATTAATGGGTCGTCCCTATTTAAATACGAAATGGGGCTAACAGAGACGGTAATTGGCATTATAGGGAAAAATCGTCATGGCTGTCATAATTTTGGTTTTGACAATTTTCACAATTTTGGTATGCATTTAATGTTAATATGTAGTACAGCTATGTATACTTTGGATAAAAACAAGTAGGTTTTTTAAAACATCTTTATAACTATATTAAAATTAATATTTTTAATACAATGGAAATTACTATTTAAGTTGATTAAATGATTACTACTTACATTATACAATTTGAAAAAAAAAGACTTTAGAACGTAGGTTTTATCTAATCAGTGCATTTAGTTAAAATCTTACCTAATACAGTCTAGTCCTAATCCAATCCTTTCAGTGAAATGTCTTGTAATTGGTATACTATCTTATAATTTCTGACTAAGCCACTTTTACGACATCAAAATAAGCTATATTCGCAGTAAAGGAAGGAAGAAATATTGTTTAGTTTATATATTGACCCTGTTGACGGTATCTATTCCGAAAAAACATGATCTTACATACTAAAGACAAAGCAGTGCAAAGTACGGTCTGCAATGCCACTATGCAATATGCTATAATACATTTATACTGTATACAGACTTTATATAAATAAATATAAAGACAAGCAAAACGCAAATTGTAAATGAAATATGCATAATCTCTTTTGTTAAATTTAATGAATTTTATATTAGTGTATGTATTTGGAAATATTCTACATCGTTCAATTTGCGACTAATGTCTAACACTAAATATTTATCAGGTTGGCCGTGAAGCTGCTGTTCCTGCTACATCCAGTAATAATAAATATGACGAAAGTAATACAAATTTGCCCTTTGCTGGCGTCAGAAGATTAGTTTCGGCTAACAATGAAGATTCTTTAGGACCGGTATGTTAGGATATTCTAATTTACATACTTTATGCGTGCGAAACTTTACCACTGAAAAAACCTGCAGGAAGACGTATGATAGAACTATGTGGAAGTCGAAAACCTGTTATGCGGACCCCACATAAAGCGGGAAAAGGCCCGGAAGATGATGTATTAAATAACGGCTAACTCACGTGTCGTGCGCTCTATGTACCGACTAGTTTTCCTTCGCTGTTCGTTTCGATCAATATCAGTCGGACTTGAATTAGTTTGCAGTAGCTAGCTTTGAGCGAGTGTTAGTGCAAAACGGGATGCGACCCCGAAACCGACACCCTGAGGAGGCCCCCGACGGGCTCGTGGTTGGTTGTAGTAGAGATATTCATAATATTTTTAATAAATTTATTTCCAATAATAATAATGGAATAATCTCCAATAATAATAATTCCCGCGTGATAAATAACTCTACATATAACAAAAATGTAACTGATCGCTGTCTGTACATGGAAGATATTTGAGAAAAGTGATTATTGGGGGCCTATATAAACGCAATAAACCCAAAACAATGATTATTAGAATTTTTGTCTGTTTGTCTGTGCGTCTGTGCGCTTGTGCGCGCTAATCTCAGAAACGGCTTAGCCGATTTGCGGTTTCACTAATGTTTTGTCGTAAGCTTCACTTGAAATTTTGTGTTTGTTTTATCTCAATCGGTTAATAAATAAATAAGTTATATGAATTTTAAGATGTCACACATTTGTTCGATAAAAATGCTATAAAATAGCCGTTTAGTTGTATAGGTTGAAATTTTTGTTAACTGTACATTATTCTCTTAAAAATGATGATGATTGAAAGTGTATAAAGTTCAAGACAGGACAGTTTCGGGGTTTTTGCAAGCTTCAGCTAGACACAATGTGCATTGAGACATTCATAGCACGCTCACGTATTTCTGATACGGCTCTCCCTGGTAATGGTAACAGCTATATTTAGGAACGCAGTATTTACCCGTATGAAGACGATTTTAGAAATCATGTATGTATTCATTTGTATGTTTTGTTAGGTTAGGTTAGTACCTTAACTTACTACGGTCACAGCTTAAACAATCATATGTGATTGTTTAAGCTATGCTTCGGTCATGTCAATGTCCCCACGTAAGTAGAAAAAGGGCAGGGAGGTGATGATTAGGTAAGTAATTTAACATTACGTTTAAGTAAAATTGCGGGCGGGTGAAACTGCGGGGCACAGCTAGTTTGAAATAAATACGAAAACGAGTGCAATAAGTTTAATTTCAATTTGTGTCACTATAAGAAATTATGTTAAAACTTCTTACGTAAATCTTTAATATTCAATTTTTGTTTATTAATTACAGATAAATTTACCACTGAATGCTCGGAAGATATTAATAAAACATAACCCCGTGCCTGATACTTCATCCACGTCTATAGGGTAACAAAACATTTTAAATTATTTATTAGGTATTTTTACAAGTACACGAAGGATAACATCCGGAACATCCGGAGGAAACCGGCATGTCTTAGAACTATTAAATTCGAAGACATGTAACATCCACCAACTCGCACCGAGCCAACATAGTGGATTACGGCCCATTTCCTCTCTCGGACAGGAGGCCCGTGTCCCTGCAGTGGGGAACTAAAAACGGACGATTTATTATTTATTATTATTTCTACAAGCATCTCTCATCGAGATAATTTTATTCAGAGACCATGAAGGCCATTGGACGAGGGTAATTGGGAAATGATCTGTGTGAAAGTCATTAAAGAGGCCAAGTCCTATAATGGACTTCTAGACAGGTAAAATGTAGATGTGCTCTACATAATCATTTCTTTACTTTTTGTTGTTTTGTATTTTGCTTGTGCTCATGTTCTTAAGAAGGTAAAACTGACCAGAATAATAGTATTTAACAGTGAATCTCGTGAGTTTGTGATTCATTTATTTATGACACAACATAAACATGACTTACAATTATTGCCATGTAAAATCATATATATTCAAATATTCTATATTTCTTTAAACTTGATAATTATTATTCTAATTTTTTGGCAGAACTATCGACCCCACCTCGGTGTCGCTCTATCTCGGGTAGTTTCTCCACACAAACTTTCAATTCACAATTTCTTTTATAATGGCGTTCCTTTTTCATTTCGCCAAAGTCCAGTTTATAGAGCTTGGTCTGTTACAAAATTTCATCCCTTACTTAACACCTTTAGGGGACGAAATCCTTTTTAGTGCTCACCTACGTGATGTCTTTTTTTTTGTATATTTTGTATATATTTTTTTATTTTTGTATATTTAGCTTACACTGCCTTGTAATGCAAACTATATAAAATGTATGCTTATTTTAGTTTCTACTTTGTTAAAACCTACCCACAATGGACCAAACAACAATCTTGGACCCTTATCCAACAAATAAATATTTAGTTTTGTAATATTTCAGGTCTACGAAACAAAGTTCACAAAGCGCATACACCAAAGATGACACCCAAGGATTCTCGGACCTGGACGACACAGGCAATGACCACCTCGACGATGATGACGACGACTACTGCCTACCGATCAAAAGACCAAACAAGACGGAACAAGTGAAAGGTTAGCTCGGACTGCTCCCTGATATTCTGCCTGTGTGTTGTATGAGTCTTTCGCAGGAGAGAAAGGCAAACGTAGATTGTTGACACGTAAATCGAGAAAATAAACAACAAACCTAATCTTATTTAGTGTTGGGTAGTCTAAGAGGTTCAATAATATTTTTTTTTCAATACAAGGATCGACGACTGGGACGACCCCGATTACGTCCAACACCAATTTACAATTCACAGTATCGATACGGGGCTCGCTGCAAGTGATATTGAACCGTTACATGTACAATTTAAATTCGACGCAGAACTCCGGCATCAAGAGATGGCGCTGTATTGACTATCGGAACAAGAAATGTATGGCCTTCCTCGTCACTAAAGGCAATATGGTATTGAATAGGTGAGATAACTTGATTGCCTTATCACTTAACGTTCGTATTCTATGCCGCAGTTCCAATGACCTTGACGTTCAGTCACTACGCGTAAAGGTTAAACATAATATTTACTGCGATGTCTTTATTTGGCTTACAATCGAGGTCTACGTTTAGTAACGTTAAATATGCACACACACACAAATAGGCGGCCGGCCGGCCGTAAAAACGGTTGCCAATACCAGTACAGACTACAGGCATACTGTGCCGACCCCATATAACACTGGAATAGGGCGGGGAGATAATGATGATATTTAAGCTTAATAAGCCCAAACAAAATATAATTACTTCATAGTTCATTAAAAACATGTTCGTAAGCAACTGCTATGTTATAACCCCTTGTTGCATTTGGGTTTTAATAAAAATTGAGTGAAGCAATCATAATAATACAAAGCTGTTTTGTGCCTACCCGGTAGGGTTCAATTATGTTCTTATTATTATCGAGGACTTTCATGCCCAGCAAAAATAAAAAGTTATAAACTAAGACTTCTCTCATGTTTTATTTTTTAGGGCAAACCCTCATAGTCATTCTTACCACGATAAAAAGATATTGGCTAAGATCGAGAAGAATGCAGTGTTTTCTGCAATAGATGACGCCGAGGGCTACAAAGAGAAGGAGAGTAACAGAGAGGAAGAAGACGAAGCGATAGAGAGCGAGGACTATAGTATACTAGACCCTAGTAAAGATGCACAAAATGATCCTGTTGGAAATGAGTAACAGTATAGTCGTTATTTTGATATTATAATTTTGTATAAAATTTTGATTACGAAATGTAATCAGTGTTTTATTTAAAAGTATCTGATAAGGCTGAAATAGTTGTATTTATTGCTGGATGGCTTTCACACACATTTTTCGTTTTGTTGTGTACATCATGATGTACAATTATAAACTTTTTGTAGTTTCCGACACTTCATCAGAGATATGTACCATGACTTTGTGAGACAGAGGAACATAAATAAGAAAAAGGAGGAGGAAAGGATGGGAAGAAAAACAGGATTGGGACTGGCCTGATTTGTTAATCTTTTAATACCGGCAGTTCTTAAGAAGTTCTTTCTATCAATTGTTTCTCGCACATTTACAAATATCACCGTCAGTAAATATCGTCAGTTTATAATCTAACTAGCCAGCCATGTTATATAAATAAAAACTGATCGCAAATTGTGAACTGAACGAATCATTGATTTGAATGATTTGACGTTTCATGTCCAGCCTATTTTTTCTTAGTTTTAAAATGAATAAACATCCTTTTAAGATATTATTATCTCTTCAACTAACGAACCTCACCTATCTTCCGTTGTGTATTCAACTCAAACGTAACAACGCAAACAAAATATCAATTCTCAATCTGACGATTTGACTTTGACAGTTTTTAATCTGTCAAGAAATGACACGTCAAATAATTGTCACTGATTCGTTCAGTTCATAATTTGCCGTCAGTTTATAACATGACTAGTGAGATTGTAAACAAACGAAATTCACAATCTGACGGTGATACACTGTATATAAGAAATATAACTTTTGTAGAAATCCTCACATTACTTATGTAGATAAATTATGTCAACATATTGTGACCTAGTTGCACAAATAAAAAGATAAACAGCTCTCATTATACCCGCGAACTATAAATATAAAACAAACATGTAAACAAATCAAAACCAGTTGTTACTGATACTGAACTGAACAGCGCAAGTTATATCCTTCTAAATTCAGGTTATTTTTTATTTAAGAAAAAAAAACAATCGCACATATATGGATCAAAAAATATAAAGTTTAAAAAAAATGGTTATTTGGCATCCGAATTTCCGATTTAATAAGGTAAATACTCTTAATAATAACTGTATTTACTTAATATGCTGTAGCCTCACCTCGAACTAGTAAATTTACATACATGTGGCTTCGACATTAAAGCATTCAGTATGATGTCGGGCGTCATCGAGTATTCAAGGATGACTATTTTAATATATCTGCTTTTACTTATAAATCTAACTTTCTCAAATCCAGTGCCGAAGGAATATGTTATTAACAATTATATAAATAATTTTACAGTTAAATTATTACAAGAATATATCCGAATAGATACAAGCCGCGAGGAAAACATTGGTGAGTTGTATATATTTTTATTTTATAACATGAATTCAAATATCAACAAAAGCAATGGAGTTCAGTGGCAACGTGCAGCTTCCAAATCAATCATAGTTCGATTACAAAACTAAGATATTTATTGAGATTGACATACGAAAAAATCCTTATTCAAGTTTTTCCCGGTTTATGTCTGTTAAAATTTTGAAGAGTCCATAAAACTTTTCGGTGTATATCCAGTAGTAATAAAATTTGTTAACATTAATATACATACATGTAAAGGCGGCTTACCACGGTGCCTGATTATGCAGATTTTTAACGCAAGCCCACGCATAGCTATGCGGCATTTCATTTTCAGGGTTCCGTACCCAAAGGGTAAAGGGTCGTATTTCGGAGACGCACGGCTCTCTTTGGCAATGGTAACTATATTTGGTAACGCAGTATTTACACGTATGTAGACTATTTTATAAATTATGTATGTATTTATTTGTAATATATTTTGCTAAGTTAGTGGCTTATTATTCCCGAGGAAGGTTGGCGTTAGGCACGTGGCTGGCCGCAAATTTCCTCACATAAGCGGGAAAAAGGAGATGGTGATGAGGTTAGGGTAGTATTTAAGTAGGTAATATCATTTCGTTTAAGTAAAATTGCAGGCCTGGTGAAACCGCAGGGCACAGCTAGTGTTTAATAAATTCTAATTGTTAATGCTACCAATTCCTGCACACTTATATCTGATTTAAATTTAAGTTCTCTTCATTTTCGGTTATCTTAAAAAGGAAAATGACGATGATAAAGAAAACAGTATTATATTACGCACCGCACCTTAAAGTTTCCGATTCTCGGCGGCTCCGACGCAACGCTATGGACTTGTCTGCGTCTCGACAGACGGAACGTTTGCCACGGTGCGTCAATGTGGGCTGGTCCGCATCTGTCCCCAGAATCACGCACCATGGAAAGCCTTTTTAGTATGTGTATATTTGTACTTCGGATTTAAAAACGGTGTACGTATGAATGACGTCAGTGTGAGGAAATAAATGAAGTGAGTTGTCCCTTGGAAGGTCGCGAGTACTGTCATGTCTAAACAATTTACGACTTTAAAACGCCGAAGTGGTTACAAAAATAATAGAGGTAGAAGGCCCCGCATTTTTCTTTGCTCTATATTATCACTATCCGATAGGTGTGGGTTCAGTGAATATCTATTATCACACTTTGAATTCTATTTTCATATAATTTTACACTGCGGTAAATCAATATAATACATATGACGAAGCAATCAATAAGGACATTTAAAAAGTTGTTTCTTTTGTGACAAAACTTTTAAGTCGTTATTTTTATACATACATGGCTGGTCGACGCTTTATTTTTTTATGGAAGAAGGTGGCAAATGAGCAAGCGGATCACCTGGTGTTAAGTGAGCGCGACCCATAGACATCCACAACAAGCAAATGTGTTGCAGATGTGTTGCCTACTTCTAATTGACAGAAGAGGGATCCCCCTCAGACAGGAAAAAGGATATGTCCTTTTCCCCGTTTACCCCCTTCCGGTCCGATCCTCTTCCTATTGCCGTCTAATCCTTATGAGGAAAGGGTGGGAAGGGGAAGTGGACTGAAATTAGGCCTCCGGCACCTCATACATCAGACGAAACGCAGAGTACTTCTACTTCACGTATGTTTTCTGTGAGGTCGTGGTATTTCAGCATTTCCGGCCGAGCCGGCCCATTCGTGCAACACATGTTGCGGGCTCTACCGCTGTTAAAACTTCTTGATTGAAATTAACTCGGACAAAATGAGAGTTTATGTAATGCATATTATATTTACATATGACTACGTTTCCTTTCAAACAGCAACATTGTTGTTTCAATAAGGTCGGTAGAGTAAACAATCGTGTAAAGCCAAGGTCTGTATACACGTCATTTAAATACTAATCAACGATTTTAAATACCTAATTCATACACCATTTTACATAGCATTTAAGCTATCGGAGCCTATAGATAAATATTTTACTGTAATAGTTGAATATTATAGAGGTATACCGGTGCTGCATTTAAAAAAATATAACAATAAATTGGTATAAACATATTCAATTTCTTCTTTTCATCCCCGCCTAAGGAAGGCTTTTCGTAGGCCTCCCCCATTGATCGCCACAATTGGTAGGATCGGTCCCCCGCTGCCCTCATTCAGTGGACTCCCCCAAGCTTGTCTAAATCATCGATCCATCTTGTGGGTGGCATGACCTACCAACGCTGTTTTGACCTGTACATGGCCGCCATTCCAGGACTTTTGGGCCCCATCGGCCACCCGCTCTGCGCGTAATATGTCCGCCCATTGCAACTTAAGGTTTGCAATTCTTAGGGCAATGTTGGTATCTTTGGTTCTACTGCGGACCACATCATGTCTGATACGAAACTCCGAGCATTGCCCTCTCCCTGCCCTCTGAGGTCGGGGTATTTCACCTTATTTGGTATTGTCGTTGCGAGCTCTACAACTGTTATGCCATTTCATAACTACTCTGAATTACCGGTACAAACATTTTAACCTTTGTCTTTCAGAAACCGCTGTAACTTTTTGGAAACGTCAAGCGACCGCCGTAGGTCTACCATTTGCTGTATACCGTCCTGCTAAGAAGCCGATTTGTGTTATAACATGGACGGGCACCAATCCTAAGCTTTCGAGCATTATTCTTAACTCTCACATTGATGTTGTCTCAGTAGCAGAGGTAAACAACTTAAACCATTAATGAAATAATAAAAAAGTTATTCTATGATACTTCCCGAGGAGGGTTGGCGTTAGGAAGGCAGCCGGCCGTAAAAAGTAACCAAAACGTATACAGTATGGGCTACGGCCATACTGTGCTGACCCCACATAACGTGGGACAGGGCACGGAATGATAATTAAATAAAACAACTTTTATAATTTATCTTTAAATTTAGTTTATTTTGTAATAATGGCCATCTTTGCTAAGCTTTTGTCGGTAGCTGTTTTCACTTTTTGAAAGGACTACATACAGGCTTCTGTAGTATTGAATATAAGTTGGGTTTAATCGTATGGTAGTGGTGATTATTAAAATTTAATTTAATAAACTTAATTAAGTTGGCTGAAAGAGGTTTTTTTATGGAATTGGGTGGCAAACGAGCAAGCGGATCACCTGGCGTTAAGTGATCGCTACCCATAGACATCCGCAACAAGCAAATGTGTTGGAGATGCCTTGCCTACCTTTAATGGACAGGTGGGAGCATAGACAGGAAAAAGGATAACTCCTTTTTCCCGTCAACCCCCTCCCCGTCCCCATTCTTCTAAGGAAAGAGTGGGAAGGGAGAGGATTCAAATTAAGCCTCCGGCACCTCATCATCAGGCGAAACGCAGAATAATCTACTTCACGCCTGTCTTCTGTGCGGTCGTGGTATTTCACCGGTCGAGCCGGCCCATTCGTGCGACAGATGTTATTGCGGGCTCTGCCACTATAGTCCGAATAAGCTTAAGTGCCTTAGAACACGACGTTTTTTGTGCGCACAGAAGACCCGCGTTGAACGCGATTAGGACGCCTAGTTCGTCACGCACATGATATCATCTGCGTAAAATGGTGTGTTTGATAAGATCATATTTATTGATACCGTTGTATATGATTTGTAAAATACTTTTGATTTTCGATATTTGCTTGTGTAATCTTGAGTTTGCGAAAAGTTACTTGAATGTTGCAAAACATGTCCGAAGTATAATTGCTAACTGCTCGCTTGGACTTCTTGCCGATCTTAACTCAAAATCACAAATAAGATCTTTGAAGAAGATTATCTTTTTTTTCTTTTAAACATACACGTGAACTTGCGATTGGAAATATTTCCGTTAGTATTTAATGAGTATCAACGCCTTAGGTTAGAAGTAGTCACCGCCTTGCACGATAACGCCCTTAAGGTTCCCTATTAATAGCTATAGTGTAGTGGTACACTGTTGATTTTCATGCTATGGGACCATAGACTTCGCTTGCTTCCTAATCCAGTGCAATATCAAAAACAACAAGAAAGTACCCATATCTCTGTACTACGTACGTTGCAATCGACAAACCATATCATATAAACTTCATTATTGTTACAGCAAGAATGGACATATGAGCCCTTTTCGGGATATATTGACGAGAACGGAGATTTCTACGGCCGCGGCGCTCAGGACACTAAAGCTCTTAGTATCACCTACTTAGAAGCTATAAAAAGACTCAAAGAAGAAGGCGTTAAATTAAAGAGAACCATACATATCCTTCTGATGCCAGGTCTATCACAATTACTAAATATTAAGTAATCTAGTAAGTAGTCAAGGTTGAAAGTATCCTTAAGAAACTTAAGAAGTGCAGTAGATCTCAGTTGTATTGGGTAGTTTTTTTTTAATTTATAATTTCTTAGCTTACCTAAGAACCTCAAGAAGAATACATTGTAATTATGTGTTTTGATTTTCAACAAGTCTGGTAGAAATGGAAGTTTACAAATGTAATTTTAATTCACTAGTAATTGTATCCACTAGTAGGTATACATAAAGATTTGTGATTGGGAATAGAGTTTGATTTTATAGCATTTTTATCGAACAAATGCTTGACATGGTTCTTTAAATTGATATAACTTTTAGTTATAAACCGATTGAGATAAAACAAACACTAAATGTTAAGTTAAGCTTACCACCATACATTAGTTGAAACTGCACCCGAATCGGTTAAGTCGTTTCTGAGATTAGCGGTAACAAGCGCACAGACAAACCCATAAACAGACAAAAAATCTAATTATAATAGTTTTGGGTTTTATTGCGTTTATGAAGGTCCAATCCCAATAATAATTTTTCTCAAATATCTTCCATGTGCAGACAGCGATCATAGTTACATTTTTATTATATTTACAGATGAAGAAACTGGCGGTTTTGGTGGTATGATACCTTTTCTTGAAACTAAAGAATTTCGTGCCCTGAATCCTGGATTTTTTTTCGACGAAGGTGTGACGTCTTCTGACGGCACGCTGTACGCTACCTATCAAGATAAAAGACCTTGGCGTAAGTATTAGGCATTCTTAATTATACTTCAACATTATCGCAGCTGAAGACATCTTATGTGATCATCATTCATCATTCATCTTTGTAACAGCTTTTCTGTAGAAGAAAGTAGAAAGAAGGCGTAAATAAAAGGAATGTGTTATGGGTAAGGAAAAGCTAGGCGAAATGGTATCCAAAAATAGTTTTTCTTCTATTAGGACGTTAATTTGAAGACGCAATAAATGGCGTTGTTCATGTGGGTCTGTACGAATAATAGGAATTAATGAGCAAATTATCACCAATCCTCGAGACGAGATCCGTAACCGAGGACGCAGAGGTCCTCAATAACACGATATACGCCTTCCCGATGTTTTTATCGTGTCATTTCTCCAGATAGTCTTATGTTCTTTTAAAAACTGTCTTTATACATTTAATAAAAAAATATTTAAAAGACATGTGCGTGTGTTTTATAGAGCTTAATATAACACTTCACGGAGGAAGCGGCCATGGCTCTACGATTACAAAGGGAAGTGCCATGGAAAAGGTAATTTCTATTTTATTTTTATTATAATGTCTAGTTCACGTGCTGTAATCCCCTGTTATTTATTTTACATTATGGTATATAATTTTTTATATCGTAATACTGATAAATTTACTGATTGTAATGAATTGTAATTTCAACATTTTTCATATTTGTCATTCATTGTCATAAGAGAATGACGTTCATTTATTTAACATTATAACTTTTACACAGCTGCACCGATTGCTAGACATCACGAGTGAATTCAGGAGGCAGCAAAAACATATAATGGGTTCTAGGGAGCCAACGGACTACGGATCCTATACAACGCTCAATGTAAATATTGTTCAAGTAAGTATTTCCTTGTTTTAGAAACAATTAAAGCATCAATGTACGAGTAATATCTGTACTATATGTAAAAAATTAAAAGTAATAAAGAATAATTACGCACAAATATATACATGGACGATCGAGTTGTGGAAGTTATGTGGACTTAAAACATGTACTTACAATAGTACAATAAATATATAAGTTTTACGGTAATCAAACACCGAAAGTGTAGGGATAAATTGCTTTAAAAGATTGCATTATATTTAATAAGACATAAAATAAAAGTATAAGCTATAAGTTAACACATACGTATATGTATATGTAATAAGGGCGTGTGACAAAGCAGCGTCTTCCTATTTTATAAGTTATTATTTTATTTAATTTTTCGGTGTGAAGCTTAGGAAATAAAACAAGAGACTTTTAATAGTCGTAGAGCCCGCGACAACAACATCCGTTGCACGAATGGATGGCTCAACCGGTGAAATACCATCACCTCACAGAAGACAGTCGTAAAGTTGAAGTATGTTTCTACGTTTCAATTGATGAATGAGGTGCTGATGGTCCAATTTCAGTCCTATTCCCCTTTCCATCCTTTCCTAATAAGGGTTGGATGGGAAGAAGGAGTGATGCTGGCGCTATTTAATTATGAACGTAGCGTGTTTTTTTATACATAATTTCTTTGTTCTCTAAATTTTTATATATCATTTCAGAAAACATACATAATGTTATTTAAGTTATATTTTTTTTCAGGGCGGTATTGCTACGAATGTAATACCGAGTAAAGTGAATGTGGTAATCGACATGAGGCTGTCGATGTCAGCTCAAGTTAGTGACGTAAATGCCATGGTAAGACCCACTTTTGCGCTTAAGTTTAATTGAGAAAACCGAGATATAAATATAGTTAGCTGATTATAATTACAGTCTGCATTTTGTAGTTATATTTTAACATAAATAAAAGCATACTTAAATCTTCAGATACATTCTTGGATTGAGCAGGTGGGCAATGATACTGAATTGTCGTTTATACGTAAAGTTGAGGTGTCGCAGGCCACCGTACTAGACGGTTCTAACCCATACTGGGTAGCTTTTGTTGACGCACTGCGAGAGATGTAAGTTGTTGTAGCATTTGAAAATATATTTGTTCCTTTTTTTCTTATAAGTTAAGTGCCTTTCAGTTAAGAAATTAACTATACTACTAACTAACTAACTAAAAATAAGGTAAATAAGGAAAGAAATAAATTAAACCTATTTATAATTATAAAACATACTGTATCCTAAAACGATTGATCAAAGTATTATTACGTGATGTTTGTTTGACAATCTGACAAAGATATAGTATATGTATATATATATATATATATATAATTTATTTGTGATGGATTTCCCTTTGGTGCGATCCTGGCACATTTCTCTCACTTCTACTTTCATACATCTACACAAGCACGTCGGTTATGGGTACAACTTCTATCGCCCTTCTTCAGTATGTCACTAATCTGATTTGAGTTCTGAGATGATTTTTTGATTATTTTTCAACCATAAAGCTATCGCCATTTATTTATTTTTATTTTATAATTTTATAAAATATATTACTATAAAAAATATGATATTCTTTGATTCAAAGAACGACACTTGAAACTATAAAGGGTTAGGACCCTTGGGAGAGAGATAATGACACAGTGGTACTCTGTCATTATCTTGCTCTATTTTCCCCGTTTTTCCCTTAACACCTGTCCTCTTGTTGTTGCTGTGTTTCCCTCTCTTGGAGAGGAGGCCAGTGTCCCTGCAGTGGGAAACATTCTAAAAGGCCGATCTATTGTTACGCGGTGGTTAAAATGTTATCTCCGTCTGGTTGGGTATTAATATATACAATACATTACATAAAATAAATACATAATTAAAATATGTACAAAAAATAATACTATAATTTAAAAGTAATAAATACATATAATATGTACAATATATAGATACACAAATAAATAAATTCCAACCAGACGGGATGCCCTCGGCAGGGGAGACCAGGTACTATTATTATTATGTCCTGTCCAGCGCCACTTTGGAGTTACTAGTAATGTTTTTGTCTTTAAACTTAGTCTTAGTCTTTATTTTATTTTAGTCGTTCTTTATCTTTTTTATTAATATAAAGTAATTAATAAAAAAGATATATTAAATCATAATTGTGTATTCGCAGGGATCTAAAGATTGAGCCAATAGTGTGTCCAGCCACTTCAGACATGGTTGTGGTTAGAAATGGGGGATTTCGTGCGATTGGATTTGCCTACAGGCCCTACACCGTGCCACGTATTCATGCTGCCGATGAATATATAAACATCGCAACATTTCAACAAGGAATACAAGTGTACGCTAATATATTAAATAGAGTGGCCAACATAACGTAATCGCCATTGTCAACTTCATGTTACTTAGTTGTTTTGTGCGAATGAGGATGAGTCGTAGTGGTCCTACTAGTGGTACACGAGTAGAGCGTTTTACTGTTTTTTTACTTTTCTAACAGTGTGATAATTTACTTTTTTCTCTGTATAATGTTGGTAAAGTGACCTATGTAATACAATGTTAGCTATGTTTGTGGCAGAATAAATTTAGGATAAGTTTTAATTGTTTGAGTGATTTTGAAATCCCTTTGCATATCCACCTTGACTCCCACCGACTAAACGCCCGCAACCCCACTTGCGCCAGCCGGCTCCGTCTCTGGGGAGGACGAGCCCTTCAAATTTTAATACAGAAAGGCGCGCTCCTATACTGTCTTGTCATGGACGACGGATCCCCCGAACCTGTCTCCTGAAGGCCAGAAACGCGAATAGCCTACCCAGCCCTCAGCGGGGGATTTGGACGTAGGTCCGCGGCCGACACCATAATGGCTAAAAGGAGGAGTAGTGGAGAGTATAACTGTGAAACTATTTTCTTATTTAAAAAAAGATGACAACAGTAAAATCAATAGAGCAAAAAATAGTTTTGCTAACGGTACCGAGTCACAGTATAAATGTGGAGAACTTACAAACGCTCGAAACGGCAAACTCGCATAAACATGCGCATCGACACGGCCCCTAAGCGGTTCTCCCGGTTCTATCAGCAGCGGGTGCCGCGACAAGACGCTTTTTTATGTGGTCATTTTTCATATATTTGCCTAGTAATTTAAATTTCATTTGATATAAAATTTTGCAAAAGTAACAACTGGTAATTTTTCATTTAAATTATTCATTGAATTATTTTCAAAAGTTTAAATACGTCACCGTTTTAATAATGCCACGAGCGTATTGCATAATATGCGGCTGTTTGAACTCGGCTTCATCAAAATAGATATTTTATCGTTATCAAGTATAAGTAGGTAGTTAGTAAGTATAGTATAAGAGGCCTAAAGTGAGCTTTCTCCTTCCCACCCTTTCCTAAGGATGGGAAAGGGAAGAGGATTGGACGGGGAGGGTGTTAACGGGGAAAAGGACATCGATTTTCCTGTCTATGCCCTCCTCTGTCCATTAAAGGTAGGCAACGCATCTACAACCTTGTGATGGATGTCTATGGGCAGCGTTCCCTTTAAATCAGGAGGTCCGTTTGCTCGTTTGCCACCCCATTCCATAAAAAAAGTCCATGTGTGTAGAATGGCATCGGTTTTAAGGGTATTAAGGGCCGATAATGGTAACAAAAAGTAAATCCAAGATGGTGGCTGCAACAATGATCAACTAACTGTTTTGTCGTGAGTGTTGTTTTTGTGGTTAAGCAGGACGTTAAAGCTGATAGTGCTGTCAAAATGTAAATTCAAGATGGCGGCTACAACAAATTATCAACTTTTTCGTCAAATTTCGGAACAAATATGTTTTAATACAAAAACTCTAACACGCGCAGTAGAATCTTTGTAAAGAGACTTCAATGCTTGTATAAGATCACTGCTTAATCCAAACTCAACTAAGGTTGACCATGAGATGGTCGACCTTAGTTGAGGGAAAGAATCATCTCCTTTAACTTTATCATAGGCCTTTTCTAAATCTACGAAGGCGCAGATTTTTCTTGTTTTACAGCCAAAAACTTTTCTTTTATGTAGAGGGACCTGTTCGATTATGTAGAGGTACGATGACAGCTTTTTACCAATATTCTGATACTAAGCCATGTCTTCAACATATATTGAAAAATACCCACAGTAGGCTCGCAACTAAACCTCACTCACAGCATTTCAAGGGAAATTCTGTTATATACTGGTGCTTTACCCAATTTCACTATTTTTATCGAAATCAAAATTTCCTTCAAATTTATCTAATTTTCTATCTCCGATCCCTCGTATTTTTTATTATACTAAGTTTATTTCAGTTGATTGGCGGATTGAACCAACCAAGGCTTGTATTATCGAAAAAAGTTTTTAATTACTCTGTATTGTTGAGTAGCTTGTTGCCATCATGAATATTAAATAACCAGAAGCAGACCAGCAGTCATAAACGATTCAAGAATCGCAACGCTATGCGGCTGACGTTCTTTTTATTTTTTTTCCTATTATATAACCATGAAGTTTGTCCTAATCCAATTTCAAAAAAGTGTTCTGCTCTTGAATATAGCAAAAATCCTTCTGTGAAACTGTTACAAGAATATATACGAATTGATACGAGTAAAGAAAAAAATATCGGTAAGATAAATTTATTTTTACTTTAACGAGATACAAAACTTAAAATTTAGTATTTCGATGTACATTCGGTATCCTAGCTATAAGAATATATGTATAAGCCTTGGGTTCTGGGTTTACTTCAACAATATAAGACCGCTACTTACCCATGGTTGTCATTTGCCGATTTTGACACTTTAAATAAGGAGCCGAAGGTAAGATGACGTATTTAAGGTTAAGGCCGATAGTGAAAGACAAAAAATCTTTCAATAGTATTATATGGGATATGTACTACAAGTACGACGGGTAGTCACCGACCTTTTTGTCTTCATTGTGCTAGTATTGTTGCTGTCCAATTTGTTAAATAACCGTTGGTAAACGGCAAAAAACCATTAGTGTACACCCTCATGGCAGGCTCCCGACGTTCGTTCGTAATGACAAATCTCGTCACGTGACGCTATTGTTAATTTCCCGTGACTCGCGACACTGTGACATGATATGTAGCGATAAGTGGAAAATGTTGAGCTTCATCGCTGTCGCTGGGAAAGGAGAGTGGAGGATGATACTTGTAAACATAACATATATAATGACCTCGCACTATTGCTTTAAGGAACTAGCTCACGAGATCATTACTATGAAGCCGCCGTGCTGACGCTGCTGTTCCACGCGGCGACTTGTCACTATTTTTTTGAGTCGCGGGAAATTTAAAATAGGGTGATCTGACGAGATTTGTCGCTAGAAACGAGCTTCGATCGATTGCCATGAGGCCCTTAGGCGTTCTCTCTTCTAATATTGTTTATTAAACTTAAGACAAAAATTGTATTCAACAGAATACGCTGTACAGTTCTGGAAGCGTCAGGCGTCCGCGTTAGGTCTGCCCTTTGCGGTGTACCGACCTTCAGGCAAACCGATTTGCGTTATTACATGGCGAGGAAGAAATCCCAAACTACCGAGCATCATTCTTAATTCGCATATGGATGTAGTACCTGTTGCAGAGGTAAAGGATTTTCTTTAATCTTTAAATTACTCTCTTATCTATTTATATTTATAAAAATCTAGATAAAACTACAAATTACAGAGTGATTGTAGGTGGTTGTAGGTTCACACTTCGACAGGTGTAAAAAATACGGGAGTTGAAATTGTGTTTTTAGATAATATGTTTTCAGTAATTGTATAATTAGAAAAAACAGTGAAGCGGGTGTTGGCTATATACAAGCTATATACAAGTCTATAAAAGCAGACTTGGAGCGTAGTGGTTAATTTTTAAAAGTCATCTTTTGAGTGTTATAAAAATATAGCATTGTAAAAAGATATGACACTTAAATATATTATTTTTAACATTAAGAACTTGGAAAATTTGTAATATATATGAAATATTTGCAAAATAAATATTAAAATATAGGATAACATGAAAAACAATTTGAAGCTTATCTTTTGTAAAAAATTGCTTAACAGTTGCTAGCGCTAAAACACTCATAAATTAGAAAACGGATGGTAGTTAGAATAAGCTTGTATAAAATATGAAACCGAAAAAATGCTATCCGTAATACACAAAATAAAATGAAGGCATTAAATCCCATTGGTGTTGTTCATGGTGGTCGGTGGTTTGTCATATGCTATAAAAATATCAAAGATTTTTCGCTCTTACAGCAAAATTGGACATATTCACCGTTTTCTGCATACATTGACCAAAATGGCAATATGTTTGGGCGCGGCACGCAGGATACCAAAACTCTAGGCATAACCTATTTGGAAGCTGTCAGGACACTTATAAAATCCGGCGTCAAAATACAACGCACATTACATCTACTCTTAATGCCAGGTAAGTCGGTAGGATTTCTAAACTACATTTGTCATCCTATTTTCTTTACGTATCATTTTGTTTTAAAAGTTAATAATCATGATGAACACATACACCTATGATACAGCTGTTCCAAAATGATGGACCACTGGTGCATGTTTTTTAATTGTTATATTTTATCCCATTACTTGTAATAACAGATCTGTAACAGATCATCCTATTATTGTTTCAAGTGGTATGAAATATCAATTTATTATATTTATCATTACTTATAATAAATAAACCGTCAGAGTGTTTCCACAAATAACATGCAGACTTAAATCTGATGTCTGATGATAAGCTAAGCTCCTGAAAGATCGAGGTTAGAGACCTCAAGGAGTAAATAAATGTGTATTTACTGTTGGGATTGTTTATTAGTATTTTAGTTCTTATTTTAAGGTTTCAAAACATATTTCAGACGAAGAGACTGGTGGCTTAAATGGTATGATACCTTTTATCGACACTAAAGAATTCGATGCATTAAATCCTGGTTTCTTTTTCGATGAAGGTATAGCGTCTCCTGATGATACGGTGTACATTTCCTATCAGGATAAGAGGCCTTGGCGTGAGTTATTATTCAAGTAAAGTGTATTAAAGTAATAAATAAAGTTTAAAAAGGTAAAAATAATAAAACGCAAAGTTGCAAACAATTTTTTTTTAAATTTATAACCAGGTGGTTTAGTAATTAACCAACTGATCCAGAGGGAAGGTAATTATGTATTTATGTGTAAAAGGTATTACATGTATGTATGTATGTATATAATAGTGAGAATTCGTATTCTTCTCCGAAGTGTCATAGTTAATATAATGATGTGACAAATGATGGCAATCATAACGTCACTAATGTTTTTTGGTTTTTGAATGAACTAATTTTGTATTTAAAACATTTCATTCTAAGAAGAAATAGTAAACCTCCACCAGAGGATCTCAGAAGGAGTAACAAGGAAGACCTTGCTTCTCCTTGTCTTTTGTTTATCTAAATAGATAAATTCCCAATCTATCCAAGAAATGGCTGGCAACTCTTCTGATTGTTGACGGGTTGAGGTGATCACATAACATCCAGTCACCCATTTGTTACAAGTAACTCCTTCTACCATAAAAAAATACGGCCAGATTATTGGTTTCGATTTCAAAATGAGATCAGTGGATTAGGATCGGAAATCGTGATCGTAGATATCGTTGGTTATTTACGTTCGAAATAAAAACTATTGTCAATTGACATACTATACTTACATGTTAAAAGTTATGTGTTCCTTTAACAGAACTTAATTTAACATTATTCGGCGAGGGTGGCCATGCCGCTACACTTCCTGGTAGAACTGCAGTTGAAAAGGTATTTTTTTACTTCTGGAACTGTCAAATTTTATGAGCGTAAAATAACTATTACAAACCTAACCGTTTTTCAAGTTGGACCTAAAAATATTGTTATTCTAGTCAAGAATAGGAAAGACTGTAGAATAAGCGACATTGGTCACACTCAGCCTAACCTAACAGGATCGTGACAAAGGGAAATTTGTAATCCCTGCTTACACCTGTGTATTCAACGCGCTAGTATGTATTTATTTAAAATGATACATTTTTTTAAAGTTACGGAAACTATTAGATGTTGTTTCAAACTTCCGGGATCAACAAGGGCAAATTAAATTCTCTAGAGCAGCCACGGATTACGGATCCTACACTACTGTTAACGTGGATATTATTCAGGCAAGTTTTACATTTATTCCGTCGCAGTGGCAAACATATTTACTTGAAAAAGGTAGTTTTCACGAGCAGTCACATATACAATTACAATTGTGAAATTTTATTTCAGATGAAAGTATTTCAAGTGGTAACTTGGTTTATAAGCAAATCATTCCTTATATGATTATTTAAGAACAAGTTTATTTTTTTATTATGCTAGTTTTGTTTGTAAAACGATTTCATAATTTTAAATTCTCATGTAGATATCTAAATGAAGAATTGCTTACAATGTTTTTTAATGACTAGATTATCTGTGATAATTCATGTAACAAATTTATATTGCAAATGTGAGTGTCATTGCTGGCAGGGGAATGACATGCAAGGAAAACGTAAATCGATCACATTAGTAAAATACTAAAGAAGAGTAATATAAGGAGAACCCGTACCCGCGAGCATGACTGCGTAGATGTATGGATGTAGAGGAAGTGAGAGGGGCGCGCTAGGATCATGTCAGATGGAAATCTATATTCTACGTTACCTTTTGGTAACGGGCGCGATATTTACTTATTTATGTATGATATTATTTTCAGGGTGGTATTGCTAGCAACGTCATACCTACTCAAATAACTGTGGTGATTGACATGCGATTAGCGGTATCATCTCAAATTACTGATGTGGAAGCAATGGTATGACGAATATTTTATTATTTACATCGCCTATTGTTACAACAATCAACGGATGTTATACAAAGGAATTACTAAAGGAAGAAAGTTGTGACATATAGACCTAAAACTTGGTGTGGTAGAGTGCTTATTGGAGCGAGGAACCTTGTTCTCACAGAAGATAGGCGTGAAGTAGAAGTTTCAGTATTTCGATTTACGATTCCTATTGAGAGAGGTGTCGAAGAACCAACTCCCTGTCTACCTTTTTTCCCATCTAAACCCTTCTTTGTCATGTACAAAGAATAGGAAAACATCTGCATCTAAACAGAGTGTGGCAGAGGTCTATGGGTAGCGAACACTTAAAATCAAATGAACTGACATTGTTCTTAATCTTCCTGTATTAAAAAAAAACTTTGCACTGTTTGGCGGCCGGGCACGTCTCGACTTCTTGGATGATGCGAAAACTATCCCTCGGGCTAGGGCAAAAGTTTCCTTTACAAAAAAGGGGCTTCACAGTTAGACCACAGACCGTCCTCGTACGGACGCTATTATATTGACGTTATAACCACATAGCTGGCGCTGGCCACCCGATCATGATAGATTCGTTATGAAAGTTTCGTCCATCACTTTTTCTTTCTATCCACTTTCCGAATTGGTTGTTAGTTTTCCGGGTTTTCCGGGAATGTTAGCTATAGTCAGACAATAGTTATCCATCGAGCCAAGGTTCAGACCTTTTGGAAGCCCTCAATACGCGTTTACCCTCGGATCAGAATGGTAAGCGCGCATTCATTGACAACCAAAGCCGAGGTGACTAACTTTGTCCTGTTGAAAATTCGTTCAAAATAAATGTTGATATAGAGATCCTTGTGATGTTGTATCTCAAGCCTCACGAGAATTATAACATTTTATTTTTTATTTTATTTTCATGTGTGACTCTTTAAGCATTTACTTTAAATGCACAGCCTTCGGTCATACTGAGCCATAATTTCTGGACCATGAATATTGAATTCGAAATATTACAGATAGAGTCTTGGATCTTGCAAGTAGGAAATGACACTGACTTAAACTACATAGCGAAAGTGGAAGTGGCACAGGCAACTCCATTAACTAATTCTAATCCATATTGGGTAGCTGTAATGGACGCATTCAAAGAGAAGTGAGTTATTATAATTGTACTTTTGATAGATTAGAGAGTTAAAACAGTGAATATAATATGACGGAAACCAGTTCCCACTAATAAAACTAGACGTCACTATTGGATTCTTTCTTAAGTCCATTGCGGCCTCTTATAGCCTTTCATAAGTGGGACTTGGGAGTGATTCTATCAGTATTTATGTAAAAGTTTTTAATTTTGACATCAATCACCGAAAAGAGTCCTTTATTTAACTTGCTCCATGCTCCATGATTCATGCTTTTGTTTGTTCAAGTTGGTATTGCGTAAAGCTACTCAACTGTGCTGCCTTAGTGATAAGTTAGTTAGCTAAACTTATAACATTTCTAAACTCTACTTTTTATTTACAGAGGTATAAAATTTCTGCCAATCGTGTTTCCGTTCGCATCGGACATGGTATCGATCCGGAATCGGGGGATTCCTGCGATTGGACTAGCGTACTTACCCTATACGAAATTACTATTTCATAACATTGACGAATATATAAACGTGGCAACGTTCCTAAAAGGAATACAAGTGTATGTTCATATATTACAAAAAGTTTGTAGTCTATCTTAATCATTGATCTACTACCGGATCATTGCTTTTCTAATTGTCTCGTAAAACGGAGTGAACTTCTATCCATTCTTTCAATATTAAGCAAAATAAGTAAAGCTCGCAAATTTAAGAAAGGATCTTGTCATAAAAATAGTTAGCATAGTTGTTAAAAATTCTTCAAGATTGAAGTACATTACAACTTCAGTTAATAGATGGCACTGTGCCGGAATTTTAATTCATCTAGATAACGAAGTAGACATGTCATTCTAAATTTTACCGCTTAAAATTGTCAATAACAATTAATTTGATGTATTTATAGCGACATATAAATGTTTGTATAAATGCCTTTTCTATAAAAAAATATTATTATCTAAATTAAAACAACAAACATCCACAAAAAACCTCAACTCAGTTCGTTCTCTAATGTAATATTATTTTGTATTACGCAAACAGGTATGATATCTTAATCTAAATAAATGAATATTTCACACTAGTGATTGTTTTAATGCATCATTAACTGCGCTTGTATTTATTTTATTATAATTACTCAGACGACTTGCAGATTGCTATAATTATATTTACATTTACATGATACAGTGAACGGAACGCTAGAATAATTTGCGTAAATACCAAACCTGTTTTACAGGTACTAATTAAGATAGTTGGATGAAATTTTAAAGGTTTTTTAACCATTATATTATAATTAAATGGCAACACTAAATGCTTACATGCTAACTTGCTTCGCTTTTATATATTAAGGTGAACAACAGCTGACTTGTGGCAACCATGTACGGGGCGATAAAGCAGAGGTTAGACCCCAGAGACCGACATGGACAGACGACCTGGTTAGGTTACTGAAGTCCTTCCGCAAACTAACCTTAATGGCATGGGTCGGTATTGACTGATGATTGTAATAATAAATGCTGATCTTTTTGACACGTTGTAAATAACGATAGCAACACTCTTCTTAATACTAAAAGGTACTAACTAGAATCATGATCATGCAGCCAATAAGAGGAAAGAACCGAAATCTATGTATAAAACTACTTAAAACTTCTGAAAACTAGCTACGTTTTAGCCAATCCCCGCGAAATTATGGATAGATTAAGAACAAATATAATGGATGACATGACTGGATAATCTATGTTTAATTGCAATTTAATCGAATTATGTTTTTATTGAAACTTTGAATTTACATTGCAGTTTATTAAATTCCTATTTACACCTTTTTCAAGTTAATATTAATATTACTATGATTACTTATTATAACATAACGGAAAGTTGCATTATGTTATATATCAACAATGTTCTCAAAAAAAAAACAGGAAATTATTAGGAAAAAACATTATCGAAATAAAATGTTAGATAACTATTTAAATTTAAAATAAAACAACGATAATTATAAATAAATTATTAAATTAAACTGTTACTTCTGTATTCTCACATAAGGAATCAATATGTATGAATAGTCACTCGCATGCTTTAGGTGCATTCATATTTTTTTACTATTTTTGCAATAATTAATAATCTAAACTCTTTGTGAAAGGTGAGTTTATGAGTGAGAATGTAAAGAAACATGTCCTTAACGCTAATGACGAAAAATAATTATGTACAATGTGTTTTACAAAAAACTGATTTATAAAGTGGTAATGTACAAATAGATTTTAAGAAAACAGTCGAAGATCAAATCTTTAGACTTTTAAATAATTCGGTGTGGGTTCAATGTTCTTATAGAAGACGAACGAATACATAATGTAAGCCTATTCTTATAGCAAACATACTCAATTCGAGCATTCATTATTCGTTTCGTTCCTCTTTCTTCACCGTAACTTTCCAATCCTCTTTAAATTATAGTCGTCTACTTCTACTTTCTATATTTCCGTGCCTGTGGTTAAATTATACCTCAAGTGGAGCAGCCATTGCCAAAATTTTAGGAAACTAAGTTTATTTCAGATAGTTGAAAGTCGGTCTACTTCATTGAAAATTTACAATGAGCATCGTACAGCAGGGTTTGTTATGGCTTTGTCTTGTAAATATATTTAGTAGTTCTGAAGCAAGCACGTGTGAGGAATACGTTTGTCTTCCCGAGGTGCAAAGATTCCAGGAATATATCGGTTTTAACACTATACCGGGACAAGATTTGTGTAAGTACATAATTTATTTTTTCACTATTCCATTATCACATTTAACTTGCAAATATTCATATCACGGACTGCTAATTTATTCAAGTAAGTCAGAGAGTAAATTCCTCCTTAGAAAGACTTTTGCACAACTTTGTTTTACGTAGCGATGCTAAGATAATTTCCTTTTTGTTTGCTTTTTACGAAGCTTAATGACTATGTTGTCTAGATGTCTACGTCTGTATTTGCTGCAAACAATTTAGTTTCTCAAAATAAAAATAAAAACTACGCGCATATAAGACTACCATAAAGCACAATACATAGATACATATACTAGATATCACAATCTCAGAAAATATATTCTATTAAAAAACACCTTTGCACATCTATATCATTGTAGACCCGGCAGTAGATTTCTGGAAAAGATTAGGAGATGCGCAGGGCGTGCAAGCTTCGGTGTTCGAAGGTGTGCGAGGGTACCCAGTAGTTATACTCAAATGGCCTGGATCAAATTCTACATTGTCTAGTGTCTTGTTAAACGCACACATGGATGTCGCTGCCGCTTATTACAGGGTATGTTCTACTGCTTGATATTTACGTTTAAAGGTTCACCCTTCGTTGTGTATCATCGTAAGATTGTGTGCGTGTAATAAGTAATGACATCTAGCGACATCTCACAGAAATTTAATGACAGTTCATATAATGTCGGGAAATGACACAATGACATCAAATTGTCATTAATTCGTTCAATTCGCGATTTACTGACAGTTTATAATATGGCTAGTGCTATTGTGATCTGATAAATATTACAATCGGCCAGTGACATAACATTATCCCAAAACACAGATTATCGTAACGTAAATAAATAGATTATATCTATATTGAAATTGAAATATTTATAATGGCTTTTATATTTTTTGTAGGAAAAATGGACATATCATCCATTCTCCGGCAGGATTAATAATCAATGTGAAATCATAGGCCGCGGCGCTCAGGGCGTAAAGGCCGCCGCCCTTCAGTACTATGAGGCTCTCAGTCGGCTGAAACAGTGCAATATCACCTTGCTCAGGGATGTGTATTTAGTGTTGACACCAGGTAAATACGCACTTTTTTATCGAAGAATGTGGCAAACGACCAAGCGATTTGCCCAATATTAAGTGGCCACGACCCATAGGCATCTGTAACAACCTAATGAGTTGCAGATGCGTAGTCTGCCTTTAATGGCTAGAGGAGAGAATAAACAGAAAAATACGATATATAATACATATGAATAAGCCGCCGGCACTTCACTCATGGGACGGAAAGCAAAATATTCTACTTCACGCCTGTCTTCTGTGGGGTCGTGTTATTGTAAAGTGCATGGTGGATTTAAATAGGTGAAACATAATACAAAGAATCCTTTTATTATGTAGACAAGAACATAGAATAATCTCCTAGAAAAACTGCTATAGAGTTTTTTTAAATGTTATACTTTATTTAAAAAAGTAAAAAAATAAGCTACATATGCATAGAGGACATAAATATATGCGATGCAATAGGGAATAAAAGATATGAAATTGACAGATGGTATAAGCTTTTCTCAAAATGGCTTGAGAATTTTCGTGCAAACTGAAGTATTCCGGAGTATGAACGTAGGAGTGGCCCTGACCGTTGGTATTGCAAGTGAAGGATCAGAATTAACGGTCTACCACCAAGATAAAACACTAATTGGTAAGTCTATAAAACTTCTGATGCATATTATCTTATGTCTTTATTGTATAAATATTATACTATTTAAAAAAAGACACTTAATTCGATTTCCAACGAATTTAAAAATGCCAAAATATTTGATATTTTGTATCCACCAACGATATAGATCGCTTAATAAACAGTATGTCTAATTTGATTGTGATTAGTGGAAACATAAGTTTAATTTGAGAAAACATATTTGGTAACTTATCGTAAAAATAAATAACTTATCTATTCTAATCCAATATGTAAATTTTTCAAAGAAAGTTGATACAACTTATATTCTAGCCTAAACAAACAATACAGAGCTAAACTAATGCATGTCGTACATTCAGATAAGAACCAGACACCCATTTGTAACTACTATAAATTTGAATGTAAAATTGTTTGTTTGTGACGCCTTGACGTCTTAAGCGATTCAAGCGATCATTTAGTTTTTTGAGCACACATTGACCTTCTAACCTAAAAAAAAAGAATTTAAGGAGATCAATGCGAACAAAGCTAGTTTTCTAATATACAATTATAGAATCATCAAATTTTGTATTCAGATACTGTTTTTATTTTTAGATTTATTTATGTGGGTTGGTGTTTTTCTCGTGAGAAGGCGAATTTCGTAACACCTTCGTTTGTACTTGCATTATTGTTTATTGATAAAAATTATTGTCAAGTCGTAAATGTGTACCGCGATGGCGATGGCGATGGCGATGGCGATATATGACATCACTCGAAAACTAATCTTTGCCGAAAGAATATGATTTCACAAAAGACAACGCAGATCGAAGCTCTGTCGCCAACGTAATAAGATGTTGTTCACCATCCGTTCCAGGTTTGCAGGCAGATTGCTTCGGACAATCTGCATTCACAGCATTCTTAATAGATGTGAATATAACAGCGGCTGGACCGGTATGATGATATAATTTTATACAAAATTAAAATTATTTATAAAATGAGTTTCATACGTTTCTCACCAAGATTTATTTTGCCTATATTTACATAATTTTATTTTGAAAAAAAAATAGTTTACTTGTATACTCGTATGCGTGCGTACATTTATTAATGTTTAGTTAAAATTTTAAGAGACCTAAGTATCTTTCGAGGTAATAAGACCGTGTCAATAAATAAATCGATCGAATAATCGATTTGCACGTTTGTATATTCATCCACAGGAACACCAAGCGCCCCCTTACAGGCCTCGTCGTGGGTCGCTTTCTTGAATTTGTTCTTTGCATCTCTATCCTTAATTCTACAGGTTGACTACCTACCTACATAAATACAATATTTTCCAGTGCATCGCATTCTACAATGCTTACGTTCAGTACAGAGAAGAGCAATATAAAATAGCAATAAAGAGTAACGATTACTCTGAGTACACTGCAATTAACTACGTCGGTCATTTAGGACCTAATATTGTGAGTATTATTTTATATGTATAAACATTGCGGGAGCACTGCCACGAGTTAAAAACTAAAACAAACCATGCCAGGGCTCGTCAGAGATTTAGGAAATAGTACACAACAGATAAAGCTGAAAAAAAAACTTATGTTTGAAAAAATCCCAACCATTTTTGAATTTAGTCTGTTCCCTTTATATTTTTGGTATCTAATAAACTCGGTGAAAGTTGGATGCAATGACATTATGAAAATGAAACAAATACTTTTTACACCTTACTCGGCAACGCATGACTGGTCCAAGTAGTCATTTATAAATGGATAATTCTGTTTCATAAATCTTATCTGCTTGATTCCTGGTAATAATTGTTTTCAAAAATTTTCTTAAGTACTTAAATTTGCATTTACAGGACGAGGTACCGTTTCGTACCATACCGGCAAGTCTAACAATTTTCTTGAGCGTCAACTTGGCTCACAAAACCTCGATGGATCAGTTCAAAAAAGTTGTAAGAAATGTTTCTCATAGAATATGTTCACATCTAAGTACCTAATAATGGGTCAATAATCCTACTAATATTACAAATGCCACAGTTTGTAAGTATGAATGTGTGGATGTAGGTAGTCTTTCACGCAAAAACTACAGAATGGATTTTAATGATACTCTACAATAAAATAGCTATACATCATAATAACATATAGGCTATAATTTATAAAGAAATTGTGTGAATTGTCCAAAATAAAACAATAAGTGTCATGTAAGCAGGAAATAATTCCGCCATATACGAGCTATTCTGCTGTGCGCTGCAAAAACCGTTAGATATACACGTATACAATGTATAATGGAAATGTTTACTTAATTAGTCCTACAAAAAATATATTATCGCCAAATTAATGCAAATCTTTCTTTACCAGCAAAATGGATGGGAATCAGAGGCCGTTGAAATTTTCAGACTTTTCACGTTTGAGAGATCTTTAATAACGATTGCAAATGACAGTAATCCGTATTGGACTGCACTGAAAGAAGCCTTCGAAGAATTGTAAGCCTTAAAATAAATACCTCAAAGTAAATATATATCAGCCCTGGACATGTTCTTACTTAGCACCAGCCCCTACTGATATTTTTTATAATGAATCAACTAGTGCTCGACTGAATCCCACCTGATGTTAAGTGGTCTAAAGATGGTACGCACTTGTTTAGAAATATCCTATTCAATCTTGAAGGTACCCACGCCACAATCTGACTGAAATACTCATCATACTTTGCCGTTCGCAAGACGAATGAAGATTCGAATCGCTTCATTCGAACGCGCGATATCCCTATTACCAAAGGATTATTTGTGACTGAAGGGTCACTGTTTGCCTAGAGGAGGCATTTACAGCTACACTGGGCTCGAGGCGCCTAGCCTTAGCTCTCTTAGCTCGAGGGATCCAATGTGAAGGGAGCCTCGGCTCGGGCCGTTACTTAATTATTATAACCGGATTAGGAGGCCGTCAAGCGCTCCATGGAGTAACAGGGATCAAGGGCCCCCGAGAGGAGACCTCGGCTTGGGTTGAGCTGGCTCATTATGCGTTAAGCATTCCGATTCGAGGGTGCCCGAGAGAGCCGAGCCTCGGCTCGATCAGTAGCCATTATCTGATTACAAGTATTATTACAACTAACATTACTACCACTTCGGAAAGCGTTAGCGCTGGGAGAAGAAGCGGCGGAAGAAACTCCAGCAACGCTCCTGTCATTAATAAGGGAGAAGACCTTGCCAGCTATGTGGCTGTATCAAGAGTTAGAGGGCCGTCCTCGCCAGCGAGAACGGTGTGTGATTTGGCTGCGAAGTTGTTTTCAACCTAGCCTGTGCGATGGTTATTGCATCGTCTCGATAGTCGAGTAGCTAACGAATTGGGATGATCGGCGGCGGAATCGAAATAACGGCGCGATGCCAACTTCAGGTGTTGAGCTATGGTGGGCAGCTCTAAGTCCACGTGTAAATCGATGTTGCGCATGAACTACGGCGTTCCTGTGGCCCTGCACAAGAATCTGTTTTGGATCATCTGAAGTTTTTATTGAATAATGGAGACAGTACTATGAAAGGATGGAGACCTGCCGTATGTCTAAACGTCCGATGGTAGAATGGAGATGGGGGAATTAATTAGTGTAATTCCTGCGAACACTCCCCAAAATACAATCTGTAAAACACCGAGAGGCTAGCCACTTTGCGTTTGTGCTCAAGACTGGTTAAATTAAGGTCTTGGTCACTGATCAGCCTCTTGCCCCGCCTCTCCGCCGAATCTAATGCTGCGTTGGTATTTGGCTGCGTCTGCCCAGATATGGCAGCAGTACTCCAAGCAGGGTCTGGATCTGTGCTTTGCATATAGTAAAAAGCTGTCCTAGTGTGAAGTATCGCCATACCTTTAAAAGGAATCCAAGCTTTCTAGCAGCTACCTTCGCCTTAGATTCGATGAACCGTCCGAAGTTAAGATTCGCCGAGATCTCGACTCCCAGTAACTATAGACAGTCGGCGAATTCCAGAGAGACATTTTGAAAAGTCGGACCTAAGGTGAACTGACTCCTTTTTAGTTTTTTGGTGCGGTTGAATTTCATAAGATTGGCATTGTCCCACCAGGAGACTGCCTCGAGTGTGTGATAAAGACGCTCTACCATGGCCTTTCGTTCTGATTGCACACAGTACTATAGGTCCGACCATTCGGTAGATATCTTACTACAACTGTGCTGTCGTCTGCATAGATGACAGTTGTAGTGAGAGTTGATCCATAGATACCGGGAATGAGCAGGTCATTAATGTGCAGCAAGAATAGAGTGGCACCTTATTTTATTCAATAATTACCATTGCTTAAATACGTTTTTATGTTACAGAGACATTAGTATTACACCACGAACAGCGCCATCAATATCAGAAGCGAGGATTTTGGCAAACGCTGGCATCCCTACATTTGGCTTGTTACCAATTCGGAACACACCGATTTTAGTAAATGCCGTAAATGAGCGGCTATCTATACCTGTCTTTCTTGATGGGATCTGTATCTACGAACAAGTGATACCAAGCCTTGCCAATTTACCTGAAGATGTCGTCGCAGATGATCCCCGGACTTATTTAATAGAACCTTCTATTGTTTAAAACTGTACATTTTAATATCCTGAATTGGTAATCCTTAAGCAGACATAATTTTGTGTAAGACTAGAAAAAAAGTTACTGTTACCCATGATCTTTATTATTTTCATCCAACAATAAGTAAGTTAATGCCAAGCACAAGTATTAGTGAAAACCGAACGAAATTCAGAGCTGCTACTAGCCTATGTATGGCAGCGGAAGGGGTAAGATAAAAAAAAGAAAAAAATGAAGGTAAAGAAATAGTAACTCCAGTCCTTACCCGTTATAACTCAGAATTATCTATCTCACATACAGTCGTCCACTGCTCGACGTAGCGCTTTGGTTACCACAAAAATGATGACTATATAGTACTAAATGGATATAATTTATACTCTTAGGGTCTGTTTCAGAAAGTCTGGGTAAAGTGTCTAACACTAGCTAATTAATTGTCAAATAAATTAGCTGACACGTAAAACTTCCCGTTAAAATAGTTTGCGTTTCACAAACGAAGTTAATGTGTCAATCAAGAAACGTAAGATAAATGTCAAAGAAAGAAATAATTTTTCAAAAATACTATAACCACCCAGTAACGTCCTTAGCTGACTGATGATTCAACCTATTACGAATTTACTTGGCACCTTATTAACCAGTCTTAGACTTTATTGGTACGATTGGATACGTTGCAAGTTGTTTTTCAGGGCTGTATTTGGAAATTCTGAAATAGACCCTTAGGATACATCGTATTTCTGTGAGGTGTTTTTTTACCGATCAGCACCATGCATGTCTCTTTTACTATGCAAATAAAAAGGGTGATATCGCTAAGTATGTCAATTGATTATAATAGGAATTTAATTTTAAAAAAATATCCGTTGTTATCTAACCAATATTGTAATATGGGTTTCGTCAATTTTTTTTTTCACGAAGTCAACAAAAATCTTTCGTGAGTTTTACTTTTTCGTAACTTTGTTCTATAGGCGTCCATAATGATGTACTTTCAGATTAATTATATTTAGAATCTTAAGAAAAATATCACATACACAGCGTCATTTGCTTTTAGATACGGTACAAAGTTAATAAAAAAATTGAGAAATAATCGTTTGAACAAAAAAAAGAAATAAAGCTCTCGTATATTTTGACCCCATTAAGATATGGAGATATTATTAGTTATTCCATTTCCACGTAACCTTTATTTTAGGTTTTAGGTTCGTAAATGAGTCAGGGATCGCCTGATCTGATGAATATGCTTTGAAGAACAATAATATCTGTCGAATTAAAATAAAACTTATTGTATTAGGGTGTAAGAAGTCTTCAACGGTTTTTTATGAAATTAAATTTTATTAGGAAATAAAGTTAAAGTTCCGTTTCCGATTTGATTTTTTTAAAAGGAACCCTAATATATGAATATAAAGATAATATCGTAATGAGGTTAATAAAAAACTCTTATAATTATTACCCTCCGACTATCTTTTTCTTTCTATTAACTATTATACTTTAATACATTCTACTTATTTGTAAAGTATAAATACCTTTGTATTTACTTATTCTTATATTTACAATACTAAAATAATGTTTTTAATATTGATATACGTTGCGACATCAATACTTGTCGGCGGTGCCTCTTGCGCAAACATCGAACAATTATCTAGAATTGCCGAAGTCCGACGGTTTCAGCAATACATACAGATAGACACCATCTCAGGACAAGATCTTAGTAAGGATTTTATGATTCACTTTATTTTTTTAGTATCAACTTTGCTTAATTTTTACATTTCTATAAAGTAGCAAACATTATTTTTAAAACGACACAAAATCGTCAATTATGCGAAGAGTACATCATGATTAGCTTAATTTCGGAGTTGTATACATTTTCTGGCTTAAAAATTATATTAATTTAAGTACTTATTTATTGTTTTCATTACTAATAAGTTATTAGTAAAAAAACGTTTTTTTTTCTGTGCGTAATAGGCAAATATTGAAACAATTGAACTCTAACTGCACGAAAAGTTACATTACATTAGACATTTAGATTTTACATTTACGGTTACATTATCAAAGTGCAATTTTAAAATTCTAGTTTTGTTTACTCTAATTGAACATAGCAAGTTAAGCTAGATCACATATGAGTAGGTTTTAAAGAAGTGAAAAACAAAAAAAAATGTCGTAATCGTAATTCCAAATCTAAACAGCCATTATTACTATCACTGCCTACTCTCCTGCGTTATAAGCGCGGACGTTTATTTTAATACGATACGAATTTAATTTAGATAAGTAATAATGCATCATAATTAACAATGTAGCACCGGCTGTCAATTTCTGGAGGAAGCAAGCGATAATTGCCCGAGCGAAGTTCTCCACTTACGAGGTTATAGAAGACTATCCTGTGGTAGTCCTAAGATGGCCAGGAAAGAATTCCTCACTGAGCAGCATAGCTCTTGTCACTCATATGGATGTTGTACCAGCCGACATGAGGGTAGGTATTTTAGCTAAGTAGCTATGTTATTGTTGTTTTATACTAGGGATCCGCCCGGCTTTGCCCGGGTAGCCGTTTCGGAATATATACGTGCACAAAAAAATAAAAAAATCTTCCCACGGGAACCGTACATTTATCCGGGATAAAAAGTGGCCTATATGATATTCCAAATTGTAATCTATCTCTGTGCCAAATTTTATCTAGATCCGTTCAGCCCTTTTCGCGAAACAAACAAACATCTATACTTACAAACTTTCGCATTTATAATATTAGTATGATTTAGAACAAATTGTCACGTAATCTAAGTTGTAAATTTCCAAAAGAATAACTCGAAGATTTCATTAACATTGTCAACTGTCAACTGTACTGCCCAAATCCATTATACTCCCCGCTTACTTGACCGCATAACGCTTAGGTGGACGTCCACCTAAGCGTAAAGAGGTTGAGCGTACATACGCCGCGTGAACCTTTTACATACACCTTCTTATACATCCAAAGATAAAAGAGAATAATACCTTAAAACCCAGTTGGAGTAAAATAGTTTATTGAAATGAATCACTTGCATATCACCAGAAAGCCATCAAATAAGCTAATTTCAGGAAGGCTGGACATACCCGCCGTTTTCAGCACACATAGACGACAATGGTGACATTTATGGTCGCGGCACACAAGATAAGTCTGTCACGATACAACAGTACGAGGCTCTCACGCGAATGAGGAAACACTCCGCTGATCAACTTAGGGATATCTACATGATTCTCACGCCAGGTATGTGTTCCTTTTTACTGAAAGAACTATCCTTTCCAGAGATAAAGTATCATATTTTTATTTTTTATTTTAATGTTCTTCTAAACAAGAAGATTAAAGGTTTAAGGATATATCTGGAGTAAACATGTGCATGGAAATAGTAATCGACTTTTGCAACAGAAATTTTATAGATGTGTTTAGAGGTACACTGAAAATTAACATAAGAAATCTGCGATTGTTTGGCCTAGAGCATTGACTATGGTAATGATCAAGTTAGAGATCGCCCAATGATCGAAACTCGATTATAATTCCTTTTTTATTTATAATATAGAAAAAGTTTAGGTTTCTCCAAAACTTAAACTACATTAAATTGTCCCAACACGGACGGCCGTGTTGGGTACACCGGAAGTCTGAGAGATTTTCGTTGTATTTCACTCATATTAGTATAAAAAGCATAGATGCTCAATATAAATACATTTTTTTAAACTAACTTTAGGAAACATCGGTGTATTTTGAACATTAGTGTTTAAACGTACAGAGAACAGTGGTAGAGCCCGCAACAACAACATGTATTGCCGAATGGGCTGGGTCGACCGACTCGGTGAAATACCACGACCTCACAGAAAACAGGCGTGAAGCTCTCTGCGTTTCGCCTGATGAGTGAGGTGCCGGAGTCCTAATTTCAGTCCTCTTCCCCTTCCCACACTTTCCTCATAAGGACAGGACGGGAAGAGGATTAGATGCGGAGGGGGTTAACGGGGAAAGGGAAATATCCTTTTACCTGTCTGTGCCGTGCCATCATAAGACTACTTGGCTTTTATTTAAAAAATGTTCAAAATCAATTAATATTTTGTAAAATTATTGGTACTAAAGTTGAATTATAAGAATGTTCACACGTTGACTTAACTAATATTAGTTATTCAATGTAAAATCATGAGATTTAGATTAAATAACTAATAACAAATAGCAACTAACAGATTATCGTAGATTTTTATAAACAACAGGACTTCTCGCTTTATATTTTTCATGGTGTCATCTAAATTGAAATTATAAGATTCACTTTTTAATCCACTTCCATCGGCGACGTGATTTTTTTAATCCATACATCTACACTCGGCTCGTCGGTGAAGAGTACCCGTCCTTATATCGTCTTTCTTTACTATGTGTATGTGTAACTAATCTGATCGATACAAGTTCTCCTTGGACGTCCCCTGCCAACACCGCCACTCACTTTTGCAACAACAATTTTTTTAAAATAATAATAATAATAATATCCTAGGACATATTCACACACAGCCATCTGATCCCAAACTAAGCAGAGCTTGTGCTATGGCTACCAGATTACTGATATACTACATATACTACTTTTCTTTTGTAAATTCATAGGTACTTAAATAGATAAATTACACCCAGACTCAGGACAAACAGACATGTTCACGCACACAAATGTTTGTCCTGGGTGGGAATCGAACCCACGACCTGCGGCGTGAAAAGCAAATATCTTACAAACCACGCCAATCGGCCCGTCTGTTTGTTTGTCTTCTGTGTTTCTCTTCTTCATCCTTCCAACATGGCCAAACCGCTTAAGCATACCTTTCTCAATTCTAGTTACAAGTTCCACTTTCAACTCACTATTCCCATTATAGGATTAGAATAAAAATAGCTCTTTCTCTCTTTCTTTTTCATCATCTTTAATCCTATTATTCAACGTCACGCCTGCCATACTATTAATGATCGCATAACAACGGTGTACACTTTAAGAACAGGCTTTTCCTGCCTAACCCAGTTCTCACTTCCATACATTAAACTTGTACAGTGTTGTGTATTGCTAGATGAACCTTCATAGATATATTCCGACTCCTCACTACTGTACTGCCTATGCTCATTCATTGTATTTCCCGTATTCTCGTCGTTCAAAATCTTTAACGTGTCTACCACCTCTACTAAACATACATCCTAAATACACAAACTCTTCCACCTGTTCCAATTCGATGACGAAAACACGACCTGATCATAGGCATAAAAGACATGTTACAACTAGGTCACCCATCTTTAATCCACAATCTTCGATCTTCATCGATAATTGCTCGCTTTATATTATTCTTATACGGTATTTCTGCTATGTTATAGAAATTATTTTATTTATATTTTTTACAGATAAAGAAATGGGATCAAGAAATGGTATTGCACCGTTCTTACAAACCAAAGTGTTTAAAGAGATGAAAGTTGGTTTTTTCCTTAGTATTGGAGTGCCCTCAATGAGGCAAAACATCGCCTTACTGTACCGCGGCAAGACACGTTGGTGTGAGTGAAACATACTTGTTCCATTCTATAGTACCAATTTTGTGTTCATTCTCAGACAAAAATATTAAAAAAAAAATTACTTTCCTATTAGTTTCAAAACGAGCAATTGAGTCTTGCATAGTTAATAGTATAGAAATGAACAAGCAATTGAGTCTTGCATAGTTGATAGTATAGAAATGAACAAGCAATTGAGTCTTGCATAGTTGATAGTATAGAAATGAACAAGTAATTGAGTCTTGCATAGTTGATAGTATAGAAATGAACAAGCAATTGAGTCTTGCATAGTTAATAGTATAGAAATGAACAAGCAATTGAGTCTTGCGTAGTTGATAGTATAGAAATGAACAAGCAATTGAGTCTTGCATAGTTAATAGTATAGAAATGAACAAGCAATTCAGTCTTGCATAGTTGATAGTATAGAAATGAACAAGCAATTGAGTCTTGCATAGTTGATAGTATAGAGATGAACAAGAAATTGAGTCTTGCATAGTTAATAGTATAGAAATGAACAAGCAATTGAGTCTTGCATAGTTGATAGTATAGAAATGAACAAGCAATTGAGTCTTGCATAGTTGATAGTATAGAAATGAACAAGTAATTGAGTCTTGCATAGTTGATAGTATAGAAATGAACAAGCAATTGAGTCTTGCATAGTTAATAGTATAGAAATGAACAAGCAATTGAGTCTTGCGTAGTTGATAGTATAGAAATGAACAAGCAATTGAGTCTTGCATAGTTAATAGTATAGAAATGAACAAGCAATTCAGTCTTGCATAGTTGATAGTATAGAAATGAACAAGCAATTGAGTCTTGCATAGTTGATAGTATAGAGATGAACAAGAAATTGAGTCTTGCATAGTTAATAGTATAGAAATGAACAAGCAATTGAGTCTTGCATAGTTAATAGTATAGAAATGAACAAGCAATTGAGTTTTGCATAGTTGATAGTATAGAAATGAACAAGCAATTGAGTCTTGCATAGTTGATAGTATAGATATGAACAAGCACTTCAGTCTTGCATAGTTGATAGTATAGAAATGAACACGCAATTGAGTCTGGCATAGTTGATAGTATAGAAATGAACAAGCAATTGAGTCTTGCATAGTTGATAGTATAGAAATGAACAAGCAATTGAGTCTTGCATAGTTGATAGTATAGATATGAACAAGCAATTGAGTCTTGCATAGTTAATAGTATAGAAATGAACAAGCGATTGAGTCTTGCATAGTTAATAGTATAGATATGAACAAGCAATTGAGTCTTGCATAGTTAAGAGTATAGAAATGAACAAGCAATTCAGTCTTGCATAGTTGATAGTATAGAAATGAACAAGCAATTGAGTCTTGCATAGTTGATAGTATAGAAATGAACAAGCAATTGAGTCTTGCATAGTTAATAGTATAGAAATGAACAAGCAATTGAGTCTTGCATAGTTAATAGTATAGAAATGAACAAGCAATTGAGTCTTGCATAGTTGATAGTATAGAAATGAACAAGCAATTGAGTCTTGCATAGTTGATAGTATAGAAATGAACAAGCAATTGAGTCTTGCATAGTTAATAGTATAGAAATGAACAAGCAATTGAGTCTTGCATAGTTAATAGTATAGAAATGAACAAGCAATTGAGTCTTGCATAGTTAATAGTATAGAAATGAACAAGCAATTGAGTCTTGCATAGTTGATAGTATAGAAATGAACAAGCAATTGAGTCTTGCATAGTTGATAGTATAGAAATGAACAAGAAATTGAGTCTTGCATAGTTAATAGTATAGAAATGAACAAGCAATTGAGTCTTGCATAGTTGATAGTATAGAAATGAACAAGCAATTCAGTCTTGCATAGTTGATAGTATAGATATGAACAAGCAATTGAGTCTTGCATAGTTAATAGTATAGAAATGAACAAACAATTGAGTCTTGCATAGTTGATAGTATAGAAATGAACAAGCAATTGAGTCTTGCATAGTTAATAGTATAGGAATGAACAAGCAATTGAGTCTTGCATAGTTAATAGTATAGGAATGAACAAGCAATTGAGTCTTGCATAGTTGATAGTATGGAAATGAACAAGCAATTGAGTCTTGCATAGTTAATAGTATAGGAATGAACAAGCAATTGAGTCTTGCATAGTTAATAGTATAGAAATGAACAAGCAATTGAGTCTTGCATAGTTGATAGTATAGAAATGAACAAGCAATTGAGTCTTGCATAGTTAATAGTATAGGAATGAACAAGCAATTGAGTCTTGCATAGTTGATAGTATAGAAATGAACAAGCAATTGAGTCTTGCATAGTTGATAGTATAGAAATGAACAAGCAATTGAGTCTTGCATAGTTAATAGTATGGAAATAAACGAGCAATTTTTAGCAAAGTGATTTTTTTGAAGGTATTCGAAAGGCGAAAACTTACGTATTACTTATAAGTCGCTCAGGTATGTATGAGCTACGTAACTGTAAACTAAGCCTGGGATCAATATGAATGTATGTAATTGTATTTTTATATGCAGTTATCTGTTTATTTAGAATCTTCGTCTTATAAGCATAAATAAATATTGCAACAATTTCTCGTATGGAATTTTATTGTATTTTATTAATTTTTTATAGCCATACAAAAATCTGCATCTAATTTATATTCGCGTAAAACGGTAATGTATGTCACTTCCCGACGGTAGACCGAAAACCTACCAGCAGATGTTCAATTCTTCAATACCAATGCTACTGTTTTAATACTGCCGTCAATTCAACGGTTACGAATTTTTTGCGAGTTTGCAGCTTGATTAACAGAATCGGAGGGTAGTTGTATATTTTTTTACTTTTTCCTGCGTTCGAAGTCAAATGTTCTGGACCCAGTGGTGACAGCTCTTTGTTGATTGACCCGGCTATTTCAGCAGATGGATCGGTAAATATAATAAAAACTCATAGAATTATTCCAAAATGATTTGTGAAAGAAAAACATTGAAGTTATTTGGAAGCAAAATAATGCGAGTTGAATAAAAGTAATTTGGAAGAAATTTATGTTGTGACTGTTCGAGGTAAAATAATGGGCGCGTATTTATTTATTTTATTATTGAATAATTAAGCTTAATTTTTCAATAGTAATTTCTAATATTAATTTTAAAATTGTTTTACTACGTGAAAATAAAAAGTTTATTTACAATAAAAATATTTCTATATATATATATGCATAACTTATTCGTCATAGGTATTGACTATGGATATATTATATTTGAAATAATATTTTTCAGTGTGGACGCTTTTATATGTCTTATACAAAATACAGAAATGAACAATATAAACTAGCCGAAGAATCGAACTTTTGCGACATACGACATTACCGTCATAAACTTCGTGGGACCAAAAGTAAGACTCAAATAATATCAGACATTATAGTGTTAGTAAATTCGACGACCTTCTAGTGTATCCGTTATAGTTTGTTTGAAAATAATAACCAGTGCGGTAAGCAGATGTCACGGATTTTCAGTTGGCGCGCTCGTGGCACACCTTTCTCGCTTCATCTATTGTTAATTTGTTTTGGGTTTTTTGTACGGATATGAGTGAGATGAATTTATCTCCGTAAACTAATTATATATTATGTATATATATTAACAGTGGTAGAGCCCGCAACAACAACATCTGTTGCACGAATTGGCCGGCTTGACTATCACGTTGAAATACCACGACCTCACAGAAAACAGACGTGAAATAGAAGTTCTCTGCGTTTCGTCCGATGAGTGAGGTGCCGGTCTAATTTTAGTCCTCTTCTCCATCCCACCCTTTCCTGATAAGGATAGGATGAGAAAAGAAAGAGGATTGGAGGGGGAGGGGGTTAACGGGTAAAAGGAAATATCCTTTTCATTTTCCTTTTTTTGTCTGTTGTTTTCCTCTGCCATTAAAGGTAGGCAATGCATCTGCAATTTGCCTGTTGCGGATATGTATAAGCAGCGGTCACTTAACATCAGGTGATCCGCTTGCTTGCTTGATAACATAAAAAATGTGATAGCAAGGTAAATGAAGCTTAGTAAAAAGAACGAGAGACGATGAAGGGATACAACATTTTTGCTACAGTAGGTATAATGGAGTTTTAGATTTTTGTCTCATTCATTCGTTCGTTTCAACTAATAATCGTCCACTGCTGGACGCAGGCCTCCCCCGTGAACCGCCACAAAGATCTATCTACCATCCTCATTCAGTGCCCTTCCTCAACCTTGACCAGACCGTCGGTCCATTTTGTGGGAGGTCTACTGACGCTGTGTCGCCTCGTACGAGTATTCCTTTTGGCTCCATCGGCCATCCGTTCTGCGAGTAATATCGAATAAATCCGACACACTGCCACCTAAGTTAAGTAATTTTGGTTTAATGAGAGAGAATGCGATATATCGCGTTGCGTTTTTATTGCGTAATATATTACTTACTACTAATTTTAAATAAAAATATAGCATATATTTTGCAGGCTTGGGTAACAAATATAATTACCTTCTATGTAATAGTCTGTGTAAAATTTAGTCAAATTCGCAGCACCCTTCGGCCCACACGAGTAACTTATGTGGTTAATGTAGATTTATTCTTGTATGTAGACTTCTACTATATATTTATACTACGATTCTTTTCTGGCGGTTAATACAAGCTTCTGTGATTTCGAAAAAATTGTAAGTAAATACGTGAATTTCAATTATGGCAAACGTTAATTATATCATCTATATACCATACATATATAATGGATGTATCGTGTAAAAGAGGATAAGTATAGAAAGGTGTGAATTCAAATATGACGGCTATAGAGTGGAAGAGGGGAACAAACTGCGCCGACCCTAAATAGATGGGAAAAGAGCAGGAAGCATTACATTACCTATACAAAAGAAAAAAAATCTGATATATCACACATCAACACACTGCCTGAGATTTCTGTTATTGCATAATTACCCCTGCGCAGCTGGGTGGGTCGCTAGTTTGGTCTAACCAAGAGAAATAAAATCATTATATTTTAGAGTTATATTTTACCAGAAGTTTAAGTGTGTAGGTGTTTTGTTTCATATAAGATAGGTTTAAAAGGGACTGGGATTCCGCACACCACACGCTCGCCGAGTGTCTTGCATGGGAGTCCGAGCGGCGGATTTTGGTTCAGGGGATCGGGCACAACATGACCCTGCCAGCAGTAGCAGCGGTTGCTCTGGCAGGGAAAATAAAATGGATGACGCTGATCTCCTTCTGTGAGGCCTTCATGGTTCAGAAAGAGACAGCGGAGCAGTATCGGGAGAGGGCCGATCCAGCTCGCAAATGACAATGTCTGTCCTGTGTAGAATTAAAGTAAGCTTACTGACCAAGCCGGCCCGTCAAATAGGATAAAAGTCGAATCACGGATTCGAACTTACGACCTCATTTCCGATAGTGCGTTATCGTATCGTTACCCATTAGGCTATTGGCGATTCATGTAACGAGTATTTAAAAAATGAATATTGTGAAGTTATTGTACTGCTTTTCATTGATTTATTCAAAACTGCAGCATTTGTACAAGAAGAAAAGAAAAGGCTTTAGAATACAAAACTACGTACATTTAATGACTGAAACTAATTTATGTACATTAAGATCATTTGTTGTCGCAGGTGTAGGCCGATAGCGAAGTTGATGATAAGGAACTGTTACTAACTAGTAACTACTACTTTTAATAGGTCAATGAATGGCTTGAAGAGGCAGGCGCCAACGTCAAGCTGAAGACGTTGCTACTACAGAATGCGGGCCCCGAAACTGTAGTAGATACATGTAACCCGTACTATACCACTTTGGAAGAGGTTTCCACGTCGTTGTAAGTTTTGTAATTATCATAGCCCTACGAATAATAATACCGCGATTGACTTCTTTTTCATATCCTTGATGTTACTTTTTTAATTCAATATCAACTAAAAAAAATACTTCATAGAACTACAGCATGTCAAATTAATAGCCACATTGCCAATAGGTAAATAGAGTATTTCTTGTCATAATTAATAAGCAGAAATTAGCCACGGTAAAAAGCCACAACATATGCCAGCCAGCCAGCCCTTCGCTCTCGTAGGAGAACCCTTGAATATGGTATATCGGTTAACTCCAATCACCTCGGCACCCACTTGACCATATACCATCAGGTATAGGTAAATTCTTTTCGGGGCTTAGGAATTTGGACTGTTAATTTTTTAGTTAAGTTTCTCACCCGGCCACGGTTTAAACTATAATGGAAGCGGCGTTTGGCTTTCGTAAAATAGACCTCAGACTCGGTAACGACGACCAACCATGCTGACATGAGGCTATATAATGTTAGGGCAATGAAAGTTTGCTGCCATATACCTATATGGCACCTTTTATTAACCTACACTACCTATATTTCCGAGGACGAAGGAAAATGGAAAACGACGCACCTAATTGCAAGAAATACACCATTTTTAACGGCAACGGGCGGAAAAGGTACAAATGCGCTGCCGTCCTTTTCGTTGGAAACAGGCGCGAAGTAGAAGTTCTCTGCGCTTCGTGCAATGAGTGAAGTGCCGGAGGCCTAATTTCAGTCCTCTTCCCCTTCATACCCTTGTCTCATAAGGATAGGATAGGTTTTTTGCCACCTTATACCATAAAAAAGAGGAGGGAGGGGATAAAAAAAGCATACAGACGAATTGACAACCTCCTCCTTTTAGAAATCGGTTAAAAAGTGAGGAGGGGTGAGGCCTGCCTGATGAAGGACCTCCGACAGTTCTAAAACTAGTCGGTGGATGCATACCTGAACGTCAGTTCAGCTGTTTTTAATTAACTTTGTTTTCAGAGATATAGCATTCTGCCCTCGCACCGCCTCTCAACCTGAAGAGGCCGCATATATAGCGGCTGCGGGGTATACAGTGCTAGGCATCTCTCCGATAACTGCCACTGAGAACCTCGTGCACGCTGTTAACGAACGGTTGAATATTAACACCTTCTTAAGTGGAATAACTATATTTGAAGAAATCTTTAAACAAATTTCCAATATACCAGCATTCAAAGTGTCGAACAAATCTAGCGATTATTTGAAGTCCAACAAAGTTAGAAAATGTTAGTCGAATGTCAGGTTCCAACAGTATATATGGTTGTATCGTTTTTATTAAGTGTTGCGGGATTTTAAGCTTAATTAGGAATATTAACTACTATCTGTTAACTGCTAAGTGTTAATGAGAACATTCATTAAATATATTAAATATATAGTATATGTATATATGTCGTTTTCTTGGTTTCTTTTCGCCCCCAAGATACTATATTTTCAATGAAATTACGGAAACGAAAAAAACGCTTTGTGATTTTTGCCTCAACTTCAATTTTATAGTCTTTAAGTGCTACTTTTTTTAAGTGTCTGTATGTAATATCAAAATAAATTTTCCATACTCAATACACATGATGTATGTACGGTACTTATAACAAAGTTTAGTTTTTCAACTTTGCAATTGAATAGCAGCAATACCGGGTGAAATGTAGCTCTATACAGATAAACAAAATTAAAATGCATATAATATCAAAATATGTGTTTTATTTTAGACGGTAAAAATAATTAATGCAAAAATACGATTGTAAACTTTTATTCTGCAAAGCGATTAATATGTTGTATTTATTAATCTCGACGATTTCTTAGCTTAGCTTGCATTGGAAGCTGTAACTTGAGCAATACAAGGTTTATGAAGGAAGTTTGAATTAAAAAAAGTTTATTAGTAATTTTTTATTGAATACTTATCCACACTTAAAAAACACGGCAGTCATAAGGACTGCCGACAAAAGTGAAAACTCGAAACAGATGCAACAATTGTTGAAACATAAATAAATTATTAACAAAAATAAACCCTAACCGATAAAACTCAAAATTGAATACTAGAAAAAGAAAAACTTTTTTCGTCGAAACTGTTCCAAATTGAAATAAGCACGTTGCTAACGTGCGCCGCGTGTGTCCGGCGCGCCGCGTGTGTCCGGCGCGCCGCGTGTGTCCGGCGCGCCGCGAGTGTAGATGTTCTGCTGTTGTTCGTTCCACCTTAAAAAACTTGCAACACGAACTTTTCTACAAATCCATGATATTTTTTACAAAGTCACAGAGATAATGCTTGTACTGACGAATTAGAAATATCTTATATCTTTGTCGGTTTCATTAAGTAAGTTCTCGGATCCTTGGCGACTTTGTCTTTTGGTAAATTAGCGAGACGCGGTATCACTTCTTCATAAATCTTGATACCTTCCAAGAAGGCAGATATAGGCACACGCTCGTTGACTCCATTGACCGCAGGCGTCGTGTGACGCAGCGGTGAGAAACCGAACGTAGGTATCGATTTGTCTACAATGAATTTAGCGTCCGTTGTGGTAGGTATTGTAGACGGCACGAGAGTAATGTTGCTGTGACATGAAAATAATAAGTATTATTTATATAGAACATCTTACAAGAAATTAAACATAAGAATCGTAGATTATAATATAGTATCATCACAATTGTAGGTACATGAAAATATAGCAATCTATTTACGAAAACTACAAAAAATCTCCATATACTCTTCCCTTATACTTTTACTTCATTAATACTTGCTAAATAAGCGGACATGGGGCCTATTTCTTTTCGGGTATGTACGGATTAGCATATTTCGTTGCTGTGTAATTAATGGTGTACTTACAGTGCTGCGAAAGCTCCTTCAATGGCCACCCAATAGGGGTTGCTATTATCAAGCTTTGTGATTAAACTTCTTGTTGCTTCGTAGTATACACTTATCTCAAGATTTCCAGTGTCTGAAGCCCAAGCTCGAACCTGCATATGAAATAATATAAATAAAATTATTTTAAATTAGAATTTAAAAATTGTTTTCTTCCATTGTGTAGTATTATCGTCAACATAAGAAATAATTATGTAAATAATAGGAAATAAATTAAAATTAAATATTTAAGGAGCAATCACGTCTATCAAATAAGCATACAATCTAGAATAAAAAGAAACAAAGTATGTATGGCCATTGTTAAGTGGTGGTAAAAATAATTCTGGCTTAACAAGTTGTACTAATTTAAATTATTGATTCTTTTACTAATCAAATAATATATTTTAAAACCATAATGATAACAAAATGCACAATATGTGCCTGTAAATGTCATTACAGTAAACTTACTGTTCTATTAAAATCTGCTACCGAAGTACTGTGCGCCAAGTAGACTGCATAATAATACGTGAACTGTGAGGGAACTATACGGTTCGGAACTACTCCCTGAAATATTGTTATGTGTTTACTGCAGTAATTTATCGAACAATATGAATCCCAGTTATGGGCACAAGCGGAGGAGTGGGTCGTTTCCTATTTGAATCCATCACACGGTAGGGGGCAGACGCTAGTTTGTTTGTATATAAAATCGGGTAAAGTTAATAGTAACTAAGTAACAGCAAGATTAATAAGCTCAATACTAGGATAAAGATGTACTGTATTTTATGAATTAACTTAGTACACAAACTTGAAAATGAAAAATGGTTTGATTGTAAACCACTTTTTAAAGTGGGATTTTGCAGTTAGAGGATAACAATTTAGTCATGCGTACCTTTACACCGATTAAATTGACTACTGTATATTCGCTAAAGTCAGTACTCTTTAACGATAATTTGTACTGCTCCCGTCTATATTGGGTGTAAGATTCAAAGAATTGGCCGCACTGAAAAATTTATAAATCACAAAGTTATTATGAAATTGTTTTTTTTAATAAAAATACCCAAATCGCAATCATACCGGGCCACTCGCAGTGGTCTCGACATCTGGCAGTAAAGCACTGTGTGTAGGTTCCCCAAAGCAATCGACCTGTAAAACTGAAACAAGTCCTTGTCAAGGTCTTTGTTCGTTATACGTTTAAAGAAGGATATGAATTATTGCATAAGGTTTTAAGTAAAATTCTATAACTGTAGTTTCATTATACTCACTGCATTGTGTTTTGTCTTGATTCAATATTTGGATATCTGAATTTGGACTAGGTAACCCAAGATCAAGAGCGACACCAACATTCATTTTTTGGAATTCTTTTGTTTTCACAAATAACGCCAAACCGTTTAACGATCCGGAAACTTCGTCTGGGAATAAAATATTTTAAACAGGTCATAAAGAACACTTTCTAGGCAATCACATTTAACATATACATATAGGTGACAAAAGTGGTTAAGGAAATGGCCCTACCTCGGGTTTTAAATAAAAAAAAGGTTTAATAACCGAAAACGAAAGTTATATAACTTTTAAATCTTTTTTCACCATTTGTACGAGACTTTGGGAACTAAGTATAGGCACTTTGCCTAGTGTAATCCACTATCTTCTACAGTGTTAACAAACTGATATTAGGAAAATACAATTAATTTTTGTATGGGATTTACGACGTATTGTTATCCTCGTCTAGCCCTGTCGGTTAAGATTATTTGTGGTTTTTTTTTAAATTGTGTTTACGTACCTGGTGTAATAATCATATACACATCTCTTAACAAAGTTTTATTGTTTTGTCTTATTCGACCCATAGCTTCATAGTGTTGAATTGCGATAGATTTAATATCTTGAGTACCACGGCCGACAATTTCACAGTCATCGTTAATGCGTGCCGAAAATGGTGTATACTCCCATCCGTCCTGCAAATATTACAAAAAAATAATTCTACCGACAAACACGTAGTGTAGTGTAACGGTAGTCAGATTATTATTGACGAAAGTTCTTAACCCGGACATCCTTTGTACATTCCTTCCGCTATGATCTTGAGGCATGGATTGTAATAAGTTGATCTATAAGCTAATAGTTTTACAGATAGCCATCGAGGAAGCTTTATTCAGTCAATTCAAGAAATTCAATTAACAACAAAGGGATACAGCGAAACAACTCCGTTCTAATCGGGTGTCTAAAACACACTTCTCTGGTTTTTTTAAACTTAAATAGACCGAACTGTTTCTCATTCACTTCATAAGGGATTTGTATATGTTTTAAAAAATACCTTATAATTAGCTGGAGCTACATCCATATGTGAAAGAAGGACAACACTGGTTAAATAAGAGTTGCATCCAGGCCATTTCAGTGCAATCAAAGGATAATTTGGCTTACACTCGTATACTTTTATTTCAATATCTTGGTCTGCTGCCAGTCGCTTCCAGAAGTCGACAGCCGGAACTAAAACATATTTCTATTACTAAATGATGGTTGAACCAACATTACTGCGGTATGCAGCATGATGTGAAAACAAGTCACGAAAAAAGGTAAACATATTCGTAACAAAAGTTCACAACTAACCTAGGTCTTGTCCAGGCGAAGTGTTTATAGTGATGTACTCTCGCAATTTTTCCACTTCGGAACTACATTGGCAAATGTTAGTGTTTGATGCAGCATAATTACTGAGATTTGCCAGAAACAAGCTCGACACTAACATTGTACATTGCATTGTTATTTGATAGATGACTTTGACTTTCCAATGATGTAAGCTTCCTGTAAATTATAATTATTATATTATTAATTTCTCAATTCGTCTAGAGCGCGTCCTTGTTTCACAACCAGATCTGATTTTTTTAAACAAAGGCTTTTAAGTGAAAATTTATAAATTCCATTTTTTTTTCGAAAAACTACTCTTTCTCACATTACGTGTGAAAGTATGTAAAACAAAAAATAATGGATGGACATGTAACCATCTATTATTCTATTAATGAATAATCAGTTTTTGTACAATACTAATATGGTTTCAGAAAGGCTGAGTGGTGTTACTTGCCCGGTCGGAGTCGGTGCGGGCACGACTACCTACAAATTGACTGTAAATGGATGTTAGTTTCACATTTATACTTTTTGATATGGTGGTATGCAAAAATGTAAATGAGTAATTGAAAAAAACATTACTGCAAAAGTATTTTGCCATACTTACCACCAATACTTATCACAGTCGATGAAAAAATAAGCATAACGAGCACTCATGTATGTACTTCGTTTAAATTGACTTTTAGTTTAGTATAATTTCATTGCAATTTGAATTCATTTCTTGTATAATTACTTTATGTTAATATACGTACTGGTAGACTAAACAATTATAAAAACTGTATTATTGGCAATGTTATAAAAAGTAATTAAATATTAATTCAGAGATTACGAATTCCACCGATATCTACATTTATTCTTTTCTATATTTATCATTATCGATATCGCGGTGGTCGTATGTTTGTTTGCCAATAAAATATTAAATATATTTTCACTTAACAAATATCTAACAATAAATACTCGTAAATACTAATTTGGTAAAGGAATGGTTTTTAAAATTAAGATATCAAGAGACAGAAGTAATTTTAAATAAATTTTTGCAATAAAACTGTGTGTTTTGTAACTAACAATTTAATTCTTTACATTATTCCTTAATTCTGTTAAAATGTGAGGTTAGAGTTTCTGAGATACAGGCCTTGGTCTAGTTCAGACTCTAGGCACACACAATAGTTAAAACATTTCTAGATGCATTAAACGCACCTCTTTAATCTATTGTTTTTTAATGTTTAAGTACAGTCGTTCTTGTAATCCCTCTATCCATTTTATTCATCGCTATCATTATTATCCAACGCTATCATTATTATGTATTGGTGAACATTTTGTCTCCGTCTGGTTGGGTATAAATATACAATACATTACGTCATTATTATTATTATGATAGTTCTTTATACAATAGTAGGTCTCGTTAAATAAGCCGTAGGATCATCAGCGACTTGCTCTTCACGAAAATTCGCAACACGGCGTAAAATCCTTTCGTAGATCTTGATTCCCTCGAAGAAGACGGGCAACGATAACCTCTCGTTAACTCCGCTTACTAAATTTGGTGTGTTCCGCTGCGGGGTTAATCCAGATCCAGGTACACCAGTTCCAACGACGAAAGATATGTCTGCTATAGTGTACGCTGATGTTATATTGAGTGGTATATTTCTGTAAAACATGTTATTACATCTTAAAATTTTACTCTTCATAATGTCTATAATAAATATACTGTTACTTCAAGTTTTGGTCAAAATGAATTCTATAAATATTGCGTGATGTGCGTATTAATATTTTCCACCTATCACCTCGGATACCAACTTAGAATCAGAATCAGCGGGCAATATGTGTATGTGTAATGATCATGTTAATGTGAAGATACTTGTACTTACAAATCGTTGAAAGTTTCATTAATAGCCACGTAATAAGGATTACTTCGGTTCGCATTTGTAATGTATGTTCTTCTCCTCTCGTACACAACATTCACTGTGATCTTCCCTCCAGCCTCCGAAGCCCAACCACGTACCTAGACAAAAAAGAGAGACAGGTGTCTTATGGACAACCGGTTAAACCTTTTATTTTGTATCAAGTAATTATGAAACTAAAAAAGGGTGTTATAAATTTAATATTAAAGATATTTCTGCATATTCTCAAAGTTGACAAGCGATTGAAAAACGTTTTACTTTCCTTGGGCGATCGGGAAGTGCCTCAAAAATCAGTGCAACAGATGTCCGGTTTTGGAAGCGTTTTTCATTGTTACACTATTTTGGGTCGGGCACCTCAGCCCGCAAACAAATGTACAACGTGCGATACTTTTACATCGTTGGTCGATTCTCAAAATCTATATAACACATATGCAAAAGTTAAATAGTGTGCTTCTTACGCCTTAACGAATTGAAGTTAATTCCTTAATTGAAGGATCCGAGGGATAGAAACATATAACCGTATACCTGTTGCCATGGTAATGCTGTATGATTATGCTAGAACAATAACATTTTGACATATATTATCTGCAATTCCAAGATATTTTATGCAGAATCAAGGTACAAAGATCTGTAGCGAAGAAAATAATATTATAAACATACGCGTAAGAAGCCGCCGGCAACAGCATATATAAAATATATTTGTAATATGAATGAATGAATAATATGAACACGATCTAAATAATAAAATTCTAATCGTAGCAATTATCAGATTTCATCAGTCATCATAGGCCCCTTACAATTATCTTCATACGGACTTAGCCTGTAAACGCAACTGTTTCATACTGTTTTCATCCGATCATTTGTCCGCCTCGTCCGGGGTTACGTTTACTTCTAACAAATTATTGTTATATTAGCATTGTATCTATAAACATAGATTAAAGATGACGCTTACTATTCGGCAGAAATCAGCCAATGAGGTGTTATGTACCAAGTTGACGACGTAGTACGAGGCCACATGCGCCGGTAACATGCCGTATGATATAAGGCTCTGTGAAAATTATTATAGTTTATTACGCACATAGACATTAATATACCTCTATGGAAATACATTAAACGCAAATATCCACAAATTAATACACGAAACTTGAGTTACCAGCTGTAAAGTAGGAGAGTGAATAGAAAAAAATAAACCATTCTTCACTCTCAGAAGCAGTGTAAAGAGTACGAAAGGAATTTGTGAGAAATAAATAATAATTTGAACTTTCTGTATTAAATGCTCTATCGTGCTCACTTGATCGCCGACAAAATTGATTGAAGTATAATCAGCAGGATTGGTGGTAGTTAATGACATTCTGTATTGCTCCTCTCTGTATTGTTCGTAAGCTGTGTAAAATTTTGTGCACTGAAAATAGAAAAAATGTTACAATGCAATTTTTTATTGTATGCAAATCAAAATTCACACTAACTAATAACAAAAGCACGTGTTGAGTACCAATCCATAGGTGGTTGTGTTAATATTTGGCAAGTATGCACTATATGTAGCTGGCTTGTAGCAGTTCACTCGGAACACTGAAACAGATAAAAAACGTACATGCAATAAATATAACAGCAGTAGAGCCTGCAACAACAACATCTTCTGCACGACTAGGGACGAGACCGGAGCAATACCACGACCTTAAAGAAAACAGGCGTGAAGTAGACGAATTTCCGTGTTTCCTCTGACGCGTGAGTGCCGGAGGCCTAACTCTGATCCTTTTCCCGTTGATGATGATCTGACGAAGGAGTGGATGGATGGATTATCCCCTCCACTTGCCATTAAATGTAAGCAACGCATCTACAGATGCTTGGTCATTTGCCACCACAAAACCATAAACACAATCTGCATTGTTATTATTATTATTTTTACTTTTAAAGCGTTTCAAAACTACGCTTTTACTTTAAATTAAGAAATTGTGTTTTGTTAAATAACACAATACGAGTACATTATAACTTACCACAACTTGTTTTATCGGCATTGAATATCAATATTTGGTTATTTGGACTAGGGACACTTCTATCTAAGACAAAGCCAACGTTCATTCGTTTGTATGTCTTAGATTTTAAAAACGGCACTATGCCATTCTCTGATCCAGTTGTTCCGTCTAAAAATTTACAGGACAGAAAATAAGCATAACCTAATTGAACCACAGGAATCATTAACTATGTTGAGCTCATATCTGTTACAAACCTGGTGTGACAACCATATAAACATTTCGAAGTAATGTTACGTTACTCTCCTTAAGGTTTTTGAGAGCTTCAAAGTATTGGATCGTAAAAGATTTCATATCTTGAACGCCTCGCCCGACAATTTCACATTCGTCATTGATTTCTCCGGAGAATGGGGGATAAGTCCAACCGTCCTAAAACGTAATTAAAACTGTACTTCAACTTTAGAATTTTACTTCATGAAAGTACATATGTGTATGATCGTGATTATGTTACGACTATCACAGACATTTAATGACTCACGCCTTCATTTAGTTTCGACTATTATTGTATTCAAAGGCGAATTAGTGATAAACCCAATTCTGAAACACTGGCTGCGTATACATGTTCATGTAGGTGGAGGCAAACGGCGGAGTACCGGCAAATATTTAAATAAATTTTTAGTACAAACTGTAAGCAATATGGACAAAGCATGAAATAGATGAATTTGAAAATAAATAAATGAATATATTCATTTGTTTTACAGCACCAGCGAGGGGTTTTGTTAAAGCGTCCCAATAGATGAGGCCGTGGCGTAACAAGGTATTCCGTGCTTTTAGAATTTTGGCTCGGGTGTTTGGGAACGCAGCTTATAGAAAATTTATTGATTTTGCAGAAAACAAATTTGAATTCATTTCCATACAAATAATTTATATAATTCGTTTTTTGATGAATGCTTGGAATTATGGAAAATTAATTCAAAAGCTAAAACGTAAAATATTTCAAACGAATGTCATTTACATAAAATCTTTCTATCCTATCTACTTGTCTGTGCATCAAAGGTAGGCAAGGCACCGCAACTGCGACCCATTTGATTGGAGTGAGCGACCGGACGCGGCTAAGAGTGGACGCGTGTACCGCGTTTCAATAGTGTAGTTTTCAATATTGACGTCGCGCTGAAATAAGGCCCCGTTCACACTATCGCAATATTAAAAATAAAAATGGATACGACATCGGTCACAGCGCGTGGTAGACGAAAAGTACAAAACGAAGATTTCAGTGCTGAATTAACCAGTTTTAAAGAGGAGATGAGGGAGTTGATCATGTCAAGAACTTCGTTTCAGGAAGAAGAACTCAAAAAGATTACTACAACTTTAAAGGACATACAAAGGTCTAATGGTAACATTGAAAGCGCCATATCGTTTCTGACCGCTCAAAATGAAGAACAGAAACAGAAAATTGAGAAGTTAGAACGTCAAGCACAAGAAGATAAAAAATACGTCACCCTTTTAGAAGATAAGATTGAGGATATGCAAAGGAGCATGAGAAAAACGTGCTTCGAAATAAAAAATGTGCCAAAGAAAGACAGCGAATCGAAAGAGGATCTGATTGAAATGGTTATAAATCTTACAAAAAACATTGGGTGCGACGTAAATAAAAATCATATAAAAGACATATACAGAGTGCGAAGTAAAAAGGATGGAGTCCAAAACACACCCATTATAGTTGAAACTACATCAACAATTCTAAAGAATGACATACTTAAACTGTCCAAAAGTTTTAACATAAGACATAAGACCAAGATCTGCGCTCGGCATCTGGGTTTGCGTAACAAAGAAGATGAACCGGTATTTGTATCAGAAAATCTCACATCCAGATCAGCCCGATTGTACTTTTTAGGAAGAGACCTAGTAAAGTCCAAATCCTATAAGTTCTGCTGGACAGCGTACGGTAAAGTCTATGTTAGGAAGGATGAAAAGTCTCCCATTATCCTAATTACAAGTGAAACGCAGATCCAACATTTAATGAACAAAGATTGACTGTTCCACGTTAAAGTTCTTTTTTGTGCTCATTCCAGTTATTATATTTGCCATTTGATTTTTGTGTTAAATAATAAGTTGTATTATCTATGCTCAGACACATCATTCACTCACAGCAATTACATCACACATATCATCAATTGCTTATTGCCTAAACATATACAACTACAAACTATAAGCCTAAAACAAAACTACGAAATTAAAATAATTAACTATATACATAACACTCATTCAATTATAAAATATATTAAAAATTCATCCAAGTATTTTTCACACAAAGTTACAACATATTCTATGATTCTTAATTTCCAATATGAATAGCTCATTAACTACTTTACAAGAAATAGATGAATCTAATAATACAACAACAGCAAATTGCGATGTAGAAGACTTAAATAAAATAATAAGCATTCGTGAAAACGATCTAACAATTATTACTCAGAATATAAGGAGCATCTATAAAAAATTTGATGACCTTCAAACTACACTGGCCAATTTAAAACATAATATAGATGTTCTAATTTTAACAGAATGTCAGTTAGACAAGGATAAAAATATTCCACTCCTGGATAATTACATATCGTTTAATACGTCGCAACACTTAAATAAAAACGATGGGGTAACTGTATATGCTAGAAGCAATCTAAGACCTAAAGTAAAGGAAATTAATTTGACTCATGCATCCTGTATTCAAGTAGATATATTTAATTATAGCATAGTAGGTATTTATAGATCTCCTTCTATATCAAATGCAGATAACTTTATAGAATCCCTCCGTTTGCACCTAAATACAATTAACAAACACCAAAACATTATACTAACTGGTGATATTAATATAAATCTTATTACAAAGGTTAATGAATCCATTTCGGAATATAACAATAGACATGTATTTAAACATGCTCTCGGAAATAGGAATTCTACCTGGACACATGACTGCGACTAGAGAAAACAGCTGCCTGGACCACTTTATGTTGAAACTTTATAATCAGACGATCTCGGCTTCAGTCGTTATACTAAACACGACAATAACAGATCACCAAATGGTTTTACTATATTTATCTAAAGTTAAGAGAATAAGGTTGTGTCCTACGACAAAAACTATTATTAATATGGATGAAGCATTAAACTCTCTTGCGAATAAAAATTTAAAGGAATTAATGAATTACGACGACCCTAATAAATTAACAGAAATCCTTCTAAAAACTATATCTGAAGCATTACAGGAGAACACGAAGACAATACAAAAACCTAAGAGTGTACGAAATATCCAGCCCTGGATTACCCCGGGAATGTTACGATGTATTAGAAATAGGAATAAGATGCAAAAGAAATTAAAGATTAATCCCTACGATGAAATTTTAAAAATAACGTATAAAAGGTACCGTAATTACTGTAATAATTTAATTAAAAAGCTAAAACGAGAATATGAAAGAAAACTTTTGTTTGTTCAAGATCCTAAAAAGCTATGGACTAACATAAAACATATTGCCAACATGAAATCCGTAAAAAGCACAAATACGGAATTACTTGAACTTGACAAAAGTCCTGCTATATCTGTCAATCGAATCAATAGTTACTATGCGAACATCGGTCAAGAGCTAGCCAATAATATTTTAAACAGAAATCGAACATCACACACCAACCGTAACATGGCTAGTGACCTCCTAAGGCACCCTACCTCTTTAGCAATGACAGATACTGACCCTGAGGAGGTGGCATTGACAATAATGTCTTTAAAAAGTGACAGTGCCCCGGGTTGGGATAATATATCAACAAGATTTTTAAAAGTAGCAAAAGAAGTAATTTCACCTATTATCTGCCACTTGGCTAATCTTTGCTTCGCTAAAGGCATTTTTCCCAACTTACTAAAAAGGTCTATCATTACACCAGTATACAAGGGTGGCAACAGAGACGATGTCGGCAATTATAGACCGATATCTGTACTGCCTGCGGTTTCCAACGTTCTTGAAAAATTATTAAATAATAGGCTCATCAATTATCTTAATAAATATAACATATTATCAAGTTCCCAATTTGGATTTCGGCAAGGAAAGTGTACTCAAGATGCAATTTTAGAACTAACAACAAAGATAACTCAACAGCTAGATCGTGGAAAAAAAAGTATGGCTAAATATCTTGATCTGAAAAAAGCCTTCGATACCGTCTCTGTTCCCACCCTGGTAGAAAAACTAGAAAGAATCGGAGTTAGAGATATTCAACTAAAACTTATAAAAGATTACCTAACTAACCGTACGCAAAGGGTGAGAGTAGGAAATTACACAAGTAACGACCATAAAATGACTTTTGGAGTCCCGCAGGGAAGTGTCTTGGGCCCGACGTTATTCTTAATCTATATTAATGACTTATGCAATATGAAATTAGATAATGGACATGTAATCTCGTATGCAGATGACACCGCTGTTGTATTTGAGGGGCAACCTGGGAGGAGGCACACAGTGCTGCGGAAGCTGGCATGAGGAAGGTCTTAATGTGGCTGAATACAAATCTCTTAACTCTAAATACGTCTAAGACTAATTATATGTGCTTTTCTATTAATAATCGCACCCAACCATTAAACTCAAATATTAAAATCCACAATTGTAACAACCTACAAGATGATTGCCTTTGCCCAAATATAGAAAAAGTTACGTGTACCAAATATCTCGGAGTTATTATTGATTACAAACTTTCTTGGCATAGTCATATTGAAGTGGCTACAAGCCGGGTGCGTAAACTAATATGGATTTTTAAAAAACTAAGAAATGTTGCTACATACAAACTATTAAATCAGGTGTACTTCGGTCTGGCTCAATCGATATTGACATATTGCATCCCTGTTTGGGGTGGCGCTACTAAAGGTAAACTACTTGAACTTGAACGTAGTCAACGGTCCCTAATAAAAATTATGTACAATAAGCCCTATAGATATCCCACAAAACAGCTTTATGTGGAATGTAAATTACTGAGTGTTAGAAAACTGTACATACTTCATTTACTACTTGAAAGACACAAAACGGTTACTATTGATTCTAGTTTTAAAAGTAAAAGAAGGCAAAAAACAATAAGTGAAAGTATAGTAAAAAGTAATTTTGCTACTAGGCAATATAATAGGCAATCAGAACTTGTATATAATAAAGTTAATAAAACATTGAATATCTTTAAGTTAAATTTGTATAACTTAAAAAACATAGTTACAAATTGGCTTAATAGTCTTGATTATAAAGAAGTAGAAAATTTACTAACTATACTCCAATAATAGATCTATACATATAATTTACGCATAATACAACACAAACACACGTCATATAAAAATAACTAACTCACTCAATATATACATCCTCAAACAAATACACATTCACCCACACACACACACATATATACACACACACACACATATATACACACACACACACACATATATACACACACACACACACTCATGCATACAAAAACATAGTAATAACGCCCGTGCATAAATATAGCACACATAAAATTAAAATAAAAAAAAATATATTTAAACTAACATTTATTGTACACAGTGTGAACTGGTCCTTATTTTCGTACATTCAAAGCGAACACCTATAATGACTCACTGAACCATTGAACACTTAGGCGGCGCTAGACGTGATTGCAAGCGTCGCGAAAAAATCGGCAAAGATGAAATGCCAGCACGTGGCCAGCGTCCGCGAGGCGATGACCACGATAGGCGACGCGGTGCGAGCGCTACGAGCCCGCACGGAGTCGCAGGAGGTCGCCCACTTGCAGGCCGAGCTGGCCGCGATGAGGACGGAGCTAGAAGCGGTGAAACAGCAGGCGGCGGACCCCCGCAGATGACCCGGGAGCAGATCCTATTTATGGTCGACTCCCGGATTGCGTGTATTGGAGACCGCCTGTTGCCCAAGGCGACCCTGCGCCCTCCGCTGGCGGCGGACGTGCGCAATGCCGCCCGCGCCACAAGAGCGGCCGGCGCCTGGCCCGAGGTGGAGCGCGCTGCACCCGCCCCGGTCGTAGAGCCGGTGCCCAAGCCGACCCCTGTCCCCGCTGCGACATACGCCGCGGCGGCGAAAAAGGGGAAGGGGAAGGGCAAGAAGAGCCTGGCGGCCCGTGAGGCCGAGTCCGCCCACCAGTCACAGCCGGAGCCTCCCGCCCCACAACCCGATGAGGGCTGGAGCGTAGTGGCGCGGAGGGCAAAGGCACCGAAACCGACGGCCCTGTCCCCCGCCACCTCCAAAAAGAAAAGAAAGAGGGCCCCCCGACGGCGGCTGCGCGCCCCTAAATCGGCCGCAGTCGTCGTAACAATCCCAAAGGGGTCCACGACGACCTATGAGGCCGTCATGGACAGGGCCGAGAAGTCTATTGACCTCTCGGTCCTGGGCATCGAGGGGCTACGGTTCCGCACGGCTCGAACCGGCGGCCGAGTCTTGGAGGTGGCTGGCGCTGACAAGGGCCACAAGGCCGACGAACTGGCGGCCAAGCTGCGGGCGACCATCGGGGATGTCGCCCGCATTTCCCGGCCGGAGCTCTGCGCAGAGATGCGCATCTCCGGTCTGGGAGATGCGGCCACCAGCCAGGCGGTGGCGGCGCAAGTGGCGAAGGTGGGGGGCTGCCCTCCGGAAAGCGTAAAGGTGGGCGTTATAAATCGCCCACCTGGCCGCCAAGGTACCGTGTGGGTGAAGTGCCCGGTGCTGGCGGCCAAGAAGATCGTCGCCGCCGGCCGGTTCACGGTCGGTTGGTCGACGGTGAGGGCAACCCTCCTCGAGGCGCGGCCGCAGCGGTGCTACGGCTGCTTGCTCCCGGGCCATCTGGGGGCACAGTGCGACTGTGGCATCGACCGCAGCGCGCTGTGCTTCCGGTGCGGCCTGCCGGGACATAAGGCCGCGACATGCGAGGTGGAGCCCTCATGCGCAATCTGCGCGTCGGAGGGCGTGGAGGCCGGTCATCGTCTGGGACACAAGCAGTGCCCGGCGATGAACCGGCCTTCTAATAGAGGCGGCAAGAAAAAGACGGGCGGGGGCAATCCTGGACCCCCCGCCTCGTCGTCTACGGCAGCTGCCGAGGTGGAGGCAATGGACACTGACCGTAAGTAATGGCCATCGCTGTCTCGATCCTGCAAGCGAACGTCAACCATTGTGTCGCGGCTCAAGATCTGCTGATTCAGACCGCGGCGCAGTGGAAGATCGACGTGGCCATAGTCGCCGAGCCGTACTACGTTCGTGCCCGCGACGATTGGGCGGGCGATCGCGACGACTCGGTGGCTATCGTCGCCTGGCGGCGCACGGGCCTCGCACCGTTCGGCAGTGTAACGAGGGGCCGCGGTTGGGTCCTAGCGTCGCTAGGCGGCGTCGCAGTGATCGGGGTGTACTTCGCGCCGAGCAAGAGTTTTGCCGACTTCGAGCGGATGCTCGCTGAAGTCGGCGCTCTTGTCGCCGACTTGCACCCCACCCCTGTGGTGGTCGCCGGAGACTTCAACGCCAAATCGAGTGCGTGGGGTTCTCCGGTGACCGACCTCAGGGGGGAGACTTTAGCGGATTGGTCGGTGTCCACAGGGCTCGTCCTCCTAAACAGGGGGACGGCCCAGACGTGCGTTCGGAGTCGAGGCGGCTCTATCGTGGATCTGTCATTCGCGAGCCCCGCCCTGGCCCGACGCGCGAGAAGGTGGAGGGTGGAGGAGGGAGTGGAGACCCTGTCGGATCACCGGTATATCCGGTTCGACGTGGTCTCCACTCCCGCGGAGGCTCTGGCCGCGCCAGACCGTCCCTTGCCGGGAGAGGGTCCACGGTGGAAGGTGTCCACTCTGGACCCGGGGCTGGCCAAGGAGGCGGCCATCGTGGAGAGATGGGTCGCCGACGGCACATTGAACGGCACTGATGCGGACGCGAGGTGCGAGTGGCTCACAGGAGCGCTTACTCGCGTCTGCGACGCGGCGATGCGGCGCGCAGGTCCGGTCCTCCCGAGGACGCGGGTGTACTGGTGGAGACCCCATCTGGCCGGGCTTCGTACGGCTTGCCAGTTGGCTCGCCGCAGGTACACCCGCAGCCGCAGAAGAAGTGGGAGGGACCTCGACCATGAGGAGGTGCTGGTCGCCGCATATCGTGCCGCTCGTGCGGCGCTCACCTCGGCCATAAAGGCCGCCAAGGAGGAGGCGTGGAAGGAGTGGCTCGATAGCCTAAACACGGACCCGTGGGGCCGCCCGTACAAGGCCGTGAGCCAAAAGCTCCGACCATGGGCGCCCCCGCTAACCAGGTCCCTCGAGCCGCTCCTTACGGCGCAGGTGGTCGGCTCCCTGTTCCCGGCGATTGAGGAGTGGGTGCCGCCGAAGATGGCAGCACCGGATCCCGAAGGATCGGCCACTGCGGACGAGGAAGTCCCGCCCGTGTCCGACGCCGAACTGGAGGCTGCGGTTCTAAAGCTAAAACTGAAGAACCGCGCCCCGGGCCCGGACGGTGTCCCTGGGCGGGTTCTCGCCCAAGTCGTGCCGATCCTCAAAGAGGAGACGTTGGCCCTACTGTCGGAGTGTTTGGCGTCCGGGCGGGTCCCGCGGCGGTGGAAGACGGGCAAGCTCGTGCTCCTCAGGAAGCAGGGGCGCCCGGCCGACTCGCCGTCGGCCTACCGTCCCATCGTGTTGCTCGACGAGGCGAGCAAGCTGTTCGAGCGAGTGCTTGCTGTGCGCCTCGTCGCACACTTTGAGGCGGTTGGGCCCGACCTGAGCGGCGGCCAGTTTGGCTTCCGTCGTAGGCGGTCCACCGTTGACGCCATCACCTGACTCAGGAACAGGGTCGAGGAGGTTGTCGGCAAGGGGGGAGTGTTGTTGGCTGTGTCGCTCGACATCGCGAACGCCTTCAACACGATCCCCTGGACGACAATCGCGGAGGCGTTGAGGTACCACCGCGTCCCGTGGTACCTCAGGCGAGTCCTCGCGGACTACTTCGTCGACCGGGCCATCTTTTATCCGGCCCGGGACCGGGTAGTCCGCCGGGACATGACGTGTGGTGTTCCACAGGGGTCGGTCCTCGGGCCGCTCCTGTGGAACATCGGATACGATTGGGTCCTACGCGGTGCCAATCTCCGGGGCGTCGGCGTGCTTTGCTATGCCGACGACACCCTAGTCACCGCGTCGGCCCCAACGTTCCGGGACGCGGGCGTGCTTGCAACTGCGGGCACGGCCCACGTGGTGCGCCGCATCAGGGCTCTGGGTCTAAGTGTGGCCCTCGAGAAGTCCGAGGCCATGTTCTTCCATGGGCCTCGGACGAAGGTCCCCCGCGGTTATTCCATCGCGGTGAGCGGCACCCCCATTGCTGTCGGCGGAACAATGAGATATCTCGGTCTCGTCCTCGACAGCCGATGGGGGTTCGGTGAGCATTTTCGGATGCTGGCACCAAAGCTGGTGAAATATGCGGGAATGCTCACCAGGCTGCTCCCCAACTGCGGGGGAGCAAGCGGTGCGTGCCGCCGCCTGTACGACGGTGTGGTGCGCTCTAAGGCGCTCTACGGAGCGCCCATATGGGCGACGAGGCCCCTGAGCAGGGAGAACATGGTCCTGCTGCGACGTGCGCAGCGGACCATGGCTCAGAGGGCCTCCAGGGCATACCGCACCGTGTCGTATGAGGCGGCGTGCCTTATCTCCGGAAGCCTCCCCTGGGACCTCGAAGCCGGGGTTCTAGCGGAAGTTTACTGGAGAAGAGCCCTGATGCGGCAGAGAGGGGATAACCCCTCCCTGAAGAGATCGTACGCTGGAGGAGAGAAGGTCGCGACGATCTCTTCCGGCGATGGGAGGAGAGATTGGCGGACGCCTCGGTAAGCAAACGGCTTGTCGAGGCTGTCCGCCCCGTCCTGCGCCAGTGGGTGGAGGCTAGGCACCGGGAGCCGACTTACTTCCTGACGCAGCTTCTCACAGGGCACGGCTGTTTCGGCCGTTACCTGTGCGTGGTTGTGGGAATTGAGTCGGAACCCGGATGCCACCATTGTGCGACCGGCGACGTGGACACGGCCGAGCACACGCTCGCCGTGTGCACGGGCTGGGACGCCCAACGTGTCACGCTCACTGACGCGATTGGGCGAGATTTGTCGCTGCCGGCCGTCATACGATCGATGGTCGGCAGCGAACGGAGCTGGGCCGCCGTTGCCTCGTTTGCACACGAGGTGATGGCGGCCAAAAGAGAGGCCCTGCGGGAACGCGAACGCGCAAGCGAAACGTTGCCTCCCCGCAGGGCCCCAACGAGGGGCCGCAGGCGTGCGAGATACGCCGCGGCCCTACAGCCGTAGCGTGACAGGTCGGGTGATCTGTCGCGCTGAACGTGGCGGATGGCCCCCTTCGTGTGTTCCGAGGGGGGCAGCATCATAGGGTGATGGGAGGGGCTTAACATCTGACCCCTCCCTACACGAGTCGAGCCCCTACCAAGGGGCCCCCCCTAGCCGGGTCGTGGATAAACTTACGTAGATGCCACGGCCCGGTCGGGCGAAGGAGAACACCGCGGGGTTTAGTGGGTAGTCCGGCCCAAATTTAAGGCCGGGAGTCCCACACGAAGCCGTCTTTGTTGCCCCCGCAGCACGGACGGCGAAGTGCGTAAATGCATTCCCCGCGTAAACAAAAAAAAAAAAAAAAACATTGAACACTTCTACCCACATGATTTGTTAATTTCTTTTTACTAAATTGTTTAATTGTACGGCTGAAGTGTTATTAAATTGTTAAGTGTAATTATGTTATGGAAGAACGGAGTATCCTGTCACAGGTATTTTATACTTAAAAGGATGCTCCAACAACTGTTTAAAACTTTTGTAAATGTATTTTTCAAATAAACAAATTTATTATTATTATTATTATTTGATTGTTGCTAAGATTTAATTGCATTGTTAAGAGACCGTTACCCATAGACATCGTATGACCGACCGACAACGCTTTTTTGAACGTAAATTGACTGATAAACTACTGATCGTAATTATAATAATAATAATCATTTATTTCAGATTAAATTACATTTTATTAGTCGTTTGTATGAATTGTGATATTATGTTAGCGCTAGTGTGCCGCTAATTTCTCTGTTTCTATGCAATTGGAAGAATTATATTAAACGGCTATCATAACATTTTTGATGATATATTATTTATTTGATTGATTATATTTATTTTTTAAATAAGAAAAACTAATGCTCAATCAATAGCCTACCTAGCAATCACAATCTCACCTGATGTTCAGATATTATATGATCGAAAGATGATGATTTCGGCAATGAGGAATACTCGCGTATATGTGATTATATATTTATGATTTTCTATTAATGCTAATAAAATGTGATCAAAACCATCATAAAGACCTCCATCAGTCCATTGCTAGACATCGTCGTGTCCCGATTCTATTTCAATTAATTTTGAAAACAAAAAACTCATACCTCATAACACGCAGGTTCAACGTCCATATGAGAAAGAAGAAGAATACTGCGAAGTGACGGATCCTGTCCCGACCATTTGAATATAACCAAAGGGTAGTTCGGCTTGGCTTCGAACACGGTTACCTCAATGTTCTTGCTTTCTCCTAACCTTCTTAAAATGTCGACGGCTGGGCCTACAGGCAAAGTCTATTTCAGAAATATTTCTTTGAACCACCATTGCAAGTTGATTTACGTATAAAGCTAGTCCAACTAATAAATCATTTGATATCAAAATAATTTCTGAACGCTTAGAGCATAATTATGCCAGTCTCGAGTCGACTCCTAAGCATTTTTATGCCTTTTTAATAATAGTGGAGACCGTAGTGACTTCGCTGTTGCGCTGTCGGCGTAACTCGCAGAAGTAGCTACAGCTTAAAGAGAACCTGCGTGAAGAAGAGATTTACTTATTTCTTTTGTCCGATTGCAGTGACAGGAAGTCCAATTTGCTTGACCTGCCCTCCCCCTTAATTTCTTCTGTTGTACATAAAGCGAATGCTTACTAAATGTTATCCCTATTTAATATAAAAAATAAAATTTTACCTATAAAAAAACATAGGCCACATATATACACATTAATTTTTCCATGACTGCCTTGTCTTGTAATTCTGATCGTTGTTAACTACCAAGTGGGTTAATGCTTATTAAAATATCATGCTCACTTAAATCTCTCCCCGGCGAAGTGTTTATGCCGATGTAGTCTTGGAGAAATCGCACTGAGGGCTCACAAACGTACTCCTCACACGATAGTGCGTCACGAATACTCTGGACTTTACCCAGACCAATCCAAAATAGTACTAAGATAGTGTACAACATAGTATTGAAAAACTAAACCAGGCAACAAATATTTCGACTTAATTAATTTTTTGTTTTGTTAATAACTAAAGTTAACAGATGAATGTCGAGATCAAATAAAGGAAGAAGAAGAGAAAAAATAAAAAACCCCGAGTTAATACAACAGGTTATATAACTTTAAAATGTATCAACTTTATGAAAACTAAAATAATGACGTTGTAATAATAATTCCACAGGAGCAAAATGCACGAGCATTGCATTTTATATGTTATATCTCCGTGCTTGCAATAATCGCAGGGCGATATACATAAAGACAATTAATTGGCCAATTATATTTACATCAAAGGAAGTTACAATCAGCTCCAACCTTAGATATGATAAACACTATATATAGTCAATTAAGTCATTATATAATAACTTACATTAACAATTTGACGATATGTACCTATTTAATGCGGACAGATCGTCCGCATTAATATTGAGCATTTATTGCAATATTATTAATTACCAACTTAATTGGGCAAATTAATTAATTCTTATCCAAACATCATTATTTATCACACAGGTTGGTCATTATGTATAATGCTACGTGGTCGTTGAGCAATGGGATAATTTACATTGAAGCCCGGTGAATTTTTTAAATTAAAAAGCCTGGTAAGTGCTTGTTGATGACCTTTTTTAAGTTTGGATTATGTCGAAGTGAAACCGACTAAAACGCGTGCATATCGGAGGGGCTACGGGAACGCTTTCGCACAACCTCCGCGGCCCCGCCAGCGCCAGCCGTTTCCGGCTACTCCTGAGGAGACGACACCAGTGCAATGCAGGTTCGGGAATCCCCGCCCTCCCCTGCTGGTGCCGCCTTGAGTTATTTATAGAGGTTCACTCCTCGCAGGCTCCGTCTTGAAAAAGACAGAGGCCCGCGGTCCCAGCGTCGCCGCCAGGATTACGCGTGTAATACGGCTGCAAGAGGGAGGGGTAAACCCCTTCCCCTCGCAGCCCCACTGCCGTTGCAGCCGCGGTGCGACTCCGCTGAGTCGGGGAGGATAGAGAGAGTTGCGCACCGAAATACCAACACTCATCCTCCTCCGCGACTCAACCACCACTACTACTGCGGAGACCCCGTAGTCCCCGCAGTTCGCTACAAAGGGCGGACTTAAAGAATCCACCCCGAGAGACCTCCTGGGGCCAGTCCTGCTTTAAGGACCGGCGAACCCCTGCAAGCCCGATGTGGGTCCGCCGGGTCGGGTCGCCCGCATCCGAGGTCTAGGGCTCCCCTTGGTGTTTGGTTTACGGGGCTTTCGCCCTACTCCAGCTCGCACCGAGACAACCCAGCAGGGCCGTGGTGTTATTATTTATGACCTAATTAGTGATTGGCCCCTGCTTCGCCCGGGTAGCCGTTTTGGAATCTATAGGGAACATACACACATATACGTAGACATGCACCTAAACAAACAAATAATAGATCCCACGGGAATCGTACATTACATGTGATAAAAAGTAGCCTATGTCTATGCCTATGTCTATGCCCAGACTATAGTCTATATGTGTGCCAAATTTCATCCAGATCTATTCCGCCGTATTTTGCATGAAAGACTAACAAAAATACAAACTTTCGCATTTATAATATAGTTAATTGATAGATTTGCTTAAGCAACCCAATACTACTCGATTGGCAATCATATGGCCATCATTATGATATATTTTTGAAGCGGCAAGCAGAAGAGTGCCTTTACTGATACCGACTTACCTGTTTGTACGCGGCAACAAATAAATAACGTACGTGCGTAACGGCGGAGATAAACGTATGCAGCCTAGTTGATACATATTTTGTATGTCGTATACTTTGTTGGAATATAATTCGTTTGGCAAGCAATTTAAAAAACAAAAATATTCTTTATAACTTTTATTAATTAATTTAATAATTATACCCGTGAATTTAACGAATATATGAAATATATATTTAATAAAGAGATATGTGTAAATTTATATGTAATTAATAATCTAAATTTATCAAATTTCTTTGCAGATTATCAAACCAATAATAATTACCAAAAGCGCATTTATATGTTTTTACTTTTCATCGAATTTAACTCATACATTTTTATATAACGTTAACATAAAGTATGTCAATAAAAACGACCTGGGACTACGAGCCTATCGTAAAAAGAACCGGACAATTTTTGAACGAGCTTTTTAAAACAGTATGAGGGAAAAATCGCAAAATTATGTTCAGATGAAAACATTCTTACTATCGAAGAAAGTTATAATAAACAGAGTGATAAGGTGTTTGCGCTCAAAAGCAGAAGAAGCCAGCTCACGTATTCCGAGGGTTCGATGGCGGTATTATCCTTCGTCACTCATGGTTTCGCTTGGAGCCTAATATACCTCTATCAATTAGACCATTGTATTATTGTTAGCTTTGTTTTGCTTTTTGTTTGTGCTCAATAACGCTATCATTATTATGTATTGGTGAAAATTTTATCTCCTGGTTGGGTATTAATATACAATACATTACGTCATTATTAATATTATTATAGTTCTCTATACAATAGTAGGTCTCGTTAAGTAAACAGTAGGGTCATCGGCGACTTGCTCATCACGCAAATTCGCAACACGGCGTAAAATCCTTTCGTAGATCTTGATTCCCTCGAAGAAGACAGGTAACGATAACCTCTCATTGACCCCGCTTACTAAATTTGGTGTGTTCCGCTGCGGGGTTAATCCAAATCCAGGTACACCAGTTCTAGCGACGAAAGATATGTCTGCTATAGTGTACGCTGATGTTATATTGAGTGGTATATTTCTGTAAAACATGTTATTACATCTTAAAATTTTACTCTTCATAATGTCTATAATAAATATACTGTTACTTCAAGTTTTGGTCAAAATGAATTCTATAAATATTGCGTGATGTGCGTATTAATATTTTCCACCTATCACCTCGGATACCAACTTAGAATCAGAATCAGCGGGCAATATGTGTATGTGTAATGATCATGTTAATGTGAAGATACTTGTACTTACAAATCGTTGAAAGTTTCATTAATAGCCACGTAATAAGGATTACTTCGGTTCGCATTTGTAATGTATGTTCTTCTCCTCTCGTACACAACATTCACTGTGATCTTCCCTCCAGCCTCCGAAGCCCAACCACGTACCTAGACAAAAAAGAGAGAGGTGTGTTATGGACACCAGGTTAAAACGGATTTCCTGTCGCTATATTCTTTTTTTTTTCATTTGCTCGCCTCATCTGGGGCTACGTTTACTTCTAGCAAAATGTGATACATTATAGTTAAATTAGCGAAAATATATATACACATAGATTAGACATAGATACATAGATTAGACATAGATTAAAGATGACGCTTACTATTCGGCAGAAATCAGCCAATGAGGTGTTATGTGCCAAGTTGACGACGTAGTACGAGGCCACATGCGCCGGTAACATGCCGTATGATATAAGGCTCTGTGAAAATTATTATAGTTTATTACGCACATAGACATTAATATACCTCTATGGAAATACATTAAACGCAAATATCCACAAATTAATACACGAAACTTGCGTTACCAGCTGTAAAGTAGGAGAGTGAATAGAAAAAAATAAACCATTCTTCACTCTCAGAAGCAGTGTAAAGAGTACGAAAGGAATTTGTGAGAAATAAATAATAATTTGAACTTTCTGTATTAAATGCTCTATCGTGCTCACTTGATCGCCGACAAAATTGATTGAAGTATAATCAGCAGGATTGGTGGTAGTTAATGACATTCTGTATTGCTCCTCTCTGTATTGTTCGTAAGCTGTGTAAAATTTTGTGCACTGAAAATAGAAAAAATGTTACAATGCAATTTTTTATTGTATGCAAATCAAAATTCACACTAACTAATAACAAAAGCACGTGTTGAGTACCAATCCATAGGTGGTTGTGTTAATATTTGGCAAGTATGCACTATATGTAGATGGCTTGTAGCAGTCCACTCGGAACACTGAAACAGATAAAAAAACGTACATGCAATAAATATAACAGTAGTAGAGCCTGCAACAACAACATCTTCTGCACGACTAGGGACGAGACCGGAGCAATACCACGACCTTAAAGAAAACAGGCGTGAAGTAGACGAATTTCCGCGTTTCGCCTGACGCGTGAGTGCCGGAGGCCTAACTCTGCTCTGATCCTTTTCCCCTTGATGAGGATCTGTCGGAGGAGTGAATGGATGGATTATCCCCTCCACTTGCCAATAAATGTAAGCAACGAATCTGCAACTCATTAGCTTGTTGCAGATGCCTATGGGTAGCGGTTATTTAATGTTAGGTGATCGTTTGGTCATTCACCACCATCTACTATAAAACCAATCAGCGTTTTATCAAATGCGTTTTATGTGAGCATTGGCAAACTCTAATTGGATGGAATGGAACTATATAGGAGTAGCCTAAAAACTAGAAGCTCTTAAATTACAATTCCCATTCTTGTCACTAACTAAGTAATCGTAAACTATTTTTATTTGTTAGGCGTTTCAAAATTGAAACTTTAAAGTACGAAATTGTGTTTTTTAAATAATACTATACGAGTACATTATAAACAACTAACTTACCACATCTTGTTTTACCGGAATTGAATATCAATATTTGGTTATTTGGACTAGGGACACTTCTGTCTAAGACAAGGCCGACATTCATTTTTTTGTATGTTTTAGATTTTAAAAACGGCACTATGCCATTCTCTGATCCTGTTGTTCCGTCTAAAAATTTACAGGAAATGTAAGCTTAACCAAATTGAACCACAGGAATCATTAACTATGTTGAGCTCATATCTGTTACAAACCTGGTGTGACAACCATATAAACATTTCGAAGTAATGTTACGTTACTCTCCTTAAGGTTTTTGAGAGCTTCAAAGTATTGGATCGTAAAAGATTTCATATCTTGAGCGCCTCGCCCGACAATTTCACATTCGTCATTGATTTCTCCGGAGAATGGAGGATAAGTCCAACCGTCCTATAACGTAATTATCACTGTACTCCAAATAAATAATTTTACTTTATAAAGGTACATACATTTCTGATCGTTATTAGTTATATGGAATATCCATATAACTAATAACTTTATATGGATTTTATGATAATGCTTGTGTTAGTGCGTGAGATACGCATAGACTCATAGACTCAATTTTGAAGAAGTAATTTAAATGGTTATTATAATTTTTTAAATTACAAAGACTATTTTTAAAATAAGAAAAACGAATGCACAAGATGCTTTCTTTTCTTGAACAATCTCGCCTGATGTTAGGCGGTGATGTGTCCGGCAGATTATGATAACATTCATTGCTCGCGTGTATATCATATACCTTACCGCCAGGACTAAGAAATAGAACTTCCCCAAATTAAAATAAATAAAAAAAATATTTATTTGATTGATTATATTTATTTTTTAAATAAGAAAAACTAATGCTCAATCAATAGCCTACCTATCAATCACAATCTCACCATCAGATATTATATGATCGAAAGATGATGATTTCGGCAATGAGGAATACTCGCGTATATGTGATTATATATTTATGATTTTCTATTAATACTAATAAAATGTGATCAAAACCATCATAAAGACCTCCATCAGTCCATTGCTAGACATCGTCGTGTTCCGATTCTATTTCAATTAATTTTGAAAACAAAAAACTCATACCTCATAACACGCAGGTTCAACGTCCATATGAGAAAGAAGAAGAATACTGCGAAGTGACGGATCCTGTCCCGGCCATTTGAATATAACCAAAGGGTAGTTCGGCTTGGCTTCGAACACGCTTACCTCAATGTTCTTGCTTTCTCCTAACCTTCTTAAAATGTCGACGGCTGGGCCTACAGGCAAAGTCTATTTCAGAAATATTTCTTTGAACCACCATTGCAAGTTGATTTACGTAAGAAGCTAGTCCAACTAATAAATCATTTGATATAAAAATAATTTCTGAACGCTTAGAGTATAATTATGCCAGTCTCGAGTCGACTCCTAAACATTTTTATGCCTTTTTAATAACAGTGGAGACCGTAGTGACTTCGCTGTTGCGCTATCGGCGTAACTCGCAGAAGTAGCTACAGCTTAAAGAGAACCTACGTGAAGAAGAGATTTACTTATTTCTTTTGTCCGATTTCGGTGACAGGAAGTCCAATTTGCTTGACCTGCCCTCCCCCTTAATTTCTTCTGTTGTACATAAAGCGACACTACAACGATACATAGAGCGATGTTTACTGAATGTCATCCCTATTTAATATAAAAATAAAATTTTACCTGTAAAAAAACAAAGGCCACATATATAAACATTAATTTTTCCATGACTGCCTTGTCTTGTAATTCTGATTTTTGTTAACTACCAAGTGGGTTAACGCTTATTAAAATATCATACTCACTTAAATCTCTCCCCGGCGTAGTGTTTATGCCGATGTAGTCTTGGAGAAATCGCACTGCGGGCTCACAAACGTACTCCTCACACGATAGTGCATCACGAATACTCTGGACATTACCCAGACCAATCCAAAATAGTATTAAGATAGTGTAAAACATAGTATTTAAAAACTAAACCAGGCAACAAATAATACGAGTTTTAGTTTCTGTTTACTTAATAATTAAAGTTAGTAGATGAATGGTAGAGATAAATGAAAAATAAATAAGAACGAATAACTACAATACTTTTAACAACTACTTTATATACAGTGACATAGTGACAACGTAATAATAAGTCCACAGGAGCAAAGTGGAAGAATAAAGTACTTTACTACTACACTTTATATAAGTTTTATATCTTTGTACAATTACAGTAATCGCTGGCGATAAACAAAAGTTACATAAAGATAAATCAACTAATTATAATTATATCAAAGGAAGTAACAATCAGCTCCAACCAATAACTTACATTAATGGTTTTAAAATATGTTTTACAGTCGTAGAGCCAGCCAGAACAACACTATCCTTTCCTCATAAGGATAGTATGGGAACGGGGAGAGGATTGGACAGGGAGGGGATTAACGGGTAAAAGGAAATATCCTTTTTCCTGTCTTTACTCTCCTCTGTTCATTGAAGATGGGCAAAGCATCTGCAACACATTTGCATGTTGCGGATGTCTATGGGTAGCGCTCACTTCAGGCGATCCACTTGCTCGTTTGCCACCTTCTACCATAAAATAATGTAACGTTCTGATTTATCATAATGCCTAGGCGAAAATGGTCTACCTGTTCCGATTTGTACCTGAGTTCATTCATACGATATGGCAGAGAAATTGAGAAGCAATAGACTCTGCTTAGATTGATATAGTCACGTTATGCGGAGGGATGAAAGACATATAGTGAAGGAAATAATGAGAATGAACGTGGATTGTTATGATCGTAGAAGAAGACCGAAGAAAGTATGGATGGATTGTGTTAATGATAATACGTATAAGAAGGGTTTGTATTCAGATATGACGGCTGACAGAGGGATATGGAAGAGGAGCACATACTGACCTAACTCCAGATAGATAGAAAAATGGCAGGAAGATGATGAGACAAAGTCATGGGCTACTAGCTCTGTCTCTTTATCACGTTTTATCTATACGTAGGATAATTTATAATAAAATTAAATAATATTTTTACTGCGGCTGAGAAACTAGCTTGCTCGTCTTGAGTGATCAATAAAATAATTTACCAAACCAATTGTACAACTGTCACAACTCACACTATAAGATTGCTTCTATGTGAATTGAATCAGAGATTATGTCCGTGGTATACTATACTATAAATTTTAACAATGGGACGTCACATACTTTAATCCTAGCTCGAATATAAGAGTTGCAGAGGACACGAAACCTAGGGTTGTAACCAATAAATCAAATGTTTGTTTTTAACATTAGTAGAGTCCGGAACAATAACATCTTTTGCACGAATGGGCCGGCTCGACCGGTAAAATACCACGACCTCACAGAAAACAGGCGTGAAGTAGAAGTACTCTGCGTTTCGTCTGAGTGAGGTGCTGGAGGCCTAATTTCAGTCGCCTTCCCCTTCCCACCCTTTTCTAATAAGGAAAGGATGGGAAGGGGAAGAGGATTTGACGGATGAGGAGGGGATCGACAGGGAATGGACATATTCTTTTTTCTGTTTGTCCCCTTCTTTGACCATAAAGGTAGGCAACGCATTTGCAACCCATTAGCTTGTTGCGGATGCCTATGGGTAGCGGTACTTATTTTCAGGTGCCGCTTGCTCGTTTGCTACTTTATTATATATAAAAAAGACACGAGCTCGATTTGTATACGTCCATATAAATATGACCCCATGAATCGCCAACCGCAAGTTACGCAACTAATTTTGGCTAGGGAAAAAATTGCGCAAAGAGATCTTCCGCATACTGTAATTTGAAGTCAGTTTTGATTTTTAAAAACAATTTTAACAATATGAAAAACCAGATTTACTACAGAGGTAACAGGTAACATGGTGTACATCGAAGTATAAACATAAATATGAAAAGCGAAAATATTAGTGTATTAGAACATAGTGCCGAAATATTTCCTATACATAGTTTGATTTCTTAATTTTTCACACAATAATGTTATTTGGTAGCTCTAAGTAAGTCCGCGGGTCATCCGCCACTTCCTCGTCGGGCAAATTAGCAAGACGCGATGTAATCGCTGTCACAATTCGTATTCCCTCAAAATATGTACTCAACGGCAAACGCTCATTTGCTCCGTTCACCAAAACCTGTGTATTCCTTATAGCAGTGAGGCCGAAGGCTGGAATACCAGCTTTTAAAATAAATAAGGTGTCCGTTACAGAGGGTGTCGTCAGAGTTTTAAATGGGATATTTCTGCAATATGCAAAAATGTATTAATTAAAAATATGTTAAAACAATATAAAAATCACTGATACGTTGATTAATAAAACCTGAAATTGGCAATTCTAGGGTTTATGTAGACGTCAAATTTGACTCAATTCTAAGATTCCGTTATACGTCAACATAAACCTAACTCCTAGATTCGTCAACGGCAAGTTACAGAGTGGTTCAGCTTATTTGGTTTATACGATTTAACCGCTTTGGCCCAGGTGCAGTAGTCTTCATTCATTCCTGTCCTTATTCTATATTCTATCCATTTGCCTTATTTACTCTTTCATACAAAAAAGCCGGCAAAAGATTATGGTGGTCGGTGGCCACATTTCATCAGGTCGACGAGAGAGGTCACGTTGTTGTGGCTGAGAGAAAAGGACGCCCAAAAGTGCATATATTTCTTTACTCTTTGCAGGCTTTAGAAACCACAAAATATCCGTAAAACCTCTAGTCTATCTTATTAACTCATCTTACTTAAAATATTGGATTTTTCAAAAGAAATCGAAATGCTTATACATCATATCTGTCACTTTTACCACTAATATAATACTCACAGTTCATCGAAAGCCTCTTGTATCGCCCCGTAGTACGGGTTACTGTTGTCCGTCTTCGTATAATAAGTACCTTCTTCTCTGTAAACTGAACTAACTGTTATGTTTCCTCCCGCAGCCAAAACCCATCCACGTACCTTTTAAAAAATTTGGAATAATGGATTAGGAATAAAATATTTTTAATTAATCTATTGTGTAAACGGAGATAACTAGAGAAATAATGTGAAAGTTCTAATAAATCTACTATCTCTCTTATAAAAAAAAATAATTAAAAGTCAAACTTACTATTTCAATAAAATCTTCGACTGAGGTGTCGAGTGCCAAGTTGGCGACATAGTAGACTGATAGGTGCGCTGGCACTACATTGTATTCTACGAGGTTCTGAAAAGATGATTGTTGAGTTTTATACAAATAGTAGTTATGCCTCGCAGCTTCACCCGCCGCGTTTAAACGAAATCGTTTCAAAAATACATTACAATCCGTTTGTTAAAAATATACAAAGGAGAACATAGAAATTTTCAAAAAAGTTCTGTGCCGTTTCTCTTTTTTTTCTAACATTTAAATTGTGTAAATGATTAGAGTTCGTTGCGATGTAAATTCTTTCATAGGTTACCTACATTTGTTTTATGTTTCGTAGATTTATGGATTCAGTTTACTTCAAATATAATAAAGTAGGGCAGGTCTGTCTATATAAGTCATTGCAAGGAACATTCATATTCTTGGCTAGGCGCCTTCTGCACCCAGTAATCTCCCAGAAGGAGGAGCGCCCTAGCGCCCCGACTCTGGCACAGGAGCGGGGAGGATAAGGCGGCAATATACCGCCACCCTCGTCCCACCGTAGTGGCGCTGACTGGCGGGGAACGGGGATTTCCTGCTGGCATTAACAGCCCATACGCCTAGGGGAGACCAAGTGGCTCGGTCCGCTCTCCTTGGCTCGGTGGCCCTGGCAGTCGAAGCTGGGGCCAGCTTGTGAAACATGCAAGTGCCATCCGCAGAAAGCAGAGAGGACCACCGACAGGTTTTTAGTGGGTATGCCTCTCCCCTGGGAGAGGAGAGTCAAACATAACCACTCGCACTGTTCCCACAGTGCGATAGTATGCGTAATACATTTTTCCTGTCAGAAAAAAAACGCCTTTGCGCCCTGCCGGTCTAGCTTTGAATGCCTCCACTAGGCAATCAGTGACAATTTAGTCACAAAAAATACATTTATATTCATTACGTTTCACGATTGAGTCGTGAGCGGAGGTTCTGCCCAAGCTCCTAAGAGTTTAGTAAATATTCTAAGCTTTGTGAAATATTACGTTGAAGTAGTTCGTCTGTTATATCTTTTGATTGCTTAATATTTAAATCCCCAATAATTTATATTTATCCTCATATTAAAAGTTAATGAGACTTAATAATACTAATAATAAAATAATAGATAGGTATAAAGAAAAAGTTTTCCGTGCTTCGGTGGTTTAGCCATGTTAAAATGCTGAATGAAGCAAGATAGACACAGTGTTGCCCAAGACATTTTAGACGAACTTATGCTAAAAGCGATGTTAATAGTACCCGTAACCGAAGAGCATGTACGATGTATGGATGCAGAAGATGTGAGTGAGGTGTGCATGGCCGTAACAAATGGAAACCCGCCTTAATCTCTGCCTGCCCTATGATTGTTTATTTATTCATCACTTTCATTACAGTAATCATCAGTCACCAACAAAATGTAAATTATTATATGTTGTGCACATTTACAAATGACATAACTTACCATGAACTGCATCAAGTGATCCATTTGCTTGTTAGCTTTTTCTCCCATAAAACCCTATGTATAAAGTATAAACGATAATACCCACCCGTCCACCAAGAAAGTTAATCACTGTATAATCCCCAGTATCGTCGGTTCTTAAAGACAATCCGTATTGCTCCTCTCTATAGCGATTGTAAGCATCCAAAATATATCCACACTGAAAAATATGCTTATAGTTTATAGGTAGGTTTACAGTTAGTATGAAAAGACCAGCTTCGTTGGACAATGGCGCGCATAGAAAGGAACTCGCTAACCTACTCCCCGTCCAATCCTCTTTCCGTTCCCATCCTATCCCTATGAGGAAAGGGCGGAAATGGGAAGAGAACTGAAGGCCTCCGGCACCTCACTCATCAGACGAAACGCAGAGTACTTCTACTTCACGCCCGTTTTCTTGGAGGTCGTAGTAATTCACCGGTCAAGCCGGCCCATACGAGTAACAGATGTTGTTGTTGCGGACTCTATCACTGTTGACGTGGCTCTAGCTATGCAAAGAGACTTCGCGTCTTTATTTTGTACCATGGGAAGTCTCACATAAAATATTTAGAATATGTCCTGCAACTGAGATTCGCAGAAGACATAGCTTAAAATTCCATCACAAAGGAAGGAATTCTACAATTGTAGTTTTTGGGGCGACCTTCTGCCTTGCGCAACCTTGTTAAATGGAACTTAATCAAAGAAAAAGGGCGTTTTCCTTCTTAAGGTCGGAAACTCGGTAGAGTCTTTTACAGTAAAAAACCATGTTAAATATAATAAAAGTATGTTAATGCATACCACTCCTACAGCTGTACTGTTAAAACTTGGTAAAGTAGCACTAGATGGAGATTTCCCGTAGCAATCGATTCGTATCACTGTAACAGATTTTAATAAATTATTTTCGGTTTATAAATCGCAAATGGGATGGACACACGATGGGATTTTTAGCGTTAAAAACATATAACTCGATTTTTTTTAAATATATACATAAGGAAAAACGTGTTAGTAGAGTTTTTGCCGTTAAGATGTGATCCTTAAAATACTTTTAAATTAAAATACGTTAGGCGTGAAGTTGAAAGTGAAAAGTAAAAAAAAGGCTTAAAAGTGGATGTTGTGAGTAGTATTTAGAAAGGTATGCATCGTTGTTCGGGCAAAGGATGAATAAAGAAAGACGACACACATTTATGTTGCAAAAGTGAATGGCAGCGTTGGCACGCCCAAGGAGAACGTATGCGTAGATGAATGTACGTAGAAGAAGCGAGAGGGGTGTGCCAGGATTGCACCAAATGGAAATCCATAATCCCTGTCTTCCTCTCTGGGTTATGGGCGTGAGCACATTTTGATTTATATTTATTTATTTTGTCGGGCATGTAGAGTAGAAATGGCGTTGCTTATGAATGGGTTTTGTTCTTGCTAAGACGGTGTTGTACCCAATGTCAATAAACTATTTTTTTTATTATACGTACCGTACTTTGTTTTAAATCTATTAAACAAAAGTAGACTCCGCTCTGCGCTTGGAGCACCAACACCCAACGCGAAACCCACATTCATGCTTTGGAATGTCTTTGTTTTAACGAAAAGTTCTATACCGTTTCGGGATCCAGCTGTTTGATCTGAAAATAATTTCAGTCCTTTCTTATATTAAAAATGCATAATTCAATTTAAATAACTTATGAATATTAACTTAGGAACCAATTAATAAAAGCTATAGATTCTGCATTATAATGGGAGAGAACAAACCCGATGTAACAATCATATAGACAGTTCGTAGTAAAGTTCCATTGTTTTGTTTCAATCGACTCAGAGCTTCATAATGTTGCATTGTTAAAGATTTTTGGGCTTGAGTACCTCGCCCTACAATTTCACAATTATCATTTATCGCTCCAGAGAACGGAGGATATTTCCAACCATCCTAAAAAATACAATATTAATCACGTTTATGCTACATATAAATAAAACTTCATCATATTTAAATGAGTTTAATGGCATTTTTACCTAATTATCTATATTCCCGTATTCCTGTGTTTACAATTAATATTAATGTTATGAACCGGAGAGTTGTTATATTCGAACGCGCTAATCTTGGGCACAACCAATCTTATATTAAAACTTCTTTTTTTAATTTGACCGTACCACATACCACGACCCTTACGGTACAGTTCGGCATGTGAAACCGCGGGTAACCGCTAGTTTCTTATAAAGGTCGTATTCTATAGAAGAAACCTATTGCGGTACCTATTCCGAAAGTTAGAAACGGATGCCCGCTAGGAAAAGACTAAATAATATAATATTAAACAACAAGGAATACCTCATAACACGCAGAGTTGACGTCCATATGAGAGAGGACAATACTATTTAATGAAGGATCCTGCCCTGGCCAGTTGAATATAACTATAGGATTGTTTGGTTTCGCCTCGAACACGGTTACCTCAACGCCTTGTTCTGCTCCCAATCTCTTAAAAAAATCTACCGCTGGACCTGAAATGAAAAATGTTTATAGTTTTGATCCATTCCATGAATATAAGCTTTCAATTCATGTGCTGCTGCAACGGACTGAAATAATTTATAATTTTTGCTACGGTACACTATTTTTCTATTGTTCATTAAAAAAGTATTACTTTATTCATACAATTTATGGCACAAAGTAAACATACCCACATGATTTTACTTAAATTAAACAAGATTGCATTGCCCCCGAACAACCCGCAAAAACATCCTGTCAAGTAAATACCTGCTGCTCTCATTATGTGTTCGGTAGTTATACACATATGTGCATACGAATTTTAAAGTTATATAGATTCGGTACATTTTATAGCTGATGTGTAGGTAAAAATATTTATGCGCACTGTGCTGCAACATTTGCGGGTTACGGATCGTTCCACTTGACCTTCACTTTACTAATTCGACTTATCTTGGACAAATTGACTGAATGCCCAACATTGAATGGTAACTCGTATTCAATAATTTACACACAGCGCTACAAGTTTTGCAATAAACTCGTGCTGCGGGCCACCGATACCGATTGCTTTGGTACACTAAGCGACCGGCGCAATCTGAATGAGGCCACCGCTCTTAGAAACATTTGTACTGGCGAATTCAACTGTCCCGGGGTATTATCCAACCTCTATCAGAGCATAGGTCCATTTTATAGGTGACCTACCTACCTGCGCCAACATGTATGTGGCCGACACTCCAGGACCTTTGGGGCACCTAAAGGCCCTAGAAGGGTCCTACTGGCGTTGGCCGCCAGTTCTGCGACCAATGTGTCCGGCCAAATGTTACTTTGGTTCTGCTGCGGTTCACAATATCATTTCTGATGCGATCATGCACAGAGATTCCGAGCATTGTCCTTTAGATTTCCTTTTTGCCATATAATACTGACAAGAAGTATAGAGCTACTCAATACAATTATTATTTGGTACTATATTTGAGTTTAGATTAAGTCCCATCACCTGTGTCTGTTATAGATGATGGCATACAAGCAATCAATTCACCCGATATTAATAACCGCTACCCATAGGGGTAGTGGTCATTAATATCTAGAATATATGCCTATGCATCTGCACTCTTGATGGCCATAGTAGGGGCTAAATAAAATCCTTACCCCCGACCAACCTTCCTGTCCTTCCCATCTTTTCCATATTAGAAAAGGACAGGTAGGGAAAAAAACTAGCACGCCTTTACGCCTTTGGTATAATATACAATAATCGTTACTTACTAAAATCTTCATTTCTCGTAGTCCCGATATTAATGTAGTCGCGTAATCTTTCGACCTCAGGCGTACATAAGTACTTCTGGCACGGAACGGATGCTTTATTGACCTGGACATGTGCGAAGTAGAACCACAGCAGTATCTTGATCTCTTTCAACATCTTTTATTAGATACAGAATAATATTTTTTCTAAATTCTAATGTATTATTTTTAGCTTACTTTACCAAACAGGAAAATCAAATAGTAGATTATATAGAATGAGAAGAATATAATAAAACACTGTGCAAAGGGAATAATGACAAATTTATACAAATGAGACGGCACGTTTTCCGGATATATACATACTTGAATAACGAAGAATCGCATTATGATAATGCAATGTTACATAAATTGTAACATTGCATTATCATAATTATATAATATAATGTATAATTAACGAATAAGTTCTTAAAATCATTCCAGGATAAAAACCGGTAAATTAAAGTTGATAATTTTAATTTATGTTTACGTACAAAAAAAACTTTTTAATCTGTATTGTTTAATATGTACCTAACTGCTCACTTACGTGCATTATTTGATTAATTATACAGAATACCTATCTCAAAAAGAAAAAGGTATCTTATGGACACTCAGTTGATCGGGAAGTGTCTCAAAAATCGTGGCAAAAAGATGTTGGTTTTGGATATTTTTCATTGTCACACTTTTTGAGGTCTAGCCCCTAAGTTAAGCCCTCAAACAAACGGATAACGTGCGATAAAGAACACCGTTCTGATAACAGGTATTAATCTACAGTTGAATAAATAAAGACATATGTCTGGGTAAGCAGAGACATGCTTGGGTGAATGTATTTATCAATGGGATTAAATAAATTAAATTAAGAATGAGAGCCTTCGGGGGTGGTAACGTTCTAAGGCTGCTAACAGAATAATGGTAAACCCAGCAGAATCTGTTTGCTCATATGATTTATTCACAATGTCAGGTGCCTACGACCATAAAACAATGTTACAATCCACAGTATGGTGCTTTGAAAATGAGCTCTAAAGAAATTTCGCCGAGCACGAAGCACACAGGAACTAATGGGGACCTCGTTATTCTGCAACGAACATACTGCTACGGTCGTGCTAGAAGATCAAAAATTCAGTTTGGGCCCCAAAAGTGTGGTCAGTTTTGTGTGACGACCCGCCGAAGTCAGGAACGCAGTACCTGCTCTGGCACCACGACAACGCTTCTTCTTCTGCCTAACCAGCCGTATTCCTAACCACCCTGTGATTTTAACGTTTCTCAGAATTTAATACTACATTTCTGAGTTGTCTAGAGAAGAGGTCATTAATATTTTCCGAGTGGTTTAGAGGGATGGAAAAGTGTATTAGTTCACGGTAAATACTTCAACAACACAGATAACTGTAATAAAAATAAACTCTATAACTTTTGAGTATCTAATTTCTTTTTGCTTGACCCTCGTAGTTCCTAAATTCGTAAGTTCCTACGCACCTGAATTAGTTGCGAGAGTGATGGGGTTGGGGACAAGGGAGACAGACGGTGTCAACACGCTGTTAACCCCTACCTCTTGCGGCTGTTTTAGGTCGGCGGTCGGATCGCTGAGGGCTGGGAAGCCATTGCTGGCCTTTTTGTACCCCACGTCCTTCGGTTGACGGGTTCGGGGGAAACCGACACCCATGAGAAAAGGTTGTTCCGACGCGTCTTTCTGGTTGATTATTGGAAAAGTCATCCTCCTCGTCAGAGTAAGACAGTAATTGATATAAATGTAGACGGTAAAGAAGTGGAACAGGTGGAAGAGTTACTGTATTTGGGGTGTATGTTTAATAGAGATGGTCGGCATGTTAAAGATTTTGAACGATGAGTGAATGCGGAAACTAAAATGAAGGGGTTATAGGCACAGTAGGTAAGAAGTCAGAATGCCTTTTTTTATGGAATCAGGTGGCAAACAAGCAAGCGGATCACCTGGTGTTAAGTAAGCGCCACCCATAGACATCCGCAACAAGCAAATGTGTTGCAGATGCGTTGCCTGCCTTTAATCGACAGAGGAGGCATAGACAAGAAAAAAAGATATTTCCTCTTCCCCGTTAACCCCCTCCCCGTCCATTCCTCTTTCCGCTCCCATCCTATCCTTATAAGGAAAGGGTGGGGAGGGGAAGAGGACTCAAATTAGGCCTCCGGCACCTCACTCATCAGATGAAACGCAGAGTTCTTCTACGTCACGCCTGTTTTCTGTGAGGTCGTGGTATTTCAACGGTCGACCCGGCCCATTCGTGCAACAGATGTTGTTGCGGGCTCTACCACCGTATAAATCTATGAAGCTTCTATTCTTAAGGCTCATCTGGCAATACACAATGCTGTACTAATTCCCACTTTAATGTATGGAAGTGAGAGCTGGGTTGGGCAGGAAAAGCATGCTAGTAGAGTTAATGCCGTTGAGATGCGATCGTAAAGAAGTATGTTAGGCGTGACATTAAATAATAGAATTAAAAATAGCATTTTAAGGGCAAAAGTGGCTCATAAGTGGATGTTGTGGCTAGAATTGAGCGAGGTATTCGCTCAAGCGATTCGGTGGTTCGGGCATTTTGAAAGGATGAACGAAGAGAGAATGACAAAGTGAGCGTCCCCTAGCAACACTGGCAGACGCTCCAGGAAAACGTACATCGATTTTACTCATCACTATCATCAAATGATAAATCAATTAACAATGCGAAATAATATTTTGTATATTATTCTTCTATCACATTGTATTTGTAACGATTCTCAGTTATCTCTTCTCATGATGAAAATAGCAATGGTAACGGCAGCAGGCTTTCGGTCTCTTTATTATATAGTATGAAGCTAAAATTATTCTCTGCCTTGCGAGTCACAAAGCGGCTATCCAATTGTTGAACTGGCAACTGATTTACATAGAAAAACCAATGACAAGAGAAAATTTTAATAAAAATGTTTTTCTTACATTTTTTTTTTAATTTTTGGTATAATCATTTAAATGAATGAAGCTTATACATTTTATTTGAATTTTGATAGACAACTTAGGTTACTTATCAGATTTTGATAACTTCAAGTATGTCCGAGGGTCATCCGCCACTTCTTCATCAGATAAGTTAGCAACACGTGATATCACAACTTCCATAATTCGTATTCCTTCAATATAGTTGCCCAAGGACAAACGTTCATTGACTTCGTACAATAACGACGTCGTGTTCAGTTGGGGGGTCAGTCCGAAAGCAGGAATACCAGCATTCACCACAAATGTGGTGTCCGTTATAGTAGTTGAGGAGAGAACTCGAAATTGAATATTTCTGAAAAACGCAATCTAAATCATTTATTCAAATATTTTAAGTATAGTTGTCAAGCAATAACTATCCGCTTTCGAAGCACAGACTTACGCCTTGTGCGGTACCTGGGCTTACTTTAGTAGATCATTAATCCACCATTTGTCTTAGCCACAGTAGTACCACAACCTCATATAATACCGTTCTGAAGTAGGTGGTTTCAAAAAGTGAGAAGCAACAGCAATCACTGGACATCCGTTAAACCACTCTATTATTGACCCATTGAAAGAAATTGAAATCTTTACTCATACATTACCTTTTTCACCGTTATCACTTATGTATATACTCACAGATCAGCGAAAGCTTCTTGTAGCGCAACGTAGTAAGGGTTACTGTCGTCCGTCTTCGTATAGTAAATACCTTCCTCCCTATAGACTGAACTAACAGTTATGTTTCCTGCCCCAGGTGAAACCCATCCACGTACCTTCGAATTTGAATAACATTTGTTAGCAAGGGATAAGAGCTCAGTTCTTTTTAAATTCTACAATCTACTACAAAATTAAATGTACAGGCAGGCTTGTATTCGTATAACGTTTAATAGATTTTGTTCGAATAGTTGAATACAAAATAAGTTTGAATAAAAAAGAATAGCTTGTGCAACAATCATGTAACGGCCGAGCCGCCTTTTTGCAAGTAGAAATCGGAGCTAAGCTAGCGCAAGGCAACTACAGATCTACTAGAGATGTTACTTTTTAGCAGCAAAAGCAGTTATGAAGATACAAGGTCTGAGCAATAACTTTACATGGAAGATGCAAGCCAGCAGTTGTTGTCCTGAGTAGACGCTAGGTTGCCTGCTATTAGTGGGTTCAGTTAAAGTTTTACAGTGGCAGCGCCACCTACCGAGCCCAATTGTATTTTCATACCATCCAGGAACCCATTGAAATGTACACATAAAATTTCATCCAAATCTGTCTGCCGTTTAGAAGGACAAGGAGGAGGACAACGTTTAAGTGACAAGCGCACGTGCGGATGATTTATATATATTAAGATATTTTGTTGATAATTATTAAAAATTTAACTGATTCCAAATAAAAAATAATAAGGAACGAATGTATTATTATAAGTGAAACTTACTATTTCAATAAAATCTTCGACTGAGGTGTCGAGTGCCAAGTTGGCGACATAGTAGACTGTTATGTGTGCTGGCACTACATCGTATTCTACGAGGTTCTGGAAGGATAATTGATAAATTTTAAAACATCTTTACGATGAAGCCAAACACAGTCAACGTAGGCTTCGAGCGACACTTCACTTCGGTGAAAGTTTTGGCCTGAAGTTATTAAACTGAAAATTTTCAGACCAAAACGTCTGAAATTATTTGGTTTTCTTTAATTCTGTCATGAATGAATGTGTGACTGTGATGAATTCATAGATACCGGTATAGAATCATAGTTGTTGTAAGTTATATTACATGCCGCAAAAACGTTACAATATTAGATCTAGCCATCGAAATAACTATAGTATAAAAATACGTAAACACGTAGTGGAAGAGTATTCACTCTTTCACGTAATTCCATGCCTTCCCCGCTTAATGCCGTGAACTATTATTATATTATTCGTACTATATATAATCAACAAAATTCTTCGACTGTACCTATTCAGAATAAATATTAAATTCAATTTTTTCGTAACACATTAACCAACGAAGAGCCTGGACATGGAGAGGATTATATAAAAAAGCAAATTTAGTAAGTATTCTTACCAGGCCTGTCAATCAAACTGATAACAAAATAACACAAATATAATAAATGTACTTCGATGGCATTAATCGATAATTTCAACCATAAGAATCAAATCTCTCTAACAAACAGTAAATTTTTTCTTGCATTACTTTCATTAATTTCTTTTGCACTACTTTTCCATCCACCACTAGCGATCCAGTGATCCGCTTGCTTGCGTGAATCATAAATCTGTATCCGTAACAAACTCACCCGTCCACCGAGGAAGTTAATCGCTGTATAATCCCCCGGATCATTACTGCTCAATGACAGTATATATTGCTCTTCTCTGTATCGGTTGTAAGAATCCAAAACATATCCACACTAAAAAGATTTTTATAGGTCATTTTGTTATTAGAGAAAAATCAGCTTCGTCCTCATACGTAACGTTTCGCAACTGCTTAAGAAGATGGAGCTGCAACTTTCATCAGTAACTTTTATTCATTTTTTTATGGAAGAAGGTGGCAAACTAGCAAGCGGATCTTGTGTTAAGTGAACGCTACCCATAGACATTCACAATAAGCAAATGTGTTGCAGATGCATTGTCTACCTTTAATGGGCAGAAGAGAATGATGCACAGGAAAAATGATATTTCCTTTTCCCCATTAACCCTCTATCTCCTCCCGTCTCATCTTCTTCTCGTTTCCATGCAATCCTTATAGGGTAGGGTGGGAAGGGGAAGAGGACTGTAATTAGGCCTCCGGCACCTTACTTACCAGACGAATCGCAGAGTACTTCTACTTCACGCCTGTTTTCTGAATTTAATCAATTGAATAAATCGATCTAATGCCTTCAGCTTTTACAAACCAATACGGATTAGGGTCTTCCAGAGAAAAGAGCGTATCTATCCCTACAGCTGCTACTCCCTGCCGGCTGAGTCGCCTTGCAATTTGTCAACGACAATCGACTTATATTAAATCTACTACTCTTTTCGTCTGTTACTTAGAAAAAAAACTAGCAACATAGAAAATAAGAAGAAATGAATACCAATCCTCCGGCCGTACTGTTAACACTTGGTAAAATAGCACTAGATGTAGATTGCCCGTAGCAATCGATTCGTATCACTGTAACAGATTTTAATTTAAGTTAATAAGAACCTGGATGTTTAAACAGATAGGATGAAATAGCATTTATTATTTAAGCAACGACAATAAATTTCAATTATTTACGCAGTGAGTAGTGGTATAGGGCCCCGAATTACGTACTGTAGGGCGCGGGTTCGAACCGCGCAGGGCTTTACTTTGTGTAATTTATTTCATCGCCACTGCTCAAAAACCGGTGTAGGAAATTATAGTGAGGAGACCGTTATGTAATAGAGCCACCAATTTCGAACAGATGTGACGTCCACCAACCCGCAATGGCCTCTCTCGGAGAAGGGGCTGGTGTCCTTGCAGTGGAACCGTACTAAAAAAGCGGATTATTATGTATTTATTACAATAAGTTACGTTTTATATATAAGAACTTACTTACCGTACTTTGTCTTAAATTGATTATACAATAAGATTGTCCTTTGAGCACTTGGACCACCCACCCCTAATGCAAAGCCCACATTCATCTTTTGGAACGTTGTAGTCTTAACAAAAATGTCTATACCATTACGAGATCCAGTATTTTGATCTGAAATACATCAAGTTGTTTCTTGCCTTTTCGTATCAAATAAAAAATTTCAAAGTCGATTTGAAGTAAGCTGTAAAATCTGCATTATAAATGTGTCAAAAACAAACCCGATGTAACAATCATATAGACAGTTCGTAGCAAAGTTCCATTGTTTTGTTTCAATCGACTCAGAGCTTCATAATGTTGCATCGTTAAAGATTTTTGAGATTGAGTTCCTCGCCCTACAATTTCACAATTATCATTTATCTCTCCAGAGAACGGAGGATATTTCCAACCATCCTAAAAATATATATCATGTATCATAAGTAAAAAATTAAGATAACAAAAAAAGTGAAGTCAGTTTAGTTAAGTTTCATTTGACAGCCTGCTTGCGTTATATATTTGTGAGGTTCAATAATATTCTCTGCCTTCCCTTTTGGATTAAAGGCAAGAGTGCTTATCTATTGATTTTTTTTATTTCAGACGGGCTGGTTGACGTAGTTAGTAAGATACTTTCTTTTCACGAAGCAGGTAATGGGTTCGATTGCCGCCTAGGACAGGCACTAGTGTGCATAAACATGTATGCTTATCCTGAGTCTTGGTGTAGTTATCTATTTAAGTATGTATTTACAAAATTTTAGTATATGTAGAGTATATCAGTTATCTGGTTTCCATAGCACAGATGGCTGTGTGTGAATTATGTCCCAGGACTTTAGTAATATTTTTGATTAAAGATTAAAACATTAAAAAAACTACTAACTACCTCATAACACGCAGAGTTGACGTCCATATGAGAGAGGAGGACAATACTATTTAATGTAGGATCCTGCCCCGGCCAGTTGAATATAACTATAGGATTGTTTGGTATCGCCTCGAACACGGTTACCTCAACGCCTTGTTCTGCTCCCAATCTCTTAAAAAAATCTACCGCTGGACCTAAAAAAGGTATGTACAATGTACAAATGTATGTACAAATTTGCAAATTAATAATTTAAAATAAAACTTAATAAATACAAAAAAGTTCTTAAAACCTAGTGTTACCCTTTTATTCTTTATATTTAACACATTTAAATGGATAAGGATTCCTTCCTAACACGAATAAAAGCGTGGCAAGTACCGGTCGAATCTTGACTAAAATATGGGACCAATCAACAAGCACTAGTTCGCGACCAAAAAAAAAATCATCGAAATCCGTTCACCAAGAGCGATGTTATGAGGTAATAAACATAAAAAAAACATACAGACGACTTGATAACCTCCCCCTTTTTGAAGTCGGTTAAAACTTCAATGCGTCTTGTTGTCGTTATATATAATAAGTATGCGCTTACGTTCCTAACCCCAAAAGCGTAGGCAGAGATCACGGACTTCCATTAAGCGCGATCCTGGCACATCATCTTCATTTACATTCATACATCTCGTATACATGCTCGTCGGTACTCCTTATATCGCCTTTCGTTAGTATGTTACTAATCTGTTCTCTGCCAATACTTTTTAAACTCAGTGGCAGTGTGCTTAAAAGAAGATGTTGTGAATAGAAGTGAGAAGAACAACACAAATGTGCAACATAAGCGTTAAGTAAAGCATATTAACATAATAGACACAAATTGTTACTCACTGAAATCTCTATCTCTCGTAGTTCTTATATTAATGTAGTCACGGAGTCGCTCCACTTCAGGGTAACATAACTCCTGACACGGAAGTGTGGCTTCACTGAACTGGACATGAACGAAACAGAACCACAGCAGTATCTTCATATCTTTCAACATTCTTTCTAGACGCAGATTTTTTTTTCAAATAGAAATATGTAGGTAAGTATAGGTGGTCATTTAAAGGTTTTATTTTCGAATTACTTTGAAAATATCAGATTACACAAATAATTAGACACTAAAGTAAAAACTTGATGGGATGGGAACAATGGGATGAAGAAACAATATGAAGGATAATTCGGCAAGCATTCATTTTATATAGTTATATAACGACGAATTACATGATGATAATATAATGGTACATATACACAAATTAATTAATAATATAACATTATGTATAATTAGCGAATAAGTTGTTAATCTCATGCCAGGATAAAACCGGTAAATTACTTGATAATTTTATCGTTGGAAGGTGCGACATAATATGTATTTACGTTTACAAAAATACTTTTATTCATCTGAACCTGATCTGCTCATTATGCTATACTCTACTAATACTCATCCTATTTTTTTAAAAATGTCACAATACCATGAAAAAACATAAACTTGTCTTTTTGTTTTATCAGGCCATCAATCCACTTGGTATATAGAATTCCTTTCATCGAGACATAGCTAAATGTTTTTTCTGCCATAGCTAGAGATAGCCGACACAAATACATCATACATTTGTATCAGGGGATCACTAGACAAATGTATCATTTGTCTCTTTACTATATCTATTATTCTATTATACTTGTCCAGTAGAGAAGAAGCGTGTTTCCATTACACTTTCACACTTCAATATAGCATACGAGATTTACATCCTTGTTAGTGTAATAATTATAAATCAGGCCATTTATTCATGTAGCAAACAATATTTTATCTTCATATTTGTCAATAATGTTATAGTCATCGTCTGGCTCAATCTCTCAAATTGTCGAATATTTTATCAAAGTGACTTAGACTTAACGTTTCGGTAATTTACAATTACTCATAAGAACCACTCTTACATTGGTGGAGCAAAGCTTAGTATTGCTGGGTAGACCTTATAATCTCCAGAGGCATAGACGAGAAGCAATTGCTACGGATTGTTTAATTGCTATTATAAAACGTTAGGTTCTCTATATTTTCATCAAGCGTACTGTAGTTTGAACAGAAGCCACAAGTTCTACATTATATAGACATATTTTTTGCTATCAGTAATGAATCAGCAATAAAATCATTCATGCTTGTACCCCGACTTTTATAGGTGGGACAAAGCTCCATAGCATTGTCATTTAGATGGTAACTTAGTCGTAAAAATATAGTTTTTGTTTTATAAGACATAAAAATCAACCCGTTGACCTTGGACTTTTAAATTATTATGAATTTCAAAACAAATTCAAAACGACTTAACATAAAAAAAGAATCTGTCAAAAGAATGGTTTAATGACAACAGGTTTACACCCTGTCACATTGATGACATTATTACTATAGCCATACTTTTTAATTTAAATGTCACACACACTTCTTTGTCACGACATTGATGACGTTTAATACTGAACACATTTGTTTGCAGTGGGATAATTATTATACTATAATAACATTTTTTAAGTTTAATAGCTATGTGTATGTGTTTTGTTACTGTACTTTGGAAAGCAAATTTCATTCAAAACGTCAAGCAATGAAGAAGAAGTAACAAGAAAAATCAATGCAACTTTGGGCATTAAGAGCAATCCTAAAAGGGAACTACAGCTCGCACATGAAGAGGACAGTCTTTGATACATGCCCATTACCCTGCTTGTTGTATGGTTGTCAAACTTGGGTGCTTACAAACAAAATAAAACAAAAAATCAAATGCAATCAAACGGCAATGGAAAGGTGCATGATGAAAATTAGAAAAATACATAAAATTAGGAGCGAAAACATTCGTAAAAAAACTAAACTTACCGATGATGCCTGAGACGCATGCACTCTCACTAAAGTGGGGATGGGCAGGACACATCTCACGATACCCAGACAGAAGATGGACCATTGAAGTCACATGATGGAAAGGACCAAAGGGGAAAAGAAATGTTGGCCGACAAATAAGACGGTGGGCTGATGATATGTCAACAAACGTCGCAGGAAACGACTGGATAGAGTTAGGAAAGGATGTCATGGAAAAGGATGGAGGATCCCGCCCAAACACGGGTCCAAATCTCATAAATAATATTAACATTATAATAAAGTAATTTATCTTAATTATTCTAGTTATAATTAAAAAACAACACAAAACCATTTTAATGTAAAACCAAAGTGAAGTTTTGGCATAAATGCTTTTATTATTATTATTATGTGTTTTGTTATTTCTTGCCGTTACCTTCTTTTGTTATGTTAAATAGATTAACGATGTGTTTTTAGATAATTCATTAGTAAGATAGTACACGTTACTAATCCGTTCTCCTCGAATCGTGTTCCTGATGTTTGATATGATACTTATTTTCTAACATATTCCATGTTATGGCAACAATAGGACTCTAGAAGATATTACAATTAAATTAAAAGGCTCTCGGCTTAAGGACGCCTGTATAGTTTCATAGCTACGTACACAGCCATATCCGCGAGAACTTGTCGTATTTTTACTACACACAGAACAAATATTTTTTATTATTACTCAGAAATGATCAGTCCAGACGTCATCACTTTCTTTACTGCCGGTCATCATATTTATGAACGACAAAAAATCATTTTGGTCGTGATCTAAATCTCTAAATCAACAACCGGCACTTCTCCGTAATGGATGCCCTTCTTTCCGTACGTGCCGCAACATTTTTAAAAGGACTTTTTCGCAAGCGGCCGCTTCGTGTTTGTCGAGCGTCGTTGGATTTGAGAATAGTCACGCTTTTAACGAGCAAATGAATTCGACGGTATAATCGGGATTCCCAAAGCAAACCGTTTAACGCAATCATGGAAAAAATATTTGACCAACAAACTCACAGTATTTATTCTATTCTCTAAAGATATTAAACGGATAGAATATTCTATTTTTATAATTTTCTACACGAAGACGGTGATATTAGAACAAATTTGGCTGACAACACTTAGAAATGAATGTTTGGTCAGAAGAGTTTGTGTGTTGTTATAAAGGTTACTCAAATTACAATTTAGCTATAATAATTAAAGGGTTTCGCAAAAACCCACTCGTACGAATTTTGAACAAGAATAGGGATAGTATTTTTAGTGTTCAGTATGCTTTATGATTGTCACTAGCACTGAGTTCATAATTAAATAAACCCTAACACAAAAGAAAAATAGGAATAGATCTTCATTGTTGGGGGTCATTTAATAAAGGACAGAGATATTTTCGATAGAATTATTTTAGAACCAGAGAATTAAAATTATTTCTACTGAATTTATAGTTAGGTGTGCTCATTCGCCACTCTTTCAATTGTGATGTGGCCTCCAGGGGTAAAGCGTTAATTGAAATAAATTGTCGCGACTCGATGTCGCCCAAACATAAATCAGAGTGCCGCGGGCTACTAAGTGCCAGCTACGCGCGCTGTGCTCTAGCAACGTACAGACACGGACATATTTTTTATTTACTTTTTGGTCCCATTTATGTTGAATATGAAGATGCAAAATATTTCTTTACTTAAACTTAAGTAATTAACGACTAGCTACTGGCACGGATAGAGAGACAGGAAACATTCTTCTTCCTGCCTATTACTTCCTCTGTTCAGTAAAGGACAACTGGGTCCTAGATCTTGCTAAGCCCATGTGGACCGGCTTAACCATACATTGCTGCTGCTGTGAACGCTCACACAAATTATTTATAAACAATACAACAACTGCAGAAGTAGCTGCTTACGCTTCTTTTCCCTAAATCATTACACTACTGTAGTTTGATACTAGTTTCAAAGATAATTTCCTCGCTATGTTTTTTATAATAGCAAAAACCTTACTAATTTCATTTAGCGCCATATATCGCTCAAGACATTTGAATGAATAAGGCTTATTGATGACGGCCTCTCACGTAATATCTTGGAAACTGCTACGACTTGTATGTTCTGAATTATTTTTCTATAGTATAATTTGCCGTAAACAATTTAATTTACACGTTCTATCAAATTATTCTTTGTAATTAATAAGATAGACCTTATAAAATGGCAAGCGGAAGCGGCATTTCCAAACCAATAGGACTTACGGTCAAGAAGCGAGCGTACTCCTTTCTTAAAGGCCGGCAACGCATCTGCAGTTCCTCTGGTGTTGCAGATGTTCATGGGCGGCGGTGATCACTTAGTTTTTAGGCGACGTTTGCCCCCTTATGCTATATAAAAAATATATTACGAATTAAAAAAATATGTATTAAGGTTATTCATTTTCCCCATATTTTTTACAAAAACTCCGAGTCGATTATGACATGCTTTACTGGTATTATGAAGAAAAAAGATTTGATTATTTGTTTTTTTTATTCGAAAAAATCTTACACTAATAGCTCTTCAGCGTTGGCTATGGCTCTATTTGTCTGTCTACCCTATCCAAGCTGGGGCGGGTTGCTAGTGTTAAATATCACTAAAATCATTGTGGCGCCCATTCTGTGAAATGCGTATATCTTTATTTGGGAATGACGCTCTAAGAGACACCGTAAGACGAATTAATTCGAGCAAGAGAGGCGGGCGCGGCGCGATTTTTGCCCGTAGTGCTCATTTGTCACTACTGCAGGTGTGTATCATCGCACAGTTGAAAGCGGCTGCCGCCACAGAATATTGTCAAGTATACTAACAATAAGTGGATGCGGTATCTTGACTACTAAAATATTATTAAAAATAAAGTCAAAATATAAAAGCAATTTAAAAATTATATTAAAATATAGGTTTTGCTGGAATATACTCGTAGTTAACGTCAATGATAACGCTAATGGCAGGTTTACACTTCCTAATGTTTTGCAGATCCTACTTTTAGTCGTTTTTCGTTCGCCTTTAGATTAAAACATTATCAATAGATATCCCTTTGAAGTGTGTGTGGTGGTATATGTAATATATTTCATTGACCAGAACAGAAGAAAATTTCCTTGGGGAGCGAAATGAAAACCAAAGTCTTAAAAACAATCATAGAACTGAGTATTCAGTCGTAAACCAAATGTTAAGCAATCGAAATATAAGTATATATTTTTTCAAACTGGTTAGGAACAAGAAAAATTATTTTATTGACTTTAAAACGGGATGACATTAAACCGACTAAATTTGATTCACCTAACCGATACTTTCAATGTAATTTAAATCCTACTATGCCACTAATATTATAAGTGCTTAACTTTGTAAGTGTGGATGTATGGATGTTTGTTATTCTTTCACGAAAACGGATGAACGGATCTGGATGAGATTTGGCACTGAGATAGATACAATCTGGAATAGATTTTTTTGTGTACGTATCGTACGATCACTAGTGTAACATAAAAATTTGCGGAAAACCTCCTTTTGATGTTAATGATTCAGTCGAGTCAATATATGGATCTTCCTAATTGCTTCGCCATTGCGAAGCTACTACAAGCAATGGTCCAAAAATAATGCCTAGGTAAAAAAAATATGAATTAAATCAGTAATTTAAATAAAAAACGTCCTATAATTTAATGCTTGAGTGTATCAAGCAACTCTTTACGTAACCGAGCGCTAATGACGACTACCGAAGGGTAGCAGTGCGGTGTCTTTATATTGAATGAGTTGTCATTCAAAACGTGAAGGCGAATTCGTAAGGAAAACCCTGTTATAATATAATATATGTCACCGACCGATAGTTAATATCGTAAGTTTGTAATCGGACTAGGCATATATTTTAAACTGTCAGCAAATTGTGAACTAAGCGAATCATTTAAAATTCAAATAATTCAATTCATATATGTATGTTTTTTGGAGTACGAATTGTGAATTAAAATCGTGTGTTGCAATCCGTCATTTAACTGTTGCTAGGAACCATCTTTAAGCCTAGTTGCAATACTTAAAATAATGCTAGAAATATTTGCTTACAAACTAAAAAAATATGTATGCCAGCCCCGAGTTAATACGTAAATTCATAATCGTTGCCGCTGCCAAAGAGAACTTGGAACCGCTACTGTTAGTGCTTTTATTTTTCTTTAACAATAATTGTAAAAATGATGTTACGTAAATAAAGTGACGTTGGTTGTGTTAAAACCGCTTTAAGAATTGTTTTATTGTCTGTTCAAATGGGGCTTATGTAGGACCGCGTCCAACAATAGGCCGGCACGCACGTTATTCAAGTGTTTGCGCTAACTCACGCGACGCCAAGGGTCACCCTTTCCAACTCACGGCAACTGCGCATATGTTTTTATTTAAAATTAACAATTGTAGAAACACTGTCCGTCTACTTTAAAAAAAAATATCTTTGTTTTGATAAATTATTTTTCTAAAAGCGAAAGGGGTTTATACGTGAGAATTTCACACGATTATGCAAAGATTAATACACTATTACTTATATACGTAGATTATTTACTGACTCATATATAATTTTATAACATACCAACATTAGCAAAACGCGATTAAATGCTATTTTTGAGATCGAGCGTTATAATTAAAAAAAAGAGTTGTTTTTACTAGCATTGCTAACCTAACCTACCTACCTTTTTTTACGATGGGAAATGCATTTACGCATCCCGCCGCGTAACGGGCGGGTATGTGGGACTCGCCGGTCCGCTGCCGGAATACCCACTAAAACCACATCCACTCCCGTCCTCAGCGCTTGTGAAGAACTCTGGGATCTGTAATAGTACGCACCAGTGCCCTCCAGCGCGGCGCCCATAACAGGCCAGCTATCTTCGTCTGCCTCTACGGCTCCTCCGACGAGCGGGATCTGCGCGTTCCCTGGCTAGCATCTTCCTTTGCGAGCATTACTGTGTCGCAAAAGGAAAGGACACTGTACTAGCATTCCTAACCTAACCTAGCCGACGTTTTGACATCTCTCAAATGAAAAAATTTAACTCGTCTCACTTCGCCGTTGATTTGCACCGGCAGCAATCGCTTGAAATCGCTAATTTCAACTACGCTTTTCTGTTTCGACCGGTCTTTTACAAAATTCAATGCCCTACAGCTATAAAAGTTCGTAAGCAATCATAAAAATAGAGAATAATAATAATATAAATACAGACTGGACTGCATAATGTAACAAGGTAAGTAGGAAGCGGAAAAAGGAGCGTAATATTTCTATATAATCCAATATGCTGATGTGATCATAAAATGAAATCATCAAAAGATTTATAAAAGAAATATTTGCAATGGAACTGGGATAAAACTGGAGTGCATTTTAATGCCAAGCCAGACACGTGGCGGATTTTCCTTATGGAGTGGCTCAGGATGCTCCCTTAAAACCAACATAGCGTATGCACGTACTTAAACTAATTCTAATGATCCCTAACATTATAACAAAATCACGAAATTCTAAAAATATAAAATAGTTGAAAGTATTTTACCAACATGGTAAAAACAGACAACTACAAAATAATATTTTCTTAAATTGTTGCAAGTTTCAACAAATTTGAATGTAAGATAGTTTATAAAAAATAGTCGAATGGAGGAATAACGAGCATATTGTATGCATAACTTTTAATGATGATGAACTAAGATGCAAGGGACTATGGTATAGGTTAAAACAGGCAGTTATAGGACGACAGACGTTTCGACAGAAGTGAAAACTCAAAACAGGTGCTATAATCGTTCAAAAATACATGAATAGTAAATATCTAATCAAAAATAAACTCTCGGATCTTATCAATAAAATTCAAAATTAAATAAACGTATAAAAGTTTGTCGAAACTATTTCAAATTCAAATAGGCATTGACCTGACGCGGGTTTCTGAAGCATGTTGTTCACACGGACCTATAAGATTTTCCTTTTTAAAAAGAAACATAGCAATTGATTTAAATATGTACATGTAAAAACAAATTTATCAAGTCGAGTCAATTTGTCAGCGTGACCGCATCGCCAATTAACATGTAAGGCATTAATTACCTTAACCAAAAAGCATGTCTATGCATAGATGTATCGATATACTTTTCTATGACGAAATAGGTGCAGCAATTTGTCAAATCAAAATCCGTAGTCCCCTCTGATTTACGGACGTAACTGCTGATTTTATGTAAAGCAAAATACATTCATATTTTTATAATTATTTAATATCTTAAATAAAATTGAACTAATTACACAAACAGTTAAGATACTTTAGCACATACTTTTAATTTAACAAATTAAAAAAAAAACAACAGTAAAAGCACCGATAACTCTAATAATAAGATACCTGTACAGCGTACGATATAAGGGGTGAGTCACACGTAGCGACTTTTGTAGCTCGCCGTAGCGGTCGTAGCCGTCGTAGCCTGCGTAGCCGTCGTAGCTGAGGAGGCCAGCTTCCGAGGCGCCGCCCCCGGTCCCGACGCGCCGCCTGATTGGCCGACCAGCGCGGACGATAAAAGCTCCTTCTCGCCCTCGCCTCACTTGACATTTTAATGTTTACAATGCCCATGCTTACAACGAGAATAAGATCGCATATCATTAAATTACAAATACTGACTTATTCAACAATTCTCGTACGTACTATAAAAAAAAGACAAAAAATATTTCTGTATACAAGTATTGTTTATTGTAATAACTACAGATATAATGCTAAATAGTAGATTAAATGCAAAATTGTATAAAAAAAAAATATAAAACAGAACAGTACAGAAAGATCGGTTTTTATTTTTATTTCAACTAAAAATATATTAAAAAGATTAAAATGAGAAAAAAATCAAGTCACATAACATACTTTGTTCTATAGTCAGGTATCAGTATGAGAGGCCATTCATTATGTTTGCACGTAATACAGTCAGCTTCGAGCCGCGCGAGCCCTGACAATGTAGCCTGTGGACCGGGATACAAGATGTGCCGACACCCATCTCCCTCGCACCCGCAGAACGCCGGTGTCGCTGTCCCGCTCAGGGGGTGGGTCTCCATGTAATCAGGGGATGATGTGACTCGCGATCTCCGCGGCTTCAAAGATCACAATTATCAGACCAGTCTGTCGAAAGCCGCGACCGTGTGGTGAAGTCACAGAGAAAAGTCACTGATCGCAACCCGTGCTCAATCTTACATTATGTAAATTATCATTACTTAGACTATCGCCGAACACAATATTTATTAAAAAAAATAATCGTGTTTCTGCTATTTTTACTATGACTTTAATTTTAGTAATGTGTGAACTTTAATGTATTAGTGGATTTATTTATGGACTGTCCATAATAAAATCGAGCTGTCTTCATTTTGGGAGAAGCAGCGGGCGCCGGCAACGGCTTTCCGTAAGATGGGCACAGGTAAGAATAACAATGTAATCTTATATAATATTACTTTCAAATTACTTAATAATTACTCGAAGAAAAAGTTCTGAATTAGAAGAAATATATGTATTGTTAAAAAACTTGTTTAATTTAATAAATAGTAAAAAAAATACTAAAAAGCTTAGACCTAATAATTTTTCAAATAAATTTACGCTTGATGAAGCTTTTAACCCTATTAAAGTCAAGCTTGATTGTATACAAGCATCAAGTGGCCTGCTGATTTTAAACTGATGTTGGTAATTTGCAACATCAGTTGGGACAATTTTAACATGTTTAAAAGAGTTAATGAACTTCAAGGTTAAACTAATTTGGCTAAGAGCAGGAGACCATAATAACTAGCCTTTTTGCATGTACCTAAATATTATAAACTTACAATAAATCTTTTCCAAGGCATAAAAGTTTACAAATTAGAGATTTCCATACACTTATGAGGATATCTCTTCCATTCGCACTTTAATTCACAGATTTTATAATACCCATAGCAAAATACACTAAAAATACGACAGACATATTCATTTAACGTCCGCGGTAAACTTTAGACACTAGGAAACCTTTACAAATCCATCAATTTGGTAAAACGCGAAGTGTGCTTAGCTGAAACTCTTTCAAAAGTTACTTAGCTTCGTCCCGACGGACACGGGAGCGTCGACTCGAGCCATTACTTTAGATAGTTTATCGGAATGAATGACTGCTTAAAACTTTTACAGGATAGGTTTCAATAGGATTGATTTCGACGGAACTTGAGATGAAATGAATCCATACGGTGAAATGTCGTTTTCACCTTTCCGCGCAACTTACTACATAGATAGATAGCCTTTTTTCGCTGACTATTATACAATTTAACATAAGTAAGTACATTTATAATATAAAAATATAAATTAATATTATGTACAACATTTATTTCTCAGCTTCCAGTTGTTTGTCAATTGTCCTTTGCCATAGACCTCCCCTAATTACTTCCACACTTCCCTGTCGCGAGCTAATCCTCTCAAACCTTCGGTAGATCATCTTCCCATCTCTTTATTTGATGACCTCTTTACTTACTGTTTGGTTTTTAATACTCCTTGTGGAATCAAACAGTTTTATCGCTGTTCTTAGCATTTCAGTGTCAGAGAAAAGGACATGTTCATTCAGTGTATGCTAGCAACATACCTGTAGCTCATTCAGGGTTATTAGGAACGGTGATCATTTAACATTAGGAAAATCATTTATCATAAGCAATACCATTCACGTTCTCATTATTATCCGAGCTATGTAGTGTACGACAAAATCAAAGATACATTCGCATAGCACTATTGATGACTTATTTCATGTCCGTGTGAGATCTACCATAAGCTCTCCATTGTTTACAATGAGCGTGCAAACAAGATCCGAAGATGAGTAGAGCGAAACAAAGCGCGGCTCCTCGCAAACGTAACTTAGGGACGGACCCGAAACTTGGAGCACGCACCCTCCACTATCGTGTCCAACATCTACATCGTGTTTACTTTTACACCCTTGTTATATTTTTCTTTCTTATGTGTTGCAATTACAATCTTGATTTTTGACATCTAATAGTTTAATTAAACATACATACGAGTATAATTTTTACCCTTTCTAAAAAGTGTAAGAGATTTACAGATATAATAGAGAACAGCTATCAACAAAATCATGAAAAATCTTTTTTTTGTTAGATTTTGAATACGCGACATCGCTTCTGTACTTAGTGGTTGGTTAGCCGCGGTCCAGGGTACTGTGTATTTCCTCATATTACGCAGAATATTGATTATATAAAGAATTGTTATGTTATTAATGGAAATCTAGAAACTTTTAAATGCTATCATTAAAAGAAAATTGTAAAGTTTTTAAATGAACTTGTTTAGAGTGCTTGAGGTGTTACTCCTAGTTTGTGCCTACGTTCAAAACGTTAAAATAACTAATTTAATCAATAATTAGAATACCTACAACGACACTATCGTGTTTTGTAAAGAGAAAATTTAGTTTAAAATGTTTAGTCGATGTCACCTTTTATTATAGAACATCCTGTATTGTTTAAATACAGGCAAATTGAGTGCCCCTGCTGCAAGCCCACATCTCGGAAACTTCGACGCTCAACATATGATCAGATATGCAAATATAAATTACTTATTGGTTTGATCTTTCTCATTGTTAACATTAAATATTTTATGATGCCTTAAATCTCAATACTTTTTCTTCTAAAATTGTCATTTGGAATAAAGATATTGTTAACTTTAAGCCTTGACTAATGGAATATTTTTCAGAAACTTTTTATACACATAGTGTTTAGTTTAATCACATAATGATCGACTTGATTTTATGACAAATAAATAAACGTTACCTGAACCCACTAAAAGGAGGCACCACAACGTCTGCTGGATCTGCTAGTAAATTATTTTTATAATTGATTTTATGTATTTTAAATGTATATTTATATAAGTTATGCAGGCGACAATAAGGGATTTCTAACCACATTCTAACACATATTGTTCGGAAGCGTCGGATAAATATTTATTTACGTATTGTTGAACCTAAATAAAGAGTTGTTTGGTGTATTTAAACTTGTAGTTATTTATTTGCTTCAGGCAAAAAGGACGAACTCAATGCTCCTTTCTATTAGTAGGTAGATAAACATGTGAAATAGTAAAAACGAAAAGGTAATTGTCTAAGTAGTAGCATAAAGTACTAACGAAATAACTTATTGCGCTTCAAGATAATAAAGTTATTCCTTTCCCTCGAGAACAATACCCTATCATTTTCTGGAACCTGTGACCCTGACAATGTGTATGCTAAATTTTATGGTGATCGGTTGAGTCGTTAAGGAGTTAAAGCGTAACAAACAAACAAACTCACATTTTCATTTATAATATTAATAACTTAGAATATAACTTTGATATTTTGTATGATGACGACGATGACTGCTTTGAATGTGACTATAATTAACGTAACAAGTTTAGGTATCAGGATGAGTGTTCCATTTCACACGGTGGCAGCGTCATTTTCCACGCATTACGCCGCGTTGGATGCAACGGTCGCGCCCCGCACGCCGTCGCAGCGCGCCCCAACTGATGTTAAGTGAAACAGACAAATTAGCACTTTGATCGCGTTTACTTTTCATTTGAATGAGTATAAAAAATAGGTTTCTTTCTCTTATACTCACAGTGTACCTTTTTTTCCTTAAGAGTATCATAAGAATCAGAAATTCTATCTAAAATATCGTATATTACTGGCGACAAACTGGCAATTTGTTAATTCAGACTGTTGAGGGAAGGTTTACGTTTAATGACGCCGTTGACTTAATAAATCCACTCTTATCGGCTCGCCTCAATTTATAATTCTTGTTTAATTCATTCCCCTTTCTTTCAACGCACTTTCGCATAATCTTTTATTATGCGAAAGTGCGTATCAATAATCGCCATAACGTAGTAAGAAACTTTTCATTAAAAGAGAGCTAATCTCGCAAAATTCTTTTTGATACAAAATCCCTTTGGAGCCGAACGAAAGGAGATAATTACGACACTTCGCGGCTTTTCTCAGAGGCCCCAAAGACGATCACTAAAGTCGTCTAAGTCCATTTCGTCGAGGAAAGAAAAGATCTTTGAAAAGGATTCTTGGCATTATAGACGACCTGCTCTCACACAGTAGCGGTACAAAACAAACGTTTAAATTATTTTAATAATATTAAATGGAATTTACTATTCCTAATACAACTACAGAGAAGTTTTGGGTTTATAATAATATATTCAACGACTAATCTATCAATATATCAATAGACTATTGTGTCATATTTCAACTATATCTACATCTGCCTATTGAATTAAGGAAACACTCATGTTTTTCTAAAAATAGAACTCAATCTATTTTTAAAGTAAATAGTAAGCTATTAATAAGCTCTCACAACTGTTTTACCCTAACTCTATTTTAAATACCTAGAAGGAGAAAATTAATTTGTTTTACTTAAGTTTAACATTGGTAGGGCCAGCAATAATATCTGTCGCACAGATAGGCCAGCTCGATCAGTGAAATATCACGACCGCACGACTGATGAGTGAGGAGTCCGAGGCCTTATTCTAGTTCTTCTGTTCCCTTTCCTACGTATCCCCGCTATGTATAATTATAGCACGACATCTATTAGGCCACCAGTAACATATTTTGTGAATACAAATTTCATCACGGTGTAAATGAAGTCCATTATAAGCGTTGAGGAAAAGGGGCAGCTGAAGGGGAAGGTTTCTGTAAACGGAACAAAAACACCAACGTTATTAGCGAGATTGTTGTAATCTGACTAATCTATTTTGGCAAAGGGAGCGCCCGCCGGTGGGCGGAAGTGTCAATTAATAGATAAACATTTCTTGCGAAGCGGTATAGATTTAACGAGCACGAAGTATTCACACCACACCATCTTGCTGTACTGCGATTTACGTAGATATAAAAGAAGATTTGCTTTACTTTGTTCAGACTTTAAGCAATAAATTATATTTTTCATCTTTACATGATATCAATTTAAGTGTTAGTTAATTGATATAACATAAGACAAATATTTTGCAAAAATAAATTGCAAATTTTATACAGGAGATTTTATATTGTTTATGTCCGTATTTATTAATTTTTACTTGAAGGCAGAAATAAGGATTTCATTAATGTTATGGATTTATTTTATTCAGATAAGGTTTGAAAACGTTTGAAAAGTATTACGCTTTTCCGCCATATTTGTTAAACGAGCCGCCGTTGTATGTATGCCTATTCTAATTAAATCTACAAATATCAGATTCTTTCTAATAAATGAGAATATTTACCACGTGAATCATTCGCAATTGGCACCCAAATCATGACATTTTTTTCGTTACACTTGTTCGTTTGTACAGGAGATCGGTTGCTGGACATTCCCTGCAACGTGTGCGGCGACCGGAGCTCTGGCAAACACTATGGCATCTATAGCTGCGACGGTAAGTGTTCAAGTATCGGCTCCCGGATAATAATATTACAAGCACGGGCTTCTATATAAAACGAATCCCTATTTCCCTTGGTCACGACTTGAGGCTTGAACGGCTGGACCAATCACTATTTTTTTGCTTCTTTGTATTTGTTATTATAAGAAGTTTCTTATGAAACAAAAAAACTTCCTTAATGATGGGATCTTCCGCCGGGAGATGGCACTAGGAGAAATAGCTTTTGAAATAACTGTCCGTCGTTTGATAGTTACAGTTAGTCTACATTGAGGTTTAATGTTAAAATATTCAAGTATTTCTTTACATAATATACAACAAAGTCGCTTCCACTGTCTGTTCTCTTGGTTAATCTAAGGCGGAACCAAGTGTGCCGGTAATAGCTAGTATTATAATTCTCATTAAATAACTTAGGAAAATTTAAACCATTAAAAAAATCTTATCTGCAGGATGTTCGGGCTTCTTCAAGCGGTCGATACATAGGAACCGCGTGTACACGTGCAAAGCGGGAGGCGAGATGAAGGGCCGCTGCCCGGTGGACAAGACGCATCGGAACCAATGCCGCGCGTGCAGACTCGCCAAGTGTTTTCAGGCCAATATGAACAAGGACGGTAAGATACTATTTATACATCTTTTATAACCTGATTATACTAATGGTCTCGTTTAAACGCGTTTTATGCTTGTAAGATAAATACGATGTTTCAAAAGGTTAACAGCGTTTGTGGTTTGTGTCCATATTTATTAATGATTTTCTAAATTTGTTCTACTTCACTTTGTGTTGTGGGATTCATAGCTATTACAAGTTTTCCGCAATTGATATTATAATAAATGAATTTTGTGTATGAAAGAGAGCGTAGAAAATAGAGTCTAGGAGACTTGAAGCCAACCTAATGCCTGAACAAAACTATCCTGTAATTTGAAGAACACCTTAGCTATTAAGATTATTTTATAATAGGGCATGGAAAGTACACCGTCAAGCAGAGTATATAAATTAAAAATCATGTATAGCACTATACCTTGTTACATTTCAAAATGTGATTGTTGTATACAAAGAAACGTTATTTACCTTACACGGCGGTTACACGTTTTATGCTTACATCGGATATGTTGTAATTTTGGAGCAATTGAGATGTAAAGTAAAGTGAAATGGTGTAATATGAATAGCTAATGTTATAAGTTAATAAGAGAAAAAGTTATTTCAGAAAATATCTTAGAATTTACGAATTTTAACGTGTTAACCTTTATTTAAAAAATCATATCTTGCCCTAAAGCAAAGTATACAATATTATGGGTATAGTTATTACTTTATTTGGTTCCTATCGGGTCCTCCTTTTAAGATAATAAATAATCAATAATTTCAGTTATTTACTAATCCATTTCTAATTAGCTTGTTTTAAGTCATGTTTAAATGTAAAATGAAAATACAAAAATATAGGTGTGTAAAAGACACAGCATCTGAGTCCTCTCATAAATCGATATTAGGCAATTTCAAGACTAGAGAAATTGATACTGATCTAGGTCTATTACGCGGGTTATAAAAGGTCCGAATTCTATGAAATAATAAAAGGTTGTAGGAAACATAGACGGTGTAAAGAGAATGCTTTGTTACTGTTTCGATCACGTTCACAGCAGGCAGCTTTGTACTTTAGTTGAAATACTGAATGTAATAAATGTGGATGGCACCTCCGACGGCCAACCCCATTCCTGTGCCGTCGAGCGATCCATCCGTCATTATGCCATCTCCATACATCCGATATCGAACGTCCTCCAGCCCTTTGTCACCTATATTTATTACTTTTATTTGTAACATCGTGTAGATGAGGAATGAAGTACATACGGTCCGAATCTCTATCTATTTTTTTAACATTTCAACTAGGGTCAAGAATCTTAATTTTTATTAAAATCTTTTTACTATTAATAATACGTCATAAATATTCAAAATAGTATACAGAAATAGACAGCAAATCATCGTTTTATAGATTTTGTTCAATATTAATTCTATCAAGCAACGACGACGCATTTTCCCTAAGGGACTCCATCCCGTCACGCTTTATTACTTTATAATCCGCAATCATTTCAAACTAATTTCAGTAAACCGTCATTTTATGGACTTGATCTTACTTTAAGTCTATCAGTTAAGGACTATTCCATTACTTACACATTTACGTATAAACGAAAGCCGGCACAAAAACCAAACCGAGGCCGAACCTGCGCCTAGCACAGCTGCAGGCGGTTGGCCGTCCGGCAATACTGCTTCGCTCAACAAGTTTTTCGGAGATCGACTTGCCCTTACCTCTCAGAGGATCATCGTCACAAAATTAGAAATCGCACGATGTTAAACGCGAGCAACCAGGGAGAGAGTTTTAGAAGTTAACAGGTCGTTTTTCCCAGTAAACAAGCAGTTTTGTGTCCATAGAGTTACTTAGATCTAGAACTGCTATAGTTCGCACTAATTTCTACCAAAACATTCCGCCATCGTGCCAAATGAACAAAAATTATTTACGAATACTATGATTTTGTACAATTACTAATCGATGCTGATCAAGTATGATGATGAATCATTTATAATATACTAACACTGAACTCAGCGGCGTCTCAATTCTAATTTACATATATCGCTAAATCTCAACAATTAAGCATAATTTTCTTAATAATTGAATATTCATAGTGAACCGCGTCCGCCACAAGTCGTGCGATATCTCTCACCATGTGACAAAGCCTTTTACGTTGCCTTAAAATACTTGGCACGCTCACTCAGGGTTGGCACTAAGTAATATTCTGGATATATAGTACACTACAAACCTTAAACAGAACCAGGCTTATATGTACATGCTATTCTACGTAAAACTTGAACTTTGTACTTAACCGAAATAGTACGGTATTATAAACGGTAGGTGCATAACTTTCACATTCACATTCATGCCTATCCCTTTGCCATTCCATCCTACATAACGATTGATTTATACGTCCAACATAAAGACTGGGTTATACATATGGTCATCATAAAGGTGGGTAAACCATCTGCAAGTTATCTGGATATTGCGGTGTCTATATATATATATATATATATATATATATATATATATATATATATATATATATATAGGTACCGAGCGGCTTAACTCGCTCGCTCGTTCAAAACTTCTTTTAAACAATCCCAAGGACAAAAGTTTGGACAATAAGTAACAGTTACATTAAAAAACTTCGGTGAAGAATACGAATCGAATGACACCTCACTCTGCAAAATCAATCAAGAGGTTTACGTTACAGAAGGTCCCATTGGAACGGACACATAATTTATATATAAAAACCGCGAAAAGTATTATCCTGGGGTCTAATATGTGCCCATTACAGTTTCGTATAGACCTGCAGGGGCGTGCGTCGGGTAGCCCTCGCGCGCGGCGCTGCGGTCTCGGCGCAGGTGCCGCTGCTGAATTATTCACGAGCATCACTTTGTGCCGCCGCGACCCGGATTACCTTTATATGTTTACTCGCTCGCGTAATTATACGCCCTCACGAAACTTAGACAGCGCACAGCCAACTGCGGTTCCTACTGCCGTGCCGAGCAACTTATACATAACGAAAAGTCTTATGTAGTGAGCTGTACAATCAGTGTCAGATTAATTACGCTGCTAAGACAGTAAGAAGCCACCGTATCTATATTATTATTACATACATATAAAACAAAGTTGTGTTTGTTACACCATTTATAACTCAATAACGACTCCGCAGATTTTTTAAATATTTCATTCGTTGGATTTGTCTCAGCCCCGAACAGCAGAATAAGTAATAAAAAATATGAAAACTCTCCAAAAAAACCAAGGATATGGGTTTCTCGTACATTTTTCGTATGCAACGTTATCTCTGATGAAATGACAGTAACTACAATTTGTATTTATATACAACGTGTTTAATTAAGACGTATACAACAAAATCAACAATGTATTATTGTGGATGTATCTCAAAGTGTTTTAATGAAAGATATACCCGAGTGCAACCTATCCGGCAATTAATACTGTAACACACACATAAATTAGTTCTAAGGCGGAACATTTTCTTAATATGGACTAATTGAGGGCGATTACTATTAAATCAGAACTCCTTTTAAAGTTACATTATGTAACTTCTCACTTAACTACTCAAAACTGTTGAATGAGTATGGGTTCGCTCGTTTCGCAGTAGTTTAATCTTGAGAAGCTTATTTTAATGAAATCCTAACTATGGTTGCGAATGTAGGTTTGTTTGTTACACTTTCGCGCTTTAAAAACATCAAATGAACAACTGACCATCTTAAACGCACGGATACTGTCAGGGGTACAGAAAATACAGTACCTTTAATCCCGGAAGTAAGGCTTCCCGAGGGATAAAGAAGTGGCCGTTACCAAAATATTTTTGATGGTCTTTTACAAGTATTATAGGAAAAGAATGCAAGCGAAGTCGCGGGTAAAAGGAGGTGTCACATCAATGAGACATTATAATTCAACTAGTATTTCAGCTGGTAAATACAAATAATGAATACTGAAGTATATTTTATGTAACAATGGAACGAGACAGCGACTTCGCCTGGCAGTGGCGTAAGCCGATACCTATTTATAATTCATGCATTTTCACTTCGACTAGGTCGCTTACCGGCCGCAACCGCAGAATAATGGATTAACTTGGTAAATTAATCAACGCACAGACAGACATTTTGTCTCATTTCGATTAACAACGGCTGACTGTATAAGTATGTATGTAGCGGCCAAATCTTAGAATTGATCACTTCATGATGTGGCAGACCATTTCATGAAATGGAGACTACGCGCTGCACACTTCATGGTTCGGTCAAACATTAGATCATAAAATAAATAATTTTGGATCAATAGCGCTGATATTGTTTTGTTTTTATGATGCATCATGGCGGCGGACAATTATTCCGATAAAAAGCTAATAATAATGTGCCGTTTGAAGATAAAAATAAAGTGAACCGCCGTTACGACACAAAACTAAGCAAGATCATTCAGATTAAACCATGCCAGTAACTTTTAAAAGTATTTTTATTTCTGGGTTACATGACAAATAAAAGAAAGCACCACTCAACGGAAATCAATTTCATTTTTCCAGATTTAGTTAGTTATTGATTAAAGAAGGCTATGGAACATATGTCCCATGCTGTCTTTGTCATAACGAACAATTTATTTTAAGTGTAAGAGCACAAGCTCATAGAGGGATCAAAAGAGCTGCAGAAAATTGGGCAATTTAAGATATCGCGAGCGGAAATTCAAATTGGGTCCTTTTTACTTTCTTTGCTGTTTTGGCTATGCAAAACCTTCACGCTCACATCACGTTAGTGATAGTTTGAGCACGTTAGTATTAGTTTGACGACACGCACGAACAGGGCGGCCGCGAAGCGAGCGTGTCGCTGCAGCGGCGAGAAGCGCGACCTTAACGAAATTTCATCTTTGCTTTTCACACGGTCATTCTCCACCTACAAACAATCAGATTGTTAACATTATAACATTGTTTTCTAGCTTTAAAATCCGAAGGAGAATCAAACCTAAAACCAATATTCATATTGCCTAATTACTACTACTCGCCTACAATTGAGCTGTTCTAAAAACCGTTCCTAAATGTATTTAACTAATACAAACAAAAGATCGAATCTCTCCGAAATCACTTCTATAAAATAGACGTAATCTCCAATTTAACTTTATGAAAATTAAATTAAAGTGAATGAAAACTGCGAGCCAGCCAACGCCTACTTCGAGTTTCGACACTTTTTGAATTTCGCTAAAAAAGTTAAAGGGTTGAAATCAAAAAGCTTTTACCTACTACGTTTTACTTTTGTCTTTTTTATTTTAATTGTTAATATAAATATGACAATACTTCTTTAAAATATATAATAATATGTAAATTGGCTGAGATATGACGATGATTGTCGAAGAAGAGAAGAGAAAACGTAACAGCATAGTATGATAGACAGAAGAAAAATTAAAGCGTATATGCTCTGCTACGCTACCCGCGCGAAGCCCAGGCGGGCATCTAGATTGTTTAAAATGAGAGACGAGAGGACCGATCTTTGTTGACTGATTCATGAGGGTGGATATGTATAGATAGAAGAGTTATCGTACAACAGTACCTCCGTGTGTAATCAAACACACAATCGCCTGAAATGTTGCTAGGTTTCGTAACCACTTGCTTATTATGTGATATAATTAAACAGGTGGAATCGATTCATTATTCAAAATTCAATTTTGACTTTATAGTGACAACATGAACTGTTAGTATTCGTTTTTTGTTTCATTTGTTACCAAATCCAAATAAGCTTCTTCTACTGTTGTAATTGAATTAATATTAAAATACACATTTTAAAATATTAATATGGCCACGGTTATAGGCTATAGGCTTAAGGCCACTTGAGCGTAGTGTCGCGAAGACGCATCGCCGTCGGCGCGCCGCCGACAAGGGGCCAACTTTTCAATTACCGCCATGTCGTGTTACCCCGCAGCGGGTTAAATTAATTCTCTCCACTTCACAAAAAGATTCACCTTACCCTCTCTGCTCCCCCTCCCCGCCCCTCGCCCCCTCCTGTGAACTGACAGCGGCTATTCTGACGCTCTTTTATTTTTTCCCGATATTTCCCGACCCCTAACATGCTGACGTTTCGCAATATTTATTTTTAATTTAACGGTTCGCGCGCAAGATTTGTGTTCCACCGTGCGCTTACCTTTTTGAAGTTCTTTTGTGCAAAAAAAAAGTATTAAGAGTGTAATGAAACCCACAGCTTCGCAGCGCTCGGGCTCCATGTTGTTCTATGTGTAATCGTTTCACGAATCTGTTCGTTTGCGCGCGTGTGTGTTCGTTTGTTTTACTTTGCTCTTCTTACCTTAATAAATATGCGTTATCAAAGTATGAATTAAACATACAATGTATACTCCCTTCAAATTGTATATATAGGTATGGATAGATCATGAAATCTACTAAAGGAACGCGATTTTTATGTTGTGCGTACTCACGCAGCAAGTTTAGTTATTATATAAAATGTAATGTCAAGGTCCAGTACAATGGATTAAAATAAACACGCTGTGTATAGTTGCGCAAGTACCGTATAGCCAGGGCAGGCGTATGTGTTATCGTGGATCAGTAAGCAAATTAGTTCGTGTAAAAATAATTTGGTCATTAAAATGACTGCCTCGTGCGCACCGAGCTACATAACTTCATTTCGAATATTATAGCGTAACTTATGAGTCATTAAAATAATTAAAACTGTACTGAACTTGTATGAAGCACAAAGTCAAAATTATAAGTAAAATATTTCACTGACAACATTGTTTTCTACATAAGATTTCCATACATTTACTACCTTACTTACTTACTTACCTGCTTATATCACGATAAAATTTGTAACAATAAATTTCATAACCAAAACCCATTACTAATTGTAGCGCCCATCATGGAGTGTATCAAATGAAATAGATCGCATCTCCTGGGATCGTTTTAGGATCAGTAACACGTGTTCAACACCTACCGCTCTCCTGTGTACGATCGCGAGGGGCGCAGCGAGGGTGCTCGCAATTGCGCCATAATAGTGAAATTAGTTATGCTTATGGAACTGTAATTACGGATTAATTTGTTGATAGAATAAAATTCTATTAACAGCTTAAGTGGATTTTTTTGCCTGATCGGTTCTTAAAAAAACTGGACGTTGTGATGAAAATATGAAACTATCTGAATTTTATCGTTCTTCATATTCTTAAGTACATTAATTAACCTATAATTTCTTTATTGGCGAAATCGATGATCTTTACGTATAATTTCAACAACATTAACAAAGCTCGTATTAGATGGCCTTCTTACATAAAAAGTTACTGTGAACAACAAGGCGTTTCTGCGGTTAAAAGGTTTTAATGTATCGTTCAAGGACTTTATTTCTTAATTATTCTATACATAGCTTTTATACTCTATGTAAGCTGAATCAAGTCGAAACAAACCTCTACTTTTTTATATTAAATCACAACGACAGAGCGAAACTCAGTTCTTGACTCTGACTTGAGCTACTCTGTACTTAAATAAGAATGTAAAGTACAAAGGTATACGTCAAGGGACAAATAGATAGTTGATTCGTTCGGTTCGATCCGATTATGTGATTTATTCACTGCTTTGCACAGGGTCCTCGAAAACATCTCAAATATAAACTCTATTTTGACAGTAACCGATTCATCCCACGCTCCCCTCACGAATCTCGCCCGTCTAATTTCATTTTAATGTCTTGCGTGAACAAATTATTGTCATGTCATAGATAATAAAATTAATTTTAACAATAACCGTTCAACCGTTGCATCTGTTTCTCAATTATTTTTTTGTCTTCGTTCGCGTGATTTCAAATAGGTTTTCGCAACGGACAATTAATTGAATTAATTATGGCTGAATGGATTTCACGCGGTGTCGGACTTGATTGTTTTAGATTATGATTAGTGTTTATTATTGCACAAATTATGTAAGTATTCCTTATTTATTTGCAAGATATGAATGTTGTAAACAAACAAACGTTATTTCCATACACGGCAGCCATTACACTTTTTTACTTTAAATATTTCGGAATTTACGAATGCTAATGTAAAAACCTTTGCCTTGCTTTGTGTAAAACAAGGTACAAATAATTACATAGCGTTAAAAGTTATGTTTATAAGGTCTTCTTCTTCTAGACCTGGCCGTAGAAGAAACTCCTAAGTGAAACGTTTCAGACAGACAGATGTGAATAAATAAATATTCTACTATGTTAGCACCGGAGTCAATAAAGTGACATTAATTATAAACGTTTCAAATTTACTCGATAAAATCGTCAGGGTACCATTGGAACAAGACCGCATTCTTGTTATGAAAACGCTCTTCACACGGATGATCGCACTGACTAACATGTTTGACGCACTACATTATCTTGGTAGTCCCAACAGAAACCCGTAGACATTATTGTAACGAACTTTAAAGGCATTGAGCGCCTTAAGAATATAATCGGCCCATAGGCCACTCGTGTAGAAACTTCGACAGTATGCTTTAAACAGTGGAAACTTAGCTTCCGCACTACCTATAAACGTGTAAACCTATAAGCCAACATATTACATCAAGCAGCTAATGCCCTCCGTTCATGGTCAATGTCTATCTGATCCTAACATAATGGCCATAATGACCGTCATCATAGCCTAGGAGATGTCACTGCAAAATGAAGGAGAAACAATCTAATAAACTACAATTAAACAAATGCTGTCGTCGAATTCGGCAGCTTCGTGCGGTCTTTTGAGCAACTACACAATTTGATATGTAGCTTTTGGATTGCATTCACGCTGGACAATAAGGTGCGTAAAAGATAAGTCAATAATATATTAAATACTAACTCGTGCCCGTAAACATTTTCGCTCTAGGGGTTTGATATATAGTAATGATGTAATAATGTGGATAGGTTTTCTCTAAGTTTCTTCTGCGTTGTTAAATGTTATACTTAATCGACTGTGTACATAGACAACTAATAAGAAATACACACTTAATTTATTATAAATATTGTACCTTATAGTAAATTAAGTCTATGTACAGTAACTTTTTCTCGTTTGATATTATTTCCTGTAGAAAACAAAAGCTATGGATTGAAAGAATTGCGGTGATGTTGGGAGTTGTTTCGTATTGGAAACGAGCAAAGTTCAGAAACCGCTGCCGGATGTCGCGGCAACTTTCGCAACGATGGAAAATGTGTTTTATACTTACTGTTGTTTACTGTTCTATCATTGTTTTATCCACAAAATATTTAATTTAAATGAACACATAAATTATTCTTATATCTCTATATATGATTACCGTTCCTTCATTGAATGACGAATAGGCCGAAAACAAGCTACCTCCACTATCGAACCAAAGTTCCGATCGGTTACAATGTGCACTTATACTATTTATGTATTATTAAAAAAAACTTAATGCTAAAGTAAATTTGTCTATATCCTTAGTCCATACAGTCAGATAACTTGTACGTAATAAAAATGGAAAGTAAGCTTATACGTTTCAAGTAATAATTTATTTAAAAAAAAATTAATTAACCCCATTTTTTTCATATAATATGTCCACATGGTATGCAGAATGAATTTTAAAAATACAAATGAAAATATTGCCACGTCGGTATTACACTGACTAGCGGACATCTATTACGGACCTCTGTGACCGGGTCGGTGGGCACCGCCGGGCGGAAGGTGAGTAAGAACCTGGATATTTCTCATATTTATGTCCGTGCACTCGAAAATATACCCCGAGTATGGTACACGCGTTTAAGGGATACAGCCCCTAAAGGTGTGCGCGGTAAGGGGTGTTATCGCGCGCAGGTGTAGCGAGCGTGGGAGCCGCCACCTGGCTCGCCCCCTCTGCCTCTTCGCTGCCCTCCGCCCTCTCTGGCTCGTTAATGATGATGTGCTCAGCCAGCAGACTATTTCACTTCTGAATACATCTTTCTCACTTTTGATCCTACGTCCCGTTCGCTCGTGCGCACCTTCATCGCCCCGTCTCTCTTTGACCAAGCTCACCCGGTCTCATCCGCCTAGTCAATTCGGCAAACGCGTATCTACTTTGTGTCGGAAATGTAATGGAACAAATGCGGCTGGAATTAACGTCGGAACGAATGTCGGAACACGGGGTCGTTCTCTCATCGGATATTTTCCACGCGATGATTTTGATGCGCATCTACAGGGCGAAAACGTACACTATACAGTATCGGTTTTGTTTACCTTTGTATTTATGAAATATGCTTAATGTTTTGTAAGATTTATAATTTTGAGTCCTTTAATTATTAATAATTGTTATTGTAGTGTATATTTTATATTTTGTTTAGTTTTTTTTTGACAGGTCAGAGATTGCATGAAGTAAGGTTAGTGAATTTCAAATTGCTTTAAATATTATTTTATAGATGCAAACTCAACATATATCATTGTATAGTTTATTTTAGTTATATTGGCAAGTAATAAATCATATAAGCATTAGTACAGTTCTTTATTGTTTAAATTTATTTATTACATTTAACATCTCTGCGTAATACATAGATACTTTTGTGGTTGATCCTATGAAAGCTGCGAGTCATGCCAAGTGGTTGATGTCTAAATAACGCCGCAGGACTTCTCCGCTCTTTATCAACAATACACACTTTTCATGGGATTTTAGCATTTTTTTAAGTGCCGCTTAAGTAATAATCATATACGAAATGTCAAAATTGCAATGAATTGTAATTAACGTAATTTTAATTAATTTATCATGATAATTTTCACTAACTTGTGTATGTACGACTAGTGACCCGCCCCGGCTTCGCCCGGTTACCGTTGAGCCGATCGCTACCAAACATAGGAATGTGCCAATCTGGACAATACCTGTAAATTTCATCGAAATCGGTCCAGCTCGGAGTCTACAGGTCTATAGGGAACATACATACTTCGCTTTTTATACACTATTTTTTGTATAAAAAGCATCCTATGTTATTTCTAGTACCCCCAAGAATATGAGTACAAAGTTTCATGATGATCAGTATTATGAGTAGTTTTCGCGTGAAAGCGTAACAAACAAACTTACATTCACATTTATTATATTAGTAGGGATTGACTTGAAAACTTGACCTATAACAATACTTTTTTCATAATCTTGTTTTAGTCCTGTTCAGGATTATGGGAATATAAAAAATGATCGAGAATAACGCCATCTAGGTACAAATATAAATACCAATTTATGTAATGGGAATTTACCGTTTTTAAGCATTTATACTGCTTATGATTATTTGAAATTAAACTTTTACGAATTATAAAAATATACATTATGTAATTGGAGAAAAGCTTACAAAATCTATTCTAGCATCGCGTTTACCTTTATAAAATCTGTCGGAGTGATGTACCGCTTACTTTCATAGCTACTCGTAATCGTCAACGTAATACATAAGATGGCTTGTTTCCTTAAAAATAGAATAATTTTAAACATAAAAAAAGTATTTCAGACAAGTTCACTCACACAAACTTACTTATGAGGTTAGGCTGTTCTAATCATGTTTACTTATGACCTTTTCAAGTATTAAATAAGGGAAGGGATTTTGTTTTTGAGAAAAACATTATAAGGAACTTATTCGTAAGTATGAACCCTGCCCTGTACGTTTACGTCTTTTCGTATTCGCTCGGTGTGTAAGGTAACAACGTCTTGCGCTTTCTCGTCAGTCAATAAACCTTTTGACCATTCACCAATTCGGCTTCATGAAGCTTTCGCCGGGCAGGCGGCGGCGGCAGCCGGGATTATTGGGTCATTAATCACAACCCACATCGCTTGCCTCCGCCTTGTTCGCTTGCTTTGCCACAAGGGTTGCCTATGACCACATCGATAGAAAAAAATACATCAGCGTTTGGTCTTTATAAAAAAAACAAAACCTTATTCTTTATAATATGACGCTATAGACGAAAATTATTAAATTAAACTATACCTATCTACCGAACAGTTATTAACAAAAACGTGTTACTGCGGACCTGTGATGTCCTTTGATGATTGAACTTTTGTATCATTTTTTTTCTTTCTTTTTAAGATTTTATGGGCTTATTACAAATGTTTCAATAAATACAATCCTTTCAATGTATAGTTTAAATTCAAGGGACTTAAGTGTTACGTGTATGCACTGCACATTCAAAAAATATTTCATATATACTAGCTAACCCGGAAAACTTCGTTCTGCCTTAGAATTTACTAATGTTGCGTTAACCTTATTAGATGTTTTATTTGCTGGATGTGTTAAACCCGGGTCGATCCCTTTATTAAAAACACATCGGGCTTGAGCACAGTGGGTGCCGTGCTTACGAATAGTCCCGAGGTTGATGTGAGAGACACGCTTGATTTTATATACATTTTATTATCATGTGTATGAAATTCGTAAAGTAACTAAGGTATTAAGTATGTTGATAAGGATTAATGCTGGATCCGTATACACATCGCTGCGCCCGGCTTTGTATGGATGGCCTATGTAAAGAATCTTCTTATTTTATATATTATGAAGCAAAAATGTATCACAATGAAGTGGTGAATACAAATAATTTTGGTAAGTTGATGATAAACATAATCGTTATTTAATTTACTGAACTTATGCAATTAATTAATAAAGTATCGATATTTTGCCATAATACTAGTTGAACACCACTACAATATCGACCACAGAGCTCAATTTACACGGGCAGCAAGATCGTATGTACTCTGTCCGACCCAACTCCCTACTCCCACCTCCCAAGGCGCTGGTGTGGGTACTTTACAACACTAACGATTCGCCAATAGCCCCGTCTGTCTGAGACACTTCTTAGCAAGCTAATACTCGGGAAAATAACATCGACGTACTTACAGTTGTTGTATCTTTGGTAAGATTAAATAGGTCAATTTGCATCGTCACCATGCTAACATTCTGTTCATTATTTAAATTAATAAATATACGCCGATGCGCGTCACCCAGATTTACAGATTTCCATTTGACGTGATCATGGCATTCCAATCTTGCTTCATCCACATCTTTTGTTAGTTCTCGGATTCCTATATAAGAATTGTTTCGTCCAAATAATTGTACTATGTAACCATAAAATAACAAATTAGTCAAAAGAAATTTTTCGAAAACTGTTATATTCCTAGTTTAGTAAGTACAAGTAGTAAAAAATCTAAATTTGAGAACAAATATCTAATTTCATTTACTCATACCAGGCATTATTAACTAAGAAATAGAATTAAAAAGCAAAGTATTGTTTGCTTTCAATTTGTTATAGCGAAGGGTTTCCCAGCGATGATGTTTGAAGTTAAAGCTCCCTCCTAAACGCTTCAAATGTGATTCAGCGAGCGCCTTTTTAAACAGGCTTTAGCTGAGACTTAAACGCGCGCGTCTGCGTTTTGGTGTGTTAATCGATTTTAATGTTTTCAGTTAAGATGTGAAAATAAAGAATTTTTTATTAGCAAAGCCTAGATGTTAACTTTAGAGTAAATATTTTGGCTTTTTTAAATATGATTTTAGGACGATGTAGGGTTCAAGTTCAAGAGGCTGAATACAGACTATGTAATAACATACACTTTTAAATCATATTTGTCTTAAAAAAGAAATACTATACTAATCACCAGTCTGGGTGTAACAATGTATATGATAACCATTTTAAAACTGTATTTTCTATAGCACTAGTGCTTGTTTAAAAGCCAATACGTAGTGTTGCGTGATTCGTAAATAAAAACTTAATTTTGTCTTAATATAATTAAAATCCTGTCCATTAAATTCGCATTCGCTACTAACCCCTTGGCTTAGATGACCCCTGGTATGATATTATACGCAAATTTAGCTCTTATGGGATACCCTTAAAGTTTAGATTCGAATATATTGGATTTGAAAAGGGAGGCATTGAAGCCGAGAAAAAAGCACGTGTTCTATTTGGGATTACACGCGCCCCATAAACAAAAGGTTAACATTATAGCTTCCGATATATCTACACATATACAATTCATAGGTTTTTTGTCTTGTTTTGTAAATAAGCATCTATTGTGCGTTTTCGCCCTTACAAATAATCAATAATTTCTTTGATGCGATTCCAATAAACATATTTAACAAGAAGAGCCTTAAGTAACAATTGTGATGTTAGGCTTAACCTGCTTACTGTATTTAGCTGAAATATATAGATGTTATTGTTCTATATCTTACACCATACCACGAGGTTTTTATATTTTCATCGCAGGTGGCCGGCCGTAAAAACTGTAGCCAAAACCTACACAGTATGGACTGCGACCTTACTACTTCATTAAACTAAATTTACATTTCTGAAAACTTTGTTTTAATTCTTTTAAAATAATAAGTTAATGCTTATAAAATAGGCATAGTTTAGACAATCATAAGAAAGAAATACACAATATAAAACGAATTTAAATTCAAATAACTACGTACTTAGTAAGTAATACGTACGTAATTATATGTAACTAAGAGTATTTGTATAAGGTATTTTAAGTAGCATAGCAGCAAGCTATATTTCTAAAGACACTAAACGCTCTGCACGGAGCCCCAAGCGGTAGATTTAAGCCGCTCCGCAACGTCCAGCGGCACTATTCAGCCGGTTTAAGCCGGGCGGCGGCCGGGCGACAGGGGCGCGGGAACGCAGCGTATGCGCCGACATGTGCGGGCACAATGGCCGCATTCTCATGGACTCAGCCGCGGTAAGCTGATTGCGTGACGTCATTACAGAAACACGCCGCGTACACACTGGGGACACTTATAAAAATAAATTTGGTATGGATCGAAAATGTTTACACCAAAACATTCATTTGTGATATGTATAAATATATAATTCATTAAAAATATCATATTACAACTAAGGAAGGGTGGTAAGGTAGTTTTATTTTGAAAAAGTAAGTAGAGCCCGTTCTAAATGAAATTATAATCCAGATTGGAGACGTACCGGAGGAAGGCGATATTAAAATTACGCTTAACCGACAAGCATGTGTGCGTAGGTTTATGAATGTAGAATAACCGAAAGTAATGTGAAGTGATACGACCGTGCCAAATAAAGATCCATTATCTCTGCCTATCCTTCGCTGTTAAGGGCATGAGCATGTATGGGCATGTATTTATGTCTATATCATGCTAATATTTTACCTCGAGTAACCCACATCTTCCAGCGTTGAGCATGGGGTATGTAATCCTGAGGCTATGTCCTGTTGACTTATAAAGGGTCGGCACAATGAGACGGTAGGACATATTGTATAAATGTTTTGCCTAAAGTTTTTACAGCCGGCCGACTACCTGACGCTTCCACGCCTCCTTGGGAACAATTGGTTATACTTAAGTGTTATACTATTTTTTATTAATTGTTTTTGTTATTTACACTACGTATTGTTGACAGGCATTCATCCCTTTTGTGTTCTTCTGTCTTCATGAAATTCTGCCAGTAACTTTTCCGTGTCGTATTGCACCTGTTTACTCTTGCTAATTTCAAACCGACCGACCGACTTGCGAACTATTTTGTCAGTTTTTAACATCGCCCAGCACTTGTCAATTAATGAGCGATTTGATAGCTATTTGTATTATATGAAGAATTAATTTATAATATTAATATTAAACTCATCATAAATCAGCATTTATATAATAATTAACATTAACGCACTATGTACACAGCCTAGGCCGTAATGCCGCCTATGGGTGAATGCGATCTCGGCTTACGGGGATCTGCAGCGAATAATCGGTTCACGACTCCATAATCCAGCGTGTACAACATTGCTGACGTTACGTTAAACCGATTTTTTTAGATAAAATTTCCCTTACTATTTTACTAAAACAAATGTTATTAGAAATCTGGCACTAACATATATTTAAAATTAAAACGTAAACGTAAACGTAAAACGTAGTACAAAACATTATACTAATTAGATGGTGACTTACAACGTAGCCGGCGGTGCACAAAACATTTCTAATATTTTTATTTTCAGTATATTTTTTATTCATTATAGGTGTATAAAAGAAGAACCTGACTGATTACAGTTACAGTACACACACAGCCGAAGTCGTAACGTGTAATTTCACACAAAGATTCCCGAAAGTCTAAAGCGTTATTAATCGTTAAAGAGTGAACAAAATCATAACCACGCTACGTTATTGTTTGATCTCGAGACCTAAAGATATGAGATAGTACGCGCATGAGTATTTTTAATATTGTTAGTTTGTAAGTATTATACAAATGTGTACAAAAAATCTGAATTTACCACCAGCGATCCATTTAAAACACATAAAGCACTGGACGATGCTACCAACGAGAAAATAGTTGACCGAGGAGGGTTGACGTCAAAAAAACGTACTTGTCCGACCCCACATGAGTGGGAAAAGGGCAGGGAGATGACAACGATAGCTTGATAACATGAACTTGATGACAACGATAACCCACTTGTGATTTATCAATGTACAATGTAGGTCATGATCAAATAAAAGATAAGATAATTTCTTATGCCGTATCTTATACTAATAGATTTAACAGGGGTAGAGCCCGCAACAAAAAAAATCTCTTGCACGAATGGGCCAGCTCGACCGATAAATTACTACAACTTCACAGAAGACAGCCGTGAAGTAGACGTATTCTGAGTTTTAACTGGTGAGTGAACCGGAGGCCTAATTGTAGTCATCTTCCCCTTCTGTCCTTTTCTAATAAGGATGGTATTGAGGGGAGAAAGGATTTCATGAGGGAGGATTAGATAGGGAAAGTAAACATCTTTTTTCCTGTTCTTTTCCTGCCCTGCAAATTAAAGGTAAACAACGCATCCTTTACTAATTAGGTTGTTGCAGATGCATATGGGTATCGGTCACCTAATAAACTGAATTACTCGCTCGTTTGCCACCTTGTTTCATATATATGAAACAAGGTATAGATATATAAAATAGTATTAGGATTGTCATAATAAATTTACACTTTGTAATCTCTGGAAACACGAACGAAAACTGAAAAAACGGATAATAAATCTGTACAGCAAGTATATAATTATCTGTTTTACTTTAGCTGTCCAACACGAGCGTGGTCCGCGCAAGCCGAAGCTGCACTCGGGCGGGCTGAGCTCGCTGCCGCCGCCGCTCGCGCACGCACACAAGCCGCACCCGCTAAAGCTGTCGCCGCCCTCGCCATACGCACCGCTGCCACAGCCCTTCAACTTCCAAGTAAGAAGTATATAGTAAGAAATATGAAGACATTACATTTACTTTTTTTATGGATTAAGGTGGCAAACGAGCAAGCGGATTACCCGATTTAAAGTAAACGCTGCCCATAGACATCCGCAACAAGGTTGTAGAAGCAATGTTGCAGATACGTTGCCTACTTTTAATGGACAGACGAGGGCATAGACAGGAAAAACGATGTCTTTATCCCAGTTAACACCATGCCCGTCCAATCCTCTTTCCTTTCCCATCCTATCCTTGGGAAAGGGTAGAAGACTCAAATTAAGCCTCCGGCACCTCACTCATGTGATGAAACGCAGAGTATTCTACTTCACGTCTGTTTTCTGTGAGGTCGTGGTATTTCACCGGTCGAGCCGGCCCATTCGTGCAACAGATGTTGTTTTTGCGGGCTCTGTTACTGTTAAACTTCACTTACTGTGTACTACTACCGGTAGCTGTTACATGTACATATATTGGTTGGACCGAAGAAACATTTCTTCAGAGAATACCCATCCTCTTATTACATTATAAAAGCTGAAAGTCTTTTGCTTGTTGCACATATCTTATAAATCTAATACATCTTATCTTTATTGGGAAAGAGGACAGGGCAGAAGACTGAAAAAGGGCATCCGGCACTTTACTCGTCAGGTTAAACGCAAAAGCATATGTATTTTAACTTCACGCCTGCCTTCTGTAAGTTATTACGGGATCTACTTACTGTTTATTGTTCTGTGAATTATTATAAAACAGTTCAGCTTGAGCGGCATGAGCGAGCCGGCGCCGTTGAGTGCGGCGTCATCGGTGGGGTCAAGCGGCGCGGGCGCGGGTGCCACTAGTCCGCTGCCGCTGCTCGCGGAGCCCTTCCTCGCGCCGCCGCCAGGCCTGCTGCACATGCTCATGTCGTCAGATAAATGTCAGGTAAGGGCAAATTCTTACCAGTGTTATAGATAGTTTGACGATGGTAGGGCCAGCAGCAACATGAATGGGCCACTCGTGCGGGGATTGTGACGATCTCACAATACACGCAAGTATAGTTCTCTAAAGTAATTATGCAGGCGAACAGTTAAACAACATCAGTTACACGTATAGGCTAGCCAACCTACAGCTAGACCGGTAAAATACCACGACCTCACAGATTAGATGGGAATGGAAAGAGGATTGGACAGGTGAGGAGATAAATAGGAGAAGGAAATATCCTTTTTCCTGTTTGTCCCCTTCTCTGTCCATTAATGATGACGAGAAGAACATTAATCTTAATCATAACATGATTATTATTTATGTCTTTTAAATTTAGGAACTAATGTGGAGCGCGAAGCAGTTGCAATTACAAGGAGACCCGACACTACTTCGCCCTCCGCCGAGTCCATTCGGGGCGCCACTTGCGCCTACGTGGGAGCTCCTACAGGTAATTAAGGAACTAAGATTTATAAGTATTGTGGGCAAAGCCAAACTAAAGTGTAAATACAATTTAAGTATTTTTATGGACGAGGAACAATGAAGACTGGACTAAATAAGTATTTTTAATAGGAAATATTTGTATTATCTTAGCGCTACAGTTGTGTTAATGACCCTGTCACTAAATAATCAAATTATAACGATTTAAGTATCGCTTTTTGGTGACAATAAAGTAGCAATAAGCTCCTTTAAAGTTCTTTTAGGAAAGTGCTTAGGTCATATTCAAATCTGTAAAAACTTTTTTAGTATTAAGTAGTTAAGATACACACTGGGCCACAGTTTTAATAAGTTGAAATATAAGTTGAAATATAATAATAGTAAATATGAAATAAGTAAGGGGTGTGTTCACTGCTAGGTGGCTTTTTGGCCGGAAGGGCGGCGCGGGCTCGCGATTGGGCGACTGGAGGGTGACTTTTCGCCTTCACTTGACTTACCCCGCCCCTTGGCTAGCGATACCACTGTGACAAAACGTTACACGCCTACAGAAGACTTACTTTAACTTATATACTACATAGTCTACCTTACTACAACCTACAACTACTTCATTTTAACAACGTTTTAATTTTAAGTTATCATCTTGTGTTAATATTATTTGAGAATAACTAAATGAAATGATGTATCTTCATAATACAACGAACGTCCTATTAACCTCTAAAATATGAGAACCAAGCTAAAACTAACGGTTCTATTTGATCAGTTTGTCTTGTTTTAGGTAAATTGCCGACTGTTATCATTTTATGTAATTTTAAGCAAAAAAAGAAGCTTTATCTATTTTGATAGCTTATTCTAGAAATCAAATCTGTAATGTAGGTTAAGTAAGGTCTAAACTTTATATCATCTTTAATACTATCCAATCTATTGATCAATGTTTGATATTAGCCACATGAGCACAAAACTAAACTCAACTTACAAAATATGCTATCAAACGTGGTAACTGTTACCTAAGCGACATTGTGTACTAAATAATATATATAATACAATAGTAAAGATATTATTTTTTTAAAGTTTAGATTTTAGGTCGCTGTTTAACATTTCAACGTGAGCAAGAAGGTGGCAAACGAGCAAGTGGATCACCTGATGTAAAGTGAGCGCTACCCACAGCCGCAACAGGCAAATGTGTCGCCTGCCTTTAGTGGACAAAGGACGTAGACAGGAAAAGAATATTCCCCTTTCCCCATTAACCTTCTCCCCGTCCAATCCTCTTCCCTTTCCCGTCCTATCCTTATAAGGGGCTGGGAAGGGGAAGGAACTGAAATTAGGCCTCTGGCGCCTCACTTATCCTTCTACTTCACGACTGTTTTCTGTGAGGTTACAGATATTGTTGTTGCGGGCTCTACCACTGTACATCTTCGAGAGCGTCTGATTTACATATCGGGTATATCTTGGACCCAGTTAAGTACTCTACACCACGAATAAGTCGTCTATTTAGAGCCGCGCGCTTAGGATAGCCCATTTAGTTTTTTAAAAAAAACGTCGTTCATCGGACACATTCGAACGTGTAAAATAAAAATTGGGGGAAAATGTTTACATGCTAATAAGTGGGGACAACGATGGGGAAAGACTTGTTAACCAAAAACTTCACCTGGACATCCTCGAGCACAGTCTATTTTTGTTTTATTTTGAAGTAAATAGTTCAAGGATAACGTGAGTTTATCTATCACTTTAATCAGCCGAAGTAACAAGAATCGTAAATAAAGACTATAGAACCTTTCCCTACCGCTAAAAGTAAAAATATCATATAAACTTTATTACATTGCCATACTTATTATTTTAACTATTACTTTTTGATTACATTACCAATCTTCAACGTCCAATAAGTGCGCATGACCTTCGAGGATGTACAAGTATAGCATCGTCGGCTCTCGTGCTACATTTTTGTGTTAATAGATCAGTATTAGCTTTAAGTTTTAGCTATAACACTGATCAATTTTATTATTGAAATCTAAAGAAACACGTTGGTGATAGGAAACAAGTGCACGCCTGCTATTCATGGCAGTCCGCTGGGTACGGTGCCTCGCGCCGTTCCAAGCGCTGGCAACAGCGGACCAGCTGGTGCTACTGCGAGCCGCGTGGAAGGAGCTGTTTCTGCTGCATTTGGCGCAGTGGGCCGCACCCTGGGACCTCGCGCCGCTCCTCGCTGCGCCTGCCGCCAGGACGCGCCTGCCCCCTGACCCTCTGGCCAACTTAGAGCTCAATACTTTACAGGTTAGAAGATCAATGATTTTGTATATTTTTAAGTCGATCAGCAGTATAGTTTATTTTTTATTAATTTATTAATCATTAGTTTACGTAGTATATTCACATGAGTACTGCCAAATTATTTAATCAAACCTGTATCTTTCTTTAGGAAATTCTTTGTCGGTTTCGTCAAATAGCGCCGGACGGCAGCGAGTGTGGCTGCATGAAAGCTATCGTTCTCTTTTCACCAGGTAAAATAGTTTTACCTCTATACATAATAGATATTATTACTTTTATAAAAATTGGAAAAGCACTCACATCGGTAACTCAGTGGGGTAGGCAGAGATGAGTCAGATTTCCATATGGCGCGAACCTGGCACAGTTCTCTCGCTTCTGTTCCTTTCGATTGTGCTACCTACGACTCCTTATGACTTTTGACTACACGTAAATCTATAAGACTTTATTAACCAACTTTTGTTTAGTAAATTAACGTTAAATTATTACGTTAACAGATACGCCTGGCCTAAGTGAGACGCAACCTGTCGAGATGTTGCAGGATCAAGCACAGTGTATATTAGCGGACTATGTTCGTACCCGATATACGCGACAACCAACGAGGTAATCATTTATTCCAAGACGCAAACGAGAAAGCGGTTCCTCTGGTGTTAAGTAACCTAGCCAAATGTGTAGCAGATAATTGATCTATATCGATCGATTAAAAAAAAATAACACGAGGAAGGAATAGCAAGGTGGGGGGTAGGTAAACATGCAGAGGCATAAAATGCAACAATGGAACGATAGGCTATAACTGATGGTAAGTGCTACCAACAAAGTATTGTATATTTATATTATTAATTTTGTTACAATATCTATTAAATCGTACATACGTATAATTTCTACAGCATTCAAATAGGTACGCGGCTAGCCAGTGTTTATCATAAAGTTCAATATTTATATATTCAATATATATAAATATATCTGTAGATTCGGGCGGCTGCTACTCTTGCTGCCGTCGCTGCGAGCGGTGCGTGCGCGCTCCATAGAGCTACTGCTGTTCCGCGAGACGGTGGGCGACGTCTCTGTTGCCACACTGCTGCACGACATGTACCGCATGCAGCCCGCCCCCGCGCCCGCACCCGCTTTCCCGCCACCCACCATCACCGAGCATTGTGCTTCACCATGAGTGACATTCACTAATTTATAGGTTAGGTTACCAACAAATCCAAAGTACCACCAGTTTCACTCACAATTCATTAATCAGCTGCAAATCTACGATTCCTCTGATGTTGTGGATATTCATGGGCGGTGGTGATCACTTAATTTTAGTCGACCCGTTGCTCGTTTACCCCTTAAATTATTAAGAAAAACAGGATTTCTCAATTGTTATTTTAAAAATTTGGAGTACAGTTTCTACCCACCTGAACATAAAGCTTTCATAACATACAAAAACAACCGTCAATTTCAACGTGTAAACTATCTTTAAAACACTGCTATAGTAGAATTCGATACAAAGAAATCATTCGCCAAAAATTTTCGTATATAATTAAAATAGAAAAATACTTATTTCGGAAGCTAACGAAATTTGTTTGATTGAAGTTAGGCATCCGTGTGTATATTTGAAGAAATATCCATGAAAAGTTCGCGGGACAAACATCATAGTAGTAGTTTATTATCACTAGTACCAGCGTTTCTGAAACTGATGTATGCTTGATAAATCTGGCTAGATTATCTTACAGTGCAATAACTATTATATATACTAATACTAGTCCAAAGTTTAATCTCTAACCAAAATCTAGTCAAAATTATATATATGTCAATCCCATAGTCACAACATAAAATTTATAAAATATAGATATAAGACATTTTAATTTATAACCATAATATATTTTAGATTTAACATAGTTCTAGTCAATTTATTATTTATACAAAAATATACTCAGAGAAGTTGTAATATATTGTAGATGGCTCCTAAGTATACAGTTTTATAATGTACTATCTGAATTTGTTAAACTTTGTATAATAACTGTATTTATTGCCAGATTTAAGAAACAGACATATCGCTACAATCTTGAATCAATGTAAAAAAATATTGTGATTTATCAAAATTTAGAGTATTATGAAGGGTAAAACCAATTAAACCTGTTAACAATAAAACTCGTATATTATTTAACTGTTTTATTTTTCATTAAAAGAAAGCAATCTTTTACACAGATAATTGAAAGCACAAAATCTTGCAACACCAACATTAAAAGAAATAATTAATTATATTAAAATAAATATTTTTCTTTATTCTTGTGAGTTATGCAGATAAATTTAGTTTATTGATGGGTGTAATAGCTTCTACCGATGACAAATCTACGACATCGTCTTTGTCCTCCGCTTGTACTACTGTTGTTTGGACTGTGTCCTTTTGAGCCTCAACTCTCGCAAAATCTAGTTTACTCCATGCACCTGGTTCTGCTTTCTTTAGTTTAATTTCAACTTTGGTGCCAAGCATAGAAGCACTGCATCTTTCTACGTCAATTACCTATTAACATATTGTTTTTTTTTATTAAATTAGCAATAAATAATACAATAGAAAAAAGACAGAACAACGAAACAAATTCATATTGCAAAAGTGAGTGATAGTGTTGGTAGGAGATTAGGAGGATCATGCCAAATGGAAATCTAAGATCTCTGCCTACCCCTCTGGGTTACGGGCGGGAGCGCATATTTATAACTACAATAGTGGCAGAGCTAGCCGCAATAGTTTCATGAAGGAGCCGGAACAACAATACTGGCATGAAATCGAAATTTGAATGCTTCTGTGAATTCTGCAAAGAGTGCATTGTCACAAGGATCATACTATCCATTTGTCCTATGAACAGGCTGTAGATATTAGCTTCCCTATTAACAAAATAGCCACAACATATGGTTCTAGTTTAATTTATGGCAAATCAGTCTAATATAAATCTAAAATTAAAAATCTCCTCTAAAATTAGGGTTTAACAAACAAAAGAATTAAATAATATAACTTACACCTCGCAATTCTAGATCCAATTCGAATACAGCATTTCCTTCTTGATGGAATACTAATTTTGTATTTAATCTTATTGGGTTCAATTTTACATAGCTCTCCAAAGGATCATATTTTTTCGCGTATACACTTACAATTACATACTCGGGTGTCTGATGCCAGTCCCAGCGACATTTTACAGTACCTGCACTTGTTGTCTGAAAGACAAAATCAAAGTATTTATGAAACAAATATTTTTTTGATTCTATATGCCGCTAGTGGGTGGAACACCTCTCATTAACTTAGACTTATTGAATAGATACAACACCCCATATTGTAGTATTGTTAACTTCAGAACATCTTTGTAGTGAATTGAGAATACTTTATGCTGAAAAGGAAAAAGAACAGAAATACAAACAAAGAATATGTGTATTGTATTTGTATTGCTATTGCACTGTGGTAAAGAATATGAATCCAATGATACTTCTACTACCTCACACTTTAAAATGAGTCGAGCGGATTAGGCTACTTTGTCTTCTGTGCAGAGGCATCTAACTTTACCTCTGTATATAGCGGAGATTGGCAGTCCGATCACCATATTTTATTGTCCTTCGCTAAACAGAACAGTTTTACTTCCTAGTCAACAGTTTAACCATTAAGGATACTGAAGGTCACAATGGAGAGGATATATATAATATACATAGACATGCACTCGGAAAAACATGACTGTTCTGGGCCAGGCAGGTAAAAAAACGTATATTCCTTTGTTTATAATTCCCACCCTCTTCCACATATAGGCTGGCAGCAGATCAGTTACACATCTGGTAGTTGCACATGCCATGGCTGATAGTGGTCGTTAAAAATAATATGAGCCCTCCTACCAGTTTACCTCCTTATTAACATAAAAAATAATTGTTGTCACTGATGTGCCAATTAATAGAGCGCAATCATCATTTGTAGCTGGCATCAACCCCTGGCTGTTAGGAATTGGGGATTAGAGCATAGGCTTATGGCACTCAGACCTCACAACATAAAATATAACAGAATTGTACTGTATTATATTTGAATTAAGATTTAAACAAGGCTTAATAAAAACAAAGGGAATGGACTCGTAACTTAAATTAGTTACAAAGTTTTATTTTAATATAAAATTTTAAATCCTACCTCTTTAAACCACTTGTGCGATCCTGTTGTGCAACCGGGTTGTGCTAAAAATGTGTTAAAATCCGTTGTTCGCTTTTGACAACATGACCAAAACTTAAGTCCTTCGTGGAAGATCGGACAGCCCGGGTGAAATGTGCACATTGAGTCATTTGTCTGAGGTCCTTCATAAGCAATGTTACATCCCGCATTCTTACAAGTTGTTCCTATTGCTATTGTGCTGCAAGAATATTTTTATCATAAATAAATTAAAGTTATTAAAATGCAGCAATTTATTATTTAAATATTTATTTAGATGTTTTTATGTACTTATCACAGTTTTTATTAAATCCAGTTGTCTTAAATCTAAAAAACTGTGTTATTTAAATATTGTTTACAATGAACTTGGTTATAACTTGCCTAGACATTAAATTTTATTAAATTATTCTTTTATTTCATAAAATTTTGTTATCACTTTCCATTAATCTTAATATTACGTCTTTCCTATCAAATTGCCGTTATTCAGTATTGACCATTTCAAACCAAAAAAAGTGTTGATTGGCAGTGAATTATAAATTCAAATAAATTTTGTTTTAAAAACATGACATTCTTTTTACAAGTCAGTCTTTTGTTTATAGCTTTGGATTTTCATTAAGTTTATACATTTTACGCCATGATAGATATCTTAAAAATTCGTGTCATTATGGAATATGATTTCCGTCGTGACATCAATGCGGCACAAACGGGACGTAACATCAACGTTTACAGAGAGAACTTTACAAACGTCGCACAACCCGTTATTGGTTTGCCTGGTTCCAATCTGAAAATGTTGATTTGAAAAATGCAGCATCAAAACAATATTAATCTATTTGTGACAATGACCTCTAGATAATTGATGGTCACTGTTAAGTGGTCTAGTGCCGGTGTGATTCATTACAGTTTATTACCATGAATGGCATGAGCATTACTGCAGATGTGTACTGTGGAGAACTGAAGACAATGTTGGAGAAGCTCGCACATCTGCAACCAGCTTTGGTCAATCAGTCATCCCCATTGCTCCCAAGAGTTGGGGTTGGAAGCTCTCTCTCATCCACCGTACTCACCAGACCACCAATTTTTCAAAATTTGACAATTTAGCGGGAAAAATTTTTATCGCCGAGAGGCAGTATAAAATTCCTTTGTAGAGCTTGTCTCCCGTCCAGCTGATTTTTACAAAAAGGGCATCAATAAACTGTCACTGGCAAAGATGCATTGATTACATGGGTTACTTAGAATAAAAGAAATTAAAAAATTTAGAAAAAAAAATACTGCAACTTATTTCATACAAAATATCAGAAAAGTGATTGTAATATATTAAGTTAGTAAATCTTCTCAATTTATACTCCACAAGCACCAGAAGACTATGAGAGCTATTCCTTAAATATTATAAGCAACTCATAGAACAGTGGATAATTTGATGTAAACCACACTGTGGGCATGTGCTACTGTCACAAGTCTTTAGATAGTGCTAATGCACATGTCTGCTTATAACTATTTTCCTTAAAAGCATATATGATGCATGTGGGCTAACTAAATTCTTATTTTTTATTTTTATGGAACCAGTTGGCACACGAGGAAGCAGTTTTAATAAGTGACCAATGCATCTGCAACCACCTTATGAGTTGCGTATGTATTGTGTGATGCTTTCCTCTCGGGATGAGATCCTTACTAGAAAAGGATGGGAAGGTAAAGAAGGCAAGAATAAGCTACTGGCACCTATGAGATAAAATGCAGAATACTTCATGCCTGTCTTCTGTGAGGTTGTTGCATTGCACCAGTCAAGTCAGCCTATTATGTTGTGCTATTATTTGCTAAAAATTTTGATTCCTACTTATTTTATAGATAATAATTAAAGACAAATACCCATCTGATTCTGCAATGGACTTCTGTGCAGACTGCGGAATAGTATTTTTTAGAGAGTCTGCAATTTGAGCTTTTAAAGTTACTAACGGAGTCTCAAATGGAGGTCTTTGCAACTGAGGTCCCAGTACTGGGGTTCTAACTTCAATAACTTCCTTTTTCTCTAACTCCTTGTCTAATGCTTTCTTTTCGGGTTCTGGTGGTTTCTAAAAAATTCAATATTTTAATATTTATATAGTTTTACACAATACCAACATTTGATCTAACCCAGCTAATTATGTCCAAATTACAAAGTAGCAAGTTGTTGTCATCAACAACATCATTGCTGTAGCTTATTGTATAAACTTCCTTGGTGTAATGTTGCTGGCCCTAACTTCAATACTTCGCTGAAATAAATTATTTTGTAGACTGTATGTTTTTGGGTCTAAATGGACCCGTTGACTCATCCATTGTCTCAACAATTGAGATATAACAATTATCTAATAATCTCAGTGAAGGCAGTGGATAGGAGTCACAACTTCTGTCTATCCCAGTAGCTTTAACATATAAGAGAAAATAATTAGTATAAGATAATATAGATCAAGTAACATAAGACACATTGAGGTATAATGGAGAACATTTGTATTGTACACAAAATATTTGGCAATAACCAAATTCCTATAGGAAACAAGACAAAACTTTAAATCCAAAAACTAAAATGGAAAAATACTAAATTGATTGAACTGCAGAAGGTTCAAAATTATGGTCCATTGCAAGGGGACTTTTTAAATAGAAGAATAAGTAATAATAAGGCCTGCATACCACATTAGAATGTTTGGATAGAGTACATCCTTTTATATTTAGGAATTCAGTAAAATCGACACTTTTTTTATTGCAACAAGACCATCCTTTGTAAGCATCATGAAACACTGGGGCCCCTGGATGATGACAGCATACATCTGAAACATACATAAGCAATCTGTAAGTTTTGCTTCGACCGCAATTTGAGATATAGAAAACTAAAGTAAACAATTCTCATATTCTGGAAATGCGTTCTAGAAAAATCTTACCTTTATCGTTTTCATTAAGATCAAAAAGTTGGCCACATCCACGATTATAACATTGTACTAAATTTTTGTTTTCTGGCATTTTTGTGTTAGACTTACTTTATAATGTTATCGTACAATACGTGTACAAATAGAAATAACGCTAAAATTAACGCTCACTCCTAGAAGCAATTTCACGTTTTATTTCTATCTTTTAACAATCAAAAAACAATGACAGTGACACTTAACAAGACGAGCACACAGAACATATTCGAAGTATAGTCTTTCATAATACGAATCGCATAGGTAACATATTATTTTCAGTACGAAATCAAAACCCCTGTTTGTAATCAGTTTCACATGGTTTCAAAACAGTTTTACATTCGATTGTTATCTTTAATTTAATCATCGTTTATGTATCATTTTCTACCTAGTTCAATAGTTCAATTTATTATTATTGCCGCATTGTAATTTTTTGTAACTTCTGAGAAATAAATACATTTGTTTAAAAACATTGATAGTGATTGAGGACTGACGTTAGAAATAAAACAACAACAACGACAACAATGACGACAAGTTCTGCCCCCCCCCAATCACCCGGTCGGCACCCCCACCCAATTCCCTCCACTCCAGTTCGAACTCTCCCCACTCCTCGTGTACTACCCCCTACTCCCCCTACTCCATCACAACCACCATCACCACTACCATAAGTTGTGTGTGTGCTTTCACTTCAATAAGCTTATCGCTGACACTGTCTGCCGCTGACGCATCTTGATCTCACGAACCGATAAATTTATTCCCGTATCATATATAGTCTAGCGCGGCTAAAAAAGTTTTCAGTTCAATAAAATGGAAAGTTTATTTTGATATTACATAGAGATACAGACAGATACAGACCTACAGACGCTTCAATTTCGCGCCGATCACCACAAACGGTAGCATGGCGTGTAATAATATTCGTTCGTTAATGTAATTTTCGTAACGTTTCATTCAACGCGATTTTTATAACGTTTACTTCTTAATTTAGAAAGATTTGCTAAAATTCTGCGACAAAATCATAAGCAAAACAAAACGATTATACTATGCTATCTATCTTAGTACGCTTAATACCAGACTTATACTTGTTATTTAACTTGTTATTTATTAATAAAATTGCCATTGAACCCATTTTATTTCCTCTTTGATTGAACCAACCAACCTCCAACATCACATAACTTAAAATTATATAGTAGATTCTCTTTGATCTTTGTATTGTGTTGTATTGACAGATTTGCGTATGTAGTGTAGGAGTACAGTATGTAATATATAAATCGCTAAGTTGGAAAATTATAAATACAAATACTGAAAGATTGTGGTTGATATCGATTTAATTAAGCAGGCGTACCGATGGTGCATAACGTAAAACATTTGTGAAAAAAAAATGTCGAAAGGTGTACATCGATATGTAGCACCATGCACAAATAAATTTTATTTGCTTATTGCAACTCAATAAGGACAATGTTCTGATGAGCCTTATTTAATAATCACCAAGATGAATTTAATGCGGAAACTCAGAGGAGCTTCTGCCTCTTCATCTTCGGAGACTCCAGAAAGCTCCAACTCTTCAACCCACGTTCAACTTGGTCTTATGCACTTAAAAAAACTCTTTGCGGAGTATACTCACCCACCACAAACGCTCACTGAGGCTGAAAAAGATGACAAACTGTACAATATGCTACCTCTCTTCTGTAAGGTAAAAATACAATGTTGATACAAAATTACTACAGATACAATAAAAAACAAATACTTGGTATATTTCTATCCGTAAGAGGGTCCTGTGAAAATATTGAAAATGGACTATTTTGTGAAAATGTTTTAAAATGTACAAGAGAGACTAAAATATAATTCCTCATTTCCTATATTATTTAATACAGGTGTTTGGAACAAGTCCTTCGAGTGAAATGAATGAAAAATTCTGGGATATTCTATCATTTTGTCAGCAAGTGTCTAAACTTATGGTATCAGAGATAAGAAAAAGGGCCAGTAATCAGAGCACAGTGGCAGCTAGTTGTGCTATTGCAAAGTTTTTAGAAATAGAGAATTCAGAGGAATCTAGCAATGGATGGATGTTACTCTCTACTTTAAACCTTTTGGCTGCGGGAGATCAATCTTTAATACAGGTGAGATCCAAATGTTTATCTTAAGATTTTTTATATATTCCTTACTTTTTGGATTATATTGTAGAATAAAAACATTTTTGATAACTCTTACTGTAAAATAACTGTGTGGCAAAACACACAAGATTTATGTATTTCAAATGTAACATCATGGTGGAAAATCACATGGCATATGCTTTTTTTAAATATGTTATTTTGTTATTGTTTTTTTCTTTGATAGTGAAAAGAAAATTCATAAACCAAAGTACTATTAATGTTTGCCTTATTTTTATGGAGCATTTTTTTAACTTCAAATTATTACTTTTTGCCCAGCCCAGAAAGGAATGAGATACTAAGTGACCACTGTTAAGTAACATCAAGCAACATCTGGGTATATCATAAAAGCATGTTAGTCTTTGAGCATCTTTTAAGAAAGATGGGGAATTAGATATTAACTGCCCCTTTTTCCTAAAGAAGATATGAAGAAGTGATGGAACTTGGATGGGTACTCCTGAGGTACCTTACTCATCAGATGAATATTAAAGATAAAGAATTTATATTATCAATAATTACCATAATTTATTCTTTTAGGTGATGACAACAGCAGCAATACCCTCAACTTTAGTAAAATGTCTATATTTGTTCTTCGATCTTCCGGAAATTCCTGATTCGGAAGCTGATATTCAAGATGTAAATAGTGATTTCACACCAAGAGAGAGAAGGATACTTTTACAGAAGATATTTGTGCAGGTGATATACTGCTATCTTATATATTCTTTAAGAAAATTTATTGCAACTAATCAGTACTAGTGTGGTTATGAAATTGATAGCGGTTATAGTAGAATAAGAAAAAATATTGAAAAATTTCATATACTGCTAAACCCACAAACGCTTGTTTATTTAACCCTGAAAAAGGGTGATTATTATTTTTAGAAAAGCAGTGTCATCTTTCTATAGCTTCATATATGATTCTATCAATAAGTTCATCCTGTGCATTTATCAAATACCCAAACTAAAATACCCAGTTCAGTATGATTATACCTTGATTAAGGTCTTGTAAAAATAATTAAAGAAAAAAATAAATTTCACAAATTTTGGAAACTATTATGATTCATTAGACTATGATGCTTTTGCTCTTTCACGCAATAGACAAAAGAAACTGACTAAATATTTACATAAAAAATATATAAAAAGATGTGAACAGAATATAAAAAGAAATCCAAAGGCCCTATGGTCTTATATAAAAAATAAACAATGGACAAATTTAGGTTACCCTAAATACATGGTATATGGTGAGTAACATCTTCAGAATGGGCAAGATATCAGTGCAGCGTTTGCTGATTTTTTTAGAAATATACTCAATGAAGCCGCCTGATGTGTCCTGATGATTTCACGCAACTTGATCTGGCTACTCACTGATCTGTAACATTCAGACCACTAACACTGTTGTATGTATAAACATCTTCGTAACATAAATATAAATAAAGGGCCTGGTTCTGATTGAACACCAGCTATTTTCGTAGTTAAATTTTTAAATTATATTAAAGTTTTTTTTTATAAATTCGAATGTTGAGATGGATGTGTGGCGTAACACGAATGGATAAGGTACGAAACGAGTATATTAGAGGAAGCCTGAAAGTAGCACCGATAATGGGAAAGTTAAGGAGCAAAAGGTTAGCATGGTACGGGCATGTTATGAGGAGGGAAGAATGGCATGTGACAAAGAAAGTTTTAGAAATGAATGTAGAGGGATATGTCGGTAGGGGTAGGCCTAAGAAAAGATGGATGGATTGCGTGAAAGATGACATGATCAAGAAGGGAGTGACGACTGAAATGACGGATGATAGATTGACATGGAAGTCGAAAACTAATGCCGACCCCACATAAAGCGGGAAAAGGGCAGGATGATGATGATTAAAGTTTCTCTATGCATCTGCGCATTATATTTAATAGATGCCTAAAAGAAGGGAGCGTTCCAGCACATTGGAAGCAAGCTCACATTATTCCGATTCACAAAAAAAGACAAAAAAATAACATCAAAAACTATAGACCAATTTCTATATTAAATATATTTAGTAAAGTTCTGGAGAAAATTGTATACCCTAGTGTGTATTGACTGTTAACGCGATCAATTCCACTAGAGCAACATGGTTTCGCTCCACAACAAACCTCTCGATATTTTCTAACGACTTCGTTAGTAAATTGCGAGGGATGGATGGTGGTTCGCAGTTTGATGTAATCTATACAGACATCGAGAAGGCGTTCGATCGGGTGGATTATGCTCCAAAAACTAAATAAACTCGGAATCTGCGGTGATTTACTACGGTGGTTTGAATCTTACATTTCTAATCGTAGCCAGGCCGTAGTCATAGGCGGTTTTCGTTATGACTACGTTGACATCGCTTCGGGAGTCCCCACAGGGGTCTTTGTTGGGCCCTCTTTTGTATGTGGTCTATATCTATGACGTAGGCACTTCTTTTCTACACGCTAAGTACCTTTTATATGCGGATGATATGAGAATTTATTTTCATATAAACTCAGATAATGTTCTTATTACAAAAATAATCGTTTAATAGATGTGTCTCAATTTCATTTACGCGTAAAACCAAACCTTTCAGTGGAGTAGTAGTAGTACACATAAGTAGTATGTACTTATATGGAAACCTTTGCCGAGATTAACCACAGTCAAGGATTTAGGAGTCACCTAAGACGACAAGCTTACGTTCTCGGAACATATCACACATATGAAAGCATATAAAAGCTTAGGATTTGTTATGCGTGTCACCAAGCCATTCAACGATAGAAACTGTATCAAAATGCTTTACTTTTCTTACGTACGCAGCGTTTTGGAATATTGTACTTCTGCCTGGAACCCTTAATATAATAAAAAAACATGTGACCACCATTGAGAGACTGCAGATAAAAATTTTACGATACTTAGATAATCGCGTCAGGCATCAGAGCGACGACTATAGCAGCTCGTGTTGCCATCACCAACTACTTACCCTAGAGGATCGTAGATGTGTCGCTGACAAGATGCTGCTGTACGATATCTGTACGGGTACCCTAGACTGTTCACAGCTAACGGACAAATTTAAGCGCCTCCGAGCCCCTCAGACACGCACTGTTTTACGTAGCTCCCACAAAGACTGACTGCGCTATGAATTTTGTTACAAACAGAGTACTAATCACATATAATATACATTTTAATTGCGTTGACCCGTTTTCAACAACAAAAAAGAAATTCAAAAACTCTGTCGTTGTGGCTTTAACCGATGGCAGTATTCAGTTATAATATCATAATAAATATATGCAACATAATCAGAAATAATGTAATATAATAATGAACGCAGATACACACAATCATACAAGCACATACACACTCACGTACACACAATCACACACACACAAACACCCACGCACGCAATCACATACACACACAATACATGCGCGCAGCAAAAATATGTATGAAATAAAAATCTGAAAGGCTTATTATTTAATTTAATTGTTATCTATATATATATGTAGCTGTTTGATTTTGTATATAATAAAATAAATAAATAATTTTTAAAAGCTACATTTTTAAAGGTTACACTTGACTTATTAACAAAAGTAGTTTGAAGAAGTCACAACCATGTTAAACCTATCAACTTGACATATAATTTGTCTAGAATGTAATTTTAGAGTCTAAAATGGAGATAATTGTGCTTCTTTTCCTTATTTTGTAATTTGCAGGTACTAGTTAGGCTATGCAGCCATCCATTTCCTTGCGAGGAACTGGCAAGGAAGGATGACTTGAGCCTGTTGTTTTCTGCTATAACATCCTGGTGCGCCCCGCACAACATTATGTGGAGGAAGTCTGCTGCAGAAGTATTGATGACACTCTCTAGGCACGGGCTCACACAGCCAGTTGTTCAATACATACATAGTGCGTGTTATTTTTTTATAAGTGTTAGAAATAGTTAGGTGTTTCACTAAATTTTTAATCATAAATGTGATAAAGAGTAAATCTTCGTCTATTGACAAATATTTGCCACTGACTTTTGCCTTATAAGTATAATTATTAGTATTAACTAGCTATCAATGCATTTCATTTGTAGGTTTTCAAAAGTATGTTTTGTCTTATTAATTGTGAAATAGTGCTAGTCTGGAGATATTACATTTAGCAATATGCTCAACCATTTTTTACACTCCTTTATATATATTTTTATCTATACATGGGATTCTATTATAAATTTATATTGAGTGCAATAAAGTGTGATTAAATAAAATAATATTCTACATTAATTTCAGACAAAGGATGTGTAGCTCTTTGCATTGAAAACATGCAAAGAGTACCAGAGTTGAGTCCATTGGAGGTATGTAAATTTTTATGATCTTATATATTAGTCATTATATGTGTTTACACTGTTAACGTTGGTCATGCAATTTGCAAGTCTATTTATATGATCATTATTACTTTACAAACAGCCTCATTGGCTATTTGTATGTTATTATTACTTGTTACTACTCCAACCTTGGTAGGTTAATGGGTTAATAATGCAATACCAGCTGTGGACCAAGCTCTGTACTGTCTTTTGTATGTAAGATAGTGTTTTTTTCGGAATATCTTCGGATCGAATCCGATTTTAGTATTTAAACGATATCTGTAATTTAATTATCCTTGAAGACAACTCCAATAGCATGAGCTATTGGAGTTGTCTTCAAGGCTAATTTTAATACTTATCAAAAAATGGTGTACATTAACTATTACTATTTTGGAAAGTTAAATTTCGCGTTTCTATCCACCTTTATAGATAAATTTAAAAATAAAAAACCATATCTAAACACAAAATTTTATCCGAAACGTTACAACTATTTCCGAGATAGTCGAAATATACAATTGCTTGCTTTATTTAATAAGATATGTTTGTGTTAGATGTCAAATAAAACAAAGTAATACACACTGGGGTTGACAATCTTTATTTTCCTAATATTAAAGGTTTTTTTTAAATGTATGATTAAAATCCACAAGTATATTATTCTAAGCCCAACATTTATGTAAGTGGTCATCAATGGGCAATATTGTTTTTATATTATTGTCAAATGTTTGATTGACACTTCATTTACCAGAATTACGGAACATATATTAACTATGGATAATAAATTACACAGGTAGTGGAGATGTTTGTGGCTGTATTCTGCTTCTTAAAGGACTCGAGTGAAGTCAGTCAACTGTTGCTTGACGATTTTCGTTCATGCCAAGGCTATCTATTCTTATCGGAGTTTTTGCTCAAGTAAGTCAAATACTATCTATACTTTATATGCATGTATTAATAAATTAATTTTCGTTCGTCGTTCGTAATTTTTTTTTAATGTAGGTTATTTTTTTATATTTTATTTCTATCACAGAAACGAAAAGCAAGACGTACCCGATTATTTGACATCAGGGTAAGATCAATTCACTGTTCACTAACAAACTAAAAACAGTCGGATTTATGGTTTATAAAAGCTAATTAAGCTACGCTCACTGACCTATATGCTTCTTGTCTCTGACTAAACTGCCACCTTTGATGCTTACTAAATTATTGATATATTTTACGACAGCAATATTATAAAGTATTACAACATAAGTACATAATAATAAATAAGTAACCAATTAAACATTAACGTAATGCTGCGATGTTATTGAAATATGGCACACCTTATTTATTATATAGATTTTAAAAAGATACAAAAAAATTGGCAGATGACTTTTTTATTCCCAACCATGAATTTATAAATCAATAAATGAAATTGTTAGTTGTGCTTTTGTTCAGTAACAGGGCAGAAAGGTGAATAACGATTAACTCAATGCTATTTTATTTAAATGTCTTTGTTCTATTTAAATATTCCAATAGCTATGTTTTGTGTAATTTCAAAGCAATTTATCAAGCCGATATAGATTGATATTATAAGTAAATTACATTAACATGCTTATATTTAACTTTTACAAGGCTATTAGAATGACTTTTGTGGAAGTGACACCATTAATTTTCAGAGTTCCATAACCAAAGGGTAAGTCGGGACCCTATTACTAAGACTGTCCGTCCGTCTATCTGACTGTCCGTCTGTCCAGGATGTATCTCATGAACCGTGATATTTCGACCGTTTAAATTTTAATGAATGGTGTATTTCTGTTGCTGATATAACAACAAATACATACTCCCATATAACATACGTGATTTTATAGATAATGGTACCGGAACCCTTCGTGCGCGAGTTCGGCTCGCACTTGGCCGGTTTTTTAAATATCATTATGGGGTAAACACGCAACGCCTTTTATTAAAGTGGTCACCGACGCCCATGAACATCCGCAATACTAGAGGAATGGCAGTTGACGGCTTTTAAAGAAAGATAATTAAATGTTCGATGTTCCATTTGATTTTAAGGTCTCAGGAATGAACTAAATAGCAATATTAGAAGAGGCATTTGTGTTTTGGCAAAGCTATGATAGTAGATACGAGTCTATTGCTAATATCAGTCACAATATTTAGCAGGAACCTTTTTGTATGTAGTAAGAAACCATTGTAGAGCTTCATACGACGATGTTAACTGGTAACTGGTGTTATGTTGGAAATATAGTTACTTTCTTTCATTTTTTCCTTACCTACATCACTCTTTCCTAAATAAATCCAAAAACATAAAAACTTAATCTAAGAGGATTAAGTTTATATTTGCCCGACAGACAGGAGTGTAATGTATTTCGGCAGGTATGTTTGGTATTTAACTGATGTTCTTGGTGGCTAGACCGCTGTACGAGACCATATCTAATGTTTCGTATGTGCTTATAACTTAACATATAAGCATACAACGACATTATACTTACAGGATAGAGGAGGAAAGCCACATGTTTCCTATATTTCTTATAAGACATACAACAGGTTAGAGGAGGAACGGGTTGTTGGCACGGAAGCTCGGGCGGCGCTTCGGAACCTCGTGCTGATGATTTCGTCTCTGTGCGCGTGCGGCTTCTCCGAGCTGCGGCCGACGCGCGCCAACACCGAGCTGTTCCAGCTGCAGGGCTTCGTGCTGCCTCAGCCTACGACACAGGGACAGGCAGTCAGGAATGTCCAGGCTTTTCAGGTATGCTTGACATAAGAGTAAAAAAGACTGAAGAAATATGAACGGACTGTGATGTGATATATAAAGGGTAGGGAAGTGATTAGTTACAACTTAGTTAAAAAAATAAACTATATTACTCAAGGAATATTTAAAAAATATTTTACGTAAATTTTGTAAAGGCTTTCTTTAATTAATTTTACTTGTTTAAAAAATGACACTGCAATATTTACTTGTGTTATTTCAGGTTCTGCAGTCGGTATTTATAAAATCGAATTCGCCGGCGCTCTGCTGCACAATTCTAGACGCAATATCGAGTGTGTACCACGCAGATAACGCAAACTACTTCATACTTGAAAACCAAAACACTCTGAGTCAATTCTCAGAAAGAATTTACATGAAGAATGAAGAAATACAAGAGAAGTTTTTTGAACTATTGGAGTTCATTGTATTCCAGCTTAACTTTGTACCGTGCAAAGAGCTGATTTCACTTTCTTTGCTGTTGAAGGCAAACAAATCAAGAAGTTGCAGCATTTTGTGTTTGAAAACTCTGCTAAATATTTTAAAGTGAGTATCTTACTGAGTGTAGGTGTAACCCTGCACGCAAGTACGATATAACTCAGGTTTTTAGTTAGCTAAGCACTGCGACTATCAGATAGAACGCTTATGGTAATAAATGTAGTGAGTCTATAAGGGATAACAGAGATGATAAAGTAACGAACGAAAAAAATTGAATTAACCGACGAGCCGGTTGGCGTGGTTAGAAATATACTTGCTTTTCTCGGTGCAGGTCGTGGGTTTGATTCCCATCTAGGACAGACACTTGTGTGCAGGTACATGTCTGTTTGTCCGGAGTCTGGTTGTAATTATCTATGTTAAGTATGTACTTACAAAACACAAGAAGTATATGTAGTATATCAGTTATCTGGTTTTCATAGCACACGCTCTGCTTAGTTTGGGATCAGATGGCCGTGCGTGAACTTGTCCTAGGATATTATATTATTATAATGGACACTTAAGAAAATGGATATATCGAAGATAATCTTTAATATTTATGCAACCGTATTTTTTAGACATAATACGATATTCAAGGACGTGTACCGCGAGGTTGGTATGCTGGAAGTATTTGTTACGTGCCTCTCTCGTTACGCTGTTTTCCTGAAAGACAAGCAAATACTCGAAGAAGAGAAGATAAAGAAGGAAACAGGAGAAAACTCTGACGGATCTCCTATAGCACCTGAAAGGAGAAAACGACTGTCCAAACATGAGTCTCTAATAAAGGACCCCAATATTGATGCAGAGGAAGAGCAATTAGGATCGTTGGTGATGGAAGGTTTGACGGCGCTGTTGAACGGCAATACAAATAATTGTAACGTATTCAGAGACTGCGGCGGCGCCAAGTGTGTACATGGAATGGTAGTACATGAATCTTGCCGGAATAAATCTTTGGGTTAGTGATTTTTATTAAATTCATATATGTATTATAATTGCCCGATTGGACAGGTGGGTAATGTTTTTCGCGGGTTTGTATGTCCATTCCATTTTGACCTGTAATCGAAACGTATTATCCTATTTTGAAGAGTGAATTCAGTTCGTATTGAGTTAGTCAGTCGGGTTAATTGGTTTTTCAAATTAACTTCCTAACTCGTTTTGAATTTTATTGTCATTAGATTCTATGAATTTTTAAAGTCGGAACCTCTAGACGAAATTTCGGCAGAAATATTCTGCTTTAGCAGAATTCACGTTGCGAATTGGGTTAACAATGTGGCAATCGGTCTTTTCAATTGCAGTGTAGTCTGATCTTCAGTAAATAAGGCTTCTAGACAACTGACTATCTATATGATACTGTCATAAAAAATAACAACATTTATGAATTAAAAAATACGAAAAAAATGTTTTATTAGGCTTAGAATGCAAAGTATACATACGTACGGTAGAATAGGTACACCTATAAATTATTCTAAATATTTTATAGGTGTAATACGCGAACTAATTGTGAGCGGATCTGGCGAGGAGGACATGTCCGCACTGCTCTGCGGCATGCACGCGGCGCCCAACGACGCATTGCGACTTAAACTGCACATCCTAAAGGCCCTGCTCGCTTGTTTGCGTGATTCACATCGCACGAGAACTATTTTTAGAAAGGTAAAATGCAAAATAATCTCTCATTTAATCTTTTTTTTTTACTTTACCCCCACATAGGAGTTGGGTTCGATTTCGTAGAGAAGCACCAATGTCAGACGGACAACGCCCTCCTGCTGCTTATAAATTCAACAATTTTCAACAAACACATGTATGGAAACAGTTACAAACAATGCCTTATTTTACTTATACTTATAGACATTTGTATTGTGTATTTATATAAACTGTCCTTACTTAAGAGTGTTAAGTATTGTCATGTACATGCACCTCATAAGCCAGTGTATTCCTCAATTAGTTCACACTACATTTACTATATACAAAAAATAGTAATAGAAAACAACATAAATTCACAAAACAAAAATCATCCACCCACCACTACTTATTAGTTTAGTAAAATTGCTTGACAACCGACAGTTATCTTGATGTATTAGTAGAACGTACGCGTTTGTTCGGGCGTGGGAATTAATACTAGTATGGGATAGACCGCGAGTTTGTGGGGCCATGAGCTAATAATACCCAGGGTAATAATAAACGTGATCCTCATTTCTCAGTGTAGAATGTAATCGGACCACAAAAAAACTTATTTTATCGCATAACTCTTGGGGGCTTGAGCTGCAGCCCAAAAAGCCCTATGGTAAATCCGCCCCTGGCATATTGAGATGTGCCTATGCATGTCTGTATATATGCGGATATATAAGTTATGTACATTATTAATACTAAATGTTGTCACATAGGTAAGCGGCTTCGTATACGTGACGAGCGTGCTCGTGTCTCTCGAGGGCAAACTCAAAGGTCAGGAGCTAATGGACCACGATATGCTACAGCTGATACATATCGTGTTCTACACAATCAGTACGGCGATGAGATTTGAGCCAGCTAACGCAAAATTCTTTCACCACGAGGTGGGTATTTAGTTTATGTTTTTTATATACATATACCATACATTCATATTAGTTATTACAAAGATTTGCAGTAACATCTGTTTTTTTCCTTACATTCTTATCAGTTCAGTCTCCACAGTATAAGCAAATTTTCTAGAATGTATTTTACTTCTATTAACATAAAAATTATTAACAAGATTGATTGTTTTCAGATATGTATGACCACATTAAGCGAAACTATCAGACTGTTAGGCTGTTTTACTAACAACGCTGAATTATTAAATGACATTGAAACTGGAGATCCGGAGTTGTATGAAGTTTTCCATGAGATTTTCACTGGAAATATATTGGAAATGACGTATGTCCACCAGTTGTTGTTATTTTGCCCTCTTTACTAATTTGTTTTATTTTGTATCCGCCTGTATCATTGTAAGGCTTATGTCGTCAGTGATGACAAACTTAATCATTTTGAATCATACTAGTTATAAACTACTCCAGGTGTCACATTCTGGGCGAACGTTTATGGTTATTGGTATAATAATGAGAATATTCAAAATATCTTGGTACAAAATGTCCAAGCTTGATTGGTTTATTTTATTCCGGTCATCTGGCCAATTCGTGTGCAAATCTCTTAACCCAAAAATCTCGTGAATCGTACAAATTAGATATATCATGCGCACAATAATATTAATCAATAATCGTTATTTTAGGTTTCCGGCGGGTGTGCCTGTGGTGTTCGTCCACGCCTGTATAGTTTTGCGGTTGTTGTACGACGTCGCATTGGATTCTTTTGACAAGCCAACGTTTTGTGGCTCTTTGAATGTGAAATCGCCGAGTTTAACAAGACAGAGTTCTGCTATAAATGAGGTAAGTCTCATTCATATGCATTATGTTATTTTTATTAAAGTATACTTTAAAATTAAACGAATTAAAAAGGATTGCAGAATGCATGTAGATTTTTCTGCTGCATGCATAAGGTATAATACTAAGGCTTATAGGAATACCACAATTCCATAAAGTACTGGTTTGCAGAATTATATATTTCCGCATTGACAACTGTTCTGTTCTTTTCATAAATACTTGTTTACAGACTAAACCTGCGGGTCGCGCGGCCCCTCTGAACCTATCCTCGGGCAGTCCGACAGGCGAGGCATGGGTGATCCATTCTGGCGTGGTCATAGTGCTGGCCAAACTGTTGCCGGCGCTGCCACGGCCGGAAGACCACGAGGATCATGCCAGAGCTCTACGTGACTATCTGGCACATGTTCTCAAAAGTCTCGTCAGAAGGTAAATCCTCCCTATCCAAAAATTCGTATTGATTTGATTGTTACAGATGCCTGTGGAGTAGCAGTGTTAATTCTGAGGCCCGTGAACCCCGGGCAGGTTGCCCTTTATTGCATTAAAATGCATATTTCGTTATCCTATTTTACATAATATTAAATAAAGTCGCTTCCCCTGTCTGTTGCCTTAGATCTTTTAAACTACGCAACAGTATTTAATGGTTTTCATGAATACACAACTGTGTCTATTGAAGAAAGCAATAAGTGTGCGCTCGACGCACGGGGAATATTTATTTGTATATAACACGCACATTATAATAGAGAGAAGCAGAGAATTTCAAAGATTTGTCGTAAAGACATTTTTGTGCGCTTACATTACAAACGCTGGCTAAACCTTAAGAGGTAGATCAAAATTATGTACTACAGAATGGTATATCTTTAAAAGATCTACTACAAGGTCTGCCATGGCATATATGGCTTAGATACCTCTATCTGGATAGCTTATGGGTTTACCCATTTTAACTTCTAAAAATAGTCACATGCAATGGGGTAACTATTAAGGCATGGAGACGGATACTGTGTTAATCTTTCTTACGACGTATTTTCGCCACATACTTTCAGCATTTCATGCACATTATAGTTGTACTTTTTATATATACTACTTTTAATCAGACGTGACAATAACGGCTGTATATAGTAATCAAAGAATTTCGCTGTTGCGTTATTCTTTGATAACGGTTATTGTAAATTGTTCCGTTACCGTTATATTCCGTTGTTGGCGTTGTTGCGTAATTTGCTGTTTTGTAACATTGGTAAAATAACTTTACGACGGTAAGATATTGAATATTAAGGAATATTTTAACGATAGTCTGTGAGAGACCGTTATAAAACCATAATGTAACAATCAATAAACTTCCCTTCATATTTTTTTTATTAAATTAATTTTGCTTCTTAATTTGTCTATCATAGGTGCCACTTTAAAGCTTCCCCTAATATACTAGGTTTGTACCTTATCCGTTCGTGTTAACCCATACATCATATTTTAATGTTTTTTTTAATTAATTTAATTTATCAGTATACATAAGATGCTCGCTGAAATTCTAATTCTTACTTCTTAGCCAGAACAACCGAAATAGGTTAGTAGAATCAAGTAAGGAGTGTACTTTAAGTCGGGGATTTTTTAAATTATTTTTAATTACATTTTTTGTTGTTGTATGTAAATCAACATCGGGAGTTGCTCTCAAAATTGTTAATTTTCAATTAAATGTCGTTACGTAAGGTATCGACCTATATATATTTATAGATAGATCGATACCTGTGAAAAACAAAATCAAATATATCCCACGGGAACCGTACAATTTTCCGGGATAGAAAGTAGCCTATGTGCTTCTACAGACTATATATCTATCAAATTTCATCCAGATCCGTTGCCGTTTCGGCTTGAAAAAGTAATAAACATCCATCCATCCAGACTGTTGCATTTATAATATTAAGTAAAATGTCAAAATAGTAGCCATCCTTGTCATTAGTTTTTATTTAAACTTGTAGTGGTAATGTTTGTGTGTGTGTGTTGTGGTACCCAGCGAACGCAACCAGCAAGTGATGTGCGGCGCGGGGCTGGCGGGCGTGGTGCTGCGCGTGTGCAGCGCGGCGCTGCGCTGCGAGCGGCACCCGCTGCACGCGCCCGCCATGTACATGCTGGAGAGGCTCGCCGCGCACGCGCTCAGACCCATCGAGCTGAGGTGAGTACACACGAGTAGACCCATTGAACAGAGGTTAGTGACTATTTATACTCGTGTAAAGAATTAATTCTTTAAATTGTTACTGAATGTTTAACAACACATTTCGGTCTTTTATTATCTCATGATCATATCATACAACTGATTGGGAAGTATAATTTCTTCTATTGCTTAGCCTAAGCCAGTAAAAAAAGTGTAACGATTTCAATGAAAGACATTATGAATAATAGGACCGTTTTAGTGGAAGGCATTTTTGAAAACGTAAATAAAAATATATAACGGGAAACAGTTATTTAGCATACAGTTTCATCATTAATTCATCAAATCAACATTTTATCATTTTATAGAGAATTCCTTCGCATGGGCAACCCATTGAACTGCCTGGCTCCAGAGCCTCGACAAGTGTGCAAGCCCGGCGGACCCGTGCCTCTGACGAGAATCAAGACTCTGGTGTCCATGACTACTCCTAGAGATTACAGGTTTGTATACATCACTTTTTAAAAAATATATATCGTTTGGAAAAAAAATCATTTTCGTTTATGGAAACTATTCATCTGAAGATAGCAACTATTTAAAGAATAATGCTTAGATATCACTAAAATTTTAGGAATGGGAAGATCTTAACCGGTCGACATAAATTTTATAAGGTGAATTATAAATGTCTGTAAAAGTCAGTCAAGTAGGGGTATTCAAGATCATTGAACATTTTGAGATTGTTTTGCGCATGGAAGCTCTGGCCGAGCTCATATTTTATTGATCGTAGTTCATTGAATATTCTTTTAAGTTTTTGAAACTATCTGTTACAATGATTTATTGCGTTTGTAATATCTTATTGCTAATGGTATGTTTTATTGATAACAATAGTCATAATTAAAACAAGTGGTGTATAAACAGATCTCAAAACTCATGCACCCTACCACCTTTCGTGGAGTTCGATATGTCAGCGGAGGGCTTCGGCTGCCTTTACCTGCCTAGTATCGCTCCACAGTCCGCCAACTTAAATGCTCTCGGCACACAAGATACTGCCACCTTGGGAGGCATTGGATCAGGTATATTACACTTTTTTAGACAATAATAGAAGACAAGAGAAGGAGAAAGAGCCCAAGAAAGACACTTATATTTACTTATTGCATGGTAGAATATGTAGATGTTTCGTATCGTATCCTGCAGGGATGCCTGCTGATTGCTCCATAAGAAAAGAAGCGCTCCTTTATTAGACTATTAGAATGTAACAAATATCAGTTGCATTTGTGCGTGGCTATAAGTTTTTTTTTATGGAAGAAGCAAACGCAATCGAGCAAGCTGTTCACCGGATGTTAAGTGACCGCTACCTATAGGCTACAATAAGCAAATGAATTGCAGATGTGTTGCCTTCCTTTAATGGACATAGGGGATAGACAGGACAGAGTATCTTTCTTTCTACTATTCGCCCCCTCCCCCATGCAATCTTCTTCTCTTTCCCATCCTATCCTACCTATATTTGTAGAAAACGATGGGAAGGGGAAGAGGACAGACACTGGGCCTCCGGCACCTCACTAATCAACCGAAATGCAGAAGTATAGAATACTGCTACTCGACGCCTTTCTTTTGTGAGGTCGTGGTATTTCACTGGTCGAGCCGGCCTATTCGTGCAACGGATGTTGCGGGCTCTATCACTGTTAAAGTAAAAGCTAGTGGTAGTATAGGCTATAAGTAACTGTCGGTTACAACCGTCATATAAGTCATTGAGACCAAACCAGCACACGCTTCTTGCGAAATCTGATTTCTTGTTTTTTTTCTACATAGGCGACCGAGTGTTTCCACCGCAAACGGGCTTATCGTATTCAACATGGATATGCGTGGAGAAATACTCTGACCCACGCACCGACCCTCACTGCGTGCGGCTGCTGACCCTCGTGCGGAACATCAGCAGCGGCCGCGATGAGCATCTCGTCTGCCTCGCACTCGTGCTCTCCGCGAGGGACAAGGCCATCATCGTCTCCACGCAGGAGACGCATGTGCCACATAGTGAGTACTTGACATGATTCAAGCAATGAATATCCGTCCTTGGGCGTCCATCGTAAAAGCTCGGAATGCATCCGCAACAATAAGATGTGTTGTCGTCTTTTACCTGGGGAAAAGTAGGACTGTAGGAGCACAGATCAAGATTTATTTTGATATTCGCATGATCGGAGTGATTCCGTGTAATCATTTCATCTATCATAATTTATCTTTGCTAATTTGTGGATCCATTGTGTGTTTGTGAATTGTTGATTGTTTAAAGCTTCCGCGTATATAATCACCATTGTACTAGTTGTGTTTATATTTGTGTGTTGAGAGTATTGTTTCTCAGTCCCATATTTGGTGACAGATGTGGGCGAGTGGGAGCCGGAAGGTTCAGGCGAGTGCGGCGCGCGAGTCTGGTGCCCCGACTTGCAGCACGAGGGCCAGTGGCACCATCTCGTGTTGGTGCTCAACCGCGCTGTGCTGAAAAACTCATCCTTCTCCCTATACTTGGACGGTGAGTTTTATTGAAATTAAAATAGACTTACGATTGCTTTGCATAGCACATTTTTTTAAGACTCTTTAAAATAAGTATTAGAAATATTTTGACTGAACGAGTTAATAGGCTACACCCGGTCCAATAGCCTCCTTACCTTTGGAATAAAACCAATTTTACGGATTCTATCGAGTTTATTTTACGTTTTTTAATTCCCGACGTTTCGAGTACTTTACAGCGCTCATGGTCACGGGGGGATTGAGGTGTCAGACGTTCCAATGTCAAAAGTTGCTGGCGAAGTACCCACTTATGCAAAAGGTGCTCAATGTATCTTGAGGTCTTGCAGTTGTATGCTTGATTTGAGATTTAATTTTATTAATTACGGGATCCCAAGCCGGTGTACCCATCCATCTTCACTATTAAAATTCGGATATTTTTTTCAATAGCCTCGCGTATCATCTTGGGTAGGGAGCGGTGTTCTTTTGCGAGGACTTGTCGTTCATCAAATCTTATATAATGGCGGGGGCCGTTTAAAACATGATAACAAATTGGAAACTTCTTGGACCATTGGTGTTTTAAGTCAGCTATGTGGTCTCTTACCTGGGTTTTGATGGTTCTCTTTGTTTGTCCTATATAAGAGAGTCCACACTCACAATCAAGCTTGTACACATCTGCATCTTATAGAGGGTTGTTCTTGTTGTATCTTTAAATTAAGGCGATAAAATCCGTAAAATTACTTTTATTCCAATGTATTCCAAATATTCGCGTAAATATAAGAAATCATTAAGCCTCCTTACCTGTTACGGCCTAGATCATAATTGTTACATAATAAAGCCGTTTAACTTTACAGGGCAACATATGCACTCTGGCAAGTTGCACTACGTGAGCGCGAACCCGGGGGGCGGGGCGGCGACTCTGTCGGGAGCGTCGAGCGTGTATTGCGTGCTCGGCACGCCGCCGCAGTGGCGCCGCTACTCACGCCTGCTCTGGCGACAGGGGCCCGCTCTGCTGCTGGAGGAGGTCAGTACGCACACTAGACACGAACTAGTACTGTAAAATTGTAGACGTGCCTAATGTTGCATTAATCTTTTTGTCATAAATTTATGCATTATTGAAGCAAACGCTTAATGATTTTTTTATACTAAGTGGTAGACGAGTAAGCGGTCCACCCGAACTTCAAGCGCCCGCCATCCCTAGGCATCTGCAACAAGCTAATGAGTAGATGCGTTACTACTTTTAATTGACAGAGGAGGGGATAAACTGAAAAAAATATATTTCCTTTCTTCCCTTATTCCCTCCTCTGCCTCTCGAAACGGAGGGAAGGGGAAGAGAAGCAGAATTAGGCCTCCGGCACCTCACTCATCGCACGAAATGCTGAATACATCTACGTCACGTCTGTCTTCTGTGAGGTCGTAGTATTTCGCCGGTTGAGCCGATACATTCGTGCAACAGATGTTGTTGCAGGCTGCTGTTAATTATTCTTTAATCTTCAGGTCCTGTCTGCACAAGCTGTATCCATAATATACCAACTGGGACCACATTATGTCGGGACCCTACAAGCGCCTCTACCGCCCGGTCTAAACCATGAACCTCTCACACCATTGGTAGCTGAAGAGAAGGTTGTATTCGGCATCAACGCCCGTGCCATGTCTCAGCTGACTTTGGCCAAGATACGTAAAGTGTACAGTAAGAACGACAACAAGGCGATAGCTAAACAACTAGGAATGTCCTCGCACGAGAATGCGACTCCCATTAGAGTGCTGCACAACTCTGCCGGCCACCTCATGGGTCCGGCGAGATGCTTGGGCGGCACTGTAGTCGGCTATCTGGGAGTTAGGGTGTTTTGTCCCAAGCCGGCAGCTATTATGGTAAGTTTTACAAAACAATCGTGTTCAAACAAAACAAATTTTTCAGTGGGAAAACGAGTTTATACTATTATTTTCACTTGACATTGGTTATTTTTTAAAGTAAACTGATATTTTGCAGATTGACACAGTGGGTGGATGTTCAGTATTACTAGGTTTAATAGCTATGGCGCAAGACGTAGAATGCTTATACGCGGGGGTCAAGGCGCTGGTGTGCGTCGTGCGATCCAACAAAGCGGCCCAGGCTGAAATGGACCGTCGCAAAGGGTACCAGACCCTCGCCATGCTGCTGAAGAGGAAGAAGCAGCTTCTTAACTCCCATATACTGCATCTCATATTCGGCCTAGTGGGCACTGTAGACAGTCAGAAAGAAACCTCATCGATTCCCAATTTGACAGCTTTCCAGGTTACTCGCTTTTTTTATTTCATCAGTAATTGTTATTTAATTGTTTTATTTGTCTTTGGAATCACATACTAAAGTTAAAATCTATAAATTATTCATAAATTTTTCACCTCATAACATTTTAATTATCGCACTGTTGCTGCTACATAATTGAAAACATATAAACCATAACTGACGAGCATGTATGAGTAGATAAATGAATGTAGAAGAAGCGAGAGACGTGTGCCAGAATCGAGCCAAATGGAAATCCATGATCTCTGCCTACCCCTCTGGGTTACGGGCGTGAGCGCATATTTATTTTATTTATTTTTAATATGTATTTATACTGTTCTTTTTATTTAATAGTATTATCATCTGTAGGGAAAAATTTGGATTTGTATGAGTAAGCACAATGTTTCTGTATTAATGTTTATATTTATTTGCTACACAGGACTTGATATGCGAATTAGAGGTGTGGCTGGGTGCGCCGGGTGGGCTGATCAAGTCACTGCTAGAGCACCTGCTGGAGCTGGCCACGGAGACGGCGCACCGCGCGCACAATCTGCGTACCATGCGCGACCTGCAGCTCGTCTCCAAGCTGCTCTACGTCATCAATGATGTAAAACTCGTTAGCACCAGGAACGTGCTCATACAACTCCTGGCCGCCCTGCTAGCCGGCCAGCCGCGCCCCAATGACCTTCTTTGCCTCGGACAGTTCATGGCGTTCACGCTACCATTACCATCTCAAACGGAAAAGGGTTTGAATCTAAACGAGAGTGACTGCGAGAAGGAATGCGAAGGTGAATATGTGATACTGCGTAACAAATGCTTCAATGTGTTACACGGATTGTTGTTCACCGCGAGGAACCTGGTGAACACCATCGTCTGCGAGGAGATATCGCGCGTGCTCGGCCTGGACTGGCTGCTGAGCTTCATGCAGGAGAATGTTCATCCGTCAACGGTTTTGTGGGCGTTGAGGATCCTCGTTATTCTCTGCTCGGGACAAGGACAGCCTTCTGCTATAATGCAAAGGTAAATCGAATAAAAATAAAACATTTTTTTTACATTATATTGTCGAATTCCTTAAAAAAATTCTACGCAGAATCATCAAATGCAAGTTAGCTAGCTTGATTGGATGTCTAAGGTAGCAAGATAAAATACATCAATTTTTTTGAATGTCAAGATTTAATTTTTACAATCTGGAAGTTGGCTAAAAACTGCAACTCTAATTAAAAAGCATTAGCATACACAATAATTTTAACTACGAATTTGTTTGTGTTGTGGAGCAGGTTCCGGGAGGGCGCCGGCAACGGGGGCTGGCTGCGGCACACGGAGGGCAGCGCTGCGCCGCAACAGGCGGGCGTGGTGCTGGCGGCTGCGGTGCGCTCGCATGCGCACCTTCACAGCGCGTTGCTGCACACCGCCGGCTTCACACTGCTAACATGGTATGTGCACTTAGATCATCACAACTAAATCTAGACAACAAATGTTGAGTTTAGAAACAAATTGTACCGATACTTTTTAAAGTCATATATGGTGTGACATGACCAATAAGTGTGCATGCAATATTAATAAAGATATATATATATATATATATATATATATATATATATATATATATATATATATATAATTTAAATTCTTTTTTCCTAACTGTAACACAATTGTGAATTTTTCATTCTTAGTTTCCTACTCACTGTTATAACTACTTGTATCTCTTTTATTGAAGTGAATGTAAAATAATTCAAGACAAGATGTGGTGCAAATCATTTAAGAATTCATTTTCGTTCAATTCAGTTTCGTCAGTTTGGAAATGATAAAAAAGCTAAAATATAATAACATGAATTGGAATGACAGTTGGCGAAACATATATGTGATTAGGTTCGGAATATGCTAAAATAATAGAGTTTTATAGTATCCCAAACTGACAACCGTATTTGCTTAGTTATGATAAGACGAGTCCGAAAGAAAAGACAAAAGAGTGTGGTACAGGAGTTCGTAATACTCAGGCGTCATTGTAATAAATTTCCTGTTATCAGGTTGATACTATATCACTTGGAGATCCCCGAGCTGTATTACCTGCTGTTCGGTCTGATGCTGGGCCAGCCTATGCGGTCGGTGTGCTCGGAGCGGGCGGTGTGCGTGGAGCGCGTATGGGGCGCGGCTTGGGGCGCGGCGGCGCCGGCCCGCCAGTCGCCCGCTGCTCTCGCGGCGCGCATCACGCTGTGCGCCGAGCCCGCTGTCGCGCTGCTGGCGGCGGCTCGCGCGCTAGTCCACGCCGACCCGACTCCGCCTGACTGGCTAGCGGAACATCCCGTAGCTATTATACAGGTTGATGTTTATATATTTACACTTTAGGATTGTTGTAGAAAAAGTCTCCTTCTATTCGTCACTAGAGATCACCAAGTGCTCAAAATTCAACAATAATTTTTAACAAACAAAGTTAATTTTGTTTGTCTTTTATGAATGTTTTTTTCGTATCTTACGTATTTGTAAATAAACAATAATATTTAGTTAAAATAATTAAACAGGTGCTGTTCTCCCTGTACAACACGCTGCCGGATTTCGTGAGCATCATGATGACGGCAGAGGTGCTCACCGCGCTGGCGTCCACGCTCTTCCCGCCGCATACTTCTGACGACATACATTTGCGTGTGTATACATTTTACAAATATTTTTATTCATTTACCACAAAGTTCATTTGCTGTTTAGCTGTGGACCAAATTAAAAAAGTTTATTTGCTTTTTAATTGACTTTTGATTTATTTTATTTTACCTTGGGGGCATATCCCGAGGAATTGTTTGGAATTTTTCTTGCCGCTACGATTCGACATCGTACAGCACACTACCTTGATGGTTGGCATTCCACTACCGCGCGGTTTTCGCAAGCGTAAAAGAGCGTACAGTGAGTACGCTGGCAACGCATCTACAGTTCCTCGTATATAATGGTTGGTCATGGGCGGAGGTAATTACTTAACTATAGGCAATCCTTTGAAAGTTTGCCCTCTTCCCCAAATAAAAAAAATATTCTGTAGCGATTTGCGAGAGTGGGGACAGTTCCGGTGCATCCACACCTGGGTCCGAGAAGGAAGTGGTGATAGCTACAGGCGGCGCGCTCACCACGCACCCCGCGCGGGCCGGCGTAATGGACTTCCTCAAGGTCATCGTGCTGGACTCGCTGTCGCTCACCGTGACCGGCAAGACCTCGCCGGTATGTGTTTTATAATTTTATATATAGGAATGATTTTTCTATTGGACAAGGTCTCTTAAAGAGGAACTAATAATAATTTCTTAATAACTATAATAAAATAACATAAATTAAAAATTACCACTAGCTTCAAAACAGCAGCAGTCAAATCCCAAGGTACCATTGGAACATGCCCATAAATTATTATAAGATGGTAATGGAATCCTTTATTTTGATTAATATTTGTTCAATTCACAAATTAATTTTTTTTTTTTTATAAAATATAACATCAACATTCACATTAATTCAGTTTATATTGCGAAAGATGCTAACATACCATCTACTGATGCAAAAATTGAATGTTTTTTTACAAGATATAAAATTAATGTGCTTATAACTATATCGAAACTTTTTACACAAAACGACCAGTACATAAAACCTTTTTAAACATACGACCAAGATGAAAAAAATCCTTAAACAATATCAAATTTAAACTTCCTAATTTACTAATTAATTAATTTTGTTGCTTCTTTACACTTTCAACTTTTCTGAATAGATATAAAAATGCGCTCACGCCCGTAACACTGATTTTCATTTGGTGCGATCCTGGCACACCTCTTTTGTGAATAGATGTCGAAACAAAATACTAATACATATGTAACTCCTTTTTATGATTGTTGTTGTGCAACTGAGACCCTGTTCGCTTGTCATTAATATATCCTAATTAAATATAATTGTCAAAAATGCATAAAAATCTGATAACCTTAATGGACTAAGTGAGAGGAAGCTTGACGCTGGTTTCTAGAGCGCTGCTCCCGCTGACGCCGCGCCGTCCTCAATGTTTTGTACGCCTTGTAGCCCCTGCTCCGCACCGCCAAGATCATTCTTTTACTGCGTAAATATGCGGATATCAATTTTATTACCACATGTAAAGCTTATGCAACTGGATACATACGTGTATGAGAGTATTCGACTGCGAAAATTACGAAATAAAAGTACGCTACTAATATTTGAACTTTCTCCTATGTCTAAATTAATAGTTATACTTGAAAATGATTATATTACAATAGGACATTACAGAAATAAACACGTCAAACTTTGTTATCAACATAAGAAAACTATCAGAAAAGAAGTGGAAGCCACAAATATTATATATCTCGAACTACACCTACACTATTTAACAAATAATACTATTTATCAAATTTACTATTAAATTCACTGGTTCCGCAATTCTGGTTATCCTGGTAATAGTAATGACACGGTATTTCTTTGTCAGATGTCGAAACGAACAACAATTTAAAGATTAAAATATTTTGATATATAATTAGATTCTTCGGATATAAACCGTTGCTGCCCGTCTGCATTGCTGGCATACGCTTACTATAGTGTAATACAGACGGAGAGACTTCCGATGACTACCAGTTCCCCGCCCCCATCAGCAGATGCTACCGAACCAATGTATATGTAGGCAATGCAAGAAAATGTTCAGCTTTGGAGGAGCAGTTCAATTATTACTACCGCAGTTTTTATTTTTTATTTTCAAAGTTGAAAGGCCTGCGTTTGACATTCATCAACGATCACCCGCTAATTAACTTCTACTGATTCCGCTTCGTGTCTAAATAACAACACATTTTATGTTTAAAAAACTAAATCCTGCTCCTGATATATTATTATTATAAAATAAATTCGAAATAAACCTTTTATTTATTCAATAATTTTTTTATAGGTTTTCCCTTTTTAATCTGTTAAAAATAAGGGTTCTTAGTGTTAAATGAATTTATGCCTGTTGTTATTTTAAATTTTTTAAGTTAACTATTTGTATATATGTAATAAAACAAATTTTATCCACATTGTCTTCTCTGATGGTGTAATTATTTGAGCTACCCAATATAAAACATTATCCCATGTTATTGTGACTAATGGCACGCAACTTAAATCAAATGATCAACTAACACTAGCCCAATATTTTTTATCAGATCACTTTAATTAATAAATAAACTTGTTATATTTTAGGTGATCGATTTGGTGCTAGACGCGTCACCACCGAACTCGACGAGCCAGCAGCAAGTTGAATACCAAACAGAGGTGTTGACAACTGTCATGGAGAATCTGTTGAACACTGAACTTTTTGGAACGGAGTCAAATATCTCTAATGTGTGCTACCTGGCCGCAAGGTTGGTCGATAAATTGTGGCAGGGACAACTGTCCAGAGATCCTCACGAAGTAAGTTATTCTTAAAATGTATTCTTATAGATCATCATCGCCATCATCACAGATTACAGACCATATACCATCTATATATTATACCACCTACCATAGAAAACGTTTTACTGATTTCAACAAGATTTCTTAATGAGCACAGTGTCTTTCACCTTGAAATATGATAGACTTATGTTGAAATTGAAAACCATTAAAAACGCCTTGGCTTAGGTGTTCGACTTCATAGTGAAGCTGGTAACTCAGGCCAAGAAGAAGTCGTCAGTGATATCGCTCGAGGGCTTGCACCACTGCCTCAACCGGACCATACTGTACCTGCTGTCGCGCTCCACGGACTCTATCGCTGATCAAATGTCCGTGCTTGAAGCACTGCATAAATTAACCACGAACAGGTATTTTTTCTTAGAGATTATCATTTCTCATGATTATTACAATACTACTGATATATTGATATATGTTATTAGTACTACGTATACAGTACGTATTTTGGAAGCTAATGGGCTAGTAGTGAATTAAACTCGTATGTTCATATTTTCTGTTTACAATCAGATTACTAATATTCGGCGCTGGTAACCATGAACTGGAGTTCATCGGGTGTCTGACGTACTGCCTGCTACAGCTGAGTGCCAACATGAAGATCGCGCTGGACTCGCACATGCGCACCACCTGGCATGTCAACCCCAGCGGCGACCTCGAGTCTAGGGATGACAGACTCACCACTCATCAAGGTGTGTCAGCTTGAAGTGAATTAACTGGTTATATATTTTTAAATTCTGATAAAAACTTATACTCTTGCTCACTCGCGCGATGAAGCGATGCGATTTCATCGTGAGAGTATATTCTGTGGTCTTTTATAATGCTTTTTACCATTAAAGAAACATTGGTGGACAACAAAAGCTTTCCATCCTCTTTAACAGCCATTTCGACAGTTATTGCATCGTTCAAAAATAGGACACATGTCCTATTTTTCTTATCGCGCGCCGAAATCGTATCGCAAACGCAAGCGTAGACAATAGGACAGTGGCTAAGTTGTTTTAGAGCCAATCTATTAATTATGTAAGATTAAAATGATCTTTTTATGGTTTTGTTATCCATTCAAAGAAAATGACTATCAAAGATTGATACTGAGGGATGCTTAGAGAAAGCAAAATATAAAGTTATTTCACTAAATCAGCCGAATGGGTAAGGTATTAAGTGGTTATTCTCTCATGTTAAGAAACTTGTATACATAAAAATGTGTGTTAGGTCGTAACCTAATGGCGGGCGCGGCGCGTCGCGTATGGGAGGAGCTGTACGCGTGCAAGAAGCCCGCCATTGAGGAGGTGTTCAAGGTGACGCTTAGCGCGCCCGTGGGCAACGCGCGCGCGCCCGACCTGCCCGCCGCACGCGACCACCTCGCTGACGCTGCGCACCGGCTCTGGCTCAACTACATTGACACCGAGCGCAAGGTACACGCAGAGGCTTATGTCCAGGCGGTGTTCAAAGTGACGCTGAGCGCCCGAGTGATTTAGTACCGGTAGCAAATGACCGTCAGATGAATTAACTAACTCTGTTTTGATTAGAAAGTTTTCGACAAAAATGCTAGTGGTGACATCGTATACTCGACAGTATTACTACTAACATATATAAAATACTTATAAAATCTAAATTGTTTTAATATGAGAAAGCATGTGAAAGCAAAGTAGTATACGAACAGATTATCTTAAAGAAATAATTAATAAACTATTACTATTTTTTTCCTATGTTATCTAAAATCTTAACTACTTATTCACATTATGTCAGTCTTATTTTTACTTTTTGTATTACAGGCAGTATACAGAGTGCCCTGGGAGCTCCATAATCAGATCCAGTCAAAGATACAAAAGGTGACGGGTGGGCTGACGCGGCTGGCGTCGCGGACTAAGGTGAAGAAGGAGGACTCGGCGAAGCAACGCTCGCACTTGCCGCGAGAGCACGCGCTCGCATACATGCAGGACCATGTGCAATTAGTCAGGTATGTATCATTATCAGCCGATAGACCAATCACTGCTGGACGTAGACCTCCCCCAATAATCACAATATGTTGCCCCGCTCATCAACTGGACTCTCGCAACCTTATATTATAAGAGTGATTGTAACATAAAAACTTTGGGAGTGCTTTGTTGCTTTTAACAATTTTTAAGCCCATCTTCAATATAAATTTAGAATTATCATATTTAGGGTTCCGTACCCAAAGGGTAAAACGCGACCCTATTTCAAAGACTCCGCTGTCTGTCCGTCTGGCACCAGGTCTCACGAACCATGATAGACAATTTTCACAGTTGATGTATTTCTGTTGCCGCTATAACAATGAATACAAAAAAATGAGGGGGCTCCCATACAACAAACGTGGATCCCTTGGTGCGCGGGTCCGACTCGCGCTTGGCCTGTTTCTATGTCTTGTGCCAATAGTTTCTTATCAATAATGATGTATATATGTGTCATATGGTAGGCAAGCGTGGTGCGTGCAGCTGCAGACTGCGGCGAACACGAGTGCGCACACCACGCGCTATGTGCAGGCGGAGTGGGCGGGCGCGTGGCGCGAGCTAACGCGCGAGCGCGGCTTGTGGGGTCCGCCGCGCGCCAGCCCGCTCGACAAGTGGGCGCTCGACAGCACCGAGGGCCCCTGCCGTATGCGCAAGATGCTGCGTCGAAACCACCACTTCTACCTTCACTACCCATACCGCCCACACCTGCAGCACACGGACAACGTAAACTTTTATTTTTTTCTTTATATGAAAGTTTAAATGACTAACATAAATATCAGCGGTAGTAACATGAAGCTGTTTACTTTGCAAGACAAGTTAACAGTACTACGAGGGTTTTAAAAGCTTTATATTTCTTAAACTAATATCGATTGGTAACTTTTTACATAATTTTTTTTATGAGTTCTTCAATATCAACACCGTATCCTTTCCTCGACTTCACATGCTAAAGCCTCGGCTTTTTACTACCATAAACAGTAGAAAGAGAAAGCAATTAAATGTTCAAACATATGTACATCTGTTTTCGAATGTTTCCACTGCAGGGACACAGGCCTCCTCTCCGGGAGAGGGAATGAATAAAATAATAAACAATAAAATATCGAGTTATTTTTTTTAATACTTATCTTGATAAAAATGTTATTATATTTCATTCAATTATGTTTAAGTCAATTTTGAATTGTATTTATTTACAGAAACAATTGAAATATAAAGTTGCGCAAAGTTTAGACAGCAAAGAGTACTATAGAGTCTATCAGCAGTGGCGCACGGCGGGGAACAGCTTAGGAGAAACTGATTGCATCGAAACTTCAGATATTGACATGTACAAAGAGGAAATTACAAAGTAAGTTATGTATAGACGAAACGAGCAAGCTTTTCACAAGATATCAAGTACCGATAGGTATCTAGCTGATGAGTTGCGCATTCATTGCCGATCTTTAAGGGACAGAGGACAAACAGAAAAATCAGTTTTTTCTAATTACTTCTCCCCTGTCAAATAATCCTCCATTCCCATCCTTTTCTTAATAGAAATGGATGAGAAGGAGAGGAGTATAGCAACACATGTGGCTGTACCACTGTTAAAGTTGACATCTAATTTATGCGTTGCTAAAAATATATATTCCTGTGCATATTAAAAGGCAAAAAGTATCTAACGATCAATAGTGGTAGACGACCTGGCTGCTGACATTGTTTTACGTTGCCCATTCATATTGCTAATGATTTTTCACCTGAATTGCTTTTTATTCCAGTTGTTATGTATTGCCAACTTAAACCGTGTCGATACTGATCAACAGTCGATGATTATTATTTCCAGTAACAGGGACTCATCGCTAGAGGTGACCAACGAAGAAGGTTCGCCTACAGACCTGGTCAGCAGCGGAGTCGTTAGCCGCGGCAGTAACCACACTTCTGGTGAAGGTAAATTGAAATAATAAAATGTGCTTACCATGTTATCATTTTTAAGTAAAAGTCTTAGAAAAGGAAACGTTTTCTTTTTCTTCTGAAGCCTTATGCACAACACCTTGCACGTCACCTTGTGCTGATATCCAAATTGTTCATAAAACATTGATGAAATACGTCTAATTTATTGAATAATGGTAATAAAAAATGCAGTTTGTGTACAGTAAAAAAAAACTTAGACCTTATTAAAAATCTGATAAAACAAAGAATAAATAAATTCTCTTGTTTGTATAATCTGAAACAAAATATAATTTTCGATTTCCAATTTTCTATCATTATTAAACCAAAATTAAATTAATACAAATAATTGATAAAAACGAGATAGATGCACACCTTTAGAGTTGTTCCAAAGACGTGGGTAGTGGGTCCAGACTACTTATATCGTTTCCTATGGAGACACTATTAAAGATATACGCTTGAGTAAGATATATATGATATGAATAAAGAATAATATTTTTTTCAGCAAACGAGGACGGTCCAGACGTGGAAGATGAAGACGAGCAGCAGTCGCCGCCGCCGGACAACCAAACTCTGCTGCGACTATTGGAGCATCACGAAAAGGTATTTGTTTGTTACCTGCAAAGTCAAGAGATGCCAAGAAAGATTGCGGACCGATATTAAAATAAACTTTTTTGAAATAAAATTACTTGATACTTAAGTGAACTTTTAATGGAATTAATCATAGTTTACCGCAACATTTTGATGTGAAACATCTATTAGCGCCTCTTGCATTAAAATCAGCCAGTATCTCGTGTCCTTGTGTATACTCCCATACTGATTCCTAGTTATAAGTATATTTTGTATATATTACTGTTTATAATTAAAATAATAAGTGTTGTATATTTAAATCCATAATTTTTATGTTTTTATTTATTAGTAGCGCGAATATTCACCCACTCATACATTTTTAGTGTAATGTTTCTTTTCTTTACAGATTTCACACATGTTCAGATGTGCCCGAATACAGGGCCTCGATACCACCGAGGGACTGTTATTATTTGGCCGCGAGCATTGCTATGTCATCGACGGATTTACTTTGTTGAAAAACAGAGAGATACGCGACTTGGACAGCTGTCCGGATGACTATGAACCGATACTACCCAGCCAGGGCATACAGAGGAGCAACCAGAGACAATGCTCGAAATTCTTATATGAAGACATCAGGTAAGGGATGATTTGAGTTAATTTTGCTTCCATTTTGTTTAATGCCAACTGCCAAAAGATAAGTGTCAATCTATACAAAAGGCTGCCAGAGTTGATTGATTGATTAATATTTCTTTGACACAGTTTTACGCAATTCGATAGCAGAAGAGAAGATTAGAATATGCAGTGCTGCAATCACCAGCTTGTTTCTTTATTCTCAGGGAGGTACACAAGAGGCGATATTTGTTGCAGCCAATCGCATTAGAAGTATTCTCGAGTGACGGCCGAAACTATTTGCTGGCGTTTCCGAGAAAAGTTAGGAATAAGGTATTTTGATTTGCTGATATCATTATTTAGTTTTATTGAACGGTTCTGGACTGCAACTTTCTTCTAAGTGGATCAATATCGACCTACTTCAGTGTGGAATAGCTTTAGCTCAATGGTACACATTACCCGAGAAAATTGAGTCACTAAAATGTTATTGGTGGTGTTGCAGGTTTACAGCCGGTTCACCGCGCTGGCTACGGGCATGGCGGACAGCGCGGCGGGCTCGGTGGCCGGGCAGAAGCGCGGCGTGGCGGTGGAGCAGCCTGCCGGCCTGCTCGCCTCGCTCATCGGTGACACCTCCGTCACTCAGCGCTGGCTGGTAAGCGCCTTTTTTTGTGACAGATCTGTCACTATTTGTTTTGAGGAGGCATCTACAGCCGGACTTGAAGCGGCACAGCGCAGAAGGCGCCTGCCTATCCTAAACCTCTTTAAGAGCAACTTAGCTCGGGGGTACCCCGGTATTATTATTACCGGATTGGGATGTCGCAGAGCTCTTAGGTCGCTTCGGCGGACGCTTCATGGAGCAGCTAGGCTCGACGAACCTCAGCTTGGCTCTAAGTCTTATACGTTTACACTCCGATTCGAAAACGCCCGACAGGGTCGAGCTTCGGCTGGACCGGTAGTTATATGGGATTTGGTAAGCTCCTGACTATATGTTACATTAAATACATTATACAGTTTAATTTAGTATATTAGACATGCGTGAAGTTCCTGTGTCACGGTGACTGTGATGTAATTTTTACATGTCTAAGTCAGTTTAGTACTGTATAAGCCTTAATCCAGAAAATCCTATGAGATCCACTTACTACCAACCATTTGTGATTGTAATATTGTTTTTGCACGAAGTCGAAAAAGACAAAAATAAGGAAAAAGAAAAAGTACAATTACTTGTTAAGTGAATTTAAATGAAAATCTTTTTCACTAAAGTCGCACTAGCTTTTTATTGGAATAGCTAGTCTAACAAATCTAATAAATCATAAATCTTAAGCCATGATAATTACCATACTTTCAAGTAATAAAATATGTTGAAACCTTTTTTATTACAGAGAGGAGAAATTTCAAACTTCCAATACTTGATGCACCTGAACACTCTAGCTGGGCGATCATACAATGACTTGATGCAGTACCCCGTGTTCCCCTGGATACTGGCGGATTACGACTCCTTTGAACTGGATTTGACCGACCCAGCGACATTCCGCGACCTGACCAAACCCATGGGAGCTCAGAGTCCTGAAAGATTGGAACAATTTAGGAAAAGATACAAGGTGATTTTTGTTATTCTAGTATAGTAGTTTTTTCAGTATTATAACGAGTGTGGGACTCGTATTTAGAAAGTAATTTGGACCATTTTCTCATTTAAGAAAAATTTAGTTGTTTAAATGCAGTGTTCACATTGATCTCAGGAATGGGACGACCCGCACGGCGAGACACCGCCATACCACTACGGCACGCACTACTCGTCGGCCATGATCGTGTGCTCGTACCTCGTGCGCATGGAGCCCTTCACGCAACACTTCCTCCGCCTGCAAGGGGGTCACTTTGACCTAGCTGACAGGTAGGTGTCAGCCAGATAGATGCAGCGCTAATAGTAATCCCGTTCCTTGAGATTTAAAATATTTTTTTCAAAATGGATATTAAACAATAATAAGTTTATATTAATTTCTATGATTGAATGTTTCTTTCAAACAAATTCAAAGTTTGTTGTCCACTTAAGTAAAAGTTTTGAGGACCCTCTTTGTTTACAGAATGTTTCATTCCATAAAAGAAGCGTGGAATTCAGCGTCCCGGCACAACATGGCCGATGTCAAGGAATTAATACCGGAATTTTTCTACTTGCCGGAATTTCTGCTCAACTCCAATAACTTCGACTTAGGTACTAAAATTGTTATTTTTAAATATTATTTTGTACTAAGTGGTGATGGAGGAAGTTATATTGATTCCATAAAAAAGTAACTATCTTTACTAGTCATAATAAGTATATTTTAGTTAAGTGTTTTCTCTAGTTAAAAATATTTATTCTACAGTTCTCTCACAATACTTGAAATAAAATGTGGTCACGTTTAAGCTTAACATTGATGTAGATAGAATTATAAGTATAATTAAATTATATGGAGAGGTTAGCGTATTTTTAGTACAATGAGCTAGGTAGGCACTATACTTTTCGCGTGTATAGTCAACTCGGTTATACTGTCACGCAAACTAACTTTCTTAGATTTACATGTTATAACACTATGATATCTAGTGGTACGAGAGCGATGTATCGCTATGATACATAATGATTATAAAATTGTTTATATGTAGGCTGCAAGCAATCTGGCGTGGCGCTCGGCGACGTGGTCCTGCCGGCGTGGGCGCGCGGTGACCCGCGCGAGTTCATCCGACTGCACCGCGCGGCGCTGGAGTGCGACTACGTATCCCATCGGCTGCACCACTGGATCGACCTGGTTTTCGGCTACAAGCAGCAGGGGCAGCCCGCGGTCGAAGCCTGCAATGTCTTCCATCATCTATTTTACGAGGGCAATGTTGATATTTACAAGTAAGTAAACATACAAATATATAACCAAGAGAGCACATTGTACAGTGGTAGACAAGTCGTTGTCGTCCACTTGTCATCACTGCATATTTAAACTTTTGTGACGGATGGTGACCCTAACTAAATTATTAACGTACATAGTCGAATATCTATGTTCCACCCACTCCAATAACGATCGGAAGCCGTACACTAAAGTTGTTGTACACGAGTTTGTCTACCTGGGACAGACTGTCCACTTGGGTAGGTCCAACTTCCAGGAGTTCAATAGCAATCGCAGCAGTGGAAGAATATGGGTTGCAACGAATGAACACAGTTTGAGGAAAAGTGATAATAATAAAACATTTGAAAATGACCGCTCAACCAATGTAAAAACTAGGCTTTAAAAACTGCTACCATAAACTTACAAACATCTAAATAAATTAGTTAACTATTTCACCTAAACGTATTTAATTAAGACGAAAGAAAGATAAACAAATAGTTCTATTTCGCTCCAGTATTCTGTGGGTGTAGCACTTTACTGATCGAACGGACTCATTTTTCCACGTAACCTCCCTTATTTACCGAGTCCTCCTATTTTACCTCCTTAATTACAGATTAACTTTTAATTTGTTTTTCCCTTTCAGTATCGACGACCCACTAAAAAAGAACGCCACAATTGGCTTTATTAATAACTTTGGACAAATTCCAAAGCAGTTGTTCAAGAAAGCGCATCCAAGCAAGAAAATGTCTCAGCGCAGTTCTACCATATTGGATCCAAACAATATTATACCTTCACAAGGTATAACACCGCCAGAGAAACTATTCTTTCATAACTTGGAGAATCTTAGGCCATCTCTACAGCCGGTGAAAGGTATTTTTTTTCTTTCTCTGATCTCTTTAATCCAGGGATAATTTAATAATATCTATTTTTAAAGTAGTGTTGATACAAAATTATCATAATTTTTTTAAGAAAAAGAGAAATGCATTTTTGTAATTCAATTTCGGCATCTATAGGGAACATACAAACACACATCGCCTTGTACATACTTTAGATATAACAGTAATTTGACGTCAAAGTGTAATGTAATAATTGTAATTTGTTTGACAGAAGTGAAAGGTCCCGTCGGTCAGATATTGTACACGGACAAGGCCATATTGGCCGTCGAACAGAATAAGGTGCTGATACCGCCGGCGTACAACAAGTACGTGGCGTGGGGGTTCGCGGACCACTCGCTGCGCATCGGCAACTACGACAGCGAGCGCGCCCTGTTCGTGAGCGAGGCGGCCGCGCAGGCGTGCGGCGAACTCGTCGCCTGCGTCTGCCCCTCCGACAAGACCATCGTCACCGCAGGAACCAGCACCGTACGTTTACCTCCCTTGGGTAGCCTCGCAGCGTGCTATTTTTTTTTATATAAAACACCATCCACGTGTGTACGGATATTGGTGTTTACTTAACCGGTTGTCCCTTCTAATTTCATAAAAAATATTGTTTAGGTGGTGACAGTATGGCAGTACTGGTCGCGCCGCCGCCGCCTCGCGGTCAAGGTGTGCCTGTACGGGCACTCAGAGGCGGTGACGTGCCTGGCAGCGAGCGCGGCCTACAACCTAGTGGTGAGCGGCAGTCGCGACGGCCACGCCATCGTATGGGATGTGGAGCGCGGTGCCTTCGTGCGACAGCTGCTGCCCCCGCACCTCAACGGACCCCCGCCGCCTGTGTCCGCGCTGGCTATAGACGATCTCACTGTAAGTACTCTTTCCTTCGCAACCTGTTCCCTGAATCTGCTACTATTATCACAATTTGATATTTTTTAAACATTCATGTCGTACATTTGTCAATGTGCGGCCCTATGAAACCATTGCGGCAGAATTGACGGACTGGACTTTTTCACATCCCGGCTGTTAATAGCGAACGATTGATCTTGCCGTGGGTTTCTACTGATACAAGGTTTCTATCATTCTCTCTGAAATAACTGAGATGACAATATGTTTAATGTGAACGTTTTCGCCAGTGTGAACCTACGGTTGCCATATTCGATATAATTTTTATATTATAAAGTAGTGCTTGGCATCAATTTCACCTGATGTGAAGTAACGATGCGATGTTTTGTCAGCTACATCAATCTTATATTATTTTATTTTGGTCAGGGTGACATTGCGACGTGCAGCGGCAGCTGGCTGCATGTGTGGTCCATCAACGGGCAGCTGCTGGGCGCGGTAGACGGCGGCGCCGGACAGCAGCTGCTGTGCGCCGCCTTCAGCCAGGCGCGCGAGTGGGACCCGCTCAACGTCATCATCACCGGTTCCACAGACGGCGTCGTCAGGGTCACTTATACTAATTTTACCAGTTATACTTATTTCATCAACAATAGCAAATTTGATATAGGATTGGGATTGTTCACTAAAAACAAAAAAGTTTGCTTGAAATTTTATATTTTATTGAATCAAAAATCAGCTCTTGAGGAACGACAATATTTTTAGACAGCCTTAAAGAAAAAATGTCAGCCTTTAAATGGCAACTAAGCGAAAGTTATGAAGATATTAATGTTAAAGAATGAGAAATGTGTATTTCTTTCTTTAGATGTTTTCAATTGACTACACAGCGGAGACAGTGGAAGAGGAAACTCAGAGTCCAGAAGTCAGTATTGACCCGATCACTAGTTCTATGGATAGCGAGCTGATGAAAGAGAAGCAAGTCCTCCCTGCGCAGGAGAGTGAGTGTGTCACCACGGAGAGTGAGGTGAAGTCGGACGGTGATGGTGAGGGAGGTGATGAAGTAGCGTCCGCTGATAGGGAGGCGGCTATCAAACGGGTGGAGGAGTTGGTTAAGCAGATGAGTCTATCACAAGAGCCTGAAGGTAATTTATTTATCTAAATCGATATGGTGTAAGGGCATCATTTTGCAATTGTACTAAATAAACAATGTACAAACTGTACACATCACTGATGTCTCTTTTTTGGAGAATTTGATTTAGACTTTGAAAGTCGACTCAGAATTAATCTGCAGTTATAATTTAATTGTTGTTTAAGTGGTCACTGTGGTTTAAGGTCACACCTACTTTAGAGTAACTGCTGGTCTTATTCTCCATAGAGCTGCGCGTAAGAGCTGTTAGAAAAACCTTGAATCTGAAAATTAATCGTATCGATCGTATTTATCTCAAGAAATTATTGAATTCGTAACTTGGTTGATTAAAGTAAAAATTAAATATAAAATTAAACCTTTATTACTTATCCTATAATAATAAACAAGCCTCTTGGATATTTGCATTTACATTTAATCGAAAAAAATCTTAGGAAATCTCACAAAGTCCGGCTCTGAGAGTTCTTTGTCTGACGCCTGTGAAACGACCAGTGCGAAAGAGTCCGCACGTAGACACGACGAAAAGGATACATGCAGCGATAACGAGGAGCCCGCCTACAGTGAGAAGCAGGACCTCTACAGCGACGACACCGTCTACGATAACGACCAGGACGGGGACCGGGACATGGTCATTGACCAGGAATGCGACGCTGAAAGTCTCACGCACAGGAGCAAGCTCCAGAAGCAAGGGAACGTGGTGCTCAGGCGGAAGTCTAAGGCTAACCCACTGTACAGAAAAAGTATGTTTTTTTACAGTACTTGGTTGCAAACGAGCAAGCGGTTGTTCACCCGATGTCAAGGGATCGCTACCCATAGACATCTGCAACTAACTAACTAGTTGCGGATGCGTTGCCCACCTTTAATGGACAGGGGAGGGGATGAACAGAAAATGGTTATTTCCAATTCCTATACATCTCATCCAACGTCAAATTTCTTCCCTTTCCCATCCTTTCCTTATAAGGAATGGGTGGGACGGGGAGAGAACTAGAATTAGGCCTCCGGCACCTCACTATCCAACGCAAAATACTCTACTTCACGCCTGTCTTCTGTGAGGTCGTGGTATTTCACCGGTTGAGCTGGCCCATTCCTGTAACAGATGTTTTTGTTGCGAGCTCTTCCAATGTAACATATGATGTATAAAGATATCTTAATATGTTTAGGTTCAGGAATGCGCTTTTTTGTATAGAAGGAGGTGGCAAAGGAGCCAGCGGTACACCCGATGATACCATAGACATATGCAATAAGCTAACGAGTTGCAAATAGACAGAAGAGGGGGATAAACAAAGAAAGGATGTTGCCTTTTTCTATCGAATCGACTCGATCCCATCCTGCATCAAATCCATTTCGCCTTTCCATCCTTTCCTTATTAGAAAAAAGTGGGAAGGGAAAGAGTGGGGTTAAGATTTTAGTATGTACTTTGTGTTTTTTTACCTCTTTGGAAACGAACGCTGCGTAGAAGCGTCCTGCAAAAACTACCTATTTGTTCGAGGTACTCATATGTACATTTATCGAAAATACCTTGTAATTAGAAATGTGCACTGCAGTTCTAATTGAAAAAAGTTTTATTATGGCATATATTCGTTCACTATATAGCCGCGTTCTAAATGTGATGTTTATGGTAACAGGTGGTGGCAGTATTGGGGGGTCTAGTGAATCGGGTTCGCAGGAGGCGAGTGGCGGCGCGGGAACGGGATCGTGCGAGGTCGAAGGGCTGCGCACCAGCAAGTCTGATACCAGCCTCAGCGATTCCTTCGTCATGCTATCTGCGCCGCCCTCACCCTCTCCTGCGCCGGCGCGCGCCTCGCAAGCAGTCACGTCCGCAGGTACACATACTCATTACATTACAGTTAAATAGACTAAAAATTAATCCAAAAGTGGATTTTTGTTAGGTTTCTTGTCCATGTACTCTCTAAAAATAATCCGACTAACTTTTGTTAACTTACTCAATAAATCTAAATTTACGTAGACTCTAAAATCTATAATCGATAAGACGTATATTTGAATACTTTCACCTCGAACGACCATTATATTAAGTAACAAGAATCTGAGATCATGTGGTGGTAAGTTGAGTGTTGTGTGTAGGTGTCTCGGAGTCGGGACCGGGCGCGGTGCGCTGGCGGCGTCGGCTGGTGCTGCGCGGCAAGCTGACCATGCACACGGCGTACGAGCGGCGCGACAACGCCAGCCCCGCCGCCGTCACCGCCGTCGCTGCCGCACGCAGCGGCCGCGGCCTCGCCGTAGGGGACGCGCGCGGACGGGTACCATACATATTTATACTCGTCGATCCGTAATTTGTTAAAGCACATGAATGATACGGACTTGAGGGTTCTATCGTGCTAATTATTTCTAACATTTAAGATCTAATTTATCTGTTTTATGAAATAATATATTTGAACGAAATAGATATTTTATTAACTTTACCTGTCACTATATAACTAACTCCTAAAATATAAGTATTTTGTTCGTTGTTCCAATAAACTGGTAAAAGAAACTTCATAGTTTTTTCAACTATGATGTAATTATAATTTGTTTGGCAGATTTTCCGCTGGTCCGCACCGGATATGTCGAGCGCGGCGGGCGCCAAGGGCGGGCCGGCCGACCACTGGATACGGGACGACACCGCGCCCTTCTGCACGCAATGCCAGGCACGCCACTATACCATATTCACATATTTCATGTTGACATCCTAGTCGTTGATTATATAAGACTTATTTAGTTTGACTCATTTAATTAATTGTCTTAGTATGTGTCCTATGTATAGCACTGCCTAGTGATATCATTAAGGGGAATTCAGACTCGATAAGAGTAATGTATATTCTAATTGATACGCCAATAGCCTGATGGATAAGGGTACAGATTGCCAATCATGGTCATGGGTTGGGTTCGACTTAACTGTTAGGTAACCTTACTCTCCTGACAACATTTAGAAGTATAACTCAATGTCATACGACTCGACCAAATTGATCCAAAAAACGACTGATGTTGCTCTGCCAGTGTTGATATAATTTTGGTGTATTACAGGTTCGATTCACGGCACTAGAGCGTCGGCACCACTGTCGCGAGTGCGGCGCCGTGTTCTGCGGCCGATGCTCGCGCTACGAGGCGCCCGTGCGGCGGCTGCGCGCGCTGCGCCCCGTGCGCGTCTGCCAGCGCTGCCACGACAACATACATGCCAAGAAAGAGTAAACACGCCTCGCGCCTTCCCTCGCCACTCCTCGCCACCATCCGCAGACACAAGCTGTGTCTGCGTTCAGGGCTCATAGGAATTGAATGCTATCGGTAGGTAGGCATACGAAAGCTCATTATATTTTTCTAGGTAAAAATACCTTAAAGTGAATAGACACCAAGTACTTTTGATGTTTCTTATTTTTTAAGAACACGTTTTAAGTTTATCATGCGGTTTCAATTGGTGACACAAATATAATGGTTGTCATTACCCTGAGCAACTCTCAAGTAATGTTTTTGTTGTAATAAATAATTGGAAATGTATTACAAAAATATTGTAATTAGATTTTCAATGTTTTAGTAAAAATCGGTCAATTGAACGATAAGAACCGTTTAAATATCATGAAACAATACACTTTATTTTAAACTAGGTAGCGAAATGATACAATTCTATGACATCAGATAGTTCAAAGGAATATATTCATAGACAATCTAAAATATTTACTTGTTGATAAATATCACATGTAATTTTAATGTAGGGCTTCTCAGGTAAATGTTTAAAAAGACACGAAAAACAAATTAAAAATACGCGTAATCTTATAAAGTTATATGTTAAATGTTCAAATATACAATGTTAACGAAAGACATTTTATTGAAAGCACATATTTAATGAATAAGTATTAAATGTATGGATTTCTTACTGTTTACATGTTAGGTTCCCTCACTGTTGTTAAGATTCATGTAGTTGAACATTCGAACAATTCATGTTTTGATGTTATTTTTCTAAAATATATCTTAAGAAATTCAGTAGCAAAGTTTTCCAAACAGCACTGTCTGAATGTAATTGTTGTCTACACAAATAGTAATCTTAAGTTTAATAATATATAAAAATTGTACGTATTTATAAGAGGCTGCCTTAGTCAGAATTGATAACATGCATCGGCAGCTCAGAGAAATTATTTCTGGAACAGAAGTGAGTGGTATGGTTGCCAGAGGGCGCCCGAGATAAAGTCAAGAAAAAATCATTCACTGACGCACCTGGCGGAGCTAATGGCCTATGCAAACGCGCGTTGAGCGCTATTAGGACGTTCAGCGCACGTAAGACCGTCGACGCGTAGTGGGCGCAGATAACGCGCGTAGTCTGTGCGCACAAAAGATCGTCGTGTGCCGTGTAGCGTCAAAGAATATCTGTTTTATACATTTAGTATGTTAACCGAAAACATTGACATAAAACACACTGTTATCTGTAAAACCCGAGATGACAATTGTGTTTGTTTTCGACAGTGTGAACTCACATTTAGTCGCACTGTGCCACCCATTAAATTGATGTTCACAATTCAACGAGTAATGTAATTAGAGAACCCGTTTTTACTGCACGGAAACTTTAGATCTAAAAGTTATGTCCAGCAGTTTATATTTAATCATCGTGAAACATGTCAGACATGTTAGTTAACGATGGCGGCTGTGGGTTTAACTTTCGCCGCTGCAGATATTTTGGTGGCATTAGTGTGTTGTGGCATAGCGCCCTCTGTCGGATTTTGACGCCGGTTTCGTTCCTAGCGTAAATAAATAGAAACTGACGAATATGATTGAGTGATTAATCTCTACATTTTTCTTAGAAAGTATGAAGCTGCGGGATACTCTGAAATGGCAATGCATTCTGTCAGTGTTTTCTCCGTCGAGTATTTATACATTTGTTTGTTTGTGTACGTAACAAATGTGTATACGTTCTTTACATAAGATGGAATACATTTTAAACTACGTCACGTGATATTGAATTTCAAACCTAATTTAATTTTAAACTCTGAGGTCACTTTATATATTTATATTATGTACTAGTTATATCATATCTAATCTCGGCTATTTTTAAAGTGAAGTTTTTATTAGTTAAATCCTGTACATGTGCAGTTTGGAAAACAATATGTTTGTGTGTTTGTTGGTGTTTACTAGTCCTACTTACTAATTTAAATCACGTTAGGTTGCTTGTTTATAAAAAAAAATTATTTCTACTATACTGTGTATTATGTCATTTCGATTACATATGTAGTGAGAAATTATTTTCCTTCAGGAAAACTCGTATGTTTATCGGAATACGGTGTCACCCGAACTGTCAATGAATGATCGTATTAAATGAGTGACACTTTCATATCCATTAATATGGAACTTTATTGTTTAGTGTCAAAGATGGGTACTGAAGCTATTGGAGAGAGCACGATAAATACAAAGTTTTCCGAACAATTACGAAGGAAAATCTTTTCCCACTATATCTATATAAAGTTATGTTCAGTAATAAATGACACAATTATGATGGTCACACAAATGATTAAAAGTAAAGTTAATACGCCATTTTTATCGCAGCTTTTTTTAATTCAATAATATTTGATATTAAGTTTACTATCTGTTTTGCTAAAACATATTTTATACAAATGTCATTTTTTTAAACCTTTTGATTTCACGGTCGGTTTCTAATTTAAGAATATTTTAAATTCTTAATCAGTATTAATATTATAAGAAAAAAAACTGTAATTAACATATAAATAATAGATCTCATCGCTTCAAAATTTTAGTAAAATCATAGCTTTTTATTGTTGATTATATTTAATTTTGTACAGCGCCAGTTTAAAATAAGCACTTGTATTTTTTTCTATGTAACAGTTTTTTTTGTTCTTTTAAGAAAATGTGATACATATATTTTATAAACTAAATTGCTTTGATTCATCTTGAATTTTACGTAGGTTTATAGAAAAATGAAGCAGAAATATTTTGTTAACTTGATACACTAGTCATACGCTTGTTTGTACACTTATTGCATAGTAAATTATTCCTCGCATTGATCAATTAGAATGTGAAAGTGTATTAAAAGTTATTTATTCATTCAAATTCAACGTAATTTTGCATTATAGCTCACATTCCTAGTCCTAACTGCGTCTCCAAAGACGTACACTGTAGACGAAGGTCATTTGTCGTTACTAATATTTACTTAGTAATTATTTACTTTAATTATTTATGAATTTTTATTAGTGCCCAGAGAGAACATAGTGGCTATAAATAATTTATTTATAAAGCTTATTTATACAAACGTCATTTTTATTAAACAAATATCGAAAATAATTACAAAAAATATGCATAATAATCATGTTCTCGAGTTATTTTTTGCAGCTAACATTAATTGATGGTCACCTGAACATTTTTGTATTATATATGTGTAATCATTGAAGCGGAATTTGGCATGACCGAAATAAAAAAGTGTGCCGCATCGTAAAGTATATTGAAGCAGCTTTGTCAAGGTGATTTCGTCTCATAGTCGTGCTTTACTGTCGATGTGCTCCGCCGCTGTAACTGTGCTGTATAGAAAAATAATTTACAGACAATATATACGTTGTTTAGGTAGTACGTAGGCACTGAAGTTTATGCAGTTGATTAATATATTCATGTATAAATAATCAAATAAAATGGAGCAGCAAATTAATGGGGTTTTATTGACTCGACTACATTCCATATTCCTGAGTATTATAAAATCTTAACCATGTTCGCACAACTTTGTTCCACAAAACTATCTCATGATATCAACTGTCGCCAGCGGTATTTTGGAAACGATATGATTTATGTGTCTTCAAGAAGTGAGCGAGCGAGAGACATTTGCAAGCAATCCCTCGCGTGAACCACTCGAGCCCAGCTCGCGGGCCCCGAGTAGACTGCGCGCTACCCGCGACTGGAAAGCGTATACCAATAACGTCTTCTATCTACATCTTCCACAAGGATAGGATAAGAATGAGCGAGGGAAGAGTTAAAAAAACATTAATTTCAACTAAACATAATATTTATTATTCTCGGTAATATTTGAACTCGTTATCTAAAATATCTACATATATGCCCTGATATTTACACGCTTCGATTTAATTTAGACAATAATACAATAATTGTAGAATATACAAAATTAGCCAACAATGAATTTGAACTAACGAGAATATTATATATTAAGTACAACACGTCCAGTATATCATTTTGGAACAGAGAAAGTATAGAGTAAATATACAGTCAAACTAAGTGCTTACGAAGTTAGCTTACATTTTATACGTGCCACTTGTTAAGGCGAACAAATTTTCAAAGTTACAATTAGTGCTTCATATGTGTGCTTACTATGAATATTTAAAATAGAAATATTGCTTACGTAAGCTTCATTTATTCTATTGTTTAATATGTAATTTCAACGAGTAGAAAAAATAGTTTTAAAATTTACTTCTCTGGTAAAAGCTTACAGCAGGTTTGTGTGACTTTGTAAAATCTTTATCTATTTAAATGAATATTTTAAGTACTGTTTGTCGTAAGTACGGGCGCGAGTCACGTCGGTAGACAACGATACGACGACGTTTGGAATGTATCAAATATAATTATCATTGTGCACCAAGTGTTTAGATTTGTAAATACGAATCAATAAGTTGTTTTGAAGTAAAAGTAAGAATGATGCCTACTCGCAGTTAGCTTCATTTACTTGGAAATGGAAAAGCTTTTGGATAAATAACTATACCGTAATAGTTTGAATTGCAGCAATTGGCTGCCTTGAATATTTATTTTGAGTCTTTGAACTCAATTGTAAGGCAGAGATTAAATATACTAGAAAGCGCATTTGATCTGCTCTATGAAAAAGGCTTTTATCGTTTCCCTTCTGTGTTTTGTTCACTAATGAAATTTTGGAACTAATTAGATCGACCCTAAAATCAAAATAAAGTAGAAAGGATATTGTTGCGATTATAACTTGTTTACAACTTAAGTACATCGAAGTTAACTGCTCGTGCAATACGGGTTATTGACGTAAATAGGTCAAGGTCATAAAGAACTTACAAAAAAAGCGTTTTCACCAGAACAAAACGAAAATAACAAAATTGGTTGATGAATTATTTTAACGAAGATTAAAAAAAATATTGTACTATTACAATGTTCTTAATTACCTGCTTAAAAATGAATGAAGGAATAAAAAAATATTACAAACAAAACAGATTCACAAACAGTGTAAATTCAAAAATATCCTACAAATTTACAATTATATACAAAAAAGAAATAAAAAAAGTGTATCCAAAACCCTATTATACAAAATCCTTAGTTTTATTTACTTAAATACTGCATTGTTTTGTTTGTTTGTTCGTTCGTTTGTCGGACGCGGTCGGAACAGTGCGCGCGGCCCACGGTAATACTGTCCGTGGACGAATACAACATGGAATTAGTATTAACTTACTTACGTATCATATACACAGGACGCTGTGCAGAGCAAAAGCAGTGCATTTTAATATCTGAATCGATTAAGTACAACATCTACTAAAATAACGATTCATTATTCTCTTAAGTAAATAGGTTTTGATTAAGTTATAGGAATATAGTTTTTTAATATCTTCGAGTCCTTCTTCCATCTTGGAAAAAGTTTATCAGTTACTGAAAGAGCACAAGACAAGTGTATATCCGGCGTACAGCCTTAAAAGTCACACACCTAGTGATCGTTACAAAAATACAACTTTTTCTCTCGCTTTCAAATATCTGATATTCAACTAGGAGTCATCGATGCATTAGAAACAAATATTAAACAAGGAATTAAAAAAATCAGATTTGTAATGTCAATAAAATTATTGTACAACATTTCAACTACTAAGAAAATATTACATTTTAAAAAATCATTTTATGTTCAAAACTTGTCTAACAACGATAGAATGGAACAATCTCAAACAACCAGGAAGCATATACTTTTTAATACAACATTTAATATAATTTCAAGCATTAAGAACCGCGTCTTACTTAGCTAGATGTGCTCCACCACAACTGTCACGATATATTATGTTATACGTTATTTATCTTTATAAATTAAGGATAGTCCAGAACATTGTTCAGTATACGAGTAAGTATTTTTGAAATAGCTATTCATATCATGTAACAATCAAATATTAAATTGGCTATTGTTGAAATTCGTAATAATCGTTCCGGTTTCACTCGGCCTTTCCTACCGCATGTCTTGTGATGCGAACGACGAATAATTTAATTTCATGCAGCCTTGTGAGTTATTAATACGATGGCCTTTACTAAAGGTCTACAGCAAGTCTTCTACACTTTGATTTTTATTCATAAAAAATGATTGATTTAAGTATAAACGTTAAGTAAGAATTATTAAGTTGGTATGTAAAGTAACGTTGCCGCGGACTAGGTGTTGTCATAAAATTATGTAGATATTAATAAGTATGTTCTTAATGTCATAATAATTTAAAAAAGGCATAGCATCGTCATAAAAATAATCCGATTTGATGTTCGATATTTATGTAGTACAAAAAATATAATTTGCGACGCGCGCGAGGAACCGATTACAAGATGCAAAGTACTTGGTAAAAATATTTACAAAATCCGTTGCTTCCAAATAAAAATCGATCATCAATTCAATCGTCGCTAATATTCAGGAACTGTATCAAATTAGTCAAGCTGTGAAATAATCATTGATATTTGACCCTAGTAAGTCGGTTATACCACTCCCTGAGGCAATGCGTAAAACAACAAGCTACTAGTATTCGTCTCGTACATTTGTTGTTATTATAACAATTATAATGCCTCGGCTTAGGCCCTTTTAGGCAGAGATATCACGGCCTTTGACGTGTAAACAAAAATATTTGGAGAACATTACATATGTTGTCTCTATTAGAAATCAAACCTGGGCGCCGACATATTACGCTGTGGTGTCTTCAAAGTGGTTATGGCGTCATTTTAAATAGCGATACAATATAAACTAGCCTTGGGCGACACCGACCACTTCCAGGGCGCTCAAGGTATATTGGTCGTAGTTTTGGTATTTTCCAACAGTTCATGCGGACGTGAGGAAGGGGTTGGTGCTGGCGAGGGGACGGGGCGCGCATTCAGCGGGCGGAGCCGGGGGTGCGGTCTGCGCCACGCGGCCGAGCCAGGCATCTGGGTGGGGCAGACCCCGCGCCGCCACCGGCTCCTCGGCCAACGCGCGCAGCTCCAGCGATAGCTGCTGACACATCGCCGCCACCGGGTCCGCGCCGTTCGAGTACTCTTCTACCTTCTCCTGCGAATACAATAATAATTAATAATGTAGCCTAAATACAGATAGCGGTATAGTACCTCAAGAAATGATGGTTAAACGTAACGCAGATAAGTTCGCACTCAAGTTGTGTACATTCATTGCAAAAAATATATTAATTAACACTAAAGCTTCACGCGATAAATTTTGTACAGTTAGCGGTGGTAGAGTCCGTAAAAAAAACACGTGTTGCAAGAATAGACCGGCTCGACCGATAAAATACCGCCATCTCACAGAAGATTCAAGTAGAATTATTCTTCGTTTCGTCTGATGATTGAAGTGCTGGAGGCCTGATTCTATTTCTACTCTAGAAAAGGAAGGGAAGGGAAGAACTAGAGTGGCGCAGTGACCTAAATTGAGCATTGGCTTCCGACAATAAGAGCCTCCACATTCCTAGATCCTGCGCAACCTCTCGCCGATCTTGAACCTGAAGCTCAAGCAAGTCCCTTTCAACCTCATCTTTCCAGAGATAACTCGGACGGCCGACTAGGCGTCGTCCACTCGGCAGTCCTAAGGAAAAATAAATATTCCTTTATGTCTATTCTCTCCTCTGTCTATTAAAGGTTGGCAACGCCATCTGCGACTTATAAGCCTGGTGCTTATGGGCAGCGGTCACTTAATATCACCCGAACCACCTCACCTGCTTGTGCTTACATTTTATAGACAATATATTGTTATTGGCGTTATGTAGCGTAATATTTATTTGTAACTTATGTATGAAACAAAATAGTTTTTGTTAAATAATATGTACTGTCAGAAGTCTAGTGAGTGCGTACATCTAATGGTGTTACGGCGGGTTTGTGTGCGGTCAGCGCGGGCAGGGCGGGAGCGGGGCTGGGGGCGGGCAGCGCGGCGGGCGGCGAGCCCAGCCCCAGGCGCTGCCGCTCCAGGTTGGAGGGCAGCTCGCTGATGCGCAATGACATCTGTCGCTTGAACGGAGAACTGAAACAGAGTAAGAAGAGAACATGTAATATGCATATTCATAAACTCTCAAGAATATGGGGATTCGTTTTTGTTGAAGTTATATTTAATAGTAGCTACATTTGCTTTGGTCATGATAAACATTTTCAAATTCAGTGATAGTAGCGGAAGCGTCGAAAATACAATACAGTGCAAATACAATTAAGAAATCCCTCTTGATCCTTCCGGTGTTAAATTCCACTTAGTTAGAATACAACTATTTTGCGGATGCCCAAATTCTCAGGATATTCAGTTCATTGATCATTGTAAAACATAGCACATACCTATTGTTGAGGTGTGCGAAGCCGCGGAAAGAACCCTGGCGCTCGAGCAGGTGCGGCGCGGCGTGCGGCCGCTCCACCGCGAATGGGTTGTGTGGGCGCGCGCCAGCCGTGCCGCCTGTGTTGACGATGCCCACCGCGCCACCTGACGTCACTGGAGGCGTATCCGCTTCCGACGCGCGGCGAGTTATGCCTGTGATATGTACCAGTTTTATTCACTAGCGACCCGGAAGTAATTTCTCCATACAAACTTTCATCCCCCTACTTAAAGCAATCATCACGCCAATTGACAGACGACTGAAAGTTATGCAAAAAGCGCGAAGGTCACCTACAAAAACTAAATATATATGTAGTGTATGAATTTATAATTATATCGGAATTTATTTATTCAAAGTTCTGGCATTCATAGAAAAGGCATTAATGCTGTTCACAATTTTCCTTATACAGTAGTAGTGCGTACTAAATGTGAATTACCCGACTTGCAAAAGAAGATTTTTGGTGAAAGTAAGGTGGTGGTGGTGCTATGAAGTAATTTGTAGCATAGTGCACGTGTAGGTAGGAGGAGGGTGATATTGGGAGTTATAGCGGCGTGTGTTACCGGACTTGCGGAAGGAGCCCTGCCGAGTGAAGGCGTGGCTGGCGGCATCGATGCTCATGGAGACGGCGCACTCCTTGTCGCGGCGCTGCTTGCGCTCGAGGCAGGCGGCGAAGGCGCAGCCCACCGCGTGCGAGAGCCGCTCGCCGCTGTCGCGCGCCGCGAGGAAACCGTGGCACATCCAGCGGCGAGTCGTGCCGTCGCGACAGATATAACTGTTAACACATGAACTATACATTACATTACTTTGTATTAACACACTACCGATGGGGCAGCGCTGAAAATCAGAGTTGTGGACCTCACAACCTATATTAAGCGCTCTCCTATTAGTTTGTTAGTTTTAAAGTTGTAATGTGTAAAAAAAATACGATCAACCGTAACCCGTAGGGGTAGGAAGAGATTATGGATTTTCATTTGTCACGATCCTGACACACCTGCTCTTAAATCTACAACACTGTTAAATCGTAATAACCAAATTATGTTAAACCGTTGCGTAACTCGCCGTTGGTGATTCAGAAGGGTCAAGTTTATGTTGACGTACAACGGAATTTTAGTCTCGAGCGCGTTACTTGTGATTTATTAATGTACATATTGTGAATAAATATCCAGAGGGGTAGGCAGAGGTCATGCATTTCCATATAGCGCACTATTGACACACCTCTCTCGTTTCTTCTACATGCATACATCTACGCTTACAAGCTCGTCGGTTACGGGTACTCCTTATACCGCCCTTCTTTAGTACGTCACTAATCTGATCGATATAAGTTCTCCTTGGAACTGCCAACGCTGCCACTCACTTTTGCAACATAAATTTGTTTCCTGTGTCACCATTCATCCTTTTCAAATGTGGGAACCACCGAAGCATACCTTTCTCACTTCTAGTCATTGTAATGTGTAAATATTTAACAATTTTTCAATCAAACGAATAAAATTTTTCTTTCTCTCTACATATATATTAGGTGGAATTAAAAAAATACAGGCCGACAGAATTAAACTCAAAACAGGTGGGAAGTCACGCCGATAATTCAAAAATAAATAAATAATCAACGAAAATAAACCCTTATCAATAAAATTCTAAAAAAACACACTGTTCTTAAGTCAAATAAGCGTGTTGCTGACGCATGTTAAGTGTGTTGTTGACGCGAACCTATAAGATTTTTCCATACCAAATATCGTCTAACGCGGCTAAAGCAGTGTTCAATTCAAGAACTTAACAAGTCAACCGACAAGCTGTAATTAATTGTTTCCGCCTAAGTTTTGCCTCCCCTCTTAAGACATTGGATAGTTGATCTACGGATTAGACATGGCCAAGCGTTAAGCCGTAGCATGAAACAAGTGCGGGATTGGCGAGTCATGTTTCACATAATTTATACGAACGTCACTACCAACCACCGTACTTAATGGTCGTTCGTTTACTTTATTTAATAAAATAGTCAATAGTTAGACATTTACTAAAAATGTATTTTGATGATACGCACCAGTACTTTAATTGTCATTAACTATTAAATATCACAATTATCAAAACCTTAGCAAAGTATTCAAATTTCTTAAGACATGATATTATGTTGATATAATATAGCGATCCCTCTTTATTAGTGTATTTACAAATCTCTGTCTGCCTAGAGGTTAACAACAGGAATTATGTTTTATTAGTAAAATAAATAGCATTATTATATTACAACGGGGACTCCCACATTAGAAGGCTTCTGCGAAACATCAGTCGTATCTCAAGTTACGCAACGCGCAATCTTTGTTTTGACGATCCGATACCGAGAAACTTTAATGAAAACAATTCTACAATGCAAACATGTTTTCACTTCATTAAGTTAATTTCACATCGCAATAAAACTGTGTTATTATTTTGAGTGAAAGGCAAAAACTGCGGGCGTGGGATTGTAATAAGTTTTCACTTTATATCAACCGGATCAGACATAGATCGTAAGTTACAGGTAATGTTAGCTGACACCGTGTTCACACATAAAACATGTCAACGATGAAAACGCAATTACGGCAAATCAAAGAAAATAAATTAATCAAAACAGAGTAATGCTATATAAATCTCTAACCACCGATTCAAAGGGTTACTTATAAAATAAAAATGTTGCGCGGTATCTTTCGCAATAAACTGATCAAAGATTTTAATTAAGGCCCTTTACCCGTCCCTTGTCTACACTCCTCCCTCTCTTTCTAACGTAAAGACGCCTCCGGAACTCTTGATAACCTGAGTAAGTAAACCTTTGCTTTTCCCTCCTTAGTTTCTAACAAAAATAAAATCGCTTAAAAATTTCTGAATGTTTCAAGTACATTATACAAGGAAACAGTAAAGCGATGTAAAAAGAACGAATTAGTGATTTAAGAACCGATGTTGTAACATAACTAATTTTACACCGAACAAACTGGGTTGTATCAACACTTCCATAAAACAAAAGTGTCTCAACAGAACAGCGAGTAGGGCGGCGCGTTAGATCAGAGAACAATTACTCTATTACGAGGAAAAAAGTAGCAATCAGCGAGACAGTTTATTAAGAATTACTCGCCGCCTAGTATGGAACAAAGACAGTCCACAATTATTAATTCGGCTTAGTAAGGCTACAGCCGCCGGAGTGATGGCTCCCATCACAGCATGATGTAACTTTAAGTCCGTATAATCTACTGTGAATCAAAGCTATCTTATATATCATTTAATTCGCAGCAATAAACACGTAAGCAAAATATTATAGAAATCCTCAAAGACCTATGTCGAAAGACTAGCTAAACTTACGTGTAAAAAGTAGTACTTAAATGTTTTTGTGCTACACGTTAGTAATTTTTTTAATTGTTTTATGCAATTCTATAGACAGCTAAAACTAGTTTCAGCTTGTGTTTCATACCATCTGTCAGTTTCAACTAACCAAAAAATAAAAATAAATGTTAGCACTGTACTCGTATATGTCAGCTTTCATTTGCGCGGATTATTTTAGTGTTGTATGTATCCGAGTAAATATAAAGAGCAGTCTCTCGTCCTCGTAACGTACATAACGCAATGTGTGCGAAGTGAGGTTGTAGGAAGGTTAAACTGTTTCAGGGACACCGAATATACCCAACCCACGTAGAACTGACAACAACCAAATTTGCACAAATATTTTGCTTCTGTATGTAAATGAAGTTATAGAACGAGTAAAATAGGAATGGTTGCTTTCTCGTAAAATAAAAAAAATAAAAACATAATATGGCAACATTATTTATAAGTCAACGATATTCGTTTATTATACACGAATACAATATGTTAAGATATTGTGCCTACACAAATTTGCTAACAACACAGGGTCTTTTGAGAAAAGCGGGAGTAAGATCTTTGAAGTATAGTAGTTGAGAGGGTGGGGAAGAGGAAGGGCCTTTTTTAAGTGAGGATTGACTTTACAAGAGAATAAAATCTGTGTCTTTCTGTTCTATAAACTGTGAAGTAAAAAGTGCAAATTCAATTATAATTTTGAGTTTGTAAAACAGTATTTAAAATTGCTGATTACCTAAATTGTATCAAAATAATAATATAGTCTAAACTAAATTGATTAGGATAAATCTACGCATTTGTGGACATTGAATAATCGCCTTTTACATGGATAATAATTAAAATAAGTTTTACGTTCTTTCATTCTAAACTTTCGCAAGAGTAATTTTTATAGAATATTCGATGACTGCTATAAACACGAGGACTTTTTGAGAGCAGTTACTTTACTGTCAGAGCACGGTTCATGCACACTTACCAGCACGACGTGACGTAGGTAGGTGATGTGATAATAGTTCAATTAACAGCAACATCTTAATTACAACACAACAACAAGGATGTATGCAATTTTATATATTTAGGCTAAAATTATTTATAGCTCTAAAGAGACATCAAAAGAGAGACGTTGTCAACACTGTTAAATCGTATAAACTAACTTAGATTTAACCGTTGCGTAACTCGCCGTTGGCGATTCTAGGGGTCAGGTTTATGTTGACGTACAACGGAATGTTAGACTCGAGATTTGATAACCCACTTGCGATATATCAATGTACATATTATAACTAAATAAATATGCGCTCACGCCCGTAGCCAAGAGGGAAAGGCAGAGATCATCGCTTCTTCTACATTCATACATCTAGGCATGCTTGCTCGTCGGTTATGACTGCTCCTAATATCGCCCTTTTTACCGCCGTACCTAAGTCACGTAAGCCACTAATCTGAGCAATATAAGTTCTCCTAGGGCGTCCACTACCAACACTGCGGCTCGCTTTTGCAACTTTTGTACATATTATCTAAAATATAATCAAGGTCCTTATCTGTTATATTATAATATGATAAAATGCCAGATGAGGGTATAAATGTCTTATGCCATATCTTAGAATATTCTATTTTACAACATTTTATTGATATATACATAAAATCGTCAACAATATAAGAAGGACCTTCCTTACTTAGCTCCAGAATATTTATATAATCTTCGCTTAGTGTTTGATGCTCTCTCACCTGAAGCCCCGCTCGTGGTTCCTGTCGGGTGCGCAGAAGGACACCTTCTCGATGGTCTGGTCGACGATGAGGCCCTTAGTTTCTTCCTCCACGACGCGCAATCCGTCGCCGCTCACGTGCAGAACAGCGCGGATGGGTCGCCGCCTCGAGTTCTGGAAATGTTAGCCAACACTTAATAGTTTTTTGCAAGCTATTTTAACATGTAGCCTCATCTGCCCCTTTAATTAAAATAGTCAAATAGACGGGAGATACGTTTTCCCCACGATGTATAACAAGCATTCCCATAACTATTCGGTGTTACACAAGTACTTGAATGTATGAGACATTGTGTTTCGGCAATGTGTTTAGATAATAATGTAGCAATAGCTAGCGGCACAAACCGGCACAGGGTTGCTTTGTTTACCACTTCATGATTTCCCACTCTTGTACAAAATCATGAATTTGTAAAGATACAAAGTTTTTAAAATATATTGCATTACTAAAAATATTGGAACTTCATCTAAAATACTAACTAGATTTATTTTACCCTAGGTTATGCTTAAACTAGTTTCGAAATATAGTAAATTTAAGCGGATCGGGCCCATGACAGCCGACTCATGGCACTCGACGCCTATTTATCACGAAAAGAATTCGCAACTCTTGTACAAATGTAGTTTTATTTACTCAATAAATATTAGTAAATATACTATATTATGAGAAAAATATATTAATGTAGCGAATATATCACATTAAAAAGGTATTGTTTTTAATTTAATACGCACCACTTAATCGGTCAGGGTAATTTTCACTTTTTGTTAACTATGATTAATGCTTGCGTTTCCTTAACATATAGAGCATAGATTTAATTTTAAAAAATATTAATAAAGCGAATCTGATAGTAGAAGAGTCGTTTGTTAAAAATATGACCCAAAAATGATGTCCTAGGCCGAGGTGAACAAATGCTGGTTAGATAAGTGACATTACAAAAGGCGGTATTAGGTTAGTAACCTGTAACAATCGAGCATGTATCAATAAATACATAGTATACGATAGGAGTGCCTACCGTCATGAGAAGAAACTTCTAGGTACCTATTAGTTAGTTATAGCTAATATATCGATAAACTAGACTTAACTTCTAAACTCACATCCTTTGCCAAATACCAATATCAAAATGTCCACTTTACAAATTAATTCGATTATCCAGACAATTAAAATGGAGTAAATCAAACCGTTAGCAAGTGAAAGCAGAATAACGCACAACAATAGAGAAACAAACAAGAATGATGCAGAGAACAAAGAAATAAAAAAAATAATGACCTTACATAATTTTGCCAGCGCACCCTAGGGTACGGTAGGCTGATGCAAATAGTTCTCACGCTCAACAAAAACATCAATCATTTCGAAAACTGCGATCGCCATGTATCAAGATCTTCCCGGATGTTACTTTAAAGGCATCTCCGGCATAAACATCCCCATTTTTTTACTTTGCTGTTCAAATGTTTGAACCAAGTAAAAAGTATTTATAAATTGATTCCCACTTTCTTGCTTTGATTAAATTTCAAATGCAATTTTATGATTTAATTAGTTACAAATATCAGTATAATCTATGTATAGTAAATATCAGTTAAATTCTCTGCCACGGTACAAAGTATTAGTTATCTGCGTAGATCGTGTGTTGGTCACAATATTTTTACATTGCCAGATAAATTTGTATCTCATTGTGTTTTGATTGAATTATCACGAAAATGACAAATGTTATTAATTTTGTAAAATTGGCGTCGTTGATAGAAGTGTACCAACGTCTATCATAGCAGAAACTGTTTAACCAACATTTTATTTGAAAACATATTGTTGAAACAAAAAGGAAGGAACGTACTTATAGTCTAACGGCAAGAGTTACTTATAAAGTTACACTCAGACTCAGGACAAACATAAATGTTCATGCACACAAACGACTTTCCTGGATGGTAACACACCAACCGACCCGTCGAATCACGTTGTTGGCCATTTATTTCTTTCTACAAACTCACCCTTAGCACTTTAATGGCCTCCTCGCAGACCTGCATTCCGCGCGACTCGAACACCTCGACGCAGCCGAGGTACTTGACGGGGAAGGTGCAAGTGCCGGCGCGCACGGCCGCCTCGTCGGCGTGCCACTGGTGAGGGCGCGCAGATTCCGGCGGCGAGCCCTTACGCCGCCGGAACGACTCGCGGAACGAGCGCCGCAGCCGCTCCATGCCGGCGCGCGGCGGCGACAGCGCGACGCCCGCGCGCGCCCGCCTCAGCGAACCGCGCACCGACGACTTCTGCAAAGTGTGAACAGAACCTTATAATCGCAAAGCTAACACATTTGGAAAAAGATAAAATTTTAAAGATACATATGCACTACTATTACGACGATTGTATAGTGACGGTGTGATCTTATGACTCAAACTGAAATATTGGTTTAGAAAAATGTTTATTTAGGGTTGTAGTTAAAACAGGCCGAGGCATTGCCGTTATGCTCCGATCAGGCGAACGTAATCTTTAATATTTATATTCAATTTTTAAGAAAAGCCATTGTTACAGGACTCGTAAAATTAGATGGCGGCTCCATGAAATATAAAAAATTGTAGATCTCACGTCTCACACGAATCAGCGGGACTGTTTTATTCCCTGGAGAACTTTATGAAGATCAATTTGGCTTGGAGAACTGATATATATATATATATATAATGGTTGGGTATATGCCAAGAAATTTGTTACAAACCCAAATGTAATGAAATAAATTCCTACAATGCAAACAAGACTGAGACTTGTAACTTGTAACCTTGCCCGGGTAGTGCATGGAATTGTAAGCGTTTATAAAAATACAATAAGGAAATGTGATCGGATATTTTAAGCTATATGCACGAAGGGACTGACATCTATTTGCAATTCATATAATTATATTTGCGTACTGGCATGTTGGCTAGTTTTAAATGATTCAAAGTATAAAGCCAAAGGAATTTGAGTCTTAAACCAGAGGCACAAAATTCAAATCTTTTCAGGTTGTACATAGTACACAACAGGAATAGGCTAAACATGACAAGATATTAAGCAAAAGTCTGGGAACTAATTCATAAGCTGAGAAGAATTAAACGTCGTTTTTTATTAGTACAATCCACATATATTAGCCGGTTTACACTGGATACGGTTGAAAACTTATTTGTTCATTCAGTATAATTAAAATGACATTAATTTAGTAATAGCTTCTAGCGTGTAATACAATTTTCTTTCAATTAAATAAAACTGCGAGTGGGAAGTTGTAATGTAATTTCAGCATAATACTACATGTTTGGCGATGAACAAAAACTTACAATTGCGTTAGGCGAGTTAGGCAAACGAAAGCCTTACGTCCGTGACGTTGTTAGCGTTGTCTTTGGCCATAAATTATTTAATATTATTATTATTATTATTCGCAATACTTATCCATTATTCATTTATTTTCATTGAAGTTTGAAAACGTTTTGAAACCCATAACCAGCAAACATTAACTTGTGTATTGTTTTGTCCAACGTATTTTGAGTAATAAAGTGTGTTATAACATATAGATATTTTTTTAATATGTAATCAATAATCATCTTATACGGTATAATTATATTTTTAAAAAATTAAAATACATTTTAACCTCTATTTCCAGTAAGTTGCCTATTGATGAGAATGGCAACATTAATTGTTATCTTACGTGGCATTACCGGACCTCGTGCATTTGTTTCCGACAGGTTTTCTTACAAGTTTTCCTTCACCATTGTTTGCGTTCTCTAGTACTTATGCAACATTCATATAATATAAGTAAGACCGTCAGAAAGTTAGATTACAAGTCGAACGAGTTAGTCATGAAGCCTACTATTACGGTAATCGGCCTCCGAATTTAGAATTCCCGAATCCGAACCGAAAGATCTAATTCTGGGCGACCTGAACATACATTTGACTATATTCTTGCTTTTATCAGAGGTATGTCATCAACCTGGTCGATAATTTTGTGTCACCTATCGTAAGCCCTTTTTTGACAGACCATCATTGTACTTCTTCTATAGAAAAAGGTAGCAAGCGAGCAAGCGGTTCACCGATGATACGTGACTGCTACCCATGGGCATCTGCAATAAGCTAATGAGAATCAGTTGAAGATGCGTTGCTTACCTTAATTAAACATAAAAAAACGTTTGCTTCTATCCATCCGCGCGTCACATCTGTTCCCCTTCCCACCGTTTCCTTTTCTTAAAAAGGGTGAGAAGGTGAGAAGGACCAGAATTAGACCGGGACCTCAGTCATCTACAGAGTACAGATGTAAACTAATTTATCCTCCTTATACGAGGTACAGCGTTTAACAATCTGTGATTGCTAGTGAGGAGCAACATTATTCAAGATGGCAATAACTTTTATTAAAAGCTTAACAAGTCCAATGAAGTTATATTAAAATAAGTTAGTAAAGATACTTTAACTAATTATAATAATAAACAATTATAGCATTCTATATGAAAGGGTACTGGATATATACATAAACATTTACATAATTACGAAAAATTATAATTTAGGTCGAAAAAAAAACTTAATTCAGCGATCGTGACCAAAACTTATTGTGGGTTTCGTAACGTTATGTGTACGTAACAACATCGTAATGTAATAATAAGAAACAATTAAGCGTTTTAGAGTTTTATTTGCGTTTAACTCTCCGCAAAAAGTCACGTAAAATTGAATTAGCAGAAATTTACAACATAAGCACAATGAGTTTTATATGTAAACCATTGAGGTTAAGTGCGACGGCGAATATTGTTAACTTATTTCAATATGAATATTGTTTAAAAATATTATATAAAAGATTCAGGAGCTATAAAGGACTGTTTGACCCGGAAAGATACAGGCACTGCGCAAAATAACCAAGAACAGTATTTATTTCGCTGTGCCTTTAAAGAATAAAAAAATATAAAAGTGAATTACATAGCACTAGTTTCTAATGTACGGTTAAAGTATAAAAATAGGCCAACTAAGTAAACTTTTAGTTAGTTGTCTACAGTAGAGTTTTAGCAGATCGGGTCGGGAACATAAACCAAGATCTTCAGTAAGTTGTCACGAGTACCAAGAATGTTATTTTATTTTTATGGAAGAAGCTAGTAAACGAGCAAGCGGTTTTAAGTGATTACGGCTACCCATTGGGATCGACAAGCAAATGATTTGCAGATCCGTTGTCTACCTTTATTTTGGACACACGGGTGGACAGATAAGAAAAGGAAACGAGAAAAAGATGGGCAGGAGACGAAAATTGGAATTAAGGAAGAAGCATAGAATAATTCCACTTCACGCCTGTTTTCTGAGAGGTGGTATTTCACAGGCCGAGTAGACATTCGTGAATTTGGCACTTCTATTTGTCTGACTGTCTGTATCTACGAAAATAAACTAGAATCGTTGAGCTACTTTAAATTTATCAACATTATTAAAGTGAAATATTTGGGGCGCTGTGAATTGTATTTTATGAAACGAAAAAATCAATTTTATGAACCATATAAAGTGTAAAGATTGTCTTTATATTGAATCGAAGGTTTGAACTTTTTCTCGCACCCTCCCTTTTATATCCAATCGAACAAATTCTACTTTAACTAAACTATTACTTTTAGTGCTTCAATGTATCTGTATTTCTATGACCTGATAAAATAAAAGTGTCGATCACTTGCTGACTGCAGTACAAAATCTCACTCCGACCGCGACTGAACTCAATCTCGATTTTTATTTTAAACTATCAATCCGACCGACACGGCAACGGGCATGGAGTAATTTTGATAAGATATATGTATGTATGTACACCGGATGATATGGATCGCGCTATCTGGATTAAAATATATAACCTACAAAATAACTTCGAATGTTGAGTTATTTTTGACGCGGCGTTTTATAACGTATTCTCAAGTCCGTAAGTACAAACAAATGTACAGAGGGGCAGGGCCTTAAGAGTAACACTATCTGGCTTTTATTTTGAATGGCTTCTCTTAACAATCGTGAGTAAAGTTTTGTAAGGAAGCCAATATTACATCTACCTATTTATGAGATAACGCCGCTTAACAAGGAAGCAGATGGGAATCCGTGTTGGAAACTGGTTGGATTTCATTGAAACTTCTAATGTTTTACCTATATAAGTAAGAGTGAATACTTGTCTGAAATTTTGAATATAATAAAACAATATAATGTTAATAATTTTTAAAGAAATAATGTGTCTTACTGACGCCTTTAAACCAGCTGTGTAGGCAGACATTACGGATTTCCATTTGTTACTGTCCTGGCACACCTCTCTTGTCTCTTCTACATTCATACATCTAAGCAACACTTTTCCCTTGCAACGCTATTTCTCATCCTATCACATCATTGCTATTGTTACAGATGTTCACGCTTAATGGCTTACACTACAATATCCTTTGAATATTTTAATAAACTTAAGCAAACAGCCGCCAACCTCGTGTTAGGCGATTGTGTATGGCAAGAGCTGCTTTAAACAATGTTACCTATAAAATTAAGTCATGAAGGTCCGGAAGGTCTACATTCCACGAAATATGTGAATATTCATAGAATTGATTACTTATTGAAATTAATAATACGTTCTCAATAAACCCACGCACTGGCGCGCAACTGTAATTTGATGAATTTAATACATATAGCACGAACATAAGAAAACTCATGTTTTTACCGTGTTTTGGTTTCGATAGAAATAACAATTGCTATTCCTTTTTTTAAGAGCTAAAATGACAGGAGCTTACCATCGCTATACACCGCCATATGCTAAGCATTATCATTATTATAATTAGAAAAGATTCATGTAACAACAATCTGTATAAACTATTGTTAACTCAATTTGAAAGGACACAGATGTTAAGTGGATGCGATAGTTCACACAATCTTTTTCCGATAGGGGCTGAAAAGAATTATATATCCATTTTCTATTTATTAAAGTAGATTTTATTTCAAGAGTGCTTTACAAGTGTGGGGTGAAATACAAGATACACAGATGTGCGCTTGAGTATGAGGACCTCGCGTATTTATTATCATGACCTTACAAAACTCGGGCACGAAGTAAAGGCATTAATAGTTCTAGATTTCATCTGCTAAGATACCACAGAGTCCATTTCCTTTTCCGCTCCCTTCCTATGTCTGTTTTCCTTATTCCCCCCCCCACCCATACAAAGGCTGACAACGTGTCTAATTCTTTAACACGGGTGGTTGGTTTCCGTATTTATATTGATACATAGGCGAATGAGTTTTGTTTTGGAAATTGTCGCAATTTTTTTCAGACCAGCTGACGCTTTCTGTATCACTTAATTGTAATACGATACAAGGTCGACCGCGCATCTAGATTGTTTTACTCGAGTTAACAAATGACAATTTTTCTACACTGATTAATGTGTTTATTGATCGAGGTAATGCCATAAATTGTGTTCAACCAGTGGTTCAACTTGCTTATAAGGGTCGGCGTTGGATAAATTAGTGGTTTTATAATCGTTGATTAAAGATTTACTAGACCATATGATACTATTATATACATCAATATTTTTTTGGAAACTAACGGAAACAACAAGTGCTAGTAACTAGTACCTGATTATCACCGCTAAGTTGGGAATTGCACCTCGAATGTCAGATGCTTGTAATACGTATAAACATTGAGTCTATTATCATCAAGTTATAAGTTATTGGGCGCAAGTAAAAAATACTCTTTATTATTTATCAGTTAAGCGTCACACAGGCGTATACTCATGTAATGCAAAATGAAGATAGAACGGCAATACCATTAGAAGAGGCGGCCATGTGCCAGTTTAAACAATCGGCTATGAGCGCACGGCACGCGCACGGTGAATCACGTGTGCTCAACAATCGCTTTTAAATTAGCAAGTTTAATTAACTGTTCAAACCATTTTGAGGTCGGCATTCTGCGCCTGTGCACGGTCTAGGGGCTCGTGCGGCGAAGATCCTTGGTTCCCCATCTTTCTACACCTCGAAGAACTTGATTTTGCAACTATGACGTCACTCCGAGTGACCACTCAGACACTAACGTGAGACATCACAACACATCACAAAACTCGTCGAATTCAACGGTCACTGCACAGATTATTCATCACACAACTAAACGCAACGCCTACAACCGTGTCCTCTTGCGACACTCTATCCTTAACACAATAAGATAATAATTTCGACGAAAATTAAACTCGACAAACATGGCAAAGCTCAACATAAACAATATTTCCTCTTGCTGGTGCCGCTACCTTGAAAACTTGCGCATAATACAAAAAAACCTGACACTTTTTATCTTTTATCTCTTTGATTACATCTTAAGTTGTTTGTGTCGTGTTTTGCTCACGTGAAAAAGAAACGGTTGCGATAAGTAGGATAGACGTTATTTCGAATTAATCTCACGCGCAAAACTTTCGAAGATAGTCCAAGATGCGGTAGTAGCACATAAGGTTCGTGTGAATTCGTTAACAATAATTTTTAAAACGGGGGTCAACTTTTCCCACAAACGATGAATAAACGCGGAGAGGCGCATTGAACCCGGCACCCGGCGCGCGCGGGGAGGGAACTCGGGTAGGTAGCTGGGAACGACCGCCGATGCCAGCTGAACGTTATTTTTTCCCACAGCATTGTTCTTTGGACCGTAGCGGGTAACGATTACAGAACTATACACTTTTTGGTGGTTAGCATGACGTTGATTTTAAATCTTTTAAAACACTGAACTGCATTGCGGGTGAATTATAAAACTGCAGAGATATTTAAAGAAAAATATACATGAAGGCGCGCGCGCCGCGCTCGTGGCGGACCTCGCTGTCGTACTGAGTGCGGCATGCGTGATCGCGCGAACCCGGGTGCGGAGCGGAGCGTAGTGCGCCCCTTGCTCCGCGCCGCACCCCGCAACGACCGGTCCCTTGCATTGTCAAGATTGACGACCGGTGAGATCATCATACGAGCTACGAAGCTTTTAATTTGATTCCGATAGCAATATGTATAAAAAAATTCACTACCCAGCCCCTGAGCTATCAAATGGCCCAGAGATTGGCCTTCCGTGTGACGTACTGCTTTAAGGATCCTCCAATTAAAAATACTTCCTAAATTTAATGTATGACAAAGACTATCCCCTGCCACTTCTGAGACCTAATCAACGAGGGAGCAGGTATAAAAAGAGACAAATTTAAAATGTATTAATTAATGTTTAGATGTTCAATAATTGATTCTAATTAAACTGCGAACAAAGAGTAAGAAAAGGATAAATCCCAAATATTGATCGTTTCTACAAAACTTAAATCATTGGCCGTTTGGGTTTCTCAAATAGCTTTGAAGTTAAAATCGTAGTAATGATAGTAATGGAAAGCTAAGTGCTGACAAACGCAAAGCAAACACGTTGGTACGCAACAGCTGGGCGGCGCGTGCCAGCGGGAAGGACGCAGGTGGCCGCCAGAAGCTTTGGCACCCAAACACATGTCGTCCACGATCGAGATGAGAACGAGCTATTTTTAGTAAATCCATATGTAACACGACCAGTTATTTAGAGCTGGATATAAATATAAAAACTCACGCTCGTCGTGAAGAAAGGTGGGCACAGTGCGGATTTTTAGTTGGAACGATCTTGATACATCTTTCTTTTACACCCATACATGTATGCATTTTACTTAGCTTTTTCAACAATTTAATTAGCTTGCAACTCTGTATGGGCATATCAGTTAGAGTTGCAAGATATATATCATACTAGTGATCCGCCCGGCTGCGCCCGGGTAGCTGTTTCGAAATCTAGATTATAATCTATCCCTGTACTTAATTCAATTCAGATCTGTTCAGTCGTTTTTGAGTGAAAAAGTAACAAACATTCATTCATCCACACATAAACATTCGCATTTATAATATTATGGCGTTGAAGTACCTAGTTTTTTAGATTTTTGACAATTTTTTTTTATTTTTCGTAATTTTTTTTTTCATAAAATGTATCCTATGTTACTTACAATAAGTTTTATGATGATCGGTTGAGTAGTTTTCAAGTGAAAGCGTAACAAACAAACTTACATTCTCTTTTATAATATTAGTAGGGAAGTAGGGATACATACTCATCTGAGGAATTTCCTGCCTTAGATGAATACTTATAATAAGTATAGTTTAAAGCGATTCACAGGGTGTTAAATGACCACCCTTACCCCTAAACATAAACCACGCAGCCGGTGTATTGCTAGCTTTTATATAACAGCTTTTATTGACGAGAAAGAAAAAAAATGAAATGACATTAGGAAGTTTATAATTGTGAAATTCTTGCGTTATGACAGTCACCGAGGAAATTGGAACGTAGGCGTGAGAGGTTAGTTTAGTTACACGTAATTTGTGTGCTCTTTTTCAATTCCTTATTGAGTCACGCTCTGAGTCACCTAAGATACGATACGAGCACGAATTCCTGCAGCCGACGGTGCAGCAGTGACACGATGCCACCGAACGTCTCAACTTTCCTTATCTATAATTAAAGCTATATTCCTACATACGTAACTTCACTAGCAACACAATCTTAATAATAATAACTTTTTGAATATATTTTTAAATAATTTAACAAAGTAAGATCTACATTATGCATTGGTTGTGGGCAAACTTTCTTTTCCCGTTTCCTTAATGTTATGTTTGTAAACACATAATTTACTTTATTTTTTGATTGAAGAACCTTTTTATAAGTGGACTTTGATACGGAGAATGATACCACAAATAAAACAAGTCACTACAATGCGAATAATGATGAAATGAGGGTAATGTTAGAAGTAGAACTGCACATTACCACAATAACACACAATACTGCTAGTTCAATCGAGCAGTTTCATATTTTAACCTCCAATACGAGCAAAAGGTATTATTCAGATACAAATCGCTTTCGTGCTAACATCACAAAATAAACAAGACGTGGGTCGTCAGTTGTATAAACATCCACTTGCTCCATCAGCACTGTGTTCGAATACAATGTAACACAAACTTTGTTATGAGTAATAACACGCAATAAATTAGGTCATTTCATACACACAACTGTTATACTAAGTATGTTGCACACTAGACAGATTTATTGATAGCTCAGTGATTAAACAGCATACAACAGATTAGGTAGCAATTACAAACAAGCAATATTCACTGTGATCTTCACCAAAACATCCGCTTACAGATTTCTACTGAATACAACAAAGATACTAACTAAGACTAAGAACTGATGGTTGGATGATGCTTCAGTAGACATTGGACTTTTGATGTTGTTTAAACAAAGCGCACCATTCGAAGGAGGACAGTGACACTTTCACGGTGCGAGACACATCCAGCTACCGTGACACTGCCGCCTCTGCACTCGCTATTGTGCGTTATGCAACGTTTCCACTAAACGAACAATTCTATTCAAAGAAACCACCGTTATGTATAGGCGGCTGAATCGGTTGCGCTTGTTTTTGTTTTTGAACATTGAAATGCAAACGATAAGTTTTGATTAAAGTAGCTAACAGTTTTCTTCTATTTCTTAAAAATGAAGAGTTTTTTTATGGGAGAAGGTGGCAAACGAGCAAGCGGACTACCTGATGTTGAGTGAGCACTACCCATAGACATCCGCAACAAGCAAAAATGGGTTGCAGATGCGTTGTCTACCTTTAATACGCAGAGGAGGGCGTAGACAGGAAAAAGGATATTCCTTGACCCGTTAACTCCCTCCCCGTCCAAGCCTCTTCCCATTCCCATCCTATCCTTATGAAGAAAGGGTGGGAAGGGGAAGAGGACTGACTGAATTAGCCCTCCGGCACCTCACTCATCAGTCGAAACGCAGAGTTCTTACGCCTGTTTTCTGTGAGTTATGATACTTGATTATAGTAATATCGTAGCCTTTCTCTTGATATATTTTTTAAACTTATACCAGGCCTCGGGCCGATGTTTGCTTAGAGGAAGCAGGAAAGTTTTGCGGAACTCAAAGAGACTAAGCTCCCTCTGCGCAGTAGCTTAAGGATTACTAAAAAATGGGTTTATCAAGAACCCAAGGCCTGGTAAGGAGTGCAATCCGTTAATTTATTATATTACCCGGGTCGGAAGTCATCTGAGCTTTAAGGTCGATTGGTCACACACTCCATAGACTAATTTAACTTGACAGGCCCCGAGATGACACCTCGGTTTGGCGCCCAGAAAAACTCAAAGAGCTCTAGATCGATAGCTACTATCCGTATTTTATTGCATTTCTGAGAGTCTGCCGTCATAGATAAATTATACTAACAGAGATTACAGTGCGATCACATATTATGAATTATAGAACACGCCGAAGTCATCGTCATTGCGGTACTCATCCCGAAACAGCCCTATGTCATGTCACCTTTCAAACCAATAAGCACAATATATAAAGCATATCATACGGTATATATGTAAATCTTTCTATTATAACCATGCCTCCAAATAATACTCTTCGCCATTATTTAAATTTAGAATCTATATTAAGCGTAGTTACGTTAAAATGACTTGTTACGAGTGCAAAAAGTTAAGAATGACTGACAGGTGCTAGAGTTTCACAATCAAGAAGGCAAGCTGGTACGAGACTGTATATATACAATCTGTTTTTAAGTCGGGTAACAACGCTAAAACCTTGCATTGTAACCGACATGGTAGTTCAGCTAGTATAACACTTTCAATATCATACAACGTCAAAAGATACGCAAGAAGATATTTGCCCACAAGCGCGCGCGAGTAGTTCGGGTTTTTGATATTAAATTCGTTCAAACTCTTAATGACGAAATTAATTAATGTATTGTGGCCTTTACTATTAACATAACGTCTTGCTCTTTTCTTTAAGTATGGTAAAGGTTCATTCCACTTTGTATCAAAATGATTTTTCTCTTTTTATGCCTTCCTCTGTCCGTCAAAGGCAGGGAACGCATTTGCAAATCATTAGCTTGTTGCGGGTGTCTATGGGTACCGGTCCCTTGTTATTGCGTGAACCGCTTCCTCGTTTTCCACTTTCATTTATAATGACCATATTTAAAATCGTATAATAAGGTTTTCGCTACTTTAAAATAAAACAAAAATAATCAAGTAGCTAATGGTTAATTAAAAAAAACCGACAGACCGTATGATTATTATTATTCATCACATCATCATATTAGAAAATATAATAATAGGAATCTAATGACACCTTCCTCTACAAAATCGGTCAAGGCGTTTAAGCTTAGCTACTTAGGTCACAATGGAGTAGGCATACCTACACACATAGGTACATGCGCGCGAAAAACATTAGCTCTTTTCGGATCTGTCGGTTGTAAAGATATCCTGTTTCCGCGGGTTTGCACTCCCGAAGACATTCACAGAAAGCATTGTCATCTCAGGTTTTTGAAGAGTTAAAGATAAGAGAAAGCTTGAATAGCGACACGCTTTTTACGCCCATACCCATCAATAGACTGTTACAACGAACAAAATCAAAATGGTTAAAAAAAACTATAATTTCTGATTCAGTCAAAAATGTTTTTCTTTGATCTAAGAGAGTGTTCTACTAACATTGAATTTCAAATGTACCTAATTTTAAATGTATTTAACTTGAGACGTCTTCAAGAAATAACAAAATCTGAACAGTCATAAAAATATTCACTTGTATCAAGGAAAGACAAGAAAATATTAAATGTTATAAATTACTTCTTTTCCTATTTTGATTAAATCTATTAGTTCATCTTTTAGCTGCAAAATATTCGTGAGGTAACCGGCTGTCCACCATCCACCAACACGCACTGAGCCAGCGTGGTGGATTACGGCTCATTCCCTCTCTCAGAGAGGAGGCCTGTGTCCCTGTTGTGGGAACATTCTAAAAAAAGGCTGATTTATTATTTTATTATTATTAACCGGCTGATTGAAATCACGGCTGAAAACCCGCAGTGACAACAAATAAAGGGCACATAGATTGCTTAATACATCGTCATTCATTCCAATGACAAAAAGAAAGTTTTAAAGACTAATTGACATACACTCTTTTATTAATCTCCGAATACAGGAATAATTAAATAGGCGAACGCAATGATTTGTTTTATTATTATGTATAAGTGAAAAAGTTAGGGATTATACGAAACAATTCTTCGACCAATATCTGCACGTTCAAAGAATCGTCACTCGAAGTATATTAAAAACGTCAGCTCCCATGATCGAATACACAAACTCTAGAGAATGTCAGAAGCAAGACCACAAGAAAAACTGGATGCAGGATCAACGAAACGGACATTTCTTTTCCCTATCCATCCCCTCCCCGTTAGATCCTCAAAATAGACGACAATTGTCCAGTGTAGAAATGCGTATAAAAGTTGTTTACTTTATCCACCTCACATGTAGATCAATGGTTTTAAACATACTTCATAAATTCTGTAAAAAATAATAATGTGTTATTTTGATATTTTTTTCGAGTACTACAAACTATATCTGTGACGAAACGGCCTACTAACACTTCATGACATAATATGTAGAGAATTCTTAAAATATGTCACCCTATCTTTTAAAATTAAATGTGCTTATCTGGCAAAAAAAACAGGGAAATATAAACTTTATGACTTTAACAGTACATGCATCCAAAAGGTAATGAAACAGCGTGGCCTGAAGTCCCGACGCGACGTCTGGTTATTGGGATCAAAGAAATATAAATTGGACACTTCAATAAAGTCAATCGGGTCAATATCAGACTGTTTATACATACATTAAACGAGCGAGCGGTACGCGAAACGAATATAGTCAGTAGGTAAATCATAAAAACAACGGTGATGTGAGTGCGAATAAGGCGACGCACCCTGTCTAGTTAATTTTTATAACGGCCATCATACTATCCCTGGCTGGATTGTTATTAGAAGTACCTGGCGGAATAACTAATTTGTTCATAGTTCGATCGGAGTGCTAGTGATGTGCCTAGCATTGTGATCACGTTTGAAGCACAGCGGATGTTAGAGGTGTGTGACCAGATTGCTTGATAAGTGTGCTCGGCGTTCCTCGAACACCAGTTAATGTGTACCTTTTCTCGTGACCAGATACCTCCATCGGGCTATTTGATATTTACATTTTTTAAATTTAGATTTCTTTTATTACTAAAAAAAGATACTGTTTAAAGTTAAAATTAGCGGCAGTAAAAACGGCACAGCGATTTAAAAAACGAGTTCGACGTAACTGTTCCTAATTCAAATAATCAAAACGGCGCAATACGGCGACGAAGCGATGACCGCATGGACGATGTTCAGTTGGAGGAGACTGTATAATGGTAGAGTGGAGACTGTGGAAGACTCGAGGGTCGAGCTGCCGGCGGACACGCGGCAACTAGTGTATAACGTGTACGTGTACTTCAGCCGGCGCCCGGGAAGGAGCGCTAAGACGTCCATTTCGAAGACCGCGCGTGCTACTATGCTGCCGCGAGACATCGTCGCTGATATCATCAGAGACAAATACCGGGACTGTGACGACACATTCAAGGGGTAGTGTAAGACAATAGTCTTACGCAACAAAACAAATAAAGTGTCGAAGAAGGCAAGCACGCTGTCGCTTCATCCGATTTCTAAGTGTCCCCCGCTAGGAAAAATGGCAACAAGAAGAACAAGCATGCGATAAGCGCGTTGCCAACGATATGCAAGGAAAAGAGGTGGGATGTAGAATATTGATAACTCATCAAATAAGACGCAAAGGTAGTACTTAATTAACTGTTAAATAAATTATATGTACTGTGTAAAATAATGTTACAATGCAATGTAGACACGGAGACCGATATTTAATATTAGCGACGTAGGTATCTAAGTATCATTTCATTATGTAAGGTGAGTAAATTTTTATCTTCTTAGATAATATAATGTAATAAAACTTTAGTATGTTTGATCAAAGTATTAAAATTGTGACATCAAATGTTTTATTCGTATGTTTACTTTGGACTTAGTGTGGCGGCTTCGCGGCTGAATGCCTTTGTTTGTCGACAAGCGATATAGTAATTCAGTAAAAAAAACTAATTAAGCAATTTTAATTTATTTTACATATACTTCATGCAAAGATTTAAAAAAGAACAGGAATGATTCAAAATAATAAGCTCTAAAGAGGCAATGCTATTATAATACGATTTGTCTTTATATATAAGTTTATACTAGCTGTGGCTCGCGTCATCGCACGCATTCGTTTACATTTTTTTCAATGTGATACTCCGTGTAACAACTTTGAACTATAGGTAACATGTCTCACAAAGTCTTAATCATAGCAACCGTATAATGTAAATGCAGGTTTTATGTAATTTCGGGAACAGTTTATTTTCGGGATAAAAGGTACCAGACCTCATTTTCCGTACCCTTGACAATGCTGTGATAAATTTCATGATGATCTATTGAGCCGCAAACAAAGTCACATTCCAATTTATGATACTATAGGTAGAATTAAGTTTTTATTACACATTCTACTAATATTGTAAATGCGAAAGTTGGTAAGTATGGACGTGTGAATGTATGGATGTTTGATAGCCTTTCACGCAAAAACTACGGAATGGATTTTATTTAAGGTTTACAATAATATAGCTAATACGTCAAAATAACATATAGGCTATAATTTAAAAATATATTGTATTTGTCCAAAATAAAACGATAAGTGTCAAGTAAGCAGGAAAAAATTCCGCCATATACAAGCTCTTCTGGTGTGCACTATAAAACCATTAGAGTTACACGTATATAATGTACAATGGAAATGTCTTTTTGTGTAAACCATTATCGCCAAAATAGTCAACCATCTATTATTGGGCGGAACAAAGTTTGCCGGGCCAACTAGTTTGTTTATAAGGTTACGTATATGGCAAAGGTGAAAGTGGTTACCGGATATTAATATTGATACCCGCATAGATTTCCCCTTTTGTTTATTATATAGACATTTACGTCAATTATTAAACAGATAACATTTGCTCTCCTTCTTCATTGAAGTCATAAAGACATTCCAATTGACATTATAATGAAAAGATTATTATATTAGATAAATAGACCAAAAAGCTAGTTAACGAAACTTGATTGGGCGGGTGTTCCAATCCAAAAAAAAAGCTGCTAAATTGTATTTTCTAGAATACAAACGGTACCAAAAAATATATAAACGTGAGTGTTTAAATATTAGGGAGCCGGTTTAAAAGAGAATACTAAATATTCACAATTCTGAGGTATTGTTAGTATATCTGTACATTTTAAATAACCTAAAATGAATTAGAAAGCGCCATATAAATAAATTGTTAATAAAAACTTGATAGAATAGTGCTTGGTATAACGCAGACTTGGTGCCTCGTATTTAGATACAAAGATTTCATTTTCACGCTTTTCGATATAAAGAATTGCAAGTATTTAAAGGCAATTGTGGCATATTGCTAAAACAGTTAAGTAAGTCATTCAAATTATGTTAAATAGATACATACCATTATACTAATTTGTTTTATAATCCTAATCGTAACGTATAGAATATTGGTGTCTACCAAGGTGAATAGAAATGGATTGCTTTAATTTTATTGTTAACTAGCTGTACCCCGCGTTTTCACCCGCCGTGCATTTTTATTTATTCGAAATCGTTTTATATGCACGTGGAAATTTTCAATAAACAATTAAATTTGATAATTAAAAACGATTAAATTAAAATAGCCGTTAAGTTTTCTCATGATTTCCTAAAAAAAAATAAAAATCTAAATAATGTTTATTTTGTCTCTACAATCGATTAAAAATGATGGATAACTTCATAAAACCTTTTTGGTATATAAACAAAGTTGTTTTTAGTCTTTGTCTTCTAATATTATAATGTTTAAATTAAATCCAGGTGTCGCACTTCGTCACACAACGCGCTATCTGAAGACTGCACATCTTATTTGTTAATGTTAATAAAGAGCTCGTGTTGACTATGATCTCATTCAAATATGCTGTTCTCTTGTACATATGTTGTTATGTAGTGTGCATGTTCTATCGCATTGTAATCTGAGAATTTAGTGTGAATTAAATAATTTTTGTAAAAATAAGTAATTACTTTATTTTAACATGTTCCAAGTAATTTTTTCGCCAAGCATAAACGAGATGAGATAAATTGGTAAATGACACGCTTCGCTATAGCAATGCTCTTTATTTCAACATTTATTCGCAAAATCATATAATATGCCGATTCTCCGTGGCCCAGTGATCCTAATTAAATAGAAACGTTTCCTAAATTTCCTCAAAAAGCTACACGCAAAAACGATGGATTAGTGTAAAGGACGATCTTACGTCCTGGGCGTGTTTCGGGGAATGAGGGAACGAAAACAAAAGGAACCTGATTACTTGCAAGTTTATAGACGAGGGGATTGGTGTGCGTGTTGTTAACCATAATATGTGAGCTGAATGTTTCCGCCCAGGAACACAAATAATTGCAAGAAAGTTGTAGGCGTTGAATAAGTTGGATGTGTTATTTTAACTGTTAAAATAACCAGCATTTAAGTGATAAAAGAGGTCTAATGTATGCGCTGCCCGTTATCGTGTTCAAGCGATGCGGATTGTGGTAAGATTAGCGTCAAAATTATTAAAGTAATAGAACATCGTCTCAGCATGCGTTACGCTGGACACTTGCACTGAATTTGAATTAGAATCTTTCATAAGGTAAGATTTCTGATTTTAGCTTTTTGAATCGAGATGGTTTACAGCTGTACCTCAGGCATTAGCATACCATCTGATGAATAATGCGCTCGACCGTTACCTTTGTTCAAAACAAAAAATTAAGAACAAAGAACCGAACAGCGCGTTAAGTCGACCCTGATTCGTAATAAATAAATTCACGGCATTAGCGTTGATGTTTAGGTCCGTAGGTTAAACACTTTACATTAACCATTTCCTTCTTCCTGATTTAATTTAATTATTAATTTATCACAAACGTTCTAAGAGTTCTATACACAAACGAATAAACTCCACTGTTTATTTATCACACGCATTCGTTTCTTATTTTCCTCCCTGGAAATTTTTGTATATCGCGTACGACCTAGGCATATCTTTAAATCAGACGCTAAACTAGTAGGACTAAGCTTGCTGATAAACCATGAAAATAAGGAATAACAAAAACTAAATGAAGTTATAAAGTAACATAATATACATTGGTACATTTCTATTATTATTTACAGTTGTATTCAGAATTAGTAAAGTTACCTCTGAAGGTATTTTGTTGACAATTCATACATTTGAATTAATAATAAAAATTTAAGAAGTATTTGAGCAAAACTAGGACAAAGATAGTTTTTAAATGTTCTATAGCAACGATGGCTTATTTATTTATATTAGATTTATAAAGGTTACATAATAACATTGTCACATACATTTAGGAAAAATAAAACATAAGCTATTACGTATTTTAACATAGTCAAGACGATAATAGAATCGGCATCCACGTTTCACGAAGCTTACGTCAAATATGTCACATAGGGCAGCCTTATTCATAGAAGATGAATTTTACTAGGAGTGCGTGTACGTAAGTTTTAAAGAACGCAGACTCACTGGCACAAACTGGCAAGAAAGTTCAACGGTAACATAGGAAGTGTCCTAATATAATGATTTAACACTAATTAAATAAATAGAAAATTACTCACGTTGTTTCAAATTAGCACCATCATCTGAAACAATCACACACAATACAATCACTCAAACGTGACGATTTTAAGGCGATAAGCACACGTTCTTATGTTAACAACCGAGAAATACAAATCTAACACTTTATAATTAGCTACGGAAAATCGCGTTAGTTATTAGGTGATGGGCCGTCTGCCAAGTACCAAGCCGGCGTGTGTACGCTCCACTAATTACACAACTGCACTGACTATTTTCAGGTAAGCTTATACGTGAACCAGCTCTCTCTGATTCACTCCTACTTCGTCAACCACAGCTCAGCGAAGGTTACAGGTACTGATCCACTCTAAAAGCGGTCGTGCGCGGTTTAAAACAAGTTTGTGGTTTACTTTTCAACATTTTTTAGAGTCCATATCCGTGACTGACGTATAGTTTGCCTTAGTATTACTCGCATGCATATTAATGCACATTTCAGAGAATAATTCTGATGTGAACAACTAACAATTGGCATCGTGATCCTTAAAGGCAATAAAAATGGTTGATCTTTGATCTTAGTTTTGTGAATCTTTCGCCTTCGAAAATCTCAATGGTTGTCAAAGACGTCTTTAGTAATAGACACTTTGAATTCAAAACCGACATTTACTGAAGTACTTTATTTTCAGATTATTAAAGCAAGTTTCTAAATACAAACATTGCCCTACAGTGGGCAGATAAGAGAGTTAGCTGACAAATACTGATGTCAGATAAAGAATTCCGCACCGCCTGATGATCTACAAGTAATGTACAATGAACTTCATCATTATCTTAAAAGTGCGTATAAAAATAAATTCTATTAGTAAGTAGAGCCATAAGAGAATTACTTTGCCACTATTTCTGACTATACCATTATGGTAAAATATTACTGTGAGTGGTTTTCATGACATTTATAGAATAAAGTAACATATAAAGTAACAATTTCATTCATAAAACTGTTGAGTATTGAATGTTAAGTATGTCGTGGGAGGTAGAAGTGGGCGTTCAGTTAGTAACAGCTACCATAAAAATTTGGAACAGACAATTGGCGTTTGATTGTGGGCGTACTTAATTTGGGAAGAACGGCAATGGGAATACCATCTCCATTTTTATACAAGCTTTTACATTCAACTTCACTTCGATGAAATTTAACAAAGGTACCAAGTAGTCAATTGCGCAATATGCATGTTCAGCACATTACATCATGTGTTAGGTAAACAGGAAAAATTGTTAACAATCGCTATTTTGACCCAGCCATTTGTTAATGGTAATATATTGTCAATTAAAGGTAACTTTATTTTATGTTATAAAATGACGTAAGTGAAAAGACTACACAAAAAAAATTGGGACGTGACATCCTCCGAAACATTTCGTTTCCTCTGGTATATTAAGCAAAAACAAATAGTAACACGGTGCCCTTCAAACTCCAACCAGTAATGTTTGCAAACTGCTGTTGATAGAAATAGATAGTCATTACTACCCACGTTAAACGTTTCATGTAAAATACAAATATATAACGTACGAATGTAAGACATGTATGTCACAGACAGAGGTGAGTGAGTTTCATGTACGAAATGAAAACCAATTAATTCAAGCCATTTCGATGAAGCCGAGGAATCAATTAATCAAAATCTAGGACACTATACTATACCATAGATTTAATAAAAAGTAAGTATTTAGTTTCAAATATTTTCTATCATCAGAGATTTAAACAGTATAAATTTTACTAGTCACTTCCACTTAAATTCTTATAATTCCACTTAAACTTTTATAATTATATCGTTTATGTCGTAACGTTACAATGTTAAAGTTTAATGTATAAGGGCCTTTATCATTAACTTTGTAAGTGCAGCACCAGACACTGTTGTCTCGACAGTTGTGGAATGCAAAAGGTCGTCAACAAGCTCACTCGGTAGGAACCATTAACATGAGACGAGCACCTCTAGAGCTCTTTTCATTTATCAACGTTTCAACTACGTACCATTTTTTTTATATTTCACGGTTCATTTGTAGCATAGATATTTAACAGCTACAGTCTATCAGAAAGTTGACGCATTAGAAAATAGTAGCTTCTACAAGCTATCATTTTATAATGGCTGAAATGCGCTGGAACTAATACTTTGACCGTCAACAGACAGCTGATACAATTCATGTATAATCAAATCAGTAACATTAGATACACAGTACATATTTTAAACGAGTTTTCACCAAAAGCTAGTTGTGGTTCTAGATGCTTCATACCTAATTCATTCAGATTAACAATTCATATTTAAATGACTTGACTGCTGCTGGTACTGCTGTTGAACTTATATATCAGATTGGTGAGCTGACCCTGGGGCGCACAGACTGGAGAGGACCGAGAAGACGAACATCATGGGGCCTGCCGTCTACAACCGGATGCCGGCCCACGTCATAGCGGCTACCAGTCATACGGCTTTTTATAGCGTAGAGGTATTCTTAAATTGATGTTTTTTTTATGATTTAATTTCTTGTTAGATATTTAAAGGTCATTTTATTTATGGCTTGTAGCTTAAAGTAGATTTTGTTAACTTTTTAAATTTGTAGTATCTTTGTAACCATGACGTGTAATTATTAAATTACCAATAAATCTGTGATTCTGGCGACATACTAAGAAGGAGTACCGTAACCGACGAGCATATATGCGACGAGATATATGAATATAGAAGCGAGAGAGATGTGCCAAGAGTCCGCCGCCAAGAGAGGTCTACCCCTATGGGTTGCAGAAGTGAACGCTTATTTCTGTTCCTATTTAATTTTATACGCGAGCAATAACGACCAACGACCGCAGTAACGACCCTGCTAGCAAACAAAGTACTTAGCCCAAAGTATCCAATTCCTCGCCAATATTTGTGTCATTTTGTCAAATAGAAATTATTTGTTTCAGAATTTATCACATCGCGATATAGCGCTGGCCCTCCCCTGTCACTTAACATTCGGAATTTAATAAATTCGATGAGTAGTTGGTATCAATTGCGATTACGACCAAAATTTTCCAACCTCAAATGTGTATATGGGTGTGGTGTATTTTTCTAGTAGGCTTCTTATATACTTCTACAAGGTAAGTCTGATGCTCAGCACTATATTTATAGGTATGTTGGTTTGGCTTAATCATTATGTTTTCACCATACATACATACATACATACATATGTTCACCAAGTATTATTTCCTCTGTTGTGCTATTCAGTAGGTCAAGGCGGTTTTTATTAAAATATAAAACCTCTTAGAATATTTTTAACTTATCCATGCTTTATCACGTGCAGTGACAAGTAAAACCAAGCCTGTTTCTAGCAATTAAGTAGAAGCCAGCGTGCTTCAGTTAAGTTACAAAAGGATTCGTATGTTTTTGTCAATGTACCTTAAAATCATTGAGTTATGACATGCCTAAATGCCCTTTAAAGCATACCTTGTGTTTTAGGACCTTTAGGACTCAAATACAACTGAAGGATGGCCCATTAGGAGCATATTATAAGTTAAAATTAATGACAGCATTCAAGCATTCACACGAATACAAAGGTATTCAATCATTCATCAATCAATCAGTTACAATAACTGTTTGTAGTAACTTTGGTTGTTAAAGTGTTCAACGCGAAAATAATTTATAATATTGTAACGGGTGTCTTCGGGCGTGGCTTGTGTCCCACATAAGACTTTTAAAACGTCAAATATTTATTTCGTACACAGAACAGAATACAAGTTAGCAACTAATAACACTAACACGAAATGTACAACTAAACCCGTCCCACAAAGGTCAACTATGAGTATTTCCTTGATTTGATATCGAGTGAACAGTCCCACAAAGGTGTCAGAAAACTTTTCTAGGACAATGAGTAAGACTAATACTTCTGATGACAAAGTGAGCTAGAGAAGAGGATAAACTTATCTGAGAACTTAACCTAAGTCACAAAAAAATTCTACGGCGATTTCTAAAACACGTTTCCGGTGTAACACAAACAATATTAAAATATTTATAAATATATCAGTTAATAATTATTATATATCTAGCATTATATCATCCATCATCCTTCGTCTGATTGTAGCTGATTCAGTGAAGTTTCAGTTGAAATTCGATATTCCAATGTAACAGCCATACTGACCGGTTAGTGTACTCTGGTAGATTGTACAAAACATATTGCCTCAACGTCGTGTAAGAATATTATTGTAATTCTACTGTTTAAACACACGGTCGACTGGCACGATGTTTAGTTAAAGATATTATCTGATTAGATATCGCTGGTGCCGTCGCGACTCCGCCACGTTGAATGTCTTTCAGGACAGACTGCCTGATACTGACATAATGCAATGTATTCATTTACTAACTACTGAATGACTGCGACAGGCGATACAACCTAGGAAGGACTTAAAATACTCATTTTGAATACTCGCATTGAATGTAATTATTTTTTATATTGCTTTATAAATAAACTCCATGTTCTTGGCCGCCGCTAACACAATTTTAATGTTGCGGTGATAATTAAAAACTATAGCCTAGCAGATAATTATACATATCATCTATACTCATAGCATACGAGTGAAGAAAATATTTGATTTTTTATTTAACTAAAAAACAAATAGAAAGCAGCAAGTAACATGCGCGATGTTTTGTTTTTATCTGTCGTTCTATTCAGCCGAGCGAAGCTAGGACGGGCTAGTTCTTAAGTGAATAATGTAGCTTTCTTATAGTGTATAATTATTTAAATCGGTTAAAAGTAGTTGCAGAGTTTACTCATTACTGACTGACGAATAATTTCCTAAAACTGAAGTTTCGATCGCTATATTATCGTAGTCAAATTTTAAAATAAATAAATGTGCGCCCACGCCCGTAACCCAAAGGGATAGGCAGAGATCATGGATTTCTATTTGACCTATTCTATTTCTATTTTCAGTAAGCCACAAATCTGTTCGATATATACTTTCTAGAGCGTCCCCTACCAACACTGCCACTCATTTTGACAACATAAATTTGTTGCGTTATTTTCTTTATTCATCCTTTCAACATGCTCGAACCCCCGAAGCATACCTTTCTGAATTCTAGTCACAACATTCACTTTTAAGCCACACTTTTATCTTATAACGCTATTTTTAATCCTATCATTCAATGTCACGCCTAACCTTAGAAGTATGTTAAGGATCGCATCTCAACGGCAATAACTCTACTAGCATGCTTTTCCTGCCCTATATGAATCTAATTAAGATAGAGAATCATGAGAAGATACAGCTCAAAAATGAAACTGAAACTTCACTGAATCAGCTACAATCAGACGTAGGATGATGGATGATATAATGCTGGATATATAATAATTATTAACTGATATATTTCTAAATATTTTAATATTGTTTGTGTTATACTGGAAACGTGTTTTAGAACTTTTTTGTGAATTAGGTTAAGTTCTCAGATAAGTTTATCCTCTTCTCTAGCTCACTTTGTCATCAGAAGTATTAGTCTTACTCATTGTCCTAGAAAAGTTTTCTGACACCTTTGTGGGACTGTTCACTCGATATCAAATCAAGGAAATACTCATAGTTGACCTTTGTGGGACGGGTTAGTTGTACATTTCGTGTTAGTGTTATTAGTTGCTAACTTGTATTCTGTTCTGTGTACGAAATAAATTTTTGACGTTTTAAAAGTCTTATGTGGGACACAAGCCACGCCCCGAAGACACCCGTTACAATATTATAAATGATTTTCGCGTTGAACACTTTATTAATACAACCAGTGAATATTAAATTGCATACTTGATTTCAACATGTAATTATATAATACAAATATTTAAAAAACTTTTTTTTGTTTTCCTTGCACCTTTCAAGTATATATGCGTGAGTAATATATGAAATTTATGTTGTAAATATAAATGTGTTCAAGCCTTACAATAATAACTATTTCGTTTGAATTCTAATGCCGCAAGCTTACAACATTGTAGACAGTACTGCCAAATGGGCATTCGCGGCCATTCGTATGTTTAATGGATTTATAGATTAATCCGATAACACGTCGAATCAATTGATGGCCCCAAGGTTAAATACCACGCGCTTCACTATTTGTCGATAGAGCGCGTGCGGAGCCAGACGATAGTTAGATTCAGATATATAAAATCTCTGTCATAAGTTGACCTTTTAAAAATAATGAAAATACAATACGCTATCACAGTGCTTCTTATCTCAAGATATTAGGTGATGAACTCATTGCTCTTTAGTGGCTAAGGCTGTGTTTCCACCAAAGATGTGCGAGGATACGTAGCGAGGATTTGTTTGTTAGGAACGAATAAAATACCTAGCCTCGCTCAGCGCAGCTCCTGTGGAAACGACTAGGTAAATGAAGCAAACGGTGGGAACGTAGCCTGAGCCAACGATATCCAATATATTCTTCGGTAAAGTGCAATATCCTTTATATTGCACTTTAACGCAGACTTGCGATACGCGAAAAACTTTGGTTTGGCGCTCGGTACCAGCACTTAAAATAATTTAAAGAGTTTTCGGCCCTGTTTGCCCAATACACAAAGATTCGTTGTTATTAAAAGGTATTTTAAATAAATAAGGATTGGAAACAGAAATACAATTTCACCTTAATAGATATTCTACCTGAGAAATGTAGGCATTATTATGCATCGATAAACATTAGAAATGCAAATGGTAACGAGCTATTATTTAGGAAATTCTGCAAACAAGTCGTTCTTCTGAGAAAATTTAGAATTGATATTTATGTCATTGGGTATTGTATCCAATAAAAGGTTGTAGCGTAGTATATCCGATGACGGCACGGATATCTGCAAGGTCGGCCAGTTAATTAGCACAGATACTATGGAAAGGATTTCAAAATAGACCACAGACGTTGCGCCTACGAAAGCAGGACACCCGCTGCCCTGATAACAATAGATATTGTACTTAACGGATCTTTTAATAATGATAGCCTTCGATATAAGTCTCTATTGTACCAAGCCAACATATATTAATACGTAACTCGTAGAATAAAAAAAAACTTCTTTCCGAAGATTTATTCGTTTGTTTTGCTTCATTACTTTAGTTGTGTGAGTACTATATTATTCTAGTAGAGTTCGCGACACATCGATGATGATGTGATAAATATAGACTATAGAGGATGGGGAGCACCGGTGAGACCTCCTCAGGTGAAATCTACTTACACTGCATGACCAGTGACTATTGGACTACACCTGCGGTAAGCGTCTTCTGGAACTAGGGTTTGTTTAGGTTTAGGCCATAATGGTTTAGATAAGTGTAACCAACCAACCAAGTGCAAACCTTATCATACGCAAATGACCTGAGCAACACCAAGCTTTTTCGTATTCATTTCTTACTTTAATTTTCATCTCTATCTTCTAAGGTTTCTAGGCGTTGCTTTGAGATATACATTACAATTTGTGGTTTTGCTTGGATAACAATTAAAACGACACGGAAAAATAGTTTCCACACGCAACGTAATATTGCCAAACACAGCGTTTTGCGACCCTTCTCCAGATGACAGAACAGACAGAACCTTTCGAAGCAGGATGCTGATGAATAGGTGCTTGTTCCGCAAATATTATGAAAGGATACGAAGAAAAGAGATTCTTAAATAAATAAAACTAGTGACCCACCCCGGCTTCGCCTGGGTACCACTAATTATGTTGATCTAATCGCTACCAAACACAGGAACACCCGCTGTGCCAATCTGGACAATCCCTGTAAATTTCATCGAAATCGGTCAAGCCGTTTCAGAGTCTATAGGGAACATAGATACTTCGCTTTTTATATACTTTTTTCCATAAAAGTAACATAGGATATGTTACTTCTAGTACCCCCATGAATATGTGTACAAAGCTTCATGATGATCGGTTGAGTAGTTTTCGCGTGAAAGCGTAACAAACAAACTTACATTAACATTTATAATATTAGTAGGGATTAGTAAATGTAAAATAAATACCTATAAATAACAAATATATTTATTTTACATGCAGAACTACCCGGTGCCGCCCGAATGGTGAGCTCCATTTGCACGCCACGGTGCTCAGTAGACGATTATTGTCACCACAAGTTCTTAGGCGGTGAATAAGGGATGCTGTTCTTCTGCGTACGATAGTTTTGAAGCCGTCAGTACGCGTGTCCATAAACATGCCAAACGCACTACAAATGCAGCCGTACCGTATCGGTACGCACTGGTTTAGCAACAGTCTATTCACTTTTATCGTCTATTCTCTTTAAGGTATAATTGGACGCTGACGCTGACAACTTGTTTCAACAATTTATATCGACACTTGATAAATGGAAAATGTCAGTAATATCATTAGAACATTTTAGGCGAGCGCACTAGACAAATTATTTGACCACATGGGGACTAACGTCTAGTCTGGGCGGCGCTAACTGAGCGAAGTAATTGAAGGTCATTAAATAAGTCCGTTGATTAAACAGAAATAAATAAATGTTTCCCGACACTTTCCAGAGAGTATATAACGAGATTTTAAAATAAAGCAATTGTTACTTAATCTTTAAAAACAATTGTGTGTATGTATATAAATGCAATGAACAGAAAAGAAAATGGTTATTTCCAATTCCTATACATCCCCTCCACCGTCAAGTTTTCTTCCCCTTCCCATCCTTTTCTTATAAGGAAGGGGTGGGAAGCGAAAGAGTTTAGGAACTTACAATAGTAATAAGCTCCAATATTTAAAAAACAATATATTTAGACTTGAAATCCAGAGTATGTATGCAAGTGAAAACAAAAGTATATCCAGATGCAAGCCAGTAACCAGCAACTCCTAGTGGTAATGGCATACACACTTTTATGTTTATAATATCTATAGGTTATAGGTTATTACACCCTACAGTGTCATCATCACATATGTACATAGTTATTTTACTAAAATGGGTAAAGTCATGCGCAACCAGTCTCAACTAGGCAATATGTTAATAAACAACTGTACAATTAACTATAATATGTAATTCTGACATTGACCGTGGTAATCTGAATACTTGTTACGGCAAAATTTTACCGCGAACACTTATGGAAGCCTTTTAGCTTATAGTTGCATCTTAAAAGATAGATAGCGATCGTGTGACTATAAACTTTAAGATATACGTGTATAACTCCACCGCCTTGGTGGCGGTGGGGACTTAGTTACTGTGGGCTAGTCACCCGCTGGTGTTCCTAGAAGAACCCAGGGCTGGTCCGTAGTACAGGGCCAGCCAGAAGTGGCCGCTTGGGGTGGATTCTATTAAGTCCACCTCGGAAGTGAGCTGGTTATTTTTTTTTATTTCAAACAAGTTTACAATTTTCATAATTTTTTACATTTATGTTGCTTGGTGCCATCAAACATTGTCTGTTTATCTTGGCACTGCACACTTGTTGTATTACAATATTAAAAGTAACAATATAACTGTGTAGCAATCGCAGATACAGAAAGAGAAAAAAATATTACCAATACCAAACTACCGTGGTGCTGTCGTTACTTTTTTTCCATTATAAGATGGGTAGTTTGTATCAACAATGCTCTTACTATTGTTAGGTCGCGAACACACGGGTGCATTTAATTAAACATTAAGTTTGTATTAAGAAAGTAAATTTTTTATTTCAACTATTTATCTTTATTAAACCTTCATCTTTACGTATATCTATTGCCTTCCGTTAATTTTTATTTATTTATAATTAATACTAATAATTAAAATATTTTCTTTTTATTATTTTTTCCAAATTTCTCTTCCAGCTAGTATAGTTTTAGTTTATTTCAATATTTCTGACATTCAATTCTTTTCGTGTTTCTAGAGGTATACAGTTAAGAGCTTTAGGTATGAAATATTTGGACATCCTACTGCCATAGTAATTATTAACTTTAATTAGCGGATATAATTCCTGTGTCTTGGATCTTGTGATAATTGTACTGTTTTTCAGTCTCCCCTATTTCTCTTAATCGCTCTGCGAGCAACAGAGCCTTTACTTTTTCGTGTACTGGCACTACGTTGCTGCAGGGACTCTCCATCTATATTGCAGCTTGTTTACGAAATTATCGCGATGCCGAATCGCGGTTCTGTTGTTTGCGAAAGGACCTGTGCGTCGATATAATTTCAATGGAACTCGATATAATGCGCGACTTAAGTAAAATTAATTAAGGTTAACTGTTAAAGGTTAGGTAAACTGGAACAACATAGACTTGTGCTAAGCGAGATTTGAATTAAACAAAACTGACCGCGTCATTGGGGGCCTTGACATTTTGACCGTGATGAAAATCAACTCTGCTTGTTCTCAATTATTGATTTTAATTACACTGGAGGTGAGTGGATGCGCATATTGAATGAATCATTCATTAATTTGTCCTTAAGAAAGTCAACTATCAAAAAAACGTACTATTTTGATAAACAATTATTTTACGAACTTATTCTCAGTGACAAAATATATTTTTGTGTAATAAATTCAGTTTTTACTTAAATTAAAACCTAACCAAACCTTCTACAAAGTACACCTGGGTATTGAAATTATTGCAAATGACCATTATTTTACTTATAGCGTTTCAATTTCCGTCTCGTATTTTGTAAACATAACGTAACACATAGAAATAAACAAATATTTTATAGTTTCTCTATTGACTTGTTAGCGTATTCATAAATTTAACTTTATACAAAATAAATGTTTAGGTTTCCTCATAAGGCAAGCAAGTGAGGGAACCTTATACCTTGTAGAGCAAATTTGCTGTTATAATGATCCACTGCATTCCCACTATATTTGTATATACATATTTAGAGTAAGCTCAACTCTACTATATTGTGTAAACGCAATTTAAGTTGACTGAACGTAGCTGGTTTGGATCCCGGACAAACTTAAAATAACAGGCACAAATATGTAGGAGCAGTGTAATGTTCGTCACGTAAAATATGCGAACCAAGCGTGTTCCACTTCAAGTAGATAACCGGCAGCGTGCAGTGAGAGGCATGAAGGATGTATGCGGCAATAACTAGCTAACTGGTTGCATTCCGAAAATATATCGTTTCTACTCACTCGGGGACAAGTTTCACTCGGGAAAAAAACTAGAAAACTCTTAATGTATTAAAATGCAGTTTTATCATTTTTATTATTATAAAGTATTACTTTTACTTTATTTTTATTAACAATGGAATTTTTGTTATTGGTTGGTATTATTGATAGTAGGACTATTGGTTTAGAGTACCTAAAAGTCGTCAACATATATGATGCGTATGGAAACGCTTATAAAAATAAAGTATATTTCGAAAAAGTAAATGTCTTCAAATAATAGAGTATAGCACCTCCAACTGTTGCGCCATTGTGTTTAATTTGTATGTATAGATTCGCTAGACGTGTCTTGATGCCAAGGCACAAAACAACAATCGCAAATAATAGATAATTTCTGTACACTCTTATGTAATTATCTTTCAGTTACACAAACGTTATTACGTTACAATATATACAATGTTTCTTTCAACTTGATTCTAGAAATGTTCAACATATTAATGACTAGCTGTGCCCCGCGGTTTCACCCGCTGTACAATTTAATTTAACCAGCTTTTATGCAGTCTCCGCCAACTACATTAAATAACATTACATTGTTAAATTATTCTCGCTTTTTCTATTTGCTAGCCTTCGGAAAGTCAAGAATAATTGGGCTGTCAAAGGAAAAAATATTTTAGTGAAATTTTGTACAGATATCGGTTTTTACTATCATTAAATTTTACTCAAGAAATTAGATAATATGGGAATTTGCGGAATTGCCTTTGAACTATTTAAGTCCCATCTAGAAGATCGATACCAAGCCACTACATTAGTGTCCTACAATAGAAGTAATAGGCATTGAAACAGTTCAGTCTACGTTGAAAAACTTAATCTTGGTGTACCGCAAGGAAGCATTCTAAGTCCTGCGCTCTTTTTATTATATATGAATTAATTATTTAACGTTCCTAAACATTTAAGTGTAATGTTCGCAAATGATGCGACTATCTTTTCAGGGGTAAGAATTTAGCAAAAATAGACTTTGAAAATGAAATTAATAATTCTTTAGAACTAATAATAATGTGGCTCAAGTCAATTAATCTTACACTACACAAAAACTAAAATTGCAGAATTCAGGAATTATGAAACCTGTTCCCTAAATTTAACAATAGCTTGCGATACTTTATGTAGTAGAAGTTGACAATGTTATTTTTTTTGATTAAAAATGACACACATTTAAACTGGAAATCACATGCACAAAATTAATAAGAAAATATCTAGATACTGCTATCTACATCAGTAACAGTGGTAGAGCCCGCAACAACAAAATCTATTTGCACGAATGGGCCGGCTCGACCGGTGAAATACCACGACCTCACAAAAAACAGGCGTGAAGTAGAAGTACTCTGAGTTTCGTCTGATGAGTGAGGTGCCGGAGGTCTAATTTGAGTCCTCTTCCCCTTCCCACCCTTCCCTTATAAGGATAGGATGGGAACGGGAAGAGGATTGGACGGGGAGGGGGTTAACGCGGAAAAGGAAATATCCTCTTTCCTGTCTATGCCTATCTTCTCTGTCCATTAAAGGTAGGAAACGCATCTGCAACACATTTGCTTGTTGCGGATGTCTATGCGTGGCGCTCACATAACATCAGGTGTTCCGCTTGCTCGTTTGCCACATTATAACTAAAGAAGTGTTACACAAAATTCGTATTTTGACTACGTCTATACATTGCTATAATACGCTATAGTATTCTGGGGCAATGCAACTAACATTCAAGAAACCTTCGTATTACTGAATTATAAAATCTTTAAATTTAAATTGAAGAACTGATTGCTGGAACGTTCATTTTATTCTATTTGAGGATTTTTTAAAATAATAAGCACACAAATTAAGCAATCCATATATTATGTTATTGCTCTGAGTTTGCGTTGTTACTTGTGTTTTTATTTTGAATTGGAATTTTTAAGACTGTCGCATTAATAAAAAAAGTATATATAAGCCTTTTCATTTAATATAATATAATAAATGGATGCTTCATATGTTCTAGTCAACTGCCACCTGAAATAAAATTAACGTGAATACATACACTCGCATTCCTAAATATCGTATAGCAGATCTTTTACTCATTAAAACCTTTCTCAACAATTCAACTTTCAAAAATTCGTGATCTATTGTAAAAAAACTTATTTAATAATTATAATATACGGCGAAGCGGGTGTTTTAAGATAAGTAAATAAAGTAAATAAACACGTTCAAGTATGATCAAATCTAGAATGTAGCATTGTCGTAACACTGAACATAGTATCATTACCTTATAACGCTTTTGAACTATGTTTCTTCGATATTACCACTGTTTTTGATCGACGATTGACAATTACGCCATGTGCCAACTTTAGAAGTGTATGTCATTAAAACCGCGTCGCCAGTGTTATCTACTAAATTGGTTTATTAATTTTAATTTAACGGATTAGGACACGTATAAAAGACTGATACTTTTTTAACCTCTAAAGGATTTACTGCCGAAAGTAGAAATATTATGGAGATTAATTCAATTTAAATATTTGTCGTCATATTTTTTTTGTTAAATTAATTGATTTATTATTGGCAACATGTGCATAATATCACATCCAATCACATCACTCGACTGCTGTATCATTTTCGCTGTGTTGTCTATCTTGATAAAATATTGACGTTTTTTCTATCCCTTTTTCGCATACGGTTTTTTCCATTTTACTCCGCTCCTAAGTTTCATAGCGTGATAGCCTAGCAAATGTCGTAATAGCTCAGCTTGTTAATACAAAAGGAATTTTTAAAATCCGATGAGTAGTTCCTAAGATTAGCGAGTTCAAACAAACAAACTCTTACGCTTTATAATATTAGTATAGAAGTATAGATTCGATTTAACATTTGTTTTAAATTCGAAGTTCAAATTCCAGAAAACTTGTGCACACTATTTTTATCACTTTTCAAGTATCATTTAAACAACTCACAGGATTTTCTCTATTTTACCTCAATGTTAATTGAGTCAAATTAAAATTAGAGTCACGTAAATAAAAACGTTTTTGACTTACTGTTTATTAATGACGGCCGCCGTGTAATTCCTATGTATACAGGTGTCCCAGGGCTGTGGCACACAGAGAGTACGTTGAATGTAATCGATATTACATTTAACGTACTTTACGTAATATACGATCCGTATTCCGTAATTTCTGATAATACGAATTTTTACTGAGACGATAAATCATATTGATATTATTTAGATTCGATAGACAGATATTGATTTTAATAAGTATTGAACTGAATCTATACATATAATAAAGCTGTAACTGATCGCTGTCTGTAATTTTAAAAAACTGCTGGAGGCCTAATTGTAGTTCTTATTCCCTTCCCGTTCTTTTCTAATAAGGAATGGATGGGAAGGAGGAAAGGATATGACCGGGGAGGGGATGGATACGAAAAGGAAATGTCCTTTTGTTTATCCCCTCCTCTGTCCATTAAATTGTTGCAGGTGCCTGTTGGTATCGTTCACTTATAAGGAAAAACACGTGCTCGTTTTCAACTTTGTTCCATTAAAATATAAATACATTGTAATTATAAATAAATTGATATATGAATTATATTGCATACACGGTAAACGACCTGTTTATTTAACACTTTATTAAAGTAAATTAAAACATGCATGTAATGTCAGGCAATCAATAAAATAAGGAAATTGTAAGGAAGTGGTTTAATAGAATAGTTAATTAGACCAATTATGACATTCATCGCACAATAACAAAACGTTTTTTCTGAGAAATAACAGAGGATACAAACAGTATATTAAACGTTAAGCGTAGACGAACAACGTTATTTACAGTCTATCTTAAGCTAGTCCTCTCATGAGGATGGCTTCTTCTACTGAGGAACTTGAGCGGCGTACATCACGCATAAAAGATCGTTGCTTCCATGCGAGCTGTACGCCGGACCGCATTACATACCCTGAACGTGGCAAACAGCCAACAGCCATCAATCGGATTGACTGCATCTTTTAATGAATCTGGCAATGTATCAACAATTTTTTTTTATTTCACTTAACTTAAAAAATCTGTGATTTTGAATTAACACACATTTTAAATATCGTAAGCAATGATTTAGCATTAGCAATAGTGAGCTTCCACTCTTAAGAAGACACTCCAGAATCTATAAACTAGAAAGTACAGTAAAAACTCCTTATTCGCGCTTCCTTCATTCACGTTTTCAACTCAAATTTACATAAACTTCAATAAAATTGATTTTTTTAATCTTTTCACTTATGAACGAATCCCCCTATAATCTCATATAAAATACCATTCCATATTCACCGTTTTCTGTATTCGCGGCATAGTTATGGAACATATACCCCGCGAATAAAGAGCTTTTACAGCTTTTAAAGTTTTTAATTCTAGTAATAATTCTTTCATCTGGTCTTGAATTTTTTGCTCACGTTCAATTCTCAGCTTGCACTAACTCATCCGTGTTATCCGCGCCTCATTTAATATCGGATGACCCACTTGCTCGTTTGCCATCATCCCTACTAATATTATAAATATGAATGTAAGTTTGTTTGTTACGCTTTCACGTGAAAACCACTCAACCGATCATCATGAAACTTAGTACACATATTCTTGGAGGTATTAGAAGTAACATAGAATACTTTTTATAAAAAAAATAGTATATAAAAAGCGTAGTATGTATGTTCTCTATAGACCTATAAGCTCCGAAAAGGCTGGACTGATTTCGATGAAATTTACAGGGATTGTCCAGATTTGCACATTCCTGTGTTAGGTAGCGATCGGATCAACATAATTAGTGGTACCCGGGTGAATCTGGGGCGGGTAGTGACCCTATACCCTAAGACTAGTGAGTCTTCTATGAAAAAAAAAGACGTTGAACCTTTTTCAACGTATTTTATATATAAGATTGCAACTGATATTACGTAACTTTTTATACTTCGCGAACTCTGTGTTCTTGACCACGGGTGTCTAAAATTTCCTCGTTATTTGTTTCCATTCGTATGTGCGTAACTATAATGCAATAGTTTTTATGCTATATTTGACGCGTAATTTCAAAAGTAATTCAAATTGAAAAAAATATATTTAGTAACTGAAGACTACAAAACTACGTAAATACTGCGTCCGTATAAAAATTATCACGATTTTATAAAATAGGAGCGTGAATTATATATATTTTATTATAATACTTCTATACTTAGGAGTCGATAGCGATTTTTTAAATTAAACAGTTACATCCACTTACCAAACCAACTACCTAAGCAGGAACAACTGCCTTGTTTTATTAGTCCATATTATAACTTTTTAGGTTACGTACGTTAGGTTATAAGGACGAGGGCGATAAATAAAAAGGAACAAACCATAAAATCAGGATCACTTGACATGACTATTTGTTACGACCACCGGTATTTTAAACAATACAAGACCGATTCTGATTTTCACAAATTGTTTATCGTCCAATCGGTCCTAAGGTCACAATTACATTGAGGCGGCAACCTTCACGGCCTCGCTGGCGGAGGCGTTGCAGATGTTAGTTTCTCAACCGATTGAAACTTTTATTGCACGCCATGTCTATTTCTAGACTCGGATCCACTTCAAGTCGATTTTATTGAACGATGGGAAATTATTTATTGCATAGAATCATATGACAGTGTTACAAATGAATTGAAATATTGCGTCTAAACAAAATAACAACGCACAAAACATTCTAAGGACACAGTTGGCAATATACAATGATGTATTAGTGCCCTCTTTAAGGTACTCAATTAAATATTACAGCAGCATGACCAGCAGAGAAGTTAGGCACATTAAAGATATAGATATGAGTACAAAATGAATGGGTGCTATAGGCACAATAGTGAGCAGCCAGTATGTGTCTATCAAGGCGCATTTGTAAATATTGCAATGCTTTACTTGGTCGCAATTTAATCATTGGAATTAAGAGCCAAATTTGGTAGAACAAGCATGGAAGTAAAGTTAATACCATAGAGATGTGGTCCTTCAGTAGTATTGGAGAGAGAACACAGGGATTAGAAATAGCGGAGGAAATAAAAAAGCAAGTAGAAAATATGGGATGAAGGAGAAGTTGTGAATGTGACTTAAATTGATAAGCCATCTGTAAACTTGGATAATTTGCACATCTAAAAAGCATGAATTTAAGAAACATTTATTTCATCAAAATTTATAAATATAAATCAGCATATAAATCACTTTTATTATAGAACTGATATGTACCATTGTAGATTGACAAAATTATTTAAAAAACTTGATGAAATTGTTGGAAATGTTTAGTTAAACATTAAATACTGATTAAGAGATATTTAATGATAACATATAGTTTTAATAAAATCATACTCAAGATTAGCAGTGCCCACTGCTATTTTTAACAAAGATAGTTGCAATTTTTCTGAAACACAGAGATCACTTGCCATCATAGTATATAGATTAGTTGTAGGCGACTAGTATTCTGCAATTGCACAAATATGCAAATATTTTGCAGGGCATATTAGCCGGGGTATGGGATAATTCAAACCAATGTGTATGGCAGATTGTCATCATGTAATTAATTAATGATGCCAATGCTTTTAAATCACCTGATCTGACACTACAATAAAATAGCAATTATCTATCAGAACATCCATACATAAAAGGTGAAGTGTGTGTGTGTGTGTATCTATGTATGCATGTTCTAAAACGGCTTAGGCAATTTCAATGAAATTTTCAGGAAATGTTCAGATTGGCCTAATGGGTGATCCGGTGAAGTGTGGTAGCAATTGGTAGTAAATACAGTCATTATAATCCAATTCAAGGATTTTCCAAATCATGTGATTCCAAATTGAATTAATACTAATAAAAGTTTTTCTAAAATTACATATTAAATAATATCTTTAGTGGAAACACTAGCAGGGCTAAGCTCAACATTTATAATATTCAAACTTAGACTTTATTTATATCTGACTATTTCATTAGGGTTATTAACACAACTATATTTTCTAAATTAATTCAAATCTGTTTAATAATTATTTCACAAATTTATTTTATTGAAAATATATAGAAGTAAATTTTCTCAATTCATTATCATATTATTTTTGAAATTTTGAAACTATGGTTTTTAAACTTCTACTAATCGTCTAATTATAGTATATTTTATATGATAATTAAAATGTAAAAAAATCCTTATATATTTGGTTCAAGACATTTAAAGATATATTTTAATTAATATATCAATTAAAAGGAAGTAACAAAACGCTTAGTACTTAAAAAGTATGGTGAAAAAATCTTTGACTATCTTGTTAAATAAACTCCTTAAAATATCGAAATTATTTACTGTTAGTGTTATTATTTTTATTTTCTTTAAAATTAGGTACGAGTGAGAGTTGTGTTTATAAATATATAAATGAGGTCATTTTCTGTGGATATAAAATTTATGGTACAGGGGAATGAAAATTCGAGGACATAGAATCTAGCCCAAAAGTATCAGTTTAAAAAAATAAGCAAGACGAATAAAATATGTCGACTTACATTACGTACTGTGTGATGAGAGAATACTGCGATTATAAATAAAAAAGCTGAGGACCTCTGTTAAAAATATGAAGTACTTACCTAACATACAAAATATTGGAAAGTAGTTCGAAATTAGCAGGTCATATCTCACTATTCCTCACAATTCATCAAATACACAAAACAAGATGTTCTTTTAGATTTTGCTCGCAATAAAAATAAGATAATACGTTTTTTTTAACAAAATACTGCCCACATCAACCAAACAAGTTTCTACAAACTTTTTAGATAAATTTTGTACTTTAGAAAGTGTTATTTAACTTTAAAGGTTGAGGTTGAGGGTTTTACACTAAGATTTTTGCAATGCCTAAATCACAACCATCAAAACCAATCTTAACTAAACTAGCCTGAAACACTGCACTCGCAGAAGAAAATGTCAAGATGACATGAAAACATTTGACACTTCTTAACAAAGATCGGCAATTATCAAGTCGGCATCGATCATTTTGTAAGGAAATAGGAACAGGGTTTTAAGCTTATAAAGATAAGTAGAAATTAACAATATTCCAATGTTTTCGTTTAAGGCATCTCTTTTTTATTATAGCTAGGATGCATTATAGAGTCCACCTCTTTATAGAATTCTTCTAAGTTTCTTTTATTTCTGGAACAATTGTAAATCCACGAACTGTCGCAGAAGGTAATCTTTCATATCCTCTTCGGTACGTAATATTCATGAACGTATAAAAAGAGTTCTTTGTATACTTCCATGGTATAATTATTTCCGAGTCGAAAATTGGGACTTCAGAATTAATTGGTAGGTAATGCCAATGTATTGTGGATTCTGGAACAAAAAATTGCTACATTGATTAATTCGTTGCTACCTACATCCAGGACAAACCTTAGACACATAATTTTGCCAAGTCTTTCCTTGAAAAGAGTTTTGTCCTGGGATCTTGTAGGAGCTTCATACAAAGCAACGGGACGATGGATGGACGTGACACTATTTTATAATCTTAGTTCCCAAAGAGAGTTCCCCTTGAGCGTTCATTTTACGAGCAATGTGCTGGCCAGGCCTCCTGCCGCGGAGTCAGTAAACACCATTCGAGACTCTCAAAAGAGATACTATTAGAAAAACATATTATAAACGAGATTTTTTCATCATTAATTTTCTAAGGTATCTAACGTAGTGTAACCGTAACACTTAAAATTAATCAATAAAAAAAGGGAAAAATTGTTGTTTTATTTTGTGGAATGTCTTGTATCTCTACATAGTGTTGATTTATTTATATTTATAGCAACACGTGTCTGTCACAGCAAGTGTTGCTATTGCTATAAATACACAACTGCACACAACCACATGTCATATCATACTCATAGATATATTTTGCTTCAGTGAGTTTTGTAGGCGTTTCTTAATTATTTTATTTATTTACATTTATTATATTTCTAGGAAAGATATAGTCTTGAAAGACATGGATACCGTTGTAAAAAGTATGCTAGAAGAAGATCCTGAAGAGGAAAAAAAGGTATATTGAAATTCATTAAATTAAAATTTATAAATAATAATAGAATACCATATTTATTTAATTTATAAATTTGTGGAAATTATTATCAAAGTACTAAGTTTATTGGTGGGTTGATTTTGGAGATGGAAAATATGGACTGAAAGAAAAGCCACCATTGAGAAGAACTAATAACTATTGTGCCCGCAAAATTTCATCACAAGTTCAGTCCTCTTCTTTTTTTATCAACATGGTTAAATTGAAGTTAACCTGTTAACCTTTAAATAGTGTAAATCATAAGACGTATATAATAAAAAAGCCGATAATTCATAACTAAATCTTGGGTAAACAATGGATTTTGTATTCCCTATTTACTTCACTTTTACTTAGACTATTACATGAGGTAGTGAATCCCAAGTGATGGTGTTGGTGCTGGATGGTGATAGAGGTCAAGACTGGCAAATGCGCTATCCACAACTCATACTAGTGTTTATAGTTGTTTCTTTCAATTTAATACTCAAAACCTCTTGTAATATTAAGGAGCAACTATTGTATACCAATAGATTTCAGCTATTCTACAAATTAATCTAATTTTATGGATGATAGATTGGTTGACAATATGTAACCTATAAAATTTTTCTGAGAAGAAGCTAGTTGTAATTATTCAAGTGCTAATAACTATGTCAAATAATTTAAATAACCTATGATGATGGAGATGTCAACAAACAGTGAATTTGAAGCCATTCCATGAAGTATTGGATAAATTATATAACTTATGAAGCCAGATCATGGTAATTTTAACAAACACTTGTACAATATAGGTATCACCGACAGCCCTCTATCTCAGCCCACGTCATGCTACACTGCACTGCAGTGTCTGGAAACATCAAGGTGTTGCTAGGACTCTTTGAGGAGCTGGGTTGGTTGGAGTGATCCATATCCCAACCACGCTCAAAATACGCGCCAGTTGTGGAGTGGCAGAAAATGGCCCCCTAACAACTAACATATCTTTATTATTTCTTTGCAGGGCCTGGTACTCTTTGGACGAGATTTGTCAACAATACCATGTTTTCGTGAAAGCTTTCTATATGGTATCAGCAGTGGTGTTGGAGTTGGAATAGCATCCTTTTTTAAGACCTCAAAACCATTATTGTCACAGCATATTGGAATGGGTGTATTTACGATAACTACATTGATTTATTGGTCATATTGTAGATATATGTGGTCAAAACAGAAATTTGATGCTCAGTTACTACAGGAAGCTTTAAAAGATAAAATTAGGTATGAAGGAACAATTGTTGAAAAAGAAATGGAGGAAAAAGGAATTCTGAAGTCAGCATAGAAGTATTAGTTATGTATGTATATGTTGTGCAACACTGTAAAATAATTTAATTCATTACAGTTCTTAGATTAAGGGAAATGTAATATGCTTTTGAATATGAAAGTTGTTTTTTAGCTTGAAGACAATAAATTATATAAACAACATAATGGTGTTTCAATGTAAAGGATATGAATGTTAATTTGGCATATGCCCTAGGACTTACTCTAAAACACCATGACTTCATAAATCAAGATATAAAAAGATTGAGTGGGAGTTTATCACTTGGTAGAGTGAAACTTCTTTCTGGTTTATTTGTAAGATTATGAGATAAATTCGCTATTAAGGTTTTAAATATAAAACAGAGAGATAAATTGTAGCACTAAAAGTAACATATTAGTAAATATAAAATGTTCAATTCAACATAAAAAAGAGAAATATATTGAAGCACTTAAATTGCGTTCAACAGGTAAAGATAGATACTTTAGTAGCTTTTAATCTGTGTCTCTTACAAGTCATGCTTTTATCAATCACTGACTTTACCAATGTTGGTTTTGCTAACATGAATCTCTTAATTTATTTTATATATTGAAATAATCATATAAATAGATTTAAATAATCACATTGGTGCCAGGCATGGAGAAGTTTGCTTCCTGTTTCATAATCTTCAAACATTAATTCTCCTTTTATCTTGTTGTCTTTGTTGTGTTATGGATAAATCGTAATATTATTATACTATCATATACTATTATTCATATTATTGTGAAGTACTTGGAAAAATAGGATATATCATTTTCCATACTGTAATCAGTGCATGTGTTAACACAAGCCATGTTCTTGAGCTCTTAGCATGCTTCCTTTTAATACACCACCAATGCAGGCTCAGCTCGGGGTGTTGGCGCAGCTGATGAGTGTTGTAGCCTCTTGTTGGCAGGTCTGCAGCATGACCTGCCACTTATTGCCTAACCCAAATTCCATTGTCATTTTTTTCGTGCTTGCGGTACCCTGTTTGGGATATTGGTGAATGTTTAGATTCGTGAATGATCTGATGTGAGTATGCAGATCAAATATTGAAGATGCGAATGGTTTTAACCACTGTCGAGCAATTGTAATTTGATGTTATAAAACAATTTGGCTAATTCCAACTTAACAATGGCCTGTTCTCGCAGATGACATTTTTTAAGAGTGTCAGAATAACTTAGAAACAAATTGTCGGTGACATCAAATTCTCATCTTTGTTTTTTGGAGTAGCCATCTCTTACAGTGTTCCATTTCTTGTTCACGGATTCACCTGTGTTAGCAAAAAAGAATTCGATATTAGTCGCTAATTGAATATATATACCAACCGAGGAAATGTGGAGTTCGTCCGAAGTTTGTTATAGATAAATGTGGAACTGCTCCAACTGTGTGGGGTGTTGTGAGGTGTGAGCGATAGCACTACGCCATCACTACGACAAAAGTTCGCAAAGGCCAGTGTGAGTACGGCACTGAAACGTGAAGCTGCGTAGCTGACTTTAGACAGCAAGAGTGTCTCGAGAGAGACTCGTGAAGAAAATAGCAGCGTTCTAATTGCATTGCGTATCAGTTAGAGACAGAACCCAATAAAGGCATCGATCGGCTCCGGCTCAACTGTACTGTACTAACTGAAGTCTGACTTGCCGAATATTCGACTTGGGGCCCATTATAATAGTGATGTGCCAACTCGCAAGAAACAACAGTCGATCTAACAGGAGATAAAATTCACGTAACTCGACCTCAAACTACGTAGCTCGTACTGAATGGAAGAGTGTTTTTTTTATAATTTTTACCAAGTTATTCCCTTAGCTAGTTAAAAAAAGGAACAAAAATCATATTATTATCTGTATCAATTCTTTATACTTCGAAGTCGAGTCGGAGAGAATTCAACTCGATTTGGCGAACCAAAAGTTAAACCCAACATGGGTTAACTCGAGTCGACCATCACTACATTATAAACCAAATATATGAAGTGCGCGTTGACTTCAACAATGGCAAATCATCGATCTTCAAACGCCAGCTACTTATTTTAATAATAATCGAATGTGAATCAGAAAATAACACTTTATAAATAAATAATTACTAAGTAGTAAATAATAATTACTAAATAATATAATTACAACAACTTTATATAACTTATAACGAATTCTTATCACTTTCATTCAGTTCCCTTCCTATGGATTCCCAAGTCTCAGTTTTTAGTACAATATTTTTGTATTGTGTATGGCCCATTTCATACAAAAACCTGTAGCCCCGAACAATTTCGATCAATTTTTCCACTTTTTCTATGTTTTTAAATGTATTTCTTTCCATTTTTGGTTAATATAATATATATTCACAAAGAAGGCGTCGTGTCAAGGCGCCGTCGACGTCGAGCTCGGCGGCGCTCGGCGCCCGCGGGTTCGGCTCTCTGTGAGACATACTGACTAGGGATACCCGATTTGAATTGATATTTTAGAAGATCAATTCACAGTCATACGGTCTAACAATTTTATTAATCGATCCAAGGGAATGCGAGGAAGATTGAAGCTTATAAAAATCGCACGGCTTTGCATACCTATGGACAGGAGAGGACAGAATAACCACAACAAATTAATATGCCTATAATTTACTTATACTGATAAATTTTATTACTCGAGATTAGTTTCGAGTCACTTTAAAAGCGGTAATTTATGAAATACTAGTAATCTGCCTTGGCTTCACCCGGGTAGCGGTTTCAGAATATAGGGGAAATACATACATACATTGCTTTACATTCTTAGATATAAGTATAAAAATCAAAAATGTATCCCACGGGAATCGTACATATTTCCTGGATAAAAAGTAGCATAAGCTCTATTCCAGACTACTACTATTAATTTCGGTACCAAATTCATACATATCAGTTCAACCGTTTTCTTTCTCATTTATAATATTAAAGTAAAGATTATGGTTTTGTCCGAATGAAAACTTTTGAAAATATCATGGCCAAGCTTCTATTCCAAAAGAAGGTCTGGATAACATTTCTAAACAGTACACGAAGGAACCATTGCTTAATAGACAATTTGATTTAATATATAGCTTATATGGCTATCTGGCCAGATTTAAGCTGTTTGGCATTGAAGAAACTGACGATTGTTGCAACATCGGTCCCTTTAGAACGGCTGTTCTAAAGCTAAGTAGCTAGGGAGCTAGCCCAAGCTAGGGATACACTAACGGATAGCCGTAAAAGATCCAGTGCAGCTGTCAAAATTATAACTTTGAAGAGCTTAAATGTTGGTTGTTGGAATTTGTAATAACATCCAATGATAATACAATACAATAAATATAGCATTAGCGGTCGAAAAGTGAAGCCTAGAAAAGCGTCCTAATAGAACGCTTTTTCTATAGCTACGTCACGTGTTTACATTTACGCTTAAGTGACAAACACTAGCTGTCATTTTTTATTATTATTTAAATTACGTTATGCTTTTTCATCGCGTGAATGTTCCTGTCACTGCTTTGAAACACTTGGCTCTTGGCTCGATAATTTTGTAAGAGTATAAATAGCATTTGTAACACATGTTTTATAATTTTTAAAACACAACTTCGAGAGCTTCAAATGGTAATAGGCATAGGTAATAGATAATGTTAATATAAATAGTTTTGCATGGATATTATTTTATAATATATTTTTCGCTTTCCTTTATTTTTTATAATAAAATATGATCTTCTGAAATCAAATAAGATCGATTCAATGTAATATTAAATCGTGAATCGATAGACGAGGTTACAATCCAGCATATCGATTCAAAACAACAAATCAGGCATCCCTAATACTGACTGCCGGTCGGCGTCGCGTCGCCGTCCCGAGTCTACACATTTGCTGTTGCTGTTGGCGCTGCCGGCTGCCGGCGAGTTGAACATAACATAAATAAAGACATAACAGAACAGACGTTAGTACGTGGAGTACGTTGCAGGTGTCAGTCGCTTGTAGATATATGTATATTATTCATGTCTCGAAATAGTTAATCGTACGTGATTTATTGTTTAATGCAACAATGAATAAAATAGAAGATATCATCGCTAAGCCCATCCAAAAAATACTAGTGTTTTTTGTGAATGGAAAGAAGGTAAGACAATATGATGACTTTTTCTTTATCTAAATTAAATCTTGCTTATATATCAAGAATGATTGTACGGAATGGAAGTTAGGCTTCAACTATATTTGTTTCTTTTATATTTTATTATGTATATTATAACAATATCCATACTTATCTTAATATGAGCAACATACAACACAAACAAGTAATTAAGCTCAAGATTTTATGTTAAACTAGCTGTTCCCATGACTTCGTCCGCGTAGAAGTAATAAAAGTTTTTAAGTTGACTTAACATATTCTTTATTCCTCGAATTGGTTTTCGCTATATTGAGTAAAAGAATAGAAACCAACCAAAACCAAATTCACAATAATTATTTTATTATATCTATCAGAGTATTCTTATTATAGAACGTACGTATGCTGCGTGACCCATTTGTAATATTTTCGGTCTCCTTCCCTCTCGGTGACCACCCATAGTATATTCCATGACTCCTCTCGCCTAGTTTTCATGTTCATAAATATGGTTTTAAATATTTTTTTCAAACAGGAGATTAAATACTAAGCACCACCTCCGCCACCACCACCATTACATCACCATCACAACCATCATCACCCCTAACGAAAATCATCCAACGCGGCTTAAAATGCTTTCATTTCAATAAGCATGTAGCTGACGCATGTTGCATGTTGTGCACATTGATCTAGCGAACGAACAAATATCGTCTAGCGCGGCTAAAAAAGTTTTTACTTAATCAATGAAGTACGCAAGCAAAATGTTTTTATTATTTTACTGCTTAGCAAACCATTGTGACTTTGCAAGTAGCGCGCGGCGCTTTCGACACGGCGACGCGGTATCTTAATTCTTTCGCTATAATTAATTTAGCCTATGTTATTCCTTACAATATTACGTATTATCCAGCAAAAGTCCCATAAAAATCGGTTCAGTCGTTTCAGATTACCCGGAACATCCGGACAGACAAACAAAAATTTTAAAAATTGTATTTTGTTATGAGTACCGTATATACATCATATGTATTGAGTAGGGAAATTTTATTCTGATATTACACACAGACAGATCAATTTTATTTATGTGTTTATATGATTTACATTGTGTGGTATAATTACGTTGTAATGTCGCAAATGTCAGATAAATTGAACTTTGTTGCGAGCTTATCAGGCTTAAAGTCGTATGTAGTATTTATTATTTGACCAACTTCTTTAGAGAAGGAAAGAGAACTTTTCTCTTTATGTCTGCGCGAAAATTTACTTTTAAAATATCTTTACATATCTGTATGAAACTCGCAGCGAAACTTTGCAGCTCGCCTAATCTACTGTGTGTGTAGTGTGTAGTGGCATCATTACCAATGGACATCCGAAAAACTCGGAAGAGGTACATACAGTCGTAGGATTATCATCATTTATCACATCATCATACTAGCTATGACACTTCAAGGAAGAATACGAATTTAATGATATAATCACATTTCAAAATAGATCAAGCCGTTAACGCTACAAAAGGTCCATTAAAACGGTCATACCATACGTACATACATGCGAAAAACAAGCCGCGAGCCGCAAATCTTCAAAAGTAACGTGACGAACCGAAATATTAATATCTTTTTGGTACAAGCTGGCTCTACAACGACATGTCTTCAATATCCATTATATTTTACTGAAAGCAAATTGAGCCCATTGTCAGTAAGTAGTATTTTACTTGTACGTCTAGGATTGTACTGAAAAAGAACTTCACGCTTATTATTGAAAAATAAATGCAATTAGGAAGTTAGAAAACAAAATATGTGTGAAGACACGTTTATCAACATCCAAAAGGATTAAGCATGCTATTTTAGAATGATTTTTATATTTTAATATTAGTATATTATTATTAAAATAATAATCTCAGCGTCTTATGGATTTAAAAACAACCGCTTATATTAAGTGAAACTGCTACCTATATAGGCCTATATAGGGGGTGTATTAGGATTTTTCTGTCACCAAAAAGTGTTACGGCCGCGTAGGTAGTTTTTTTATGGTTGTTAATTCGTAGTTCCGCTCCAGATTTACCGATTTCATGATTTTTTTATTCGACATGTAGTGCTTGTCATGTGGCCAATTTTTTTCATCAAAAACTTGGTAGGATTTGATTCATTCTTAACAATGCGTACCAAAATGTCAGTTAAAAATAGGACAATTTTGCTTTCTCGCTTACATAGGCTAAACTATAAGACTTACATTTAAATGATGTATGAAAGAATTGTAGCTCTTTAAATGACATATCTATCTTGGTTAATTCACAATAACTTTTTTCTCTTAAAAAACATCAATTAAAACGCATACGCTACTTACTACGCTATTATTCGTGTTCGATATTAATCCATTTAAATGTGTTAATTAAGAGAGAGAGAGAGAGTAGCATACAAAATAGTACAAACTATAATAACGAGTCTCTTAAATTTCATAAAGAAACATTAAATTGATATACAAAATTAACGTATTGTAAAAGAATTGTATAATTTTATACAAAGTGTGGCCTCCTCTGTTGTTGGAAGTTGTTGGCACCGATTGTTAATAGAATCAATGAGTCTGTTTATACTACCAATTGGATTTTGTCGAAAACTCTATTCAAATTATTGGTGAAATTAAATCATAACATATTTCAATTAGCGCAGACAACACATTTAAATTAGAATAAAAGCATAAATAAAATATGCGCTCACGCCCGTAACCCAAAGGGGTAGGCAGAGATCAAGTATTTCCATTTGGCGCGATCCTGGCATACCTCTCTCGCTTCTTCCACATTCATACATCTGAATTCGCTTTTAATTTGACAAGAAAGACAAAATTTTATGAAAAGTTTTTTTTCAACCAGCCAGTACGTCAATTGGAACAAAAAGGCTACATACTAACCTACTTTTGATACGAAAAGATAGAATTCTTGATTAATATAACTTGTAGAATTTATATTATGATTTATTGAATATGTTATGTATATGTTACTGCATTAAACAGTCTAAGCAACTGCATGTTGCTTAGACTGTTTAATGCAGTAACAAGGTAACACAACGTAACGCACGTAACTACACTACTAGTATACGTATTCATAGCCTTTAAAACAAACGTATTGTTTTCAAAGTAGTGATTGATTTTTTTATGGTTAGTATACATGTAGCGGTTTAGAGGCTTACAAAATATGAATTTATTGAAAATAATAATATGATAATAAATAATAATAATAAATGATATGAACTAAATAAGAGAAAAGCAAAAGCAACGTCGATATTCCAATTAATATTAATGTTGAAGATATTGACAATATTTATGATTATCCTGTTTATATCGGTGTCGAGATAAATATTACAATGATGTTGACATCAATACAGTGTGACATCCGAGTGACGAAGGACTCAGTAGTAGATATCTTTTACATATGAACAATGTAGGCTAGTTCTAAGCTAGCTAAGTTTCTCCTAGGATATGGTTCAAGACAAAAGTAGAATGGCGTATTCGAACCCAAGACCATGCTCTGCGTGTTTCGCTTAAGTTAACCGTAAGGCTATTGGCGTTGCGACGATTTAAGGGTTTTAGGAATTAAAAAAGCTTTGCGTTTAGTTAGACTCCAAAACGAATTCGATGAGATTTTACCCCTGAAGTATCTACTGCCATAATCGAATGACGCACGCATGGCAACTTGTTACAATCTTTTGCTATACGGACAATAAACATAGACTCAAATAGCTTCGTTAGAATTGTAGTAGCACATGAGTTCTAAGGAATACTTTACTTATTTTTTCAGGTTGTTGAAAACTCGCCGGATCCGGAATGGACTTTGCTGTGGTATTTACGCAAAAAGCTTTACTTAACTGGTACAAAATATGGATGTGGCGAAGGCGGTTGTGGCGCATGCACTGTTATGGTGTCTCGGTATTTACGGAATGAAGACCAAGTCAAGTATCCTTTTAGTTTTATCACACTGTAGTTTAGTTATTATGCAGACGCTTTTTGAATCTGTATTTCTGTTCATGTAAATAATATTTGTTTCCTTAATATTCATCCAGACATTATGCTGTGAACGCATGTTTAACACCGGTTTGCGCCATGCATGGATTGGCCGTTACTACAGTTGAAGGAATTGGTTCTACTCAAAATCGACTTCATCCTGTTCAGGAAAGAATAGCGAAAGGTCACGGATCCCAGTGCGGCTTTTGTACTCCCGGTATCGTTATGTCAATGTACGCATTGCTAAGAAATAAAATCAAAATAGACTACAATGATCTTGAAACCGCATTACAAGGGAATCTTTGCAGATGTACTGGATACAGACCTATAATAGAAGGCTTTAAAACTTTCATTGAAGGATGGGAACAAAATTATGTTAAAAATACGGAAGGTTTGTGTGCTATGGGTAAAGATTGTTGCAAAATTAAAACAAACGAGCAGAAAGAGAATCAATTTCTATTCAATAAATCAGAATTTAAGCCATATAGTCCGTCACAGGAAGTAATATTTCCTCCAGAACTGAAAATTAAAGACGATTATAGGCAACACAATTTATTATTTAAAGGAGAAAATGTAATATGGATACGACCAAAGTCTTTAAAGGATCTTCTATTGTTAAAAAAAGAATATCCTCTCAGTAAAATTATTGCCGGAAATACAGAAGTAGGAATTGAGGTACAGTTTAAAAATAAAAAATATCCCATTTTAATATCTCCAATGATTATAAAGGACATGAATGTTTGTGTCATCTCGGAGTCTGGTGTAAAAATAGGCGCAGCTGTTTCATTAACTGAAACAATTAATTTCTTACGTGAAGAAATCGCAAAAAATAAAGAAAGCGCCAAAATTATCGAAGCAATACGAGATATGCTGCATTGGTTTGCCGGTAATCAAATTAGAAACGTTGCTACTGTTGTAGGCAATGTAATAACAGCAAGCCCCATATCCGATTTGAATCCTATATTTTTAGCGAGTTCCTCAAAACTTTATGTTACAAGCTATTTAAGAGGAGACAGAGAAATACTTATTGACGCTAACTTCTTTAAAAGTTACCGAAAAGTCGCACTGGAGGAGGATGAAGTTGTAACGTCTATTGAAATTCCATTCACTAAACAAAGACAATTCTTCAAGGCATATAAACAAGCAAGAAGAAGGGACGATGATATATCTATTGTAACAGCAGCTTTTAATGTTACTCTCGAAGAACAATATAATGTGATTAAAGAAGCTAAATTATGTTTTGGTGGTATGGCACCAACAACTATATGTGCAACTAAATCCTCGCAGAAAATTGTGGGTATGCAATGGAGTAAAAAATTATTAAAAGTAGTTTTTGAAATACTAAGTGAGGAGTTGGAGTTGGACAGCTCTGCACCAGGTGGTATGGCCGAGTACCGCAAATCACTATGCCTAAGTTTATTTTTCCGGTTTTATCTTTATGTTAATCAGAACCTGATTAGTAACGGTCTTAACCCATCGGAGACTGAAATTTGTGGTGTACAGGAAATAAGATCCGAAGAGCCGAAAAGTTCACAATGTTTTGAAATTAAAAATAATGATAGAAAGTCATACGACACCGTAGGTCAGCCAATTCCTCATACCTCAGCTCTAACGCAAGCTACGGGTGAAGCTATTTATTGTGATGACGTGCCCACCATTGAAGGGGAATTGTATTTGACTTTAATTTTCAGTGACAAACCTTATGCAAAAATTAAGTCCGTAGACCCTAGTAAGGCTTTATTAGTACCTGACGTGGTATCCTTTATTTCTGCAATCGATTTACCTGACGAATGTAATAAAATGGGTTCCATATTTAAGGATGAAGAGATATTTTCAAGTCAAATTGTTACAAGTAGAGCTTGTGTAATTGGTGCTATTGTTGCTAAATCGGAAAGTGCGGCGAGAAAAGCAAAGTTTTTAGTATCAGTGACATACGAATGTCTCGAACCAATGATTATAACCATTGAAGATGCAATAAAACACCAATCTTTCTTTCCTGGTTATCCTAGAAAATTGAGAAACGGAAATACTCAGGAGGCTTTTGAAAATGCGAAATATGTTCAGGAAGGATACATTAGAAGTGCGGCTCAAGAACATTTTTACTTGGAAACAATGTCAGCATTTGCAGTGAGGAAAGAAGATGAGTTAGAAATTATAGCAACTACTCAAAATCCAGCCGAAATAGCGGTAAGGGATCCACTTCTAAGACAAGTGTTGTTTTTAAGTTCCAATAGTCCCTAAACTTTAGGGAAGCTTTTTCTCATTTAGTTACTTCTTCGCGGAGGTACAACTTACACGCATTTCCAACATTTATTACATCAAATTACTTAATTCAAAAAATATATGGTATTTTATTAATTTAGTTTATTTATAAAAGAAAGGGCCGTCTCCTATCTTAAGCCACACGAGGCGCCGTTGTATTATTGTACAAAGAATTAGGCATAAAATTATAAAACATTTACTTTATTTTGTTACAGCACATAGTATCTGAAACACTACGCATACCAAATCATAAAGTTGTCGCTAAAGTGAAGAGAGTTGGCGGTGGATTTGGTGGCAAAGAAACTAGAGCTGCTGTGTTAGCTGTCCCTGTTGCAGTAGCCGCTTATAAATTGAAAAAGCCTGTAAGGGCTGTTTTAGATAGGGATGAAGATATGCAAGTCACAGGTTACAGGCATCCAATTTTAACAAAATATAAAGTAGCTTTCAATGATGATGGAAAAATCATTGGTGTTATATTCAATGTTTATGCCAATGCTGGGAATTGTATGGATATATCATGCTCAGTAAGTGTATTTTTTTAATAATTTCTGTCTGTTTTGAGTTTTTTATTTAATTATATTTTGATTTTATAAATTACATACAAATTAACTTTTTCAGATGATCGAGAGAGTGTTATGCCATTTGGACAATTGTTACGTTATACCAAATATTGAAATCAATGCGTATTTGTGTAAAACTAATTTACCGTCCAATACGGCTTTTCGGGGATTTGGAGCACCAAAAGCAATGCTTGCAGCAGAGTGTATGGTAAGAGATGTGGCTGCAACGTTAAAGAAAAGTTACGAAGAAATTGTAAGCATTAATATGTATGAGGAAGGCGATCTCACTCATTTTAATCAAGCACTTACTTATTGTACCTTATCTAAATGTTGGAACGAATGTATTGAATCTTCGAATTATTGGAATCGAAAGGCTGCAGTTGCGGAATTTAACAGGTATTGCAGGATTCATTTTACACAATTAACCAGTTAAATAGTATAGTAGTAAATAATAAGGAAATCAAATTAAACATATGTATTTTTATTGGAGTTTACTCCTGAAGAATCGATTTTCATATGTAAAAGTCAAACTAAGCGTTACACAAAAAGCGCAACGGAAACGGATCTCAGGCGCAACCTATTTTGCGCTTTCCCCAGTAAAGGGTATACACGGCGGGACGCAACTGCTGACTTGAATGAGTTTGACTAGTAGAATTTGTATTTAAAGTGTTATTTGTTAAATATTAAATGGCGGCCACATTTGATTTACTATATCTATTTAATAATGTTCGATAATAAAATTATTAAAACTATCGTGAGACATTATCAATAAACTTTTTATGAAACGGCTTTACTCACGTTCGCGGTTTTCTCGGTGTTTTGTACCGACAAGTTTCGGACCTGTCGGAGGTCCTTCTTCAGGGTGAGCGGTATTAATTCGCGGTCGCGGCCCGCCTCGCACTAGTGCTGAAGAAGGACCTCCGACAGGTCCGAAACTTGTCGGTACAAAACACCGAGAAAAACGCAAACGTGAGTAAAGCCGTTTCATAAAAAGTTTAATGTTCGATAATTATTAATAATTTTAAATTAACTACAATTACCGTAAACATACACATGTTTATATGTACAGTATAGCGCCTATATCAGAGTATACTTCCTAATTTATATATTTTCATGTATTTCGACGTATTCATTGTATAATTGATATAAATAAATGTATCATGCATGCTAAGTAATGTAAAAAATTACCCCCATCTACTAATATGTCAATTTTAAAATCGTCCATAAGGAGTGTACTCCAGCCGTCCGTCGGAGCTGACACACACTTTTTTATTTGCAGATCTAATAGATGGAAAAAGAGAGGGATTTCTTTAGTTCCTACAAAATATGGAATTTCGTTTCAAACTGATCTTTTAATGCAGGGAGGCGCTTTACTTCTTGTTTACACTGATGGATCGGTTCTTTTGTCTATTGGCGGAATTGAAATGGGACAAGGCCTTTTCACAAAAATGACCCAAGTTGCCTCAAAAGCGTTGGGAATCGATATTAGCAAAATATACATAAGTGAAATGGCTACCGACAAAGTGCCGAATAGTTCGCCAACAGCCGCCAGTATAAGTTCAGATTTATATGGTATGGCAGTTATTGATGCCTGTAATACAATAAGCCAACGACTGGAACCATACAGAAATCTAAACACTGATGGTAAATGGGAGGATTGGGTGTCGGCGGCTCATGTAGACAGAATAAGTTTATCTGCAACTGGATTTTATGCTTCTCCAAAAATAAAATATGATCGAAACAAAAATTCCGGTGACCTATTCGAATATTTCACATATGGTGTTGCTTGCTCTGAAGTTTTAGTAGACTGTTTAACTGGCGATCATCAGGTATTAAGAACTGACATAGTTATGGATGTCGGTGAGAGTTTAAACCCTGCAATTGATATTGGTCAGATCGAAGGCGCTTTTATGCAAGGATACGGATTCTTTACCATGGAAGAAATGTTATTTGCTCCTAACGGGGAGGTGCTAACTCGGGGCCCTGGGACTTATAAAATTCCCGGTTTTTCTGATATACCCAAAGAGTTTAATGTTTCCCTATTGAAGGGTGCGCCAAATCCGAGAGCTGTTTATTCATCGAAGGTAACTAATATTTTATGAGCTAAATTAATTTTTGTACTTACTTTTACATGACGACTAGCTACAACAGGGTAGTAAATAGTTTGTTAGTTATTTGTCTACAGTAATATAAAATATACATATGTCGTAAATGTCCGATACCTTACATTTAAGAAACCCCGCATTGTCTATTTTTGTCGATTAGTTATTTGATAATTATTAATATATTGCACACTCTGTGTGCTTTATCTACGCTTTATCACACTAAGTGTGATTTATAGAGCGGCGCAACACATAACATTACTAACAAGGCAAAAAGGGCAAGTGTTGGCGCAAGACATTTTCAGGTTTAAAAATTCTATGTGCCTATATTTATATTGATCGTGCAGCTAGTACTTGACTAAAAACCTGTTTTGCCGTGATGTATATAGCCGTGGACAGACTTGTTATGACTCAACGGGTGAAGATTTATATTTGAGGCGAGACTGATATGTAATGTTTAATTTGACACAGTTAAATAATATTCATAGGCCGTTGGCGAACCGCCACTGTTCTTGGCAGCTTCAGTTTTCTTCGCTATCAAGGAAGCTATTAAGGCAGCACGTGAAGAACAGGGAATATCCTCGGAATTCGTTTTAGAGGCACCTGCTACGTGTGCGCGAATCAGAATGGCGTGTGAAGACAAAATAACTCAGCAGGTATTTATTGTTTTAAGTTCAATCATTAAAAAAAAGAAAGGGAATGCGATGCAGATGTATTGTTAAAAAAGTGGGTCGAATTACAATTACGATTGCATATTAATTAACGTAAACTGAATTTAATACTATTATATTTGGGACGAGAAATTATTGCGGTGATGTGACATTGTTGTATGATTCAAACTACGAACTTAAAATGATGTCGTCGCTTTGCTATGGATTAGTATCAAGAAGTCTAGCTGCCCGTTAGTAGTGCGTCGGTTGTGTTAGTTTTGTAAATAATCGCTTTTTTACCTAGAGCGATATTAGTTGTTCTATAAAAAAATAAGCGACCAAATGCGTCTTGTTTTCTATTCAAGTTTACAAGGGACAGATTTCATTCAAAGTATTAACTATTTTTTATAAAAGCGTTGAACCTTTATGTATCTACCATTCGACGCAAAAAGTTGATAAGATAGTGTCAACTTGTTTTGTTTCAGGTCAAGTCAACTATAAAATCGGGTGGTCAGCCTTGGAATGTTTTGGTGTAACACACTTTTATGTAACTAACGTTGGTGCTGTGTCGGTGCTGTTCATTCACATTTTACTTACTTATCATAATCCTTATGGTGTATTCAAATTATGAAATATATTTTTAAGTGATAATATATCAGAATCACGTCTCGTGCCGTGTTATTGGCAGATATGTTCTATTCTACAATAAAAAAGCCAAAACCTGTGCTATTATGCAGGCTAAGCTTAATTATAGGACAGACCAAAGATTAAATGCATTCTTATGAAATTGACCTCGAATGAAATCTTAATATCTACTCCCAACCAAACCTAAAACTTAATACTCGAATAAAATTACTACTTACAGATAAACGAATAATTTTAAACGTTATCAAGCCTGGATTGGATCTGTATAAGTTCAAATGTAGATTTTTAAACGGTTGTTTTTGATATGTAAAAGTAGTAAATATTAAGTAAAAAACTTATACATACACGTCACGCTGAGGTTGTTAAAATATTAACGGTTATAGATTAGCAGATTCAAATCTGAAGATCACATATAAGGTTTTCTAAAGTTGTTTTGATAAAATATCTTCGTCGGGACCACTAATGCGGGACTGGAACACAGGTCTCGTTAGTTAAGCTCCGGGGTGCTAACCGGTTGAGCAACTTAAATTCGTACTTTATCTTAAACTGAGATTGTAAGGTTGTGTTATACTGTTATTTTTACATCGATATCTCCTCATGTTTTGGTTTGTTTTTTTTTATGAATTAGTAATAGTCAGCTACTATATGTATATGTGTTATTTGTTTGCTGCTGTCGCCGATATTCTATGATCCAACTGGAGAGATCTATCATTCATAGTGTAGTGTAGTGTAGTGGTTGTGTGCAACATGTCTGCTGTACTCGTAGAGCTTATGTTGTATATTTATATGTTTATAATTGTTATATTTATGTGTCTCATTATGTTTTATGGCGTAGAGAACATAAACTGAATCAATAATGCGATAAACAACTATCAGAAGTTACTGTTTACTTATTAAAGATAACTTTGTTTGTATATATATTTTTTTTGGTTAATGTACCAGTTATCTAAAATAAAAAATCTTATTGATAAAATTATGTTTAATTTGATGAGCCTTTATTCCTTTTCGTTTTTGAAACGACCTTCAAGAGGTCAAAAGTAGACCCTTATTCGGATCGGACGTTAATATATGTATATTATTGCGACATGATTTGTTCTTCTAATCATAGTTATGTACCAGAAAAGTACAAAGATACAAGCTGCCGCTGATCTAACAAAATAACTTTGGATGTAATTGGTACAGCGTAACTAGTATTACATAATATTTTTTGAGGTAGACAAATGTTACTTGAATCTGCACTCATAGTCCGAATTATGGGTATACATATATAAATATTAAATAAAACCCGTTGATAAGAGTTGCCTAGTTATGCAGGTACTTGTAAGTATAATTTTATACCTTAAATAATATTTAAATTCCTTTACCGATTGTAAGAAAGATTAATTTTCTAGTTATAAACATTGCATAATCGTAGAATGTAAGAAATAAATATACTGTAAAATCAAGAGAGTAAAACGTTTATCTCATATTATACATATAATATTCACAGTCCATGTGTTTTCTAGATATTGGTAAGTCGATCATGCAAGTAATGTGCGCGCGCGCACTCGAATCATGTTATCAAATTACTCGATCGTCCCTCTCTCAGCTCAGTCAGTATCTATCGGACATTTGAGTAAGTCGGACGACATTGTCGAAATTGTGAATAACCTTAAAGTTTTATACCTAATTTGATTTGAACGAAGACAATGGGACAGCTCAATGCTGAAGAAGAAAGTGAAGTGTGCACAGAATTAGTTTTTTACGTTAACGGAAAGAAAGTAAGTATATTCTCAACTGAATAATTATATAAATAGCTAATTGTGACAAAGAAAGCGATAAGTTAACGATTTATTTGCGTGTTGATTTTGAGGCATGATGTACTGTGTTTTGAATATTCTCTAGTATTGTGAAATGATCGACTTCGCTCTGCTTCCTCTCGCTTGCAGCACTACGGAATGAAATTGACCAATTTCTGTAATAAACATAGACTACAAATGTTTGCACATAAAAATATTTTGATATACAAAATCCGGCCTAACGGGCTGATTGAAGCAGAAACTAATATCTATAATAATCTTAAAACAGGTTTACGTCAGCTAGCAGTGTGTGGTTTATACATGGATTCGGAATTAAACATTCAGGTGGTTTCGTCAACGTATTATTTTGTAGATTTATAAACAAAGATGTTTTAGATATGTTAGTATTTTTATTTTTTTACTATTTCCGCGGCCAGCGGACGAATATTTGACGCAAAAAATTATCAAATGATATAGGTAGCCAATGTTAATTGTGATTAACATTTTTCTGCTGGTGAAAGATTTAATAAAATCGGTTCAGTAGTTTCACACTTTATTCATTATAAATTAAAAAAAATATCTAAGGTAGGTAGGTAGAAATAGGAAGGTAAGTTCAACACAAATCAGTGTATTTTCGTTTTCTTCGACACGACAGTTGAGGCTTTCACAACACCAAATTTCGTATTCTAATTTTAATTTTCAAAAACGACAGATTTTTGTTGTACTACCTTGGGGCGGTTGGGGTGAAAGGCTCCAAAATATTTAAATATTAATACACATATGATATACCGGGAGCGGTCTCATGATGATAAATCATACTTCGCATGTAATGCAGGATTTTGATATATACGATTATGTGCGACGGCGCTCGTGGCTGAGATATCTACGTTCCCAGGGAGCACCTTCAAAGAGCGCGGCTGCTGTGTTCCTGTGGTTGTACAGACTTCAAAGATCTAGGTATTCAGCATATTGTCAGCTATAAAAGTAGGTATCAAATAGTTACGGATACTCTATAGAATTTTTTTATACATACATATTAGGAATTTTCAATTAATTAGAAAATTTACTGACCTTACTTTTTCCACTTAAACTAAGCTTAAGCTTGTGGCAGCAAATGGTTTATCAATAGGACGAACGGCGATGTCAAACCCACGACCTAATGTTTTGTAGTCCATATACTTATTTATTAGGCTATTTGCGATTCGACAGTAACCGATACTTACAATTTAGCATTTGACTAGGACATTTGACTACTCTTATTTTAAACTGATAGCATTTTGTTACTGACCAAATTGTGAACTAAAACTTAAAAAAATAATGACGCAAACAAAATATCAATTTGACCTCGACAGTTTATAAACTGTAAAGAAATGACACGGCGAATTGTGAATGACTCGAATTTACCTATGCCTAGTCCAATTATGAACTGACAAAGTGCACAGTCGATCGATAACATAATGCGTTGCACCAGTACCTAACATTTGTGATCTATTTCATAAGAACCTATTAAAGTCGAGTGACGTGTATAAAATTTATCTAGTATACGCGAGACTCGAATCGAGACGACAAAGCTGGATGTACAGAGAGATCTCTTATATTCTCTATTTTTAGTTTGATAGACATTAAACACGATGTTTGTTAACACAAAGTGATATGTGTTGTAGGTGACACTAGTAACAAGTGAGAATGTTTCATCACTATCTGCGTCGTTTTCTTACAATTTGAATGATTAAATAAGAGCGTTGTTTGCTGCGGCTGGCGGCGCTGACCCGTGCCCTTCTTATTACATTACGTACTTTATTTGTCGCAAGCGAGCCCCTTATCATTAAAGTTAATAACATATGAATCTATTGTATACTAACATTTTCAATTGTACTTTAATTCGATGCCACCATATAGTGTTTCGCTAACAGCTGTTACGCGACGGTTTGAATATTTTACAATTAATTAAAAGCGTATTTTATTTAGCTGTAATGGAACACATGTTTGCTGCGGCCAGGCCTAAGGAAACATTCTTGTATTACGATTAAAAAGCGTATAACTTACTACATAAAGGTACTTCTCATGTTATCATATAAAAATGGGAGAACATTACAAGAATATTAATATAAATATGTTATTATCACCATTGAATATTATTATCAATTTGTCTGCATGATGTAACAATTATGAAATATGCCTTGATAATAATCTTATCAAGGCATATTGCGTGTTATAGAATATAGGGCCAAAAAGCTAGCAAATTGCCATCAAGCTTACGGAAAAGTGCGTTTTTTTCATGGTCCCAAAGGTCTACAATTGCAAAATTCTTTTGAAGTTGAATTAGACCAGATTTATCAAAAAAACTTTTAGTACTTGCATAGTACCGATTTCTAATTGAAGCTAAGTTAAGTTTTCTAGTTTGTAGTGTGTATATTGAGTGCTATGTAATGCTATTTTTTATACAGCAATAAACTTTTGTTCAGTACCAATTTATAATATACAATCACAAATGTACAATCTCATTATTGTTTTTCTGTTTGTTATAGGTAATCGAATCAAATCCGGATCCACAATGGACGCTGTTATGGTACTTACGGAAGAAGCTCCGCCTCACCGGGACAAAGCTGGGCTGCGCGGAAGGCGGATGTGGGGCTTGTACAGTAATGGTTTCAAAATACAATCGTAAAGAAAAAAAAGTCACGTATCCTTTTTATCTAAAGTATAATATCTTCTAATATAAGATTGTGGCGCTTATTACTTTAGTGAAAAAGCTATTTTTTAAAGAAAGTTATTGAATTTAAAGTTTGGCAAATAATAATTAATATCATCAAAGTTAGTACGTATTGAAAATTCCGGTCTAAAGCGACAGCTATTACCGGTGAAGGTGAACATAACGAATGCAGTTTGCACTTAAAGATCAGGTTTAGGTATATTGAGAGGATTTGCAAATATGAGTACCATTATTGGCAGCGGACGGTAGTGATGAATTTAAATTTTTGAAATGACTTACAAGAGAAAGGCCATATTAGGAGTAAAGGGTAAATATATAGGCGTAGATGTATGACGAGAGGTGTGACAGGACCATGTCAAATGAACTCCCTAATGTCTAGCTCCCTTTGGTCGTGATATTTCATTTATTTGTAAAGGTCACTGCATAAATAACTACTTTTGACACACTTTTTGCCACTTCTTTCAGCAGCTTTTCACAATCTGACTGTGGTACTTGAAAAAATGGCATTAAAAATCTATACCATACTATTATTTGATTCTGTTTTTACTTCATTGAACATATTTAAAGAGTCCAGTTCTTCCTTAACTACTCATATCTACAGTCATTTAGCCATCAATGCGTGTTTGGCGCCAGTGTGCGCGATGCACGGTTTAGCCGTTACAACAGTTGAGGGAATTGGTTCGACAAAAACAAAGTTACATGCAGTTCAAGAAAGACTTGCTAAAGCTCATGGTTCCCAGTGTGGATTTTGTACACCCGGCATTGTCATGTCCATGTATGCCTTACTTAGAAGTTGTGAGAAAATAAAATATCCCGACATGGAAGTAGCCTTACAAGGCAACTTATGCAGATGCACCGGCTATCGTGCTATAATAGAAGGCTATAAAACTTTTATAGAAGACTGGGAAGCGAAACGTTTGGTTAATGGGACATGTCAAACTAACGGAGTTTGTGCAATGGGCGAGGCGTGCTGTAAAAATAAGACTGTATCATCTGAAGACGATAGCGAAACAAAATATATTTTCGATAAATCATCGTTCTTGCCATATGACTCTAGTCAAGAACCTATTTTTCCCCCGGAATTAAAGTTATTTCCATCATACGACGAACAATTTTTGATCTATCGAGGTATAAGCACAACGTGGTACAGACCAACGGAGTTAAATACACTATTAAAACTCAAAGAGCAATATCCTGAAGCGAAAATTGTAGTGGGCAATACAGAGGTCGGAGTTGAGGTAAAATTCAAACATCTCGTTTATCCTGTGATAATAATGCCCACTTGTGTACCTGAAATGAATTCTATAGAAGAATCTAATACAGGATTAATTGTAGGAGCAGCCGTGACACTTATGGATCTAGAAAACGTTTGCAATAAATATATTAACACATTGCCCAAGTACCAAACGAGGTCTTTAGTTACAATAAAAAACATGTTATACTGGTTTGCCGGTAAACAAATACGAAATGTAGCAGCTATAGGTGGAAACATTATGACAGGGAGTCCAATATCAGATCTAAACCCAATTTTAATGTCGATGAAGGTAAAATTAAACCTCCTGAGTAAACAGGGAGGGCGTCGATCTGTGTTAATGGATGAAACCTTTTTTACTGGTTATCGAAGAAATGTTGTTAAGCCGAATGAGCTACTAATGTCAATTGAAATTCCTTTCACAACAAAATATCAATACGTAAAGGCGTACAAGCAAGCTAAACGAAGAGAGGATGATATTTCCATTGTCACCGCGGCTATAAACGTGGAGTTCGAATCACACAGTGATATTATAAAGAATATTAATATAGCATTTGGTGGTATGGCACCAGTAACAAAAATAGCTACGAAATCGAGTCAGTCTTTGGTTGGTTTGAAATGGGACGAAGTGATGCTTGAAAAGGCCTACACATATCTTTTAGAAGAATTACCCTTAAATCCGTCAGCACCTGGTGGTAATATATTATATAGACGGGCTTTAACGATGAGTTTATTTTTAAAAGCTTATTTGGCAATCGGTAAACAAATTTCACAGGATTATTTACAAAATGATATTGTTGAGCCATACTACAGCAGTGGCGCTGAACAATTTCACGGTCAGGTACCAAAGAGCGCGCAATATTTCGAACTAGTTGGTGACAAGCAACTCAAGAGCGATGCCGTCGGTCGACCCATACCGCATATGTCAGCCTTAAAACAAGTCACCGGTGAGGCGATTTACTGCGACGATATGCCTTCTGTAGAAGGTGAATTGTATTTAGCATTTGTCCTGAGCACTAAAGCTCATGCTAAACTGAAATTAGTAGATCCGCAAAAAGCATTACAGGTACCTGGAGTTGTTGCGTTTTTCTCAGCTAAAGATTTGACAACTGAACAAAATACAATCGGTCCCATATTTCACGATGAGGAATTATTTGCTACGGAGAAAGTTATTAGTCAAGGACAGACGATTGGTGTCATAGTGGCGGAAGACCAAGCAACAGCTCAAGCCGCTGCGAGGAAAGTGCACATTGAATATGAGGAGCTACATCCAATAATTGTTACAATTGAAGATGCCATAAAACATAATTCTTTTTACAAGCAGTTCCCAAAAACTTTACGGAAGGGTGATGTGAAATCAGCTTTCGATGATCCAAATCATATTACTATAGAAGGAGAATGTAGAATGGGGGGCCAAGAACATTTTTATTTAGAAACACATGCAGCATTCGCTATACCAAAGAGGGAAGACGATGAACTAGAGATATTTTGCTCCAGTCAACATCCGTCAGAAATAGCGGTAAGATATACAATATAAAAAATACAGTCATAATTTTATCCCCCAGTAAAGTAGTTTACCCAAAGTAAAAACTTTGCAAAAGCAGGGCTCACGTTTGTGCGGCATCTCTTTTGTTTTAAGAAGAATAAAGTCCTAACGACAAGTATGTAGTTTTTGTAAGTGCTCCAATGCGTCCAATTTTAAGAACTCATAGCCGATCTGGGTATTGTTTTAGTGTAAAGTTAAACAATCTGTACCCACCGCAAGCCCCATCGACATTTTGCTATAAATATCACAATAGCATCGACCGTAAAACAGATTTATTATTATCTAAATAACTGAAACGTAAGTAATACAACAAGAAATCGATTTCAATTCGTGAAAATCCTGAATAATTCTGGAACCACTTATCGTTATCTCCTTGCCCTTCCCGCTTTATGTGGGATCGGCAGTTATGCCGATGTATAAGCCAGTTATGGTTTTCGACTTCCACGATCTATAATCCGTCATTTCAGTTGTCACTCCCTTCTTGATCTAGTCACCTTTCACGTTATCCATCAATTATTTCTTAGGCTTACCCCTACAGACATATCGCTGTACATTCATTTCGAAAACTCTTTTTGTCACATGCCATTCTTCCCTCCTCATAACATGCGAACCTTTTGCTCCTTAACATTTCCACTATCGGTGCTACTTTCAGGCTTCCTCTAATATACTCGTTTCATGCTTGATCCATTCGTGTTACTCCACAGATCCACTTATCGGATCGGGATAAATTTGAAATGGGACTGACCTGAAAACAAAAACTATCGATTGCAAAAAAACAGACCTTTTTTGAAGTCTGTTAAAAATAGATGGAATCTTCTATGTTTTTACCTATGAGAATAATTGGTATTATGTATTTATTTCCAGAAATTGGCTAGCCACGTTTTACACATCCCTATGAACAGACTTGTGGCTCGCGTAAAACGAATGGGCGGAGGATTTGGCGGCAAAGAGTCCAGAGGTATTCTGACATCTTTGCCCGTGGCATTTGCAGCTCACAAGCTCAACAGGCCGGTGCGATGTATGTTAGATCGCGATGAAGATATGCAAATGACCGGTACAAGGCATCCTTTCTTAATAAAATACAAGGTTGCCGCAACCAAAGAAGGCAAACTCATGGGAGCTATCGTCAATATTTACAATAATGGTGGATATTCAATTGATTTATCTGGACCAGTGAGTATTACTAGTACTAGGAACTAGTAACTAGTTACTAGTGTGTCGATTTATTTTAATACCGACAGAAATTGTAATAGCTTTTAGTTTTTAGCATGCAAAAAGGTTTTGAATACAAAGGAGGTAGAATAGTGTGTCGTATTACACATTTGAGAAAATTAAAATTAGCTCAAATCTTGTTGTTATATTAATATAGAATTACAATGTTCAATTCTGTGAAAGTATATAAAATGTTAAAAACTTATTAAGATGCCGTGCATTGATGATTAAATAGACAATGAAAAGACATTTGAATAAGAACATGTAGCCGTAACAGAGGACAGTGTTATGGGTCGATTTAATACATTTTTTTCTTCAACTTTATAGGTAGTGGAACGTGCCATGTTCCACTTTGAAAACGCTTATTACATTCCCAATGTAGAAGTAACAGGTCACATTTGTAAAACAAACCTACCTTCGAACACGGCGTTCAGAGGTTTCGGCGGGCCTCAAGGGATGTTCGGCGCCGAAAATATGTTAAGAGATGTAGCTCAAAAGTTAGAAAAGAATGTAGAAGAAGTGATGAAACTCAATTTATATCAAGAGAACTTAACAACTCATTACGGTCAGGTTCTCACACATTGTACTTTGCTAAGATGCTGGGAGGAGTGCGTAGACAAAAGCAACTTTGCAGAAAGAAAGAAGGCCGTAGAAAACTTCAACAAGTATGTTTTTATTGTTAAGTATAAGCAGTTAGTCCACTATTGCACAATAACTTATTTGTGGAAGTTTAGAAGCCGACGGTTACTAAGCTAATTACAAGTTGGTGAAATCGTTGATTAGTTAGATACACGAGTATTGTCAAAAAGATGGAACGTGATTTAAAAAAAATAATGTCTTATTATACTATTTATATTACATATCTTATGACTTATTATAAAATCATCTAAGGATCAAAAATGCCACATTGATTGAGTATTTATTTGAGGGATCTTAAAAGATAAAGACCAATTTTGTATTATCTCGCCGTCAGCTACCGGAAGCATCAATATACATATTTTTTATCCCCGAGATACTAAATCTCTGCGATGTCTTTATTGAGGCTCAGTGAAGTCGGGCAATTATCAATATCGAAGTTATTTTATTCTGATCTTTGTTATACTAAAGTGTGCTATACATATGTTCACGGTCGGTATCAGCCCATCTCCCCGTTCCCGGTTTCTTAGATCGCTTGGCAATCCGCATTCATTTGGCACGACATAAAAGTACGTTTTGATAATCGAGAAGACATATGAATGTCTATGAGAATGAATCATCTTCGTGATATTCATTTTGTCGTGAGTGTGATTTACTCAGAGTCGAATGTATTTTTATTACAGGCAACACCGGTGGAGGAAACGCGGTATGTCTATAATACCGACTAAATTCGGTATTGCGTTCACTGAAAAATTATTGAATCAAGCCGGAGCTCTACTCATTGTATACGTCGATGGCTCAGTCCTATTGTCGCACGGCGGTACAGAAATGGGTCAAGGCCTACACACGAAAATGATACAAGTGGCATCTCGAGCACTCGGTATAGACGTGTCCAAAATACACATAACTGAAACGTCCACCGATAAAGTACCGAACACGTCAGCAACCGCAGCTAGTGCAGGGTCGGATTTGAACGGGATGGCGGTGCTAGAGGCTTGCGAGAAGCTCATGAAACGACTTAAACCGTATAAAGAGAAAAATCCCAACGGCAGATGGGAAGACTGGGTCTCGGCAGCTTACGTAGACCGAGTCAGTTTATCAGCCACCGGGTTCCACGCAACGCCAGACATCGGTTTCGATTTTAAAAATAATTCAGGGAAGCCATTCAACTATTTCACTTACGGCGTTGCCTGCACCGAGGTGGAGGTGGACTGTCTCAGCGGCGACCATCAGGTGATCCGAACCGATATTGTGATGGATTTAGGTGAAAGTATTAATCCCGCTATAGATATCGGTCAGATCGAAGGTGCCTTCATACAGGGGTACGGTTTGTTCACCATGGAGGAATTGATATACTCACCGACGGGTACGCTGTACTCGCGCGGGCCCGGCGCTTATAAGATTCCGGGCTTTGGCGACATCCCGCTGGAGTTCAACGTGTCTCTGCTCAAGGGTGCACCGAACCCACGTGCTGTATACTCATCTAAGGTGAGTTAAAGAAATGCAATTTACGTTACAGGAGAGTTCTCCATTATAATTTCTGGTCGGATCCGCTCATTCTTGTAACAGCTGTTGTAGCTATAACACTGTTCTGGTCACAGTTTTAGTTCCTTGGGTAAAAGTTCCTTTTACATCAATTGAACACTTAATTTTTTTTATCAGTGACAGTATATTAAAAGTATACATTGGTGTATTTATAGGCTGTGGGTGAGCCGCCGTTATTCTTGGCGTGTTCCGCTTTCTTCGCGATCAAGGAGGCTATAAAGGCGGCGCGCGCGGACGCCGGCGCGTCACTAGACTTCAGACTGGACTCGCCCGCTACTTCGGCCCGGATACGCATGGCCTGCGAAGATCATATTACTAAGAAGGTATTTGTTTTAAGGTTATTTTTATAATATTTAAGGTAACTTTGTTTTGGAATTGAATATAATTAGTAATAGAAATATATACATACATGCCTATAGTTACATATCTCTCGTCAGGTCTACAGTGCTATAATTTAAGATTGAAACGATACAAATACTGACTTTCTCAATCATCATTCGTTTGCATTAGTCCACGGCTTGACATAGTCCATTCGCAATATGTCCTTCGTTTTCCGCATCCAAACTTTTGCCGCAGGCTTTGTGAAGTCAAATCCTCTTTCCCATTTCTAATAAGAAAATGACGACTGTAATTAGGCACTCGGCAGTCGAAACGCAGAATACCTACTTCACACCTGTTTTCGGTGAGGCCATGGTATTTGACCTGTTTAGCCGGCCCATTCGTGCAACAGATGTTGTTGCGGGGTCTACCAATGTTAAAATTATATTAATATTTCATTTCAGCTACCAGTACCGGATCCAGAAAGCTTCGTGCCTTGGAATGTTGTGCCATAAGTTGTGAAGCATAATTATACCTGACTGTTATTTTCATTTAAGAATTAAAACAGCTAAAATCATTTCATTTATTAAAAAAAATGGATTAAATTAAATTATTTGTTTTACAATCATTTATCCTATACATTATAGCAACCAACCAATAAAGCAATTTTTAAATACATATTTAGTACATTTAAATTCCCAGTCGATATTTATCGTGAACTAAGTACTGTATTGGTGTTCAATTATATCGCAGATTTGTTTTACTGTGGACCACCTTAGAATTATTATGTTAAAAGGCGTTACACACCTCCAGGCGTATAATCCGGGACCCAAAAGTGTAGACGAAGTTTTAAGTTGCCGATTGGCGCCTTCGTAAAATGCAACTGTTGTCAACTACATTACAAAATTATATTAAACCTAAAAATCAAATGAAATATAAAAGAAGACAGATTAAAAAATACGTTTTATAATTTAATTTAATTTTGATTAATATTTGTATTACAGTATATCTTTCAAAGGTCATTTGAGATTTAAATAATGAATATTCTTTGCTATTTGTTTATGTTTTTTTAAACACCGTCCTACAAATAAACATTTTTAAGACCTCGAAAGTATTTTTTATTAATGTTAAGCATACTTTTGGGGTATCGCCGACACGCTGGCATATGTATTCTCGGCAAAAATCGAGCTACACTTTTGAATGTTAAATTTGAATGGAATGCGGTATCTGGAGGTATATAAATCTATGGATTATATTATTATTTTACATAATTCCTAATCTAAGATGTTCATCCAACATAATATGCTAGAGGAATTACACCGCAATAATAAAACAATAATTTGATGTATGTGGATTTAAAAATACATAAACAGAGGAAGAAAAATCAGGTACAAGTAAACCTGTAATGCTTAAGGATAAAGGAATCTGGATTTAGACATTAAATGGCATGAATCTTCTAATCAAGCTTATTCTTTTCTTAGAAATCTCTAATGATAATAGTATAAGAGAAAGAGAGAAAGATGCAGTAAAAAAAGTTCACTTTGTAGGAACAAATAAATAAAATAAAAAGGAGTACCGCCACAACATAAATTGTTTATATTTCTTTTTAATTTAAAATTCATTTGCCCTCTCGCTTGATGCTTTTTTTGTAAATTCTTGTCAAATTCCTTAAATTAAAGAATATATTAATGTTGACGCTTCAACAAGTTAACAATATTTACAATCGCATTTCTCAAGGAGTATCAAGAGAAGGATGGCTAGTCATTATACTCATTTTTGATGATGTTTATTCTTTAGGCCACTGCAACAAAAACTCGTTTTGGCTCCAGTAATTTTGACTTCTTTTTTCATTAACAATTTTACATTTTTGAAACATTATTTCATTACTTTTAGTTCACTAACAATTTATTACATTTTTGGCCTTATTAAGATCATACAGGAGGATCTCTACATCAGACTAAATTCGTTTCACTTATCCGATTCTGACGAGCATCCGGATCCCGAGCTGGGACCTGGAAACAAAAAGCAACATTTACATACCAATGTATAAAAAATATGCACTCACACCCATAACTCAGACCGGTAGACAGAGATAATGGATTTCCATTGGCGCGATCCTGGCACACCTTTCTCGTTCTCTTTTCATCTACATCTAAACTTCTACGCATACATATATATCGCCCTTTAGTAAGCATCTAATCTGATCGACATAAGATCTCCGAGGGCGTCCCCTGCCAACACTGCCACTCACTTTTGCAACATAAACTTGTATCTCTTTTCATTTATCCTTTTAACATACCCGAACCACCGAAGCATAGCTTATCGATAGCTTTCCCAATTCTAGTCACAACATCCACATTGAAAAGTCAAAATGTTTGTGATATTAGAAAGGAAAGTAACAGACAAAAATATATATTCATATTTTTTTTTACTTTAGATATATTTACTTTAGATATATTTGTCTAGCGCGAATTATTCTGGTAAATAGATTCGAACCCCGTTTCGATGTATTACCTACCAGTCATAAGTTTTGCATTTATATTTGTTACATTTTTTAAAAAATATTTGTGTCGTTTTCTATGTTGCGTTCGTTCATTCAGCATCGATATATTTCAGCAAATTTTCATAAAATTTAAATGAACTATATTACCTTAACCTTATTCATGAATCACTTAATCTACTAGAGGGCATTATGAAAATTCGTTCAGTAATTTTTGAGTTTAACTGTCTGTATAGGGTTAGGGGTTTTATTTTACTCAGAACAAGTTTTATATTCTGTAATTAATAAATTACATAATTTGTGAATTATATATTCTAACAATACATGATGTAATTTGTTGTTGGGTGGCTAGCGTGAGTGTCCACGTGTGTATATAACCGTGAGTTCCGACTGCCGAAAACTTTCACATAAAACATATTGTCATCTCAGTTTTTCAAAGAGAAGGAGAGAGGGGAGGTAACAACATGGATTATGTGGGCACGGTGTAAGTGGGTGTATCATACCCGAACGGCTGGAGTATCGGGTGCGGCGGCGCGGCAGGCGAGGCGCGCGCGGCTGTCGCGTGGGGCTGTCCGAGTTGTACTCCGTCTCGGTGTCGGCGGGGCCGTTGCGCGCTCGGGACCCGCGGCCCTCTGTATACCTAGGCCTGGTCATAATTTGATAAATATGAGTTTCTTGAAATAGAAGAAGGTAGCAAACGAACAAGGGAATATACAGAAAAAACGGATTTTTCCCATTCATCCCCTTACTTGTTATATCCTCTTCACGAAAATCAGGTCACTTTCGATCATCTTCTGCGCGGCAAGCACAACAAAGGGTAAGACTGCACATCTCTCTCGATTGTTTTCTGCGCGGCGAGTACAACAAATAGTAGGACTTCACATCTCTCTCGATTGTCTTCTGCGCGTTGAGTACAAAAAGTAGGATCTCACCTCTCTCTCGATTGTCTTCTGCGGGGCGAGTATGGCGAGCGGCGGGAACGCGGCGAGTAGCGGCTGTTGGGCGAGTAGCGCACCGTGTCCGGTGAGTACCGGCTCTCCGGCGAGTACCGACTCTCCGGTGAGTACCGACTCTCAGGTGAGTAGCGTCGACTATTATATCTACAATATATCATATGATTTTAAAATGATGCCACACTCACGTCGAACTTAGTTACGAATCAATGACGTCATATAATCATACTGGTATATACTGGTACTTACTGGTATACATAGTACCATCCATAGCATGTATCCATTACTGTTACCAGGTGTGTTACTACACTTTCCTGACGAAAAGAGGCAGATTATATTACTAGGCGATGAATAGAAATTGGCAATTGCTTTCAAAAATATTGTGTGGGCCATATTGCCTGCGTGGAAATATGTATGGAAATTGATGGCTTCCCCAAACATCACTTTCCAGCCACATTCATCGCCAATGCTAGATCGTACGGTCCGTGTAAGGAAAAATGGCTTTATCCAATTCATGTAATAACCTCGGTGGATGTGGCGAGGGCAACCTGCCAAGGGGCGGTGGTCGTGGCAGCGGTGGTAACAGCGGCGGCGGCAGGAATGCGAGCGGCGGCAGTGGTGGCGGTATTACGCCACTGTCCACGCCGTCCAGTGGGGAAGACACTTCTGCAGGAATATATAATACACATAGAATACCCACGTGTCTATCTCATTCGCCGCGTTCGTTAATTTCTTGATACAATAATGCGTGTCTTTTTATTTATGGCAGAAGGTGGCATCACCTGATTTTAAGTGACCGCTACCCATAGACATCTGCAACTAATGAGTTGCGGATGCGTTGCCACCTTTAATAGACAGGAGGAGACAAACAGAAAATGGTTATTTACAATTCCTATACATCCCCTCCACCGTCAAGTTTTCTTCCCCTTCCCATCCTTTCCTTGTAAGAAAAGGGAGGTAAGGTTCGTGCAACAGATGTTGTTGCGGACTCTGCCTCTGTTATTGCGGACTCTACCACTGTTAAAACTGTTTCTTACGTGCGTGGGGTGAGGCTGCGCCGTCAGCGGTGCTGAGCGAGGCGAGCTTGCGGCGCAGCGCGGCGGCGTCATCCCTTGCCGCGTCGGCATCGCGTCGTGCCGCGCGCGCCTCTAACCACGCTGCGTGCACGCGCGCCTCCATCTCGCTCACCGCGGTGCGGCGCGTCGACTCAGCTTCAGCCAGCTCTAGACTTAACGCGTCGCATTTCTCTCTAAAAAAGACTAATACTTACAGGACTCCCACAATGATGAGAAGAGAGATCTTGGTCGATGAATGGGGGAAACTTACGTTCAGCATGGGAAGTTTGTTGGCTGAAACGCCGGCTGAGAAAGACAATTTTTACAGGAATGCAACATTAATATTCCCATATTGCACATATTGGTTGCATATAGCTGCTCATTAGATCAGAGATCAATGACACACCACTATCACTTTAATTACTTATTATTACTATACCTTTTTGAGCATTATGCTATTTATTGTTGGGACAATATTTATTTGTTTTTTTAAATAAAATTACTTACTTAAACCTTTGTAACTCTTGCTGAAGAAGTTCAATCTTTTCCACAGTACTTGCAGACTCGCCTTGTTTGCTCAACCACAATGATTCTTTGGCATTTAATTCCCTGTAAACATTTAGTAAAAATATTAGGTACAATTGCTATTGGTGCTTATTAGTGAACTACACATAAAAACGACATAACCGGAAGCTGGTTGCGCGTGTGGATACTTTAGGAGGGATTACAAGTTTATCTCTTGAATAAAGTAATAGTTACAGGAAACTATCACTGAATAACAATAATATGTAACAGTGGTAAAGTGGCTTTTCTGCAATAACTACCAACGGTAAACCTATTAAAATTATCTGATTATTTCATAAAAACTATATATTTTAATTTAAGTTATAATTTATTGGTGCAAGTTTGTAAAGTTACAAGTGTCAATACACTTAATGTTTTACGGTATGCGAAATAATGAATCCGCTATTGATCTATCATAAACCATCTCCTAACATATAACAAGGACAGCGGCCCTAAAGATCACGATCTGTTTACGAATGTGCCGGCTCGACCGGTGATATACCACAACCACACAGAAAATAGTCGTGAAGAAGAGTAAATCTGCGTGACGTTAGATGAGCGAGGTGCAGGAGGCCTGTTGTCCTTCCTATCTTGTGTTAATAACTAATGAAATTCTTTTCAAAGAGGATTCAATGGGAGATGGGATGAAGAATGATAAAAAATGAAATATCCTTTTTCAGGATATCCCCCCGCTCTGTCCATTTAAGGTAGGAAACGCATCTGCAGGTCATTAGCTTGTTGCTTTTAGGTCTGTGGGCGGCGGTTACTACCAGTTAAGAGTAAGTAGAATAATATTATTATTTTTTGTTTCTATAAATTCATTCATAAGTATGAGATAAAGAAATGATGTGACATTTCCCGCCTGGAAGTGTAAATTGATAAAAATACATGAGAAAATAGACTTGTATATAAATATACTTCATTAGTTCACTTTCTCGCTCCTGAAAGTATTTGCCGAGTACTTCAAGCCTGGTGAGCGCCTCCGCAGCTTGCTGGCTGGAAGTACTGTATGATTCTTGAGTTGTCTTAAGTTCTTCTGCAAGACGAACTCTTTCTTTATATTCTATCTGAAAGAAAAGGCTTCTTATGATGCCTGTATTTCATTTAAACAAGGAACATTACCAATAAAAAATTGAAGCGTTTTATATTTCTTCAAGAAAATTAGATCAATATTACGTTATAATAAGTTACTGCTACCCATAGGCATCGATGATAAGCGCTATAGATGAATTGCTCACATCTAATGGATTGAAAAGGGGATAGACAGGAAAAAAACATATTTTATCTTAATATCCATCCCCTCATTCAATCCTCAAAAGGGAAAGAGGAGCGGAAAAGGGCTGCTGGTTCAGTTAAAATGCAGTATACTTCTGTTTTATGCCTGTCTTCTGTGAGGTATTGGTATTTCAATGGGGGAGCTGGCGCATTTGTGCATCAGCTGTTGTTGCTGCCGGCTCTACCATGTTGCATAATGTTACAACAAATAAATTACCTCATATTTATTCAAATATGACTGTCTTTCCTCCAATGCCTTAGATAGCTTCGCTTTTATCTCCGTGTGATCAATCAAAGTTGCAGCGTCCACATTTGATGGTGCTCCACTCTTAAGTTCTTTAATAGCATCCTGAAATAAATTTAACAAATCATATTTATTTCACTACATATTGTAATTAACCATTAGTTATATATTCTTTCGTGTATATATGTATGTATGTGTGTGTTTCATCACACGAAACTGACAGAACCAAAACTTTGTAGAAAGATTATATATTATGTATAAAATAAAAAATATTATGAGTATAAATAAAACACCCCAGTGTTTTTTAGGGATAAAATTACCTTCAGAGCTTCAATTTCATGTTTCTGTAACTCAATGGTGTTACTCGCATCAGAAAGTTTCTTGGTAACTTCTTCAAACTGTTTCTTTTGCTTTTTGTATTCGTCAAGAGAAGTCTCAGCTGATACAAATTTTAATTGGAAATTGTCTCTTTCCCTGCTCACTGATATTAATTCTTCTTCAAATGCTTGAATTTTTTCTATAATTTAAAAAATAAAACTTTAATCTTCTCTAATATAAAAATCTATATGTAAATATATGACGAGATTTATTTCCTAAGCTGACTTTTAATAGGAATGCGAAACCGCGGCGTGAGATATTTGGCATAGTTAAAGTTTCCATGGAGGAGACATGCCTCATGCTAATTTTTAAATAAAATGTAAAGCAAATACAATTAATTAAATAACATAAATGCCCATAGTATACATACATTTCTAAAATTGCATCATATATGCCATTCTGCCATTTCATCTTATAAAATTGGTATTGTAACAGGCATTAAATCGCATAAATAATAAAATACAAACATAAATAATAATAAATTAAAAGTATCATAAATATCTAAACAGTAAAAATGTTATATACACAAAATGTTACAGTACATAGTTCAGGTCTTTGGGGAGAGAGCTGAAAGTTTTCTGTAATATAGAATCTATAGTAGCAATACACTACATACATATGCATGGGCAATATCAAGTATTTCTAAGGACATGATATACTAAGCTGGAAGTTATAGTAAGGACAATATGTGAAAAAGATAGGGTTTGCATTCTAAGTTTATTTTAATTGGGTAAGTTAAGGTTAGGTTAGGTTAGTTAGAAAATTGTATAAATGCCAAATTTAATGTATCGAACTACATCTTCCTGTTTAGTTATTCAACTTTATGCATAATAATTGCTTACCATTTAATTCTACAACTTGTTCTTCAGCGTGATCTCTCTCTGCTAACAGCTCACTTAGAGTATTTTCAACTTCACCTAATGTATTTTGTAACTCGCCAGCTGTGTTTTCTGATACTCGAAGAAGTTTCTCATTGTCGTCCAAAGAATTTCGTAATCTCTCATTCTGTGCCTTTAGTTCACTAATTTCCTCCTTCAGTGATTTCACCATGTCGTCCATACCGAATGAACTATCTTCAATGCCCGTCAACTTATTTTTCGTAGTAGCAAGTTCCTCTTTAAGGATCTCACACTCCTGTAATCAAATATATATTTAATATTTGCTATGTTCTAATAAGAAAATGTTAATTATTTTTAATCTTTGATCAGTCTCCTTGGTAAAGCAATATCATGCAGCTTAATAAAAAACAAAACCATACCCATAAATCAACCCCATACAGAGGATTACTATTATTTTTTGTAATGCAATGTATTTGTTTACCTTTGTGCTGAATAAGAGGTCTCTTTGTAGAGAATTAATTGTACCAATAAGTTTGCCATCTTGTCTCTTATTTTCAATATAATAATATCCTAAAGTGAATAAGAGCACAGCGCCGGCAGTTGTTAAGAGAAATGTGAGCAATCTATGTTTCTGGCTGAAACTTTCACCATCACAATATTCATCTGTAAAACATGTTTCCCCTGAAAACAAATTAGAAAATATTTATTAAATTAGATAGACTTGAATTAAACAAAATACAACTAAATTATGGGAAGGTAATGTTTCTGTGCATTTTATTTCTTCTTTTAATCAAAAATAAACAGCAGCAATTTACCTATATGGTGTTTGTGTTAACTATTGTTACATACTTTTTAACTATTTTAATAGTCCAAAATATTGTACAGAAAATCCTATTCACTTAAATTGGACATATATTTTATTACACAATGTAGTTAAAGATCTATCTGTGATATGTTTGGGAGCTTGCTTGGATTATCAAAATAAACAACCGACCAATAGCTACTATCCAGGGCTATAATCAATGAAATTATTATATTAAGATATAGAACTATACAAATCTGCACTTGGGATGCATGGTTATATCCATGTCTCTAGCAAAGTGGACTTATTCCAAAGTTTATAAAGAGCATAAAACATAAATTTCATCATCCTTAGTGAATGTATGTGCTAAATATATAAGCATTCTATATACCTGCAGAAGCAAAAAGCACTTTGGTTTCTTCATTGGTCCCCATCACATTATTATAAGTAGATATAATGTACTTCATTATAGAAAATTCTTTTTCTATATCAGGTTGTGGATTCTCTGAATTAAATAAGCTGTCAAAATGTGGAGGAGTCTCCGTTGTTGTGGGCCATAAACCTGCTACAGTTGAGTACATATCTGCTATAATACTTTGAGTATTTGCTTCACTAACTTCAGGCATTTCAGTTGTCATTGCATACAAATCTTCAATTGTAATTTGTGTTGGTAAATTTTCAGCAGAAGGTGTATTTAAATTAGACACAATTGTAGTATCACCTGAACTCTCAGGAGGGGAACTCTGAGCTGGTGAAGTACTAATGTCATCAGTAAGAATATTGGTTTGCTGCGGTTCCGTTGTTGTTTCTACTGTAGTTTGAATATTTGATGGTGGCATCACATTGTTATCAGGTTCTGTAGTTGGCTCTGACTGGTGTATAGCTTCAATGGTGGCAGCTGGTATAGTCCCTAAATTAGATAATGACAGCAAAGGTTGTGAATTTTGTAAATTATTTAGAATGTTATGATCTTGAGGAAGGCTGTTTAATTTGTTGCTACCTAAGCTATAAGGAATTTCAGGCTCTCCATTTTCAGGTTCGTCAATGGATTCAATATTAATGTTTGAAGGCACATTATTTTCTTCAGATTTTGGTGAATCAATATCCAAGTTTTCTTTACTTATCGATGGCATGATATTATTTTGGCCAATACCTTCTGATATATCTTTTGGAGGTAATGATTGTGGAATATTCATATTTTCTGCTGGTATTTCAGTATTGCTATTGGAAGAAATATTTTCACTTGATCCAATATCTTGCTGTTCTTGGGTGGGAAAGTTTTCAGAAATGGAATTGAAAGTTTCTGTACTAAGGTTTGAACTTTTTTGCTCTTCTTGCGCCATATTGGAAGTATAATTATTTGATGCAGTGCTACTATTTAGAACTTCTGGATCCTGTGTTGATGTAATTGTTTCAGCTATATTACTGCCTACTCCAGGGGACTCTACATTTTCTTTTGTCTTTATAGCTACATTATCAACAGCATCAGTAATAATTTTATCACTGTTATCAACATCTTGTGCAGCAACATTAACTTGAACATCAGTATCCACCACCATATTTTGCATAGTATTATTAGTTACATTAGGATCTGTAACATTTTCTATTTTTTTATTGTCATTGCCACCTATATGATTTTCTTGGACCTTTGGCAGCTTCATCACAACATTATCTACTTCAGGATTGTTATCTATAATTGAGACTGATTCAGTATTAATATCATTAGAAACAGTACTATCATTCTTTAATTGGGCTGAGTCATCATTAGTCTCACTATCTAAAATTTGGTTTTCAGAATCTGCACTCAAAGGAAGTATAGAATTTTCAGTTGTTACACTTACCGGTTGCTCTGTAATACTTTCCTCTTGTGTGTTACGTGTGGCTTCTGTTGTAAAAAGGGTTGTGCCTTCAAATACTTCATGAGGTTGTTGCACTTTATCAGGTTGGAGATTGTCTTTAGTTTTTTTTTCAATAGGTACAAGAAAGTTTGGATTTCTTTCAATTATTTTCGTTTCTCTCAAAAATCTTGAGCTTACGAATCCCGACTTGCCATTAATTTTGGCGAACCACAAATCGGGGTTAATGCCAGCTGATTTCATGTACACTAAAGCTTCAGAATTGGCTCGAAATGATATAAGGTCTGGGTCACCGCTATTGTACGTTAAAAGTGTTTTAGCTTTAGAAATAGGTTCTGAAATTTTTTTTAAATGTTTAAGAATACATATTTTATAGTGTAATATTTATAGAATATCATCTTTTCAAGGAACTTACCGCTACATTTTTCATTTGCACAATAAACTTTATCTGGTAATCTACATTGAAACAATGATACAAGTAACATAAACACATAAAATTGGAAAACGATCATGTTTGCATTTTATTTAATATTATATATTTAACTAGGGAATTCATAAAAATTCTCAAGAATCAAACATTAGGCCACATCATCTGTCAAGTTGATCCGACAGACTCGTTCCATGTTACGCACGCGCGCACTACGCACAGAAGTTGTAAGTAAAAACTAGATTGCTACTGATAAGCATATAATATTTTAAACTTGATGCTTGTATTTTAGTAATTACTGATATACTATTTTAGTCAAAGAAATAAACATCTACGTATATTTCATCATTTTATTTTAGTTTTAATAAAATATCTAATAATCAATTATTGTAATTACGTATGTTTATAAATTTGTTGTGTATCAAAGACTGCTCTAAATATTTGGAACAAGCTTTTTAGGATTGCTCGGAGAAAACGTAGCAACGATATTTGTTATGATTATTAAAACTTATGTCATACAGCGCCATCTCTTGTGATACATCTTCAATTTTGCAAGGTTTTCATGGATTGAATTGAGCTATCGTGTTCATGTTATAACCTAAGAGCTGAGAGCGATCGGACCTTCGTACATAATATATTTCAGCTTCGTAAGCGGTTGCAACCATTCAAGTAGTCAGACAATGGATGACGTGATATATAACACAATTTTTTATAAGAGAAGGGGGCAAACGAGCGGCGGGAACACCGAGGAGATCAATCAAATAAAAAAAACATTTCTTAAAGGACCCTACTGGTCGTACTGGTTCGAACATACAATTTTTGAACATTATACCAAATAAAATATGTAAAAACTGAGCCTTAAACTTATATTTTTACGGAGTTGTGGTGCAAATTTATACACTTTTGGTACTTAATATCTTTCAAATCTCCGTTGAAAAGAACTTCATATTCTGGGATCGTTTTTATCGGTATCAGGGCCCTAATTATAATATAAATAGCCAAACATTATCAAAGCCATAAAAATTGGGCGGCTACGATGAGCTGGACATATCGCGAGAATGAGGTATCACGGAGTTCCAAAGCGCTTGTTGGAAAGTAGAACACGGGGTAGGCCGAAAATAATTGGTTGGATGACGTCGAGCGAGATCTAAAAAAAATCGGCGGCAAAAGCTGGCAACAATAAGCCTACATGGAAAAATGTACTTGACCAGGCCCAGGCCCACCCGCGGCTGTAGAGCTTCAGATGATGATGATGATGATGAGGGATCTAAACAGAGTAACTTGACGAAGGTCAGATCGCTCTCGGCTTTCACTCTTTTTTATGGAAGAAGGTGGCAAACGCGGGTCACCTGATATTAAGTGACGGCTACTCATAGAGGCATTTGCAGCAACCATTTCCTTATTGGAATAGGATGGGAAGGGGAAAACAAAAGGATTTGGGCCTCCGGCACCTCACTCGCCAGGCGAAACGCAGATTACATTTACTTCACACATCTATCCTCTGTGAGGTCGTGGTGTTTCACCGGTCGAGCCGGGCCGGTTAAATTGATTAAAAAGTCGTATGAATTACCTGGATTTCTTTTCAGTTTGAGTGATTTTAAATAGACACAAATAGAAACACCCAGGACTTTGTGTATCTTTTTCATCCCGAAAATAAACTGCTCCCGAGCGATAGGAAAAAATATAACAGCTCCATTTCTAATATCAGTTGCTATGGTAATTTTAAAATAAGATATCATGTTTTGGCAATAACAATTTTTTGAACCATGTTGCTTAATAATTTACATTATTTAAATTTATATTATTCTCTTAATGTCTCTTATGTTACGTCTATTCTCTACTCTCATTCTCCTCTTTTACGTGGAATTAAATTACAAAATTGCCAACGAGGAGAGTAAGAAACGAGTACAAGCGAAGCCGCGGAAAACAGCATTTATACCTACATATAAAACTCGCGATTCTTTTTTTTTGTAACTTGATTCCGCGTATAATAACTTGTATTTATAGGTGACATGTGACAAAAAGTTAATATTGTCAAAACATAATATTTCCATGGCAACCAAAAAATAATCATGTCTGTTGTGTGGTACCCTTAAATATTTGTTTTATTTTAATTTTATTAGGTATTTTTAATGTGAATATATAACTAAACATTCAGTGAATATTTCAAGCGTCTACATCTTGCTGTTAACAAGTGTTAACGATATTTAAGTTATTCTTAAATAATAAACAATATTTAAATTAAAATTAACTTTATACTAAACTAATTTCATACTTTACAATTGAAAATAAATATTAACAACTAAATTTTACTATTACTCTAATTTTTACAAAAGCCCGCCAAAAATCCTTCCTCCTATCGTTTTTTTTAAAATATTTCTTGTTGTTGATGAATTAATAGGATGTTTCCATCATGTTGCTACCACAATATGGAGTTCGGTTTAGCCGGTGTTAAGTTATAATGGAACATACAGAGAAATAAACAAACAGACAGATATTTTACATGGCCTATCATTTGTGTAATCACGTGTTTTTGCTATATACCAATTTTGATAAAAATTCGGTGTAGCCGTTGTTAAGTTATAATGGGCCATACAGACAAACAGACAGACAGAATGATATTTATTGTGGCCTAGAATTTGCGTAATCGCATGTTCTTCTATATACCAATTCTCATTAAGATTGGTAATGCCGTTTAGTTACGAATATATCGGGACATATCACAAACAGAGATATTTTAAAAATGGTAGAATTGATGCCAGCGAGGCATAAAATGAATATTTATCACAAAATAATGAAATTACTCACGGGCATATCCACTACAGAAGTATTATATATTAGTAAATAAATGACATCATAATAGTTTATTTTGTATTGGTTTTGGGCCTTTAAGTCTTTAGCAGTTACGATATTGTATTGATAAAAATCATTTTTAAGATTAATAATTTTTCAACTTAAATGCTTTTGACCTCTGAGAAAATTTTGACATACTAAATAAGCCAATTTAGCTTAGCAGTTATGTTAGTCCAACATAATAGTGAAAGTTCACTAATGTTAAGCAAACCATTGATTGTTACAGCCCCTATGAGGCTTTAAAGCCCTTTTAGCATAAAATTGGATTGCTCACTGGACAGACACTAAGTATTCGTATATCCGGTCCGACTATTCAATAATTTAACCTGGAAGATATAGATTTTTATAATAGACAAAGTGTGTAATCTCCTAAATTGGAATTATAATAAACATCAGCACCAGAGGTATTGCAGATGCTTTTACAATAAATTAAGGAATCTTAAGCAAGCAAGAATGATGCCATACTGCATGCCCGTCGGATACGGAGTGTATGTAGGAAGTAATTCTACTTCTTACATACACTCCATGCACTTAACCCATAATCACTTTTTCAAACCAAAAAAAAAACAAAGCAATGTTCAATGTCTTGCAGTGTTCATAATGACATAGTGCATATGAAAAGTCAGATTTGACAACAAAAAATGTCTTTAAAATCCGAGATATCTTTAATAGATTTGTCTAAACAAATTCCTTTTAATATTGGTAGGTAATATTGTTAATAATATTTAATTTTTTGGCCATTGCACTCGACGTTTATGTGCGCGCTAGCGACGCGTGGTTTTGATGAGCGCGTCCTCTGCTCGTCCTCTGCGCGTTATCTGAGCGTTTGTAGTGATACAAAAGGGTCGTGTACAAAGATGACAACGCGTCGACAAAAAACGTCGTCGCCCTTACTCTTTAGGTGGCAGTTACTAAAATGTAAATAAAACACGTGGGTATCATAGAGTCCAAATGGAAACACTATAGGGTGTCGAGGTGTTACTTTTAATAAGATTAAGCATCAGCGTGATACCCAAGTAGGGTTTGGGGCCGATAGTTTATAAGTTAGTATATATAATAGATTTAATAGTTTGTTTTATATTTTAGGTTTAAATAAAATTGATTGATTTTTTTTATTCCAGACGATACTATAAAAAAACAGTTATGTTTTGGCGAGTCACTGATAATAAGTTGTGGACACACAGAGGGTCAGTTGTACGACATTCTATCGGATTCAGAATGTTCTGCTTCCGAAACGTCAGTCAGCGAAGAATCAGAAAAAATAAAAGATATTAAAGTATTCGAAGTAAAGGAAGAAATTGAAGAGAAGGCTTCAAGGCACTCTAGTGACGAAGATGATGATTTTCACTTTTACTTTTTCCCGGATTGTACCAAACCAGTACCTCCCACAGACAGCAAGAGCAGTCTTATCGTTAAAGATGGTATGCCACAAATTAATCGAAAACAGCACCACGAAGAACATTGCACCTGTGAGGTTGATAAGAAAGGGCGATGTAAATGCATGGGTGAAATACCTTGTCATTGCGGCGGCGAACAAAAATCAGAATGTGTGTGTGCTGCACTAGAAAACATATGTGTTTGCAATGAAACAAAAGCAGATACCACATGTTCTTGCCAAAATGCTGAAATATGTACCTGCATAGATGGAAAATGCCGCTTATTTTGCACATGTGATAAAATTGATAAGCCATGTATTTGTCACGGAGATAAATTTCCGCAGCCAATATGTATCTGCAAACAGAAACCTGTTTTGCATAATTTGCCACATGCCTCCGATAGCGTGTTTGAGGAATCAACCACCGGAACAAATAAATCTCCATGTGATTGTCAAAAACCTAAAATATCCGAACCAGAGCAAGAAGAAGAGATTTCATGTGTATGTGATCCAAAAACTCACGCAACAAACGTCGATCATAATCGTACTTGTTCTTCAGCTTGCCAAAACCCCCAAGAGTGTTCTTGCAATTCTAATTTCGGCGATATTTGCCAATGTTTTCCAGACAATAAAGCTTGTACATGCGGAAACCCAGAGAGTTGTAAATGCTTTCATGTTTGTGAATGTCCAGCGCCTTGTATATGCGACATTGAAAGTAAGACAGAGATTGAATGTACTTGTTACACACAATCAGCTCACGATGTCGAGCAAGGAGAAGTTAAAAAACTAAAGAAATCAAGAGCCGGAAAACATGGATACCGATGGTGCCGCGATGTTGATCCAAGACACACATATTTCGGTTACGGTTATGGAAGACATGAGAAAATCATTCATAAGGAGGCGGAACAGAAGAAAATTAAAATCACTGATATGAAAGGACAAGAAGACGCCGAGATTAGTGACAGTGAAAAAGCAAATATACCAATTTATAAGAGAAAGACAAAAAAGTTATCCCTCGACTGCTGTAGTGCCGTTGGAGGTATCATTGAATAATCGTCGTAATATTATTTCCAGCCACATTTGTGCTGTGCTTTATTGGTTTAAACTTTTTTGTAGGTATTACTATAAATGTTGAGACGCTTGGAGAGGACAAAGGTAAATTCCTTGTCCAGGTAGTATCACATTCTTCTAAAGAAGCTGCGAAGACAGGCTCTAAAATTGTCAGTATCGTAGATTGTAAGCTACATACATTGGAAGAAAACAGAAATGAGTAAGAATTACGTTTTCAGAATTTGTTTTTTTTTACTAAATACGTAAATGCGGAATAAGAATTTTTAATATATGCCTATAAAAGCTGCGTTCTTGACAGTCCAGGAATCAGACAGGAACCAGAATAAATAAATGCGGGATAAAATTTGATGTTATTAAAATAGTAAAATATTTTTGTAGGTATATACAGAGTACAGATAAATTTAAAGAGAAGCGAAATTACATGGCAATTTGCGAGAGCGGTTACTACAATAAAGTCACTCGTATATGTGGCGACCGTCATTTAATAAAGCGGTTTTATCATACCTTTGAAGAAGCCCATAACTTTTTGTTGGAAGGCGCTAATATCGTGCTTATGCGTTATGTGGGTCTGACTCGTTACAAAGGCTGTATTAAAACGGATACCGTTCTTATTGGCGGCGTTGTGTGCGAAAGTATTTATGTAAGTATACACATTAGAGTTTATGTTTATCTATCGTAATATATTTCAGCCAAGCAATTTTCATTCATCCAGTTTGCAATCTGACGATTGAGGTTCTAATACAGGCCAAAATGTGGTAAAATGATTTTGCTTTTTAGATTTCTACAAAAATATTTGTACGAACTGTATGGTGACAATTTCACCTGTCACATTAATACAAGTTAATGGTAAGATACTGGAATAACAATCAGGCAACTTCGACGGGGCATATGATGGAATAATTGTCTAGGATCGTAGGCGGCAAAATACCAATATTTGCAGCGATCGTAGTTTTGTATTCTTACCAGGTTGAATATTTCTGCTACATGATAACATTATAGTGCAACAATGATTGCAGTAGTGAAATTTATAGGCTACTGAGAAGTATCATCTCATGCCAGTCTAGTAATGTGTGGGGTGGCCAGTTTAATTGCAGCTTTGCATTCAAAAGGACCATATTATCGTAGACGGGTGTGTATATGTGTATCACTTAAGTAAGGTTTTGTAGTAACGGAACGTAAACAGCTGTACGTACTGTTTTAATAACAAGATCTCAATAACACAACTTTCAGGTCATGGTGTGGAATAATTACATAAACATGTATATTATATTATTATATACGAATGTTGTAGGTGTGTCAGGGAGTTAGTAATGCAATTGTTAATGGAAAACCATTCTTCGTAGTGAAAGTGGAACGACATATAATAGAACCCTCCGGCTACGTTCACCAAACCCTTTTGGTTCTGTCACTTAGGGGTGAGATATTTATTTGTGCATTGAATTATCTGTATTTTTGAATCGCCTAAACGTGAAGGTATAATAAAAGTAAAAAGAACCATTTGATACCCTTTTCCGTTTTATGTTAAAAGGTTACATCGTAAGCCAGGAGTGGGCGAGTAACAGTTACATTATACATATAAATCCATTGTTACGGGTTGTTCCCGAGAAAGACGAAATAGAGCGCCACGAGCCGCTGCGTGAGACTTGGCGGAACGACTTACAATTGTTATCGGATTACTTGGACTTCAAGGTATTAACAATATTTTCATCGTCATTTCAAGTATGCTCCGGTAGTTTGGGCGCATTTAAAAGGGATATGAAAGAACGTCAATTAAAATTTATGTTGTTGGTATTGGGCGTCTTAGACGACCTTACATCGACCAGATTGGTAACACACTAAAACAAAGTTATGGAATATGAAAATTGTATGTAAGTGACGCTCGTCACCGCCGTTTATTTGTTTGAGATCTGGTGTGGGATATGATATGATCTTAACTGATCTCGCGTTCGTTGCGGTATAAAGAAGATATTTCTTTATCTATACCAATATGTAGAGTTTTCTTTTGTATGCCCTAATCTCATAAACTTCCAGTGCATCCATTGAATACGTTTTGCATTAGAATGATCAAGGAAGTGTGTACACCATTTTACATTACGTAACGATTTTTAGAAGCTGAACAGAAATAAATATAACGTTAAACAAGAAACGACGTGTGAAACCGTAGGGCCGACTGTTTGTTGGAAAATAAATTAATTTATATCTTAAAATCGTTGTGAGTGCGATGAATTATTTAAATTATTCGTTTCTGGTTTGGATTTCCGTTGGATATTTTATGTTCATTGACGGTAAATGACTCACTTTTTTTATGGTTAGGATAGTATGTCTGATGTCTAACCGCCGCATTTAGCGGTTAAGTAAATCAAGGTTTTCACACGTACGTTGGCTTGTTTCGAATAATTACACGTTGGGAGAACGTGTTCAACGTGTAGCATTTTTAAAACAGTGAAATTTTATGTAAAAGAATAAACTTTATAATGCAACTAAGTCCTAATTTTGCTTTTTTATAATACACAATCAAATTTTGTTTCTGGATCCCAATACAAAGAAACAAAATGTTCCAAAAGCTTGTGTATGTCACTGTCTACGATTGTAAACATTGCCAGATTATAATCTTACCAGCGATATTGTAAACTGGCGGAAAATTGTGTACTTACGTCTTTCCATGCGCTGCTACTTATCGTATCCATAGAGCTACAAAACTAATACAGCGGTCTAGATAGTGAACTTCCGTTACACCTGTAACGGAAGTTAATATATGTGCATCTATATTTCCAGTCCACAAGATCTTCAGAAGGCGGGCGCTACGTATCTGAGAATGGTGAGCTGACCGGCACCATCCGGGATTTCCTCCAAGCCGTGCTCTTGCTGCGTCCGAATGACACGCTGCACTTCACCAGGCACTACTTCAGCGCCGCTCTTTCTGCCCTCGATCTACCCCACAATGAGTTCTTTGACTCTTCAAAAAAACACGTCCGATATTTCTTTTTCGAAGATTAATTTACGCGAATGGTTTTTAAAACGTCTTATTTACGGTTAATGCTTTTTGTAACTTTTATTTTCATTTTGAATTTCACTTTCTGCATATATTAATAAAAAAATTGCAATAGAGTATGTTTATGTATACATCGCTGCCAAGAAATAAAGCGACAATTTTAACAAATTTGGTACATATTTAGTAACAGTGGTAGAGCCCGCAACAACAACATCTGTTGCACGAATGGGCCGGCTCTACCGGTGAAATACCACGACGCTACAGAAGACAGGCGTGAAATAGAGTATTCTGTGTTTCATCTCATGAGTGAGGTGCCGGAGGCCTAATTCTAGTTCTCCCCCCTTGCCACCCTTTTCTTATAAGTAAAGGATGGGAAAGGGAAGAGAACTTGACGGTGGAGGGGTGACGGTGACGATGTATAGGAATTGGAAATAACTACTTTCTGTTTGTCCCCTCCTTTGTCCATTAATGGTAGGCAACGCATCTGCAACTGATTAGTTACTTGCAGATGTCTATGGGTAGCGTTCACCTTCTTATGACTAAAGGATGGGAAAGGGAAGAAAACTTGACGGTGGAGGGGATGTATAGGAATTGGAAATTATTGTATTAGAATAATTATTATATTATTATTGTCCTGTCGTTCCTCTTGCGAACGGCAAAGGATTGGAATAAGCTGCCAGCGTCAGTATTTCCGTCCGATTACGACGTGGGTACCTTCAAGAGAAGAGTGTATAGGCTGTTTCTAAACTAGTGCGTACCATCCTTAGACCACATCACCACTTAACATTAGGTGGGGGTGTTTTTGTCAAGTGCTAGTTTATACGTTATAAAAAAATTACTTGAAATTAAAAAAATAATAAAGCTCAGCAAACATAAGCTGGATTATTGCCGCAAGTTTAAATGAACTAGACGCCGGCGTCCTCCCGAAATTACGTTAATTAACATTTCCCCACACTGGGAATACCAATTATGGACTCAATATTTCTGATTACATTTCCTAGATTCATTGCTTACAGACATTTCGACGGAATTCATGTGCAAACTTTGATTAAAATGAAGAGAAATACCTTTTGCAAATTTCCTCGCAAACATCTGAGATTTAGGTTGTTCCGCCTTTTCTCTTACGTTTTATCCACTGTTGGTAAAATGTTAATAAGTTCGATGGATATATCTTGCAGAATGTGATGTACATAAATCTATTTGAAGAGATATGTATATTCTTCACTTTGAATTTGTAGTTAGTGTTCTCTTTAGTAAAAGCAACAGGAGAGGTGTAACGGGGCACTCCAAGAGTACATAAATCACATCAATAGTTTGCTGTTAAGTTATCTCTGAAATGGTGAAAATTGGAACTGTAGCCACCATATTGAATTGTTCAACGATAGCCAGTGACTGTTGGGTTGTCAGTTGTAATACGAGTATATTAAATTACCAAAACTGTTTGAACTTTCTCGATTTTGTACATATTCAGTTTGATGGGCAACACTAAAGCAATGCCTCTCAGTTCACAGATATGTCGGTCGGATTATACTGACTTCTTTTCAATACGGTAATTGTTGATAGGTATATAGCAGTCTAGCAGAGTTCATTTGACACCAGCATGTTGAGCATGTTTGTGATTTACTACAATAAAAGTATATTATTAATTTACGATTACAAAAAAATGATTACCTTTTTAAACTAATTATTTCAATATTATCAACATATAAAGAGTAGGAGAGACCTTCTGTTCAAGGTAAACAAAAGGGAAAATATAATTCGGATAAAGTGTAAATCAGATATTAGCCCTCTGATAATAATGGCAAGACGATGAAATTGACTGCTCCATTTTAATTAAGATTTAATAAGACGCTGGCAGTTAACATTTTGCTTTGCTTGCTTATCATCGTGAGTTTAAAATACAAAATCTTAACACGGTTAATTTCTAAATACGCAATTGAGAGGAGGTGGCCAATTACTAGTTGGTGGCATCCAAAGCTGGCGACTTTAAAAATACCATCATTACTTCTCAACGGTAGAGATAACCCTAAATCTAAGCTTTGATATTATAACCCTGTCGCAATGAAACGAGCGTATAATGGCAATTTTATGCATTTTTACGTCACAATTAGAATAGCCTGAGAAGATTTTTCATAAACTGAATTTTCACCGCCACAGGAAGATCTAGCAATTGTATTTGACAATAACTTATAAATAAGTCTGAGCGATTTATTGTTCTGATTAAACTTTTTATCTTGAGTTTACTGTTTGTCCCTGCAGTCTGTTTTATCAATGCGTTATAGCTCAAATTAATAAACGTATTTCGAGTCAGTCATTGTCCAGAGTCACAAGATTTTTGTTGAACATCTGTTATTGTGATCGAGATAGATTTCAATGCAATTGAGGTTTGATGTTGATAAAAGTAATCCACCTGACATCTCACTATTCGACCTACTTAAGCACATTTGTCATTAATTGGCCTCTTTTATTTTCGACCTACTTTCAAAAGCTGAAGGTTTGAAAAAGTTAATAAGAGCTTGCGCTTCTGTAAGACGTGCTTTATCAAGTACCAAGAATAAAGTACAAAGGGTAATTACTAAGCTCTCTCTTGTTAGCGTTACCACGTTGCTAGTCCAATAACTTCTCTAGTTTACGGCGCCTTTTATTCTGAAATTTAGTAACGTTTGCACTGTTTCTTTACCTTAATCCCCCTTTACTGAGAGGTCAACAGGGGTCAGTGTCACCGGTAATCTTCCATAATGTATCAATTCTACCTTAATAGTTAAAAGTTAGTTAGTTAGTAGTTGTCTTTTACTAAAATGTACTATTTGTATGATTCACATGCAGCTGCATAATTTAAATTTACTTAAATGTAACAATATATTTATTAAAACAAGTAACTTTAACAATAACAAGTTTCTAATTAATTTTGGTGCGGGGTTTTGAAAATAATTACATAAGTTTGCGCAATTAAAATTTAAAATGGAACAGTTTTAAGGACCTCGTTTGGTGAACTTATTCAATCCAATTACGGTTCAAAAGCTGTCTGTTTGACGTTTTATAACGTGAATTTTTGCAATACTTTATAACGTGTTATTTATGTTTTGATTGTGTTTTATTGGGCTATTTTAATAGCAATAAATTCTTTATATAATCAAGTATGTATATATATTATACAAATTATTTAATACGACCTTAAATACAAATAGTAGGTATAAGCTTCCGCTTAAAATAACGTAATGGTAAACAGGTACATGGATTTATTTATAGATATACATGCATAGTATACGTTAAGGACGTGAAATCTTTGACCGGTGATCGTGGGATGGGATAACAGATAATAAAAGACTTTAGTGAATTGATTTTAAGCACTTTCTTAATTAAAATAATGATTTAGTAGCAGCGGTTCTTTTCTTTTTGTGTCATTGATCACAATTAAGGATTACAATTTCCAATATTGCAAATGCGGTATCATATCATCATTATATGTGTATTTTTCTTAAATTTGTGCACGTACCATACGATAATTCTGTTGTAATTGTAAATTAAGTTAATATTATTAATTATTATAATGTTTATAAAGCGCCGATCTCTCTTTTGTTATGCCCTAACTGACTAGCTGAGTATTGCGTTATTTATGTTATCGTTTTATTTGCCATTTATCGAAGTTTTCTTACTTATGTTGTGTTCAATTAGCGTATACCTCATATTAATTAAAACATGTGAGAGATTTTACCTTATTACTAATAAATATTGTGTTTTTTTCTGAAACAAATAACTATAACTAGAACGAACTTTAAAATCTGAATTGGTTGAGACGAATTTGGAATTTTAGAAAGAACCTAGCTCAAAGAGTGAAGTAATTTGACAAAGTCCTTCAGATTGTAATATTTTCAGTTTTAATTGGGAAAAGTTGCGTAATGATTCATAAAAGCTCAAACCGTCGCAGGACTAAATAAGCTAAAGGGACCTAAATCATAAGTCTTAGTCTGGATTATGTATTAATATGTAAAATGTAATTTGAATTGACTGAATTTTGTAATAGAAAGATTAAAAAGTATGTAATATAAAAAAAACATAAACATATATACACGGTGTACGGCAAAAGTTGTACATTGTAACATAGGGTTAACACATGTTACTTTTGTCACAAGCATGTAAATAAAGTTGTTTTTGAAAACAAACAAGAAAACGCCGCGGAAACGTGTTAGGAAAGGTCCGAACGTTTCCGCAGCGACCGTAATTAAATCTTTGCGGTCAAGTTTTTAACTGCTAACACATCTGTGAACGTGGCTTTAGTTTTCTTTTTTAAAATGTAAGAAGAAAATATCTATAAGTGATCACTTATTTGTATTCCATGCCTCCCATATAGTAATGCATACGATGGGACATATGACAAAAAAAACATTTGATCTCTTTAAAAAAGAACCGCTTATGATTTAGCGTTAGATAAACGCGAAATAACAAGCGTTTTTTCTACTTCTCACAAGCATCAAGCGATCACATGATTTTAAAAAAGACAAGATCGAAAAATTAGCAAAAATAAAAACTATGAAATATTCATATAAACATTTAAAAGTTTTACAAAATCTCTTTCCGAAGTTTGTACGTCGCCGTCGGTAACTTTATCCTCACTCTTCAGTGTGTTTTACTTTTCAAAGTATGGAGCTGGCGCTAAAATGAAAATCCGAAACAGTTATTAAATATTTTATATTACGGGAGCATCATAGAACATTGTTCAAAATAAAAACCTGGGTAAAATAAATCATTCTGCGCACACGAAGTCACCGGTATCAACTAGTAATGAAATTTTATAAAATTATTTTGTTACCAACATTAAAACAAAGACTACCATAACCTTTTATTGTTACGTAGCCCCGTTGAAATCCTCATAATGTAGACTCGCAACAACGAAGAAATTCCCTGGCTATTCTGAATTTTAAAATATTGTTAATGCTTATTTTCCCCGCGGCGAGGAGTAAAGGTAACTCGAGCTTACATTATGTTTCTACTTACGGCGGAATAATTATGACTTTCAAAGCTACGTTCTTAGGGGGAATGTGTTCTACCGTAAATGTGCCGGGAGAATTTGTAGGTACATTATATTTGTCACGATTATTAAATTAAATGCTTAGCCGTCTATTTTGTATTTTATCCCACATATTACGGTATATACCTCCTCAACGAACCATCCTCAATATTGTCTGTTTTGTGGCATTCGCGGTAGCGACTTGGTACTCTAATTTCTATTAGGTTGGGAAACAGCCTTTGCCTTTTTATCGTAGGCATACTTTTAATATTATTTTTAACAAATAATATTTAATGTTACAATTTGTTTGCTCACGCTTACAACGAGTCTCAGAATGCTTTTAAATTTCAAGTACTATTCTAAACAACATGGTTTAAAAATATACATATCTATCTATACTAATATTATAAAGAGATAAGATTTGTTGTTTGTTCCGATTTCATATTTAAAAACTACTGAACCGATTTTAAACTCTTTCACTGATAGATTTTCTTTCACCTTGTAACCTAGGCTATATTTAATTTTCTTATTTGTCTATATACCCGAACGGAGCTGGGGTGGAATGCTTGTCTTAGATCAACGACTCAATGATTGAATATAAAAATATAAAATTGAACATTTTCTTATTAATAAAATATATTAATATCTTCTAGAGACTGTTTACTTGATAAGTTGAAATGTTAGCAGCAAAGTTTTGATTAGATACTCTGACCTAAACTGAACAAAATGTATTCGGCCCACCCTTTATCGGTGTCTACAAACAAGTATGACGTGTTTGGATTAATACTGTAGGTATACATGGCTAAATACAAAACTAATTTCGTGATACTAAGATTTATTTAGAATCTGTCTCGAACCGTATATTAGACAAATTATAATAATTATAATAATATCCTAGGACATATTCACACACGGCCACTTCATACCAAACTAAGCAGAGCTTATGCTATGGCAACCAGCTAACTGATATACATGTACTACTTTTTCTTTTGTAAATACATACTTAAATAGATAATTACACCCAGAATCAGGAAAAACAGACATGTTCATGCACACAAATGTCTGTCCTGGGTGAAAATCGAACCCACGGCCTGCGGCGTGAAAAGCAAGTATCTTACAAACCACGCCAACCGGCCCGTCAAAGGTGCAGTCCCAAGGGTGCAGGGTTCAGTACTCAATGCCGTTCCTTATTGAATTGAAAAGATCTTCAGGCACGCACGAGCACTTTAATATGGGGAAGAAGTACTGAGCACAAGATTTGTCCGACCGAATTCTAGAGCAATTGACCACTAGTTGTATTATAAAAATAAATGATGCATCCGGCATTAAGAAATCTTTCCTTCAATTTATTTTAATAGAAATCCTTTAAAGTTTTTATGCTAAAATTAATTTAAATATCTTAGAAATTATTTATTATCTTAGAAATCTATTTTAACAGTGGTAGAGTCCGCAACAACAACATCTGATGCACGAATTAGCCGGCTCAACCGGTGAAATACCACGACCTCACAGAAAACAGGCGTGAAGAAAGAGTACTCTACGTTTCGTTTGATGAGTGAGGTACCGGAGGCCTTATTTCAGTTCTCTTCTCCTTCCCACCCTTTCCTCATAAGAATAGGATGGGAAAGGGAAGAGGATTGGACGGGGAAGTAGTTAACGGGGAAAAAGAAATATACTTTTTCCTGTCTATGCCCTCCTCTGTGCAATAAAGGTAGGCAACGCATTTGCAACTCAATTGGCAGTTGCCGATGACTATGGGTAGCGCTCACTTTACATCAGGTGATGCGCTTGTTCTTTTGCCACCTTCTCACATAAAAAAAGAAATAAATTACTGTTTCGTATTTTTCACTTCTAATGTCAATCTTCAATGAAAGCTTATATTCATTAGCTTCGGTAACAACCGGATGCAACCCCAGCCATTTATGTATGAAAACGTGGTCAATCAGGAAGGAGAGATGAAGGGATGGAAAAGATGTATGAAAAGAACGAATATGTCTGTGAAAAGAAATGGCCTATGATATCTCACTTAGGAGATAAAATGCCTAAAAAGTATACATATCTTTACTAGGGCGATATAAGGAGTACCCATAACCGACGAGCTTGTATGCGTACATGTATGGATGGAGAAGAAGCGAGAAAGGTGTGCCAGAATCGCGCCAAATGGTAATCCATCATCTCTGCCTCCCCTTTGGATTACGGGCATGAGCGTAATTTGTTTATATATTTATATTTATCTTGACTACATGCCAGTACTATGGCTTCGTCGAGCACGCCGCAATAGTCATTGCACCTGTACCACGTATGATTATAAAAAAAATAAAATCTACATTTAATTCTCTTGATAATTAACACGTTTAAATGGATAAGGATTCATACCGAACACGAATAACAGCGTAGTAATAGGAGAATGCGTTTTAATTAATGTTTCTTAGGAAAAAAATAGATAGACGAATATAGATAGATGAATAGACGGTAGATATATGTCCTATAGTTTAGAATAATTATTTATTATTTAGAATAATTCAAAATCGTCACATCTCGGTCCACGCCAAGTAAGGCTTTTATGTGATAGAAAAATCCCAATACCCTCGTCTATGTAGAAGTTTCACTTCAAAAATAAAAAATCTAAAGAAATGGGGCTATTACTAATTATCAACTCCCTGCACTTGTTGTTGTCGTTACACCAGGTTATCGCCATCCTCATCGATCACCATCATATTGCCGTCATTTCAGTACAAAAACCGTCGTAGCACGACAGATGGTTCTTTCTGCTTCTTCCCTTTATATTCACACCTTACACGTAATGTTTGTATTCTAGAATTATCGCACGATAACTGCTGCTTTACAGTTTACTTAAAACATAGCTAAAAGTTATTTATTCAGAGTAATATTTTAAGATTTATCTCCTTATCAAAACAGCACTAAGCTTGGGATTAAATTCTATTCATAAATGGACAAATTTCAACAACGTAAATTATTTTAACTTTACGTTTAGCGAGATATTTAACACATATTCTAATTTACTTATTTTATGGTACAGCGGACGCCAAACCCTTGAAGGCAAAGTTCCAACTATAAAGCCTTGCTTTATGTCACTTTAATATTTCAGAACGTCCCCAAACGGTCGCCCTGCTTTATATTAGTCCGAGTCTGTTATTATGACATCCCAGCTTGTTTTATAGTAGTTATAAACTATTACACTAAGTACTTATTTAAGTTTGGCTTAAAATTACGTAAATAAATGTATATATTTTTTAATTAAAATACGATATTTTATCGTTGGCTTTACAGATAAAATGGCGATGGGCTCATCCCTTGTATTCTTACGATACGTTGTCTAAGAAGTACTACGAACATCCTGCATCAGTATTAAATTATTAATTCACGAATATAATACATTTTTTTTAACCTAACCAAAGTATTGACAACATAAAGAAATCACGAATATCACCATTACGTGTTATAAAAAAAATGATATGCCGCCACGTTTGTGTACGAATGAGATAAACTCAAAAATACTTTTCAGCAATAAATGGAGTGATTCCGTGTAAATTTTTTGAACTTTTTTACGTCAAAGAAAATACGAAAGGGTGACATATTACGATCGAAAAAAATTATTAGCGGTCCCTAGTCATAACTAAAATGTAGCAATGTTACTGTAGCCCCAATCTTATCTATATCTAAATAAAGTATCTACGAAGTCGAAGTTCTCTCAGAAAACTTTGGAAGTGATAAAAGTTTTTCCCTATGATCGAAGTTTGCGATTCGAACGTAAGGAGAGCTCCCGCCACAGAAGTTAAATAAAAATTAGATTTGAAATGTACAAGTATTGCTTTTTACTTTATTGCTTTTATAAGACATCGATCTGCGGCTAGCGAGAGTGAAATATTTTTTTAATTGTAACGCAAACCAATTTCAAATGGTAAGAAGTAACAAGTCCATGTATTTGTTACATTGAAGAGCAACTAACTACATTCGGCAGACTTTGTAACCGCGCCAATTGGATTGCGGTAATCTCACCTTCTTAGTTTGGTTCTTGTAAATACGTTCCATGGGATAAAGTCATTATTCTGGATTCCTTAAGCATTTTACAATAGTATTTTATTATATTTTAACCAGTTATCTTTTTTTTTCTCAATTTTATGCAATAAAATTTCTATGTGTAAATTTACAGACAAACTTGAAAATGAAGATAAAATTTCTAATGGAGAAACATGTTAGGTATTCTGCAATAACTTACAGTTTTAGATTTATTGTTTGGTTTGGGTTTTATTGCGTGTTTATCGCTTGTAGCCGCTATTAATCTTTTTAGTCAATATGTACTTGGCAATCAATAAGCGTTCTTTAAGAAAAAGGGCAAAGTGTATCGTTTAACAAAACATTACATTTTCTTATTGAATATTTATCCAGTTATATTTTAACTTAAAGTAAGAAATAAAAATACTTGTTGAAGTCTTATTAGCTTCAAGAAACTAAGTAAGAAAAAAGAGATGAGAGATTAATTAAAAGAGCAATGAACTAAAAAAGTAAGGACGAAAAGAGAGAGGGAGTATTATATTACCTGCACAGAAGAAGAAAGAAGTCACATATACCAAGGTTAAGTAAGAAAGCAAGATACTGACAGACAATTTGAAATGCAGAAGAGAAGATGAATATTGTAACTTTACACATAGATATTATTTTCTTAAAAAAATAGTTCGGAATCGAATTAATTTTTTTGTATTTTTATTTAAAACCTTTTTGTCTAAGCTCTAAGTGATACGTAACTATTTAAAGTCAATCACATTATCTTAAAAATATAACGATTTAAGTACAAATTAAGGAATGACTTTATGATAATGACGAATGAATGACAAACGAAGAAAATTGCTTCGTTTCGAACAGACGTCGTCATAAATAAAAAAAAATATCAAAGGTAACGTATCGTAATCGTAACATTAAATGAAGGCGAAATGAAATATAGTGGTAGATCAAAGAAATGCTACAACTTAAAATAACTTATTGAGGAACTTTTCGGTTGAACTATTCTTATACCTAAAATATAACTTATCTAATAAGAAACATGGTCACACTTGATAATAAGTGTATGTATGTCCACTCAACGCATACTCGTTACCTACAAGAGTTGACAAATATTATAAACTAATTTGCAAGATCATGTCGCAATGCTTTAAAATCTATGATAAGAGATAAACAACAAACTTCTTGTTTATGATTAATTACATACAATAAAAGCTAAGTTAAAAAAACTGGTCGCTATTGACCACAAAAAAAAACAAAGACAATGGCTGATGTTCTTTGTATTCACTTATCCTACACGAAGTAAGCGAGGCATGTAAATAAATATACATTGTTGTACAACTTATTATAGTAGTTTATTTCCACTGTAATATTAAGGACATAGTAGCATATGTCCATACGTTGGTTAACCCCTTAGATATAAGGGGGGTTTCAACGAGCATAAAAAATGTAAAGTTTAAAAACTAATTCAAATAGAAGTTCATTTTTAAACTTTTATGCTCGTTTGTTACCAATCCTAGTCAGGTTACCTGTAATAGAATCTTTATGTTTGCAGTTACTTTATTTCTTTGACAGAAACACTACAACTTAAATATTCTAAAGAAGATAGTGAGTGAATACACACTTTAAATCATCGGTTTCACTAATTTGACAAAGAAAAAGTTTGAACCAAAATTTTAATGTTAGAAGTTCTCCCTGTAGTGATTCTGAACTTAGATAGGGGTCTGGTTATAATCAACTTACTGAAACGTTGCCTAATTCATAAGTTACGTGTTGTTGTTACTCAACTGTAGCACATATTCGATGCGATAGCGTACCCTAAACTACTTCAGAACTGCCGACTGCTTGTTTTCAGAGTTCACTCGTTAGCATATTTGCTTTGTGAATCTTGATTATAAATATTTATAATGGTCTTAGTTACGAGGAGACCGCAATAAATATTAATGGACCAGTGTCGCGTTTATTGCTTAACTTGCACTTTATGTTCGGACAAGAGCAACATTTAAAATTATTTACAAAATTCTCACGTATTTGTTAGAGAGATATAATGATTATTATTCGCTTGCTGAAATTTTTAAGTTGAACAAAATTTTGCATGTGAAATTTGGCACACCAGAATCTAAAAAAAAAATACTCACTTTCAGAAGCTCTCGTAAGTCGAGCCCAAATTGTCAGATAGGTTTCAAAGTACTGCTTGATAAGAAATTCATTTAGTTTTATTAAAAAGTTTGAATATACTTTTTTAAAAATTCTTCGCAGTTGAACTGAAGTTACACCACTCGCTTCTTACCTGGCTTTAATTAATTTATCACACTTGACGACAAGAATTAAATTATTCGTATTCAGCACAAGTTGACGGCGCCACGTAATTAAGTAGGATGTCGTACGTAGCTTTGAATTTTAACTCGTACCTATCGAGTTCCGGTTAAATTTTCTACAGTCTGAGATTGCGACTTGTTTCATTTAAGTTCAATTTTACTTTATTTTTGATATAATTTCGGGCATTTGAGATGAAGGAAGAGAGAGTAACGAAAAAAAATTATGTTGCAAAAGTGATTGGCAGCGTTGGCAGGGGCCCAAGAAGAACTCATATCGACCAACATACTAAAGAAGGGTGATATAAGGAGTACCGGTAAGGATATAGAAGAAGTGAGAGAGGTGTACCAGGATCGCGCAAAATGGAAACCTGTTTTAGCTAAAAAGCTGAAGATCATGAAAATTTGACTATATTTGTTCAACTAGAAAAGTATTTAAGATGACATTTTAGACTATTGGATTAATTTTAATTTGAGTCAAGCAGTCTTCATTGATCGATAGCATGCAGTCGCAAAACACGCACCGATCATGTCCGCGTTTCTCTACATTGATGGTAGATAGTTTGTTGAAGCTGGAGGGATTTTTTCCGGAAGACATTTAATAACCTAAACTACATAGGTTACATAAAAATACAAGTTTGATATTATAACATTCATAGAGATGAAACCCGCAGCAACAACACCTGTTGGGCAAATTGGCCGGCCCGACCGATGAAATACCACGTCCTCACAGAAGCATGAAGTAGAAGTATTTCTGCGTTTCGTCTAATGAATAAGGTGTAGGACGCGAAATACCTTTTTCATTTCCTATGCTTTACGGGATTTTACGGGAGAGGGAATGAATAGAAAGGGAAATATCCTTTTTCCTATTTCATTAAAGGTAGTCTCTATCTCCAAGTCATTAGCTTGTTGCACATGTACTCGTATATGGGTAGCGGTTACTTAATATCAGAAGAGCTTGCTCGTGCAGCAAATTGTTCCATAAAAAATATTTTGTTATATTATAAAAATAAATTGGAAACTAAATTTTAAAGTACAACTTTTAATTTATGAAAATAGTTTTGGCCAACAACGCATTGTTTAGTTGCGTGGTACTTCCATTCAGCAATGCAGCAAGTGCAATTAAATGATATGGTTCGCTGAGCAATCTGTATGGACTAACTTGGACATAATTGTTCTTTCATTAATAAAGTTCTGAATTAAGACGTAAAGAGGTATTTTATACACAGCATTAAAAAAACCTATTCTAACCTCACTAATATGCAACTATTAAATTGTTACAAAATAATATATGCCAATTAGGCTAAAAAAAATTAGAGATGTGATTGAATAAATCGATAAAAATCAATCCACAGGTTATTTCGAGAGTCGATTTGATAATTCATAACTTTGTGATTGGATTATTAAAAACTTTCTTGTTATTAGTGTCATGCGGATTTCATTACCTTTCTAGGCACTCTTAAAATGTCAAGAAAAAAGAAATTGGTAAATTCGCATGATAGTCACACATGGTGACGTATCGTCACTTTCGTTATATACTTACATATATGACGTATATTGGTAGCGAGAGTGAAACTGTATTTACTCTGTATTATTTCATCGTGTTCTTTTCACTTTATGTGTCACGTTATAAGTTCCAAAGATAATATCAGAATCACAAGTTATTTTTGGTGTTTGGTACTTTTGAACAGAGCTAACTGTTTTCGGCTTAACTATAAAATAATGGCTCAAGAGATTTTTAGTCAACTACTTCGATAAAAATGTATGCGTCGTTGAGTGTAACCTAACCTAAACCAACCGCTGGACTATCCTGTACATATTATATTGATTGTAAAGATTTAAAACAAATCAGTAGATTGATTCCGCATCACATTTGTAACAAGGAACTGAAGTGAAGTTAGTTCGGTTGACATATTTACAAACGGGCCGTGGGATTTAAAGCCGAATAGCCATTTAGAAACGTTCGGAAACATTAAAGTGACGTAGAACAGTGCTTTGAGTTGGAACTTTGTGTTTAAGGGTTTCACATTTATCATTCTAACAATAGGAAAATTACATAGTGTGCTTTTTTTGATAATTATTGTTTTCCCCGACTAATCCAGTAATGTTTTTCGCGCGTATGTATGTATGTATGTATGTCGTACCGTCGTTACCTTCTGTAGCCTAAACGTTACGAGTAAGGTTTTATTAGATTAGTATTTTTCCTTGGAGTGTCAGAGGCGACATGATGGTGGCAATCATAGTCTGTCGTTCGTCTTCAAAATACCACGTTGGAGACAGTGGGAGCGGGGCTTAGCTGTTTATCACGTAGTCAATGTCTTCGCTTATTAGCGCTTTTTTAACTCACTTCGTATCATACAGACAAATATGAGCCAAATTACTTATTTTTTAACTTGCGTTTGAAAAAACATTATTTATGAATTTCTACGTGAAAACTAGACGAGTGTTGGCGTATGATATGATGAAAAATGAAAAAAAAATGTTCACGATGAGAACTTTCTTTAAGTGTAACAATGAGATGTAACCTGTGCCGCCTTGCATAACAGATAAAAAAGTACTTTTAAGAGATACCTTATATTTCACCCTGGTGTTCTGTGATGTTCGGATGTGACGGATTAGTTGTCTTATAATTATTTATATATTTCGTGTTTTTATTGGTATATAAAATAGACAACTTCCAATTATCCAGATACACACATAAATATCAATGGATTTTTTTCTCCCTTTCAAATCAAAGCAGGATTCAGAATCCAAAACTTGATCCTTTCCTTTCTCATTACCACACAACACATGACAATGTTTTTTATTATAAATACGGACCCCTAAACTGTGAGTATTTGTTTATAATTTTGAAGTTGAGTTGGGGGCAACTTTTTCGTTAAAAGTTTTAGGTCAAACTGGTCATTTAACCGCAAAGTTTCAATTACTTTGCCAATATCAGTTATAAAGAAAATTAGCTATTTAAGAAATCCTCAAACTGTAAGGTATCCAACTGATTACTTATTTTCTCTAAAATTTACGAAATAATTCTGTAACAATAGAAATGTATTTATACATTCTGTACAGTTTTCTTAAAATCTTTATTGTTAAGATAAAGGGAGCATTTTAGTTTGTTGGTGGCTTATCAAGCTGATCCCGCCTTTCCTTTGTAACAGAAGAAAATGCGTATAATGAATATTACCACTTTATTAAGCATAACGAGAAATAACCACGAATTCCCGCAGCCGAGTAAACGTACCCTGATACCCAATGGGCCGAATCGGTGTGGTAATGACTTCGTTTCCTTGAAACACGCGTGATATACCATGTAGATGCCATATTTTATATAATAATAAATCGTAACTAGTAGATGACCGCAAGGCGATTTTTCAACGAGGATAGGTCTCAAATATGTCAGGGGATGAGCCAACTGCAAAGACACAAAAACAATTATTCTGCTTCCATTTGGATTCATACCCGGGCACTGCGATATACATTCTAATCGCTATGCACTATGGCTGTTATTTAATTATACTCAATGATATACTATAACACAATAAGACTTTATAATAAGTGGTAAATACTAGTAACCAAGCATCGACAACCAAAGCTTTCAAGTTTAAAGTGATTACGTAACAATTAATCAAGTCGCTGGAGGATACTTGATGTATTATTCGATTCATTCGAGTGCGACAGCGCGTGCAATGAGTCTCCAAGTGTATCCACTCGACCTATTGCAATTCTATTATCGCGGTCAAACCAACAATACGTACTACAAATTCACTGCACTGTTTTTTTTACTAATTAATATGAAAAGGAATGTTTGCAAATTTAAAAATTTATTTAAAAAGTTACAAAAAAAGGAATGTTTTAAATATATTGGGTGAATTTAATCATGAAATAAATAAAAGATTGATTGTATTTTAAGCAATTGAATTTAACTTTCTCGCATTTTTATTCAAAACTGTTGTAATTATAATTTAAATTAAACTCTGGAAATGTCATACAGTTCTTCTGTTCACCACGATTGATATTGAATACAAGTGGTGGTTATCCCTACTAATATTATAAATGTGAATGTAAGTTTGTTTGTTACGTTTTCACGCGAAAACTACTCAACCGATGATCATGAAACGTTGTACACATATTTTTGAGGTATTGGAAGTAACATTACATTACTTTTTATTAAAAAAATATAGTATATAAAAAGCGAAGTATGTATGTTCCCTATAGACCTATAGACTCGGAAACGGCTGGACCGATTTCGATGAAATTTACGGGCATTATCCAGATTGGCACATTCCTGTGTTTGGTAGCGATCAGATTAACATAATTAGTAGCGGGTCACTAAGTATTTGATAAAATATTTAAAGAATCTAAACATAAAACAAAATAAAATCCTAGCGGATAGGAATTTAAAAAAACTAGTAGCTTTGAAAACCTAATTTGACCAGTGTTAAATATGCATAATGGCGGACAGGACACGTAAGAGCGAGTCACTTGCTCCCGCCATGAAACATTAATGTCCAGCCCTAAATATATCTGTTTTTGTTTGGAGAACTTTTCTATATCGATTTATTCAGGGCTGTGACTTTATAGTTTACGAAAAACCCCAAGTGTAGATTGAAAAGTATGATCCCAGATTGATCCCGTTATTAATTTATATGAAGCATTTTAAGAACTCCTTCACAAACTCTTCTCGTTATTTTCGACTCTCTTCCGTCCGTCAAAAATACACATATCTGCAGACAAAAGCGAAAATTCTAAACAGGTGGGAAGGCAGGGCAAATACGAGCATAATAAATGAAAAAAAGGTCGCTGAAACTGTACTAAATTTAAATAAGCATGTTGCTGACGCTTTCGCGGACGCATGTTGAGGGGCATACAATATATTTAATTTTTCTTTGTATCTACCCCCGCGGTACTGGGACAGGAACCTACTCTACTACATTCGTCTCGTCGCGTTACTGCTCTCAGATCAATAACAAAAATAGTTTGGATCAGCAGAACGTCCTGCTGGTAGGTTCCAAGCTTTGGTAGTAGCTTAGGTAAGAAAACTTGAAATAAATAAGACATTAAGGTCATATTCACGAGAAGATAGCTACGTAATATGCGAACACAAATGAATGCGACAAAATTTAATTATTGGCACACGTATGCAGGCACCACGTAGGTTGGCTGCGCTCCAAACGTTGTAGCGAACCACTTACGCCCAATACAATATGTCCGGCATATAAAGCTACAAGTTAAACAAATAAAACAACCTCAAAGTCATCTAGCGAAGCTAGCGGAATTTGAATGTTATCTATATTATATACTGATAAATAAAATTGAAGTGTCTGCATGTAATATAAAAATAACATTTCCATTCTGAATACACATGATGTATATACGGTACGTATAACAAAAATATATTTTTTTAATTCTAGTCTGTCTCTCTGTTTATTCCGGGTAACTTACGAAACGACTGAACCGATTCGGATGGGACTTTTACTGGAAGATAGCTAAATTGTAAGGATTCAAATGGGCTAATTTAATTAAAGAAAAAATATTTAGGGTTTCGTGCAAAAACACTCGAAATTATAAAAAAAAGTAGGGGCCCCGTATCGAAAGCGCCGCCCGCTACCTGCAATGTCACAAAGGTTGCCTTAAGGAGTAAAATAACGTAAACATTTTACTATTTGAAGTATTTCGGAAAAAGCAATTAATGTAATAAATACGATTATATACTTTTATTCTGCGAAGTGATTAATATTTTTTAATTTGATTCCATGCGGACGAAGTCGTGGGCAACAGCTAGTTTCTAAATAAAATGTTTCGTGCGTGCGTGCGTGAAATCAATCTGTATATGAAAACAAATGAAAATGACGTCCAATATTGCACGACAGTTCTTTTATCGTATCAGTGCACATGCAATAAAAAAACAAAAGCATTGAACATTATTTCTTCTGGAAACCCTGTTACGCCGTAAATAAATATCACACTGGGCTTTTTCTCTTTTAGAGTGCCGTTGTATAGTGTCTAAATACAGAAAGAATAATTTGCAACCTATTTTTAATTCTGATGGTGAAGTGTACTCGTATAAAATCTTTTATAATGTTCCACAAAAATGAACTTCTTACATTATTTACAATGTTTCATAAAAATATATTCTTGCATAGTAAAAAACGATTTAACTTTATTATAAAATGATAAAAGTTAAGTCGAAGGTAATTTGTATGATGTAACGTGTTCCTCTGTGGATAAAGTAATAAATTTTCTAAAGCAATTTATTGACTTGAGGCTGTAAGCAATTTGTTAGGAAGGTTTTCAATATGATAAATATAACACTCTCATAAAAACAATGAAATTGTCTTTCAACAGCGAAATTTAGACGTTTGAAAAATAGATCACTAGAACAGTGGTTCTAGTGATCTGTCGCCATTTCATCTAACCTGCAACAGCGGGTCGGACGTGTGTACTGACACGAGAGTACATAGCACAAATACGCTGCAAGTATCTCCTAGGCGCTCCTTTCACTTTCAAAGTCCACCACAGAACCTCCCACGAAGCCCTATCGTATACCTTTTCGAGGTTTACAAACACCATGTGCGGGTTTTTATGCACATGCCTTCATTTTTCGCACAGTTCGCGAAGAGCAAAGATGACGTCCGTAGTCACAGTCCAGGCATAAAACGAAATTGGTTCCTGATTATCTCACTGTCCTCTCTTATTCTTCCCGCTAACGCTTTTTTCTATACCTTAATTCTACGCGACATGAGGTTTATTCCTCGATAGTTGTTACAGACCTGTACATCATACTTGTTTTTATAGATGGGTAACCGGTGCATTGTTATACCGTCCATCCGGGATCGCCCCTTCTTGTAACAATGTATTGAATCATCAAATTACAGGAATGAAAATTGATGGAATGGAAGCAGCTTTAGCAACTTCTACTGGCATTTTTTCAAACGAATGAAATGGCTGTAAAGATACAAATCTATATTTCAAAATTGAATGGCAGTATTTGCAGGGGATGTCCCAGGGGAACCATCAGTTTAAAGAATAGAGGAGAAGAGGCACGGACGTAGAAGAAGGGAGAGAGGTGAGCCAGGATCGCGCCAATTGGAAATCTGTGATCTCTACGTACCCCTCCGGGTTACGGGCGTGAGCGCATTTCATTTTATAGAGGTTAATATATAGGATATTCAATTTTAATTTGAAACACTTAAACTTATTGACTCGAGCTGACTATTAACAAGCCTTCGATCATCATTGATGCACTATATGTTAGGCATTTACCTAAATATTACATCCTGAAATTTTATTACAACCATCTAAGCAGTAAAGTTACAAACGCTTGTTCGTTAAGTCTTAGGAGAATCCCCTAAGTAATAACTAAACGGGTTTTGCTAGTTTTACTGCAGTTCAACTTAAACTGTGTCATCTTCTTACAGTGTAATAAAGACAAAGGCTTAGTTAGAGCTGTTGATGTTCGCTGTTCCCGCTCAACCGCAGTGTCTTTAAAGTATTAGGCCTACTTAAAGTTACTTTCTTATTTACTTTTACATTCTAGTTCCTTACAAATGCGCATGGATTTTAGGGAGAAAAAGTTTATACATGTACTATACAGTATATTTTATTTAATTGAGCATAGAATTGATATGAATATAGGTCATAAACATTTAACATTAGTTCTCTCGCCACGTTTGATTGAACGTGATTTTGTGACTAGGAAGGTTAATAATTCATTAACGTTTTCTGTAAATTGTCTATAATATAAATGAATGATTGTTGTAGAAGACGTAATAGACTGGTACGAATTTTAGCTAACACATTGTTAGTATTACAGGCATATACACTACATATTTCGTTAAGGCCCTGGCATAAATATAAAATAAAATTGATGTAAAATCACTATGTCTATGGGCAGGGTTCACTTAACATCTAGTGATCCGCTTGCTCGTTTGCCACCGTATTCCATAGAAAAAAGTTCAAACAGAAATTATTCTTTATCACTATTTATACCCATAAATAATAAAACTTAAATAAATAAATATCCATTTGGCGCGATTGTGGCGCGCCTCTCTTACTTCTACATCCATACATCTCGTCACATACGTACTCGTCGGTTACGGATCCTTATATCCCCTTTTTTAGTAATCTAGGACGTTCGTTACTCACTAACTTTTGCAAAATATACATGTATAACGAATATGAGTTTATTTGCTTGTTACGTTTTAACACCTTAACGACTCAACCGATTAATGAAACATGAAATTTTGCACGCACATTGTCAGGGGCAGAGAAATGAGTTAGGATACGTTTTAAATAAATAAATCATCATCATCCTGCCCTTTTCCCACTCATGTGGGGTCGGCACAGTATGATTGTAGTCCATGCTGTGTAAGTTTTGGCTATAGTTTTTACGGCCGCCTGACTGATGCCAACCCTCCTTGTTTTAAATAAATAAATGAATATGAATTCGCACCCATTTCCCAAAGCGGTAGGCAGTGATAAAGGATTTCTTTTGCATCATAAATTTGTTTCGTTCCTTTCTATTCGTTCATCCTTTCAATGTGCCTAGTCTCTTCTCAATTCTAGTCGCAGCATTCCTTGTAAAGCTATTTTTAATCCCAATATTCAACGCCACGCCTAGCATACCTCTAAAGAATAGCATCTCAACAGCATTAACTTTTTCATTAATTATTGCGATACGTTTTATCCCGTTAAACAAAGCAATAAAGGTTGCCATGGTAATGCACACGACAATAATATATTTTTGAAACTTTGTTATTTTCATTGCCAATGGCACCAAATCGCAACTTCTTGACATTTGCCTGTAATTTCAAATATTACATACAATTTTCGGGGAGGAAGGTAAAAAACGATTGCATGCGACGGCGTGGGCAACAGTTAGTAAATTAATAAAAAGTAATGTGTGTCGGCTATTATTTTATCTTTGCTTTAAAGTAATTACAAAAATTTAACGTAATACCAATGATATTCATTACAATACAAAAACTAGCAGATACGCCATTCGCGGTCGAAAAGTGAAGCCTCTATCTTTAGAGATGGAACGATTTGTCTTTAGCTTACGTCATGTGCTTATATTAACGCTTAAGCGATTAACACGAGCTGTCCTCCTTTTTCTTATTATTTTAATTACGGTATCAAAAACTTTAATGTCAACAAATTGTAATGTAAACATACCTAACACAAAGCAAATTTATAATCATTCTGGCGTCGACGCAGAGCTCTTCTTAACGTATTAACCCTTTGTGTCGCCGAGGCAGTCGAGCGTCTCTTGGCTTAAATATTACTTCATTCCTTCTCGACGCTACGCCATATTGTTTTATTTGTACGATTTTCTACAAAGAACTATATCTTGAACTTATAGCTTTATATTTATATAGAGCTTTTCTAATTAAAGCAATTTTAATAGCTTTTAGTCATTAATATTATTTTGTTTATGGGAACTTACACATAGGCAACTATGTGTCTTTTATTTAATTAGCTTCGTGTAACTCAAACAGGCTATGCAGTGTTCGCTGATACATCGGATGGCAAAACGTTTCATCGAAATACGTTCAGAAGGCTTACAACATCCATCTACTCTTCACAATAAAACATTGTAAAGAGTGATTTCGATGTAAAGTTTTGTCATCTGATGTTATACTCATATCAGCGAACTGTGGATAACATGACTTACACTAAGGTTACTTAAAATTAAGAAAATAAGAGGTCGAACATTATGTTCACTCACAGAAGACATGCGTAAAGAGGAATCATTCCCTTCCCATTCATTGGGAAAAGAAAATGTCCTTCTTTTTAGTTCATCCCTTCCTCTGTCCAATTAATGTAGGGTATACATGCCTATTGGTATGGATCACTTGATTTAGGATGACTCGCTTGCTCGTTGGCCATTTTCTAATATAAAAAATGTTCGCTTATAAATCAATATTTGACGACAAACATTACATTTCCAGTTTATAAACAAAAGGAAATTTCAGTTAGTGCACTGTGGAAATTGTGAAAAGAAAATTTAATCAAAATATGTCAACAAAGTATGGAATTCGTTCGTTTATACCAAAATTTCGATGCAGTTTTCTACGAAACTTTATTCAAAATTCTTTTATAGACTTGTACTTCGTGCCAAGAAGATATAATCTTCAAATATGCCATTTCAGGAATACTACATGTATTCATAAAATGAAATAGCGGGTATTAATTAATACTGATAAATTGAAAAAATAAATTGAGAGATAAACAAGAAAAAGTTAAATATTTCAAAATAAGCCCATTTGATTAATATTCAAGTAGTGGCAAGTGAGATAGACGAGTAGTGTAAGAGATGGGTTGACTTAGTCCCTGTATTCATTTACATAATACAGGGACTAAGTCAACCCATTTTAATCATAAATGTAATGACGCATCTTAACATGTACACCATATTTGCTTGTGAAGTAACTTACGATTGGCCATGGCCTAGTCGTACCATTCTATTATGTCTTATTCAACAATCAGATTCAATTTCAGCCAAATTATACAAATAAATAATCAACCTGTTTTAGTACCTTTCCCCCATTGCAGTCACACAGGCCTCCTCTCTGAGAGAGGGAAGGGATCGTAATCGCTGCCTAGTGCGAGTTGGTGGTTGTCACATGTGTTCGAATTTGGTGATTGATAGACATGCCGGTTTCCTCACGATGTTTTTCTTCACCGTTTGTGGAGCAGTGGTGATGAAATAAATTCTGGTTCGAACCCGCGACCGCACTTGTGTCGGAGCCTACACCACTGGGCCACCACTGCACGATTTATACAAAACGTTACCAAATTATACACTCAGGTAAAATCTATTCAGTGGTTTAAAGTTATTCGGGTTAAGACAGAAGGGCAGAAGGGCTTGGACGACGGGACTGTTTTATAACAAGTCCATAAACAGCAGGTAAGTTAAATTTACCATTAAAGAGAAGAAGGTTAAGATAATTTAAAGAGAGTGCCCTCGAGGACTTTGTAAAAGTAAACAGTAATTTATTTAAATATTTCGTTCTACCCAACTAATTAGCGCCCATTTTAAGTCTTCCGTAATCATTCTCAAATTTCACGGTTGCTTCTGGCTCTTCACTTAGCTTTTAATTTACGACCCGTATCTTGAGACAGCGAACTTTGAGATTACTCGACTCATTTATCTCGGTCGAAGTCGATATTTTAGTAAATTATCGGTTTTCAGTTTGGTCTTACCTCATTGGTTCTAGGGCCGATTGGAGTTAGGAAAATAAAACGAGAACTTTGTTCGGCATTGTGTTTAAAAGATGTGGCAAGCAAGCAGACGGTTCACCTGATATCAAGATCTACCCATAGGCATCTGCAATAACGTAATGAGTTGCAGACGCGTTGACTACCTTTGATGGACAGAGAAGGGTATACACAGGAAAAAGGATACTTTCTTTTCCTATCTAACCCTTCTACCGTCAGATCTTCTGGCGGTCAAATTGCTCTTTTTATTAAAAATGATAGGAAGGGGAAAAGGACTTGTATTAGGCCTCCTCCACCACACTCATCAGCTAAAACGAGGTGAAATATTTTAAATTCACGCCTGTCCTTATAAACTGACGTTCCTGTTGCAGGCTCTACCACTGTTAAACGCATGTGCACAACTTGATGGATATTTATAATATGCCTCGTCCGATTATAAACCGATTATAATTATAAACTCATATTTAAGGAAGAGATAACACGCTAAAGACAGAATTTAATTTAATTTTCGAATTATCGTAACCTAATATAACCTAAAACTATGTAATGTTGATTTTAATTCGCACTTTTCTGTTTTTAGACAGATAAATCAGACAGTCGTGAGATACACACGCTAGACGTCCGGACTACAATGCAATACATTCTTTTTATCGAATTGTAGTTCTAACCTTCTCTTTCGGTCTACTTAGACTTCTGAGCTTACAAGGGCGGAAACAGTCAAAAAGAACGTATTGTCATCTCAGTTTTTTCAGAGAGAAAGCTTGTATTGCTGCACGATTTTACGTCAATTAAAACCCACGCTTACGTTGTGATCAATTATCGTGGCTGGGTATTGCGAATTGTAACATAGAATTGTACCTAGGTGTATATATTCAAGTCAATATATTGTATAATAGCTATTCGTGCTCCGCGTTGCCTAGGTGAATTAAAATACGATAATAATAAAAGTATGACCAAAGTTCACTTCGTTCATATTGTTCATGTAGGTTCTTACTTTTGAAATTATCTAAGTCAGTTTAGTACTTTTAGAGCAAACTCGTTAAAAGATTTTTTTAATTTTCTCAATTGTACGTATAAAAAAAGATTAATTAAAACAGATTATTACGTTTAGTTGTCTCTTTACAAAATTACATTACATTGTAAAAACTAAGTCTAAATATGAACAAATTCGTTGAGTATCTTTTAGAAATTACTCAACGAGTAATATAACTTAGGTTATAAATCAAGTTTTCGTTTTTTTAATTTAGAAGGTAAGCTCAACAAAATTGGTTTGACGTTTACGTAATGAGTATGCTCAACCTCAGGAGATAAGATAATAAATAATGTTTTGTGTTTTCTGTTCAGGTGCTCGCCCTCGCTTATATTAAAGTTTTATGAATATCATAAATAAAAATACAAAAAAATACGCTCTCCCTGTTGTCCTCCTGTTGTTTATTTACCAGATGTTACACATCTTTATACATTGACATAACCGAATTGCAGCATCAGTTTCATCATCAACCTTTATTGGTCTATTATAGAACGTAAGTCTATCCCAAATGGTCTCCACAATATGCGGTTCCGCTTTCTGAATCCAAATATATCCCGCCGTCTTTACGGTGTCCTCAGTCCATCTGAAAGAGAAAGGAAGAATGTATGTCAGTACAGTACAGTGTGTCTTTTGTCGTTGTCAATTAATTGAATTTGACTAACCTGTTAAGAAGTTTGTACACAAGCTGTATGAAATAGAACTATTTACACTTTTTCGTTTTATTTGACAAGCGACATTCCGCAGGCCATATCTTCTTCTCCTTTCCACCCTTCTTCTTATCTACACCATTCCTCTTTACAAAGACTGGTGGTAACGCGTGACTTTTGCGTCGGATAGCGTTTATCACTTACAATCAGGTGGCTCGCCTGTTCGTTTCGCCAGAAAAAACTTGCACTCTAACCAATTGATGTAAAAATCTATGCTACGAAATTGTAAATAAACAATAAAGAGAATAGTTAAGAGAAAAGTGAAATGGGTCGTGGGTTTCTATTCTCTAGGGACACTATGGGACAAGGGGTTTACATTAAGAACAAAACTACTGTTCAACGCATTTGTGGGGTACAATACAAGCGTTCAGGGATAGATAAAAGGTCAAATGTGTGACTTTGCTATTTTAATTTATTATTCTCGTATACGCTTTGTGTTATTTTACTCATATATTATTAAACACCATAAGTTTGAATACAAAATGTTATGAATAAACATTTATTTTCTTTTTATTATTAACCTCCATCGAACATTACATTTTTTATCATCGTTATTTTATAAAAGAATACAAAAATACGGTTATAGGTTGTCTACCGTTATCATCAAATTTTATGTCCTTTATACTTTATGTGAATCGATAACAATGTACGGATATTGAATATGAAATTCGATACCATAACCGTTCATACAACGGTTGTATTATTCAATGTTGGACTTTGAAGCCGTTTACGTTTGAAAAATATTCTTCAGTGTATGGACTGTTCAATAATTTTATCTTTTATTATATGTTTACTTAAAATGTAAATTAATCCGAATAGTATGATTCCGAATAACTCGGCCCGATCCCCTACCCGTACTTAACCTTAGCCGAAGTAGAGTTATGTGCAGCTAGGTCGGTGGTGTCGTAGAACCCTCTTCCTTTTCATATAACCCTTTCTTCTTTTCTTTTTTCAAATCTTTTTTACTTTTATCCTATCTTGACTTCTACTATATAAATTTAGATTTATTGGTAATTAAATATTTACAGTTCAAGGATACATTGCTGGATAACGGAGGTCAGTTAATATCAGGCTCTCCGAAAGACGCAGACTAAGTAATATAGTACAGTTGTACCAAGCGAGCAATAATTGTAAATATGCATAGGTATGTTCGTAATACTAACCTATAGCCCGTGGCTTACTCGCCCACGGTATACATCGGTCACCCGTATAATTACATCCTTTTCGCTTTGGTAGAGGTATTTTTATCACTCTGCTCGACTGCTAAGGCTTGAAGCGTGATGATAAATGGGCAAAAATATTGTTTCAAATCCGATAAGTAGTTCCTAAGATTATTAACGCGTTCAAGCAAACACACTATTCCGCTTCATCTTCATATATATATATATATATATAATTCTTTTGTACGTGTCTTGACAGTGAACTCCTCCTAAACGGCTAAACCGATTTGAATGAATTTTTGTGTATGTGTTCAAGTGGATTCGAGGATGGTTTAGATTTCCTGTAAATCAATGTCGTGGATGCTAAAATTTTAGACAATAATGCAAAATTTTATTAGAATTAAATAACACCAAGCAGAGCGAAGCTCAGTCTAGTTTAATGCGATTAAATATATGTACGTACGAGCTGTGCTCTGCGGTTTCATATTTAATACTGCCGTAACCTAACCATCATTTCTCTAGTCTATTTCCGAGTATGTGGGGTCGATAGAGTATGGCCGGAGCATAGTTTAACAAGCACACATGATTGCTTAGTCTGTGTCCGTAGTCCATACTGTATAGGTTCTGGCTACAGTTTTTACGGCCGTCCGCCTGCCTACGCCAACCCTCCTCGGGAATAATAAGCTACTAACCTGACCTAACATTTTACATTAGAATGAATACATAGTTTCTAAAATCTTCTATATACGTGTAAATACTGCATTACCAAATTATAGCTGCTACCATTACCAGGGAGCGTCGTGCGTCTCCGAAATACACCGTGCGCCTGCCACGAATATCTTGAAATTAGATATTATACATAATATCTAATATATGCACAGGTGTCTAACTGATGCTTGCAAAATCCGAAACTGTCCTGTTTTGAACTTTATATACACTTGCAATCATCATCGTTTTAAAGATCATAATATAACTAATTACATATCTAAAAGTTCAACCTATTCAACTGAATAGCTATTTTATAGCATTTGTATCGAACAAATGTTTCACTTGGTTCTTTAAATTGATATAACTTTTTAATTTATACACCGATCGAGATAAAACAACTAAATGTTCAGCGAAGCTTATCACAAAACATCAGTGAAAAATGCACAAATCAGGTAAGCTGTTTCTGAGATTAACAGCACCAAACGCACAGACAAATAGACAAAATTGTGATCATCATTGTTTTGGGTTTTATTGCGTTTATAAAGGCCCCAATAATAGTTTTTTTCAAATATCTTCCATGTACAGACAGTGATAAGTTACATTTTAACTATATGTATAGATTTAAAGAGCCGAAGCTTTAATATCGTTATAAATTAGAAATTTGGTAATTACATCGTATATGTATGTGTTATGGTTTAATGGGTAATATGCTTGTACGTACACAATTAATTAAATCGCTATAATAACAAAGGTTTGCTCGGTTAATTGAAGTTCCTCGTATATTGCTCTCGGTAGATTATAACAATATTATATATTTATGAGATGACGTCATAAAACAGAGTACCTACTTACCTACATGTAGTTATTCAAAATATAAGCTCGTTAAAACTTATTAAAACCTTCGGGAGACATTAATAAGTCAATCGGTGCAGGTACCGACAGTTTCGGACCTGAGTGCGATCGCGAACCTTTTCTACTGATCTTCATAAAGGACCTCCAGATCCTAAAGGAATTGACCGTAATTTAAGCCGTTTTTAATAAATAAATTCATATATGCTCACGCCCGTAACCCAGAGGGTCCCCTGCAAACGCCAACTCTTGCATCATTAATTTGTTTAATTACTCTCCCATTCATCATTTCGACATGCTCGAACCACCAAAGCATAACTTTTTAAATTCTAGTCACAGCATCCACTTTCAAGCCACACTTTTCTCCTATAACGCTTCTTAAGGCTCGCATCTCAACAGCATTAACTCTACAACATGTTTTCATCCAAACACAGTTCTCACTTTCAACCATTAAAGTGGGGAAATTAAATTTAGTTGATCTATACTTAGTATAATAAAATTGAAGAGTTTGTTTGAACGCGATAATCGTAGGAACTATGAATTGAATTTAAGAAAGAAATTAAGAAATGACGAATTACATGTTAAATATTTGTGTAATTTAAGTATTTGAGGAAGAATTACGCTATACGTTTAGGTACCTGTAAAGGCTTATATAACTCGCCAATGAAGAAACTAGATAACATACTAATGAATTTTTTTTAATTTTGATTTTCCAGTATATGATTAAACAGGCGTATTACGGTCGCACAAGTCTACGGGGAAGAGTCTGTTACAATAGGCATAATGAATATATATGTGGTATAATATATATGATAAAAATAGCATGGGTTAGTTTCAGGTAAAGATTAAAGGTTTCAAAGTTACATAACATCAGATGTAGAGCTTATAAAATCGTTCAAATAGTCCTGCGAATAAATAATACTTCTAAGAACCCAAAACAATTTTTTTACGCATACTCCTCTTTCTACGGTTATTACATTTATTAGACGTAGAAGTACATTATAGAATAGTTTTACAAAACTAGTCATTGTGCCTATTCGCAATTCCGCACGACCTTTCTCGTTTAGCTATAGATTTATACACACTGTTATCAATTGTCAAGACTGCAAAAAATAAATTGATTCTGCCGAACTTTCATTTAATGAGAGAAATAATGGATTACAATCACTAAATGTATGCACAATAGTAAAAATAAATTAGAGTTAAAAAACTAAAAAACAGGATTTTAGCGATAATCAAACTTGAAAGTAAAAAAAAGTCTTAACATAAGAATACAATTAAGGATGAGAAAATTGATGTCACTATTCTAAAAGCGCGGGGTGCTTTGTGTGACATTTGCTTTAAAACAACTGTGTTTAATATGTACAGATGTATTTAAAACTAATCAATTTGCAAGTAGCGGTGACTTCTTGTTTGTCAAGTTATCGTAAATTTGTTCCCAATTATGTATCGGCCCAATAGATGTCGCTAGTGTCAACTAAAAAGAAAGGATATGAAAAGAAATTTATGAACCTTGGTGAATCTAAAGGTGGTAATCGGATTTTTGATCGAATTATTACATTGTCACGGGTCTTCGACGAGTGCGCATTTTTGATTCAAATCTGGTAATTCAAAGTGGGGCAAAGCCACGTTCAAAGATTCCATTACATTCCTACAGGTGAAACTAATATAAGCGTGTTAATAATCGTTATTGATTTTCAAACATATAAAGCTTTTTACTTAAGCCTTTGACGATATAATAATGGAAACTGTCTAGAGAATTCGTAACGTTTTTTTTATAAACAAATTTATATTCTACGTACACGTTTCGCACGAAATGTCGAATATAAATTGAAAAATAATAATACAGGAGGTAAACCAGTGAAGGGAATCAATTTTTAAAATCTTATTGATATTTGAACTAATTCTGCCGCGAATTGCTTGTTGTAAATAATTTTATATTTATTGGCTATATCTCGAACATTGAAAATAACAGATGAGAAATTTTTTACCACACAGAGATTAAAGTTCAATAAATCCAGGTTTCATGCCTTCACTTAGAATTTGAGGCACAAGGTGTTCAAACAGATCTAGATTAGGTACAACTTGAATTTGGAAAAATAAACAAATCTAACAACAACGTTACAAAGCAGTTCTAGGAACCACATTTCATTCTAAAAACTATTTGAGATTGAAAATGGTTTAGTTGCAAAAAAGTACATTGGCATATTAATTACTGGCAATACAGTTCCAAGATTTGTCGCCCATTAAAAACATATGTCCGAAAATCGGTGGACACACAGTTTTTATTCTATACCTTTTATTCTATGTTTTATCTATTAATATCATATAACATTACTTGCAACACAAATATTACTAGTATATAGTCTACAAAAATAAATTAAATCCTAGATTACTCATCTTACCCCGCAAGAAAAGTCCAAGTTTAAATCGCAGCTTTACTAACTATCCGATATAGCTACAAGCATTCTATAATGCTAGTAATTGATAGCACAGTATATAATATGTGGTAAGTCAAGATCGAGTGTATTGTTTGCAGTTAATAACTTGATATTGATTTTAGTTGCATCGATAACCTATCGAACAGTGGCCTCGGATTCATGAACCAAACAAAATAGCGCTATCTAACTCGGTAAAAATAATATCCCTACCCTTTTCCCACTGATAAAGGGTCGGCACACATGGACCGTAGTATATACTCTATATATGTTTTACCTACAGATATTACGGGCGGTCTGCCTGATTATTCGGAGATCGGTAAACATCAAAAAACTGTTATTGTTTACTGTACTATTAATTCAAGTATTGTTCACTTCTGACATCTCTTTCTTTAAGCTGATAGGGTAGTTAGGGCCTATTTTTCCACATTAGGTCAAGACAAAAGTATTCTCGGCGTACGACTCTGATGTTAAATTGTTAAAACATGTGAAACTGAAAAACAGGTCACGGCAGGGAGGAACTCGCTTCATTAAATTTTAAGCTGCCTTCCTGTGACAAGGTATTTACTATGCGATGCTCCGTCAGCCTTCGTTAATAAATGCTACATTATGTTCCAATTACGCAAGGAATTTGCGAACATAAAAGTTAAGTAGCGTCCGCTTGTAATATAAATAAGTTTTTGGGTCATTTCTGATCAAAGTTTATCAAGTCAATTTTAGATTTTGTATTAGTTTATCTCCTTAATTACGTACAATGTGACTGTAGACTATAACTATTCCTATGTTAATAGGAAAGGGAGATTATGAGTACTGGCTATGGAGTAGACGTAAATTTCAGAAAATCTTTGGTAACATTATATTAATTAAGTAATTTGTATTTAACAGATGGTACTACGTACGACTGTCGTGTAACTGAACTAAGAATATTTTGAAGTGATGATGGATGACGGATGACGGGGGACCGATGACGGTTGACGTAGGACGGAGGACTGATGACGGGTTATGAATGACGAATGACGGGGAACCGAAAAGGGTTGACGGATGACGGAGGACTGATGACGGATGATGAATGACAGAGGACATATGACGGATGACGGATGACTGATGACGGACCAATGGCGTATGACGGAGGACTGATGACGGATGACGGAGGACCGATGTCGGATGACGGAGAACCGATGACGAAGGACCGATAATGGAGGACCAATGACGTTTGATGGAGGACCTATGACGCATGACAGATGACGGATGACGGAGGACCGACAACGGAGGTCCATTGACGGAGGATCAATGACGTGTGACGGAGGATTGAAGAAGGATAACGGAGGACCGATGATGCTTGACGGATGACGGATGACGGATGACGCATGGCGGATGACGGATGACCAATGACGTATGAAGGAGGACAGAAGACGGATGACGGAGGACTGATGTCGGATGACGGAGAACCGATGACGGAGGACCGATAACGGACGACCAATGACGTATGACGGAGGATTGAAGACGAATGACGGAGGACCACTGATGCTTGACGGATGACGGATGACGGATGACGCATGGCGGATGACGGATAACCAATGACGTATGAAGGAGGAAAGAAGACGGATGACGGAGGACCGATGTCAGATGACGGAGAACCGATGACGGAGGCCCGATAACGGAGGACCAATGACGTATGACGGAGGATTGAAGACGAATGACGGAGGACCAATGATGGTTGACGGAAGACGGATGACGGAGGACCTATGACGGATGACGGATGACGGAGGACCTACGATGACGGATTACGGAGGACCAATGACGGAAGAACGATGGCGGATGACGGATGATTGATGACGGATGACGGAGGACCGATGACGGAGGACCGAAGGCGGAGGACCGATAATGTATGACGAAGGAATGATGACGGAAGATGGATGACAGAGGACCGATGACGGATGACGGATGACTGATGACGGACCAATGACGTATGACGGAGGACTGAAGACGGATGACGGAGGACCGATGTCGGATGACGGAGAACCGATGACGGAGGACCGATAAAGGAGGACCAATGACGTTTGATGGAGGACCTATGACGCATGACAGATGACGGATGACGGAGGACCAATGACGGAGGACTGATGGCGGATGACGGAGGACCAATGACGGTTGACGGATGACGGATGATGGAGAACCTATGACGCACGTCGGATGATGGATGACGGAGGACCTATGACGTATGACGGATGATGGATGACGGATGACGGAGGACCGATTCCGGATGACGCATGGCGGATGACGGAGGACCAATGACGTATGACGGAGGACTGATGAAGGTTGATTGAAGACGGATGACGGGGGACCGAGGACTGATAACGGATGATGGATGATGGAATACAGATGACGGATGACGGAGGACCGATGGCGGATGACGGGGGACTGATGTCGGATGTTGGAAGACCGATAGCGGATGACGGGGGACCAATGACGGATGATGGAGGACCGATGACGGATGACGGATGATGGATGAAGGATGACGGAGTACCGATGACGGAGAACCGAAGGCGGAGGACCGATAATGTATGACGGAGGACTGATGACGGATGATGGATGATGGATGACGGGGGACCGATGACGGAGAATCGAAGGCGGAGGACCGATAATGTATGACGGAGGACTGATGACGGATGATGGATGACGGATGACGGGGGACCGATGACGGTTGACGTAGGACGGATTACTGATGACGGATGATTGATGACGGATGACGGGGGACCGATGACTGTTGACGTAGGACGGAGGACTGATAACGGATTATGAATGACGAATGACGGGGGACCGATAACGGTTGACGGATGACGGATGATGGAGGACCTATGACGCATGACGGATGATGGATGACGGGGGACCGAGGACTGATGACGGATGATGGATGACGGAATACAGATAACGGATGACGGAGGACCGATGGCGGATGACGGCTGACGAGGACCGATGACGGATGACGGGGGACTGATGTCGGATGATGGAGGACCGATAGCGGAAGGTGGGGAACCGATGACGGAAAACAGATGACGGATGACGGAGGACCGATGACGGTTGAAGTATGGCGGATGACGGAGGACCAATGACGGAGGACCGATGGCGGATGAGGGCTGACGAGGTCCTATGACGCATGACGGATGATTGATGACGGAAGACCAATGATGTATGTCGGAGGACTGAAGACGGATGACGGAGGACCGATGGCGGATGAAGTGGGACCGATGACAGAGGACCGATGACGGATGACGGATGACTGATGACGGACCAATGGCGTATAACGGAGGACTGATGTCGGATGACGGAGAACCGATGACGAAGGACCGATAATGGAGGACCAATGACGTTTGATGTAGGACCTATGACGCATGACAGATGACGAATGACGGAGGACCGACAACGGAGGTCCATTGACGGAGGATCAATGACGTGTGACGGAGGATTGAAGACGGATAACGGAGGACCGATGATGCTTGACGGATGACGGATGACGGATGACGGATGACGCATGGCGGATGACGGATGACCAATGACGTATGAAGGAGGACAGAAGACGGATGACGGAGGACTGATGTCGGATGACGGAGAACCGATGACGGAGGACCGATAACGGACGACCAATGACGTATGACGGAGGATTGAAGACGAATGACGGAGGACCACTGATGCTTGACGGATGACGGATGACGGATGACGCATGGCGGATGACGGATAACCAATGACGTATGAAGGAGGAAAGAAGACGGATGACGGAGGACCGATGTCAGATGACGGAGAACCGATGACGGAGGCCCGATAACGGAGGACCAATGACGTATGACGGAGGATTGAAGACGAATGACGGAGGACCAATGATGGTTGACGGAAGACGGATGACGGAGGACCTGTGACGGATGACGGATGACGGAGGACCTATGACGCATGACGGATGACGGATTACGGAGGACCAATGACGGAAGAACGATGGCGGATGACGGATGATTGATGACGGTTGACGGAGGACCGATGACGGAGGACCGAAGGCGGAGGACCGATAATGTATGACGAAGGACTGATGACGGAAGATGGATGACGGATGACGGGGGACCGATGACGGTTGACGTAGGACGGAGGACTGATAACGGATGATGGATGACGGATGACGGGGGACCGATGACGGTTGACGTAGGACGGAGGACTGATGACGGATTATGAATGACGAATGACGGGGGACCGATAACGGTTGACGGATGACGGATGACGGAGGACCTATGACGCATGACGGATGACGGAGGACCTATGACGCATGACGCATGACGGATGACGGAGGACCAATGACGGAAGACCGATGGCGGATGACGGATGATGGATGACGGATGACGGAGGACCGATGACGCATGACGGATGACGGAGGACCTATGACGCATGACGCATGATGGATGACGGGGGACCGAGGACTTATGACGGAGGATGGATGACGGAATACAGATGACGGATGACGGAGGACCGATGACGCATGACGGATGACAGATAACGGAAGACGGAGGACCGATGACGGATGACGGAGGACTGATGACGGATGACGGCGACCAGTGACGTATGACGGAGGACTGAAGACGGATGACGGAGGACCGATGGCGGATGACGGAGAACCGATGACGGAGCACCGATAACGGAGGACCAATGACGTATGACGGAGGATTGAAGACGAATGACGGAGGACCAATGATGGTTGACCGATGACGGATGACGGAGGACCTATGACGCATGACGGATGACGGAGGACCTATGACGCATGACGGATGACGGATGACGGAGGACCAATGACGGAAGACCGATGGCGGATGACGGATGACTGATGACGGACCAATGACGTATGACGGAGGACTGAAGACGGATGACGGAGGACCGATGTCGGATGACGGAGAACCGATGACGGAGGACCGATAAAGGAGGACCAATGACGTTTGATGGAGGACCTATGACGCATGACAGATGACGGATGACGGAGGACCAATGACGGAGGACTGATGGAGGATGACGGAGGACCAATGACGGTTGACGGATGACGGAAGATGGAGAACCTATGACGCATGTCGGATGATGGATGACGGAGGACCTATGACGCATGACGGATGATGGGTGACGGATGACGGAGGACCAATGACGGAGGATCGATGGCGGATGACGAAGGACCGATTCCGGATGACGCATGGCGGATGACGGAGAACCAATTACGTATGACGGAGGACTGATGAAGGTTGATTGATGACGGATGACGGGGGACCGAGGACTGATGACGGATGATGGATGATGGAATACAGATGACGGATGACCGATGGCGGATGACGGGGGACTGATGTCGGATGTTGGAAGACCGATGGCGGATGGCGGGGGACCGATGACGGATGATGGAGGACCGATAACGGATGACTGAAGATGGAAGTCGGAGGACCGAAGACGGATGACGGAGGACCAATGACGGATGATGCATGGCGGATGACGGCGGACCAATGACGTATGACGGAGGACTAAAGACGCACAACGGAGGCCTAATGACGGAGGACCGTTGGTGGATGACGGCTGACGAGGACCTATGACGGATGACGGATGACGGGGGACCGAGGACTGATGACGGATGGTGGATGATGGAATACAGATGACGGATGACGGAGGAACGATGGCGGATGACGGGGGACTGATGTCGGATGTTGGAGGACCGATGGCGGATGACGGGGGACCGATGACGGATGATGGAGGACCAAAGACGGATGACTAAAGATAGAAGTCGGAGGACCGAAGATGGATGACGGAGGACCAATGACGGATGACGCATGGCGGATGACGGCGGACCAATGACGTATGACGGAGGACTAAAGACGCGTGACAGATGACGGATGACGGAGGACCGATGACGGTTGACGGTTGACGCATGTCGGATGATGGATGACGGAGGACCTATGACGCATGACGGATGATGGATGACGGGGGACCGAGGACTTATGACGGAGGATGGATGACGGAGTACAGATGACGGATGACGGAGGACCGATGACGCATGACGGATGACAGATAACGGAAGACGGAGGACCGATGACGGATGACGGAGGACTGATGACGGATGACCGAGAACCGATGACGGAGGACCGATAACGGACGACCAATGACGTATGACGGAGGATTGAAGACGAATGACGGAGGACCACTGATGCTTGACGGATGACGGATGACGGATGACGGATGACGCATGGCGGATGACGGATAACCAATGACGTATGAAGGAGGAAAGAAGACTGATGACGGAGGACCGATGTCGGATAACGGAGAACCGATGACGGAGGCCCGATAACGGAGGACCAATGACGTATGATGGAGGATTGAAGACGAATGACGGAGGACCAATGATGGTTGACGGAAGACGGATGACGGAGGACCTATGACGGATGACGGATGACGGAGGACCTATGACGCATGACGGATGACGGATTACGGAGGACCAATGACGGAAGAACGATGGCGGATGACGGAAGATTGATGACGGATGACGGAGGACCGATGACGGAGGACCGAAGGCGGAGGACCGATAATGTATGACGAAGGACTGATGACGAAAGATGGATGACGGATGACGGGGGACCGATGACGGTTGACGTAGGACGGAGGACTGATGACGGATGATGGATGACGGATGACGGGGGACCGATGACGGTTGACGTAGGACGGAGGACTGATGACGGATTATGAATAACGAATGACGGGGGACCGATAACGGTTGACGGATGACGGATGACGGAGGACCTATGACGCATGACGGATGACGGAGGACCTATGACGCATGACGCATGATGGATGACGGAGGACCAATGACGGAAGACCGATGGCGGATGACGGATGATGGATGACGGATGACGGAGGACCGATGACGGTTGACGTAGGACGGAGGACTGATGACGGATGATGGATGACGGATGACGGGGGACCGATGACGGTTGACGTAGGACGGAGGACTGATGACGGGTTATGAATGACGAATAACGGGGGACCGATAACGGTTGACGGATGACGGAGGACTGATGACGGATGATGAATGACAGAGGACCGATGACGGATGACGGATGACTGATGACGGACCAATGACGTATGACGGAGGACTGAAGACGGATGACGGAGGACTGATGTCGGATGACGGAGAACCGATGACGGAGGACCGATAAAGGAGGACCAATGACGTTTGATGGAGGACCTATGACGCATGACAGATGACGGATGACGGTGGACCAATGACGGAGGACTGATGGCGGATGACGGAGGACCAATGACGGTTGACGGATGACGGATGATGGAGAACCTATGACGCATGTCGGATGATGGATGACGGAGGACCTATGACGCATGACGGATGATGGATGACGGATGACGGAGGACCAATGACGGAGGATCGATGGCGGATGACGAAGGACCGATTCCGGATGACGCATGGCGGATGACGAAGGACCGATTCCGGATGACGCATGGCGGATGACGGAGGACCAATGACGTATGACGGAGTACTGATGAAGGTTGATTGATGACGGATGACGGGGGACCGAGGACTGATGACGGATGATGGATGATGGAATACAGATGACGGATGATGGAGGACCGATGGCGGATGACGGGGGACTGATGTCGGATGTTGGAAGACCGATGGCGGATGACGGGGGACCGATGACGGATGATGGAGGACCGATCACGGTTGACTGAAGATGGAAGTCGTAGGACCGAAGACGGATGACGGAGGACCAATGACGGATTACGCATGGCGGATGACGGCGGACCAATGACGTATGACGGAGGACTAAAGACGCATTACGGAGGCCTAATGACGGAGGACCGATGGTGGATGACGGCTGACGAGGACCTATGACGGATGACGGATGATGGGGGACCGAGGACTGACGACGGATGGTGGATGATGGAATACAGATGACGGATAAAGGAGGACCGATGGCGGATGACGGGGGACTGATGTCGGATGTTGGAGGACCGATGGCGGATGACGGGGGACCGATGACGGATGATGGAGGACCAAAGACGGATGACTAAAGATGGAAGTCGGAGGACCGAAGACGGATGACGGAGGACCAATGACGGATGACGCATGGCGGATGACGGCGGACCAATGAAGTATGACGGAGGACTAAAGACGCATGACAGATGACGGATGACGGAGGACCAATGACGGAGGACTGATGGCGGATGACGGAGGACCGATGACGGTTGCCGGTTGCCGCATGTCGGATGATGGATGACGGAGGACCTATGACGCATGACGGATGATGGATGACGGGGGACCGAAGACTTATGACGGAGGATGGATGACGGAATACAGATGATGGATGACGCAGGACCGATGACGCATGACGGATGACAGATAACGGAAGACGGAGTACCGATGACGGATGACGGAGGACTGATGACGGATGACGGCGACCAGTGACGTCTGACGGAGGACTGAAGACGGATGACGGAGGACCGATGGCGGATGACGGAGAACCGATGACGGAGCACCGATAACGGAGGACCAATGACGTATGACGGAGGATTGAAGACGAATGACGGAGGACCAATGATGGTTGACCGATGACGGATGACGGAGGACCTATGACGCATGACGGATTACGGAGGACCTATGACGCATGACGGATGACGGATGACGGAGGACCAATGACGGAAGACCGATGGCGGATGACGGATGATGGATGACGGATGACGGAGTACCGATGACGGAGAACCGAAGGCGGAGGACCGATAATGTATGACGGAGGACTGATGACGGATGATGGATGATGGATGACGGGGGCCGATGACGGATGATCGAAGGCGGAGGACCGATAATGTATGACGGAGGACTGATGACGGATGATGGATGACGGATGACGGGGGAACGATGACGGTTGACGTAGGACGGAGGACTGATGACGGATGATTGATGACGGTTGACGGGGGACCGATGACGGATGACGGAGAACCGATGACGGAGGCCCGATAACGGAGGACCAATGACGTATGACGGAGGATTGAAGACGAATGACGGAGGACCAATGATGGTTGACGGAAGACGGATGACGGAGGACCTATGACGGATGACGGATGACGGAGGACGTATGACGCATGACGGATGACGGATTACGGAGGACCAATGACGGAAGAACGATGGCGGATGACGGATGATTGATGACGGATGACGGAGGACCGATGACGGAGGACCGAAGGCGGAGGACCGATAATGTATGACGAAGGACTGATGACGGAAGATGGATGACGGATGACGGGGGACCGATGACGGTTGACGTAGGACGGAGGACTGATGACGGATGATGGATGACGGATGACGGGGGACCGATGACGGTTGACGTAGGACGGAGGACTGATGACGGATTATGAATGACGAATGACGGGGGACCGATAACAGTTGACGGATGACGGATGACGGAGGACCTATGACGCATGACGGATGACGGAGGACCTATGACGCATGACGCATGACGGATGACGGAGGACCAATGACGCATGACGGATGATGGATGACGGATGACGGAGGACCAATGACGGAGGATCGATGGCGGATGACGAAGGACCGATTCCGGATGACGCATGGCGGATGACGGAGGACCAATGACGTATGACGGAGTACTGATGAAGGTTGATTGATGACGGATGACGGGGGACCGAGGACTGATGACGGATGATGGATGATGGAATACAGATGACGGATGACGGAGGACCGATGGCGGATGACGGGGGACTGATGTCGGATGTTGGAAGACCGATGGCGGATGACGGGGGACCGATGACGGATGATGGAGGACCTATGACGGATGACTGAAGAAGGAAGTCGGAGGACCGAAGACGGATGACGGAGGACCAATGACGGATGACGCATGGCGGATGACGGCGGACCAATGACGTATGACGGAGGACTAAAGACGCATAACGGAGGCCTAATGACGGAGGACCGATGGTGGATGACGGCTGACGAGGACCTATGACGGATGACGGATGACGGGGGACCGAGGACTGATGACGGATGACGGAGGACCGATGGCGGATGACGGGGGACTGATGTCGGATAATGGAGGACCGATGGCGAATGACGGGGGACCGATGACGGATGATGGAGGACCAAAGACGGATGTCTAAAGATGGAAGTCGGAGGACCGAAGACGGATGACGGAGGACCAATGACGGATGACGCATGGCGGATGACGGCGGACCAATGAAGTATGACGGAGGACTAAAGACGCATGACAGATGACGGAGGACCAATGACGGAGGACTGATGGCGGATGACGGAGGACCGATGACGGTTGACGGTTGACGCATGTCGGATGATGGATGACGGAGGACCTATGACGCATGACGGATGATGGATGACGGGGGACCGAGGACTTATGACGGAGGATGGATGACGGAATACAGATGACGGATGACGGAGGACCGATGACGCATGACGGATGACAGATAACGGAAGACGGAGGACCGATGACGGATGACGGAGGACTGATGACGGATGACGGCGACCAGTGACGTATGACGGACGACTGAAGACGGATGACGGAGGACCGATGGCGGATGACGGAGAACCGATGACGGAGCACCGATAACGGAGGACCAATGACGTATGACGGAGGATTGAAGACGAATGACGGAGGACCAATGATGGTTGACCGATGACGGATGACGGAGGACCTATGACGCATGATGGATGACGGAGGACCTATGACGCATGACGGATGACGGATGACGGAGGACCAATGACGGAAGACCGATGGCGGATGACGGATGATGGATGACGGATGAGGGAGTACCGATGACGGAGAACCGAAGGCGGAGGACCGATAATGTATGAGGGAGGACTGATGACGGATGATGGATGATGGATGACGGGGGCCGATGACAGATGATCGAAGGCGGAGGACCGATAATGTATGACGAAGGACTGATGACGGAATATTGATGACGGATGACGGGGGACCGATGACGGTTGACGTAGGACGGAGGACTGATGACGGATGATGGATGACGGATGACGGGGGACCGAAGACGGTTGACGGATGACGGATGACGGAGGACCTATGACGCATGACGGATGACGGAGGACCTATGACGGAGGACCGATAAAGGAGGACCAATGACGTTTGATGGAGGACCTATGACGCATGACAGATGACGGATGACGGAGGACCAAAGACGGAGGACTGATGGCGGATGACGGAGGACCAATGACGGTTGACGGATGACGGATGATGGAGAACCTATGACGCATGTCGGATGATGGATGATGGAGGACCTATGACGCATGACGGATGATGGATGACGGATGACGGAGGACCAATGATGGTTGTCGGAAGACGGATGACGGAGGACCTATGACGGATGACGGATGACGGAGGACCTATGACGCATGACGGATGACGGATTACGGAGGACCAATGACGGAAGAACGATGGCGGATGACGGATGATTGATGAGGGATGTCAGAGGACGGATGACGGAGGACCGAAGGCAGAGGACCGATAATGTATGACGAAGGACTGATGATGGAAGATGGATGACGGATGACGGGGGACCGATGACGGTTGACGTAGGACGGAGGACTGATGACGGATGATGGATGACGGATGACGGGGGACCGATGACGGTTGACGTAGGATGGAGGACTGATGACGGATTATGAATGACGAATGACGGGGGACCGATAACGGTTGACGGATGACGAATGACGGAGGATCTATGACGCATGACGGATGACGGAGGACCTATGACGCATGACGCATGACGGATGACGGAGGACCAATGAAGGAAGACCGATGGCGGATGACGGATGATGGATGACGGATGATGGAGGACCGATGACGGTTGACGTAGGACGGAGGACTGATGACGGATGATGGATGACGGATGACGGGGGACCGATGACGGTTGACGTAGGACGGAGGACTGATGACGGGTTATGAATGACGAATGACGGGGGACCGATAACGGTTGACGGATGACGGAGGACCTATGACGCATGACGGATGACGGGGGACCGATGACGGTTGACGTAGGACGGAGGACTGATGACGGGTTATGAATGACGAATGACGGGGGACCGATAACGGTTGACGGATGACGGAGGACTGATGACGGATGATGAATGACAGAGGACCGATGACGGATGACGGATGACTGATGACGGACCAATGACGTATGACGGAGGACTGAAGACGGATGACGGAGGACCGATGTCGGATGACGGAGAACCGATGACGGAGGACCGATAAAGGAGGACCAATGACGTTTGATGGAGGACCTATGACGCATGACAGATGACGGATGACGGTGGACCAATGACGGAGGACTGATGGCGGATGACGGAGGACCAATGACGGTTGACGGATGACGGATGATGGAGAACCTATGACGCATGTCGGATGATGGATGACGGAGGACCTATGACGCATGACGGATGATGGATGACGGATGACGGAGGACCAATGACGGAGGATCGATGGCGTATGACGAAGGACCGATTCCGGATGACGCATCGCGGATGACGGAGGACCAATGACGTATGACGGAGTACTGATGAAGGTTGATTTATGGCGGATGACGGGGGACCGAGGACTAATGACGGATGATGGATGATGGAATACAGATGACGGATGACTGAGGACCGATGGCGGATGACGGGGGACTGATGTCGGATGTTGGAGGACCGATGGCGGATGACGGGGGACCGATGACGGATGATGGAGGACCAAAGACGGATGACTAAAGATGGAAGTCGGAGGACCGAAGACGGATGACGGAGGACCAATGACGGATGACGCATGACGGATGACGGCGGACCAATGAAGTATGACGGAGGACTAAAGACGCATGACAGATGACGGATGACGGATGACGGAGGACCAATGACGGAGGACTGATGGCGGATGACGGAGGACCGATGACGGTTGACGGTTGACGCATGTCGGATGATGGATGACGGAGGACCTATGACACATGACGGATGATGGATGACGGGGGACCGAGGACTTATGACGGAGGATGGATGACGGAATACAGATGACGGATGACGGAGGACCGATGACGCATGACGGATGACAGATAACGGAAGACGGAGTACCGATACCGGATGACGGAGGACTGATGACGGACGACGGCGACCAGTGACGTCTGACGGAGGACTGAAGACGGATGACGGAGGACCGATGGCGGATGACGGAGAACTGAAGACTGAGCACCGATAACGGAGGACCAATGACGTATGACGGAGGATTGAAGACGAATGACGGAGGACCAATGATGGTTGACCGATGACGGATGACGGAGGACCTATGACGCATGACGGATGACGGAGGACCTATGACGCATGACGGATGACGGATGACGGAGGACCAATGACGGAAGACCGATGGCGGATGACGGATGATGGATGACGGATGACGGAGGACCGATGACGGAGAACCGAAGGCGGAGGACCGATAATGTATGACGGAGGACTGATGACGGATGATGGATGATGGATGACGGGGGCCGATGACGGATGATCGAAGGCGGAGGACCGATAATGTATGACGGAGGACTGATGACGGATGATGGATGACGGATGACGGGGGACCGATGACCGTTGACGTAGGACGGAGGACTGATGACGGATGATTGATGACGGATGACGGATGATTGATGACGGATGACGGGGGACCGATGACGGATGACGGAGAACCGATGACGGAGGCCCGATAACGGATGACTGAAGATGGAAGTCGGAGGACAGAAGACGGATGACGGAGGACCAATGACGGATGACGCATGGCGGACGACGGCGGTTCAATGACGTATGTCGGATGATGGATGACGGAGGACCTATGACAAATGACGGATGATGGATGACGGATGACGGAGGACCAATGACGGAGGATCGATGGCGGATGACGAAGGACCGATTCCGGATGACGCATGGCGGATGACGGAGGACCAATGACGTATGACGGAGTACTGATGAAGGTTGATTGATGACGGATGACGGGGGACCGAGGACTGATGACGGATGATGGATGATGGAATACAGATGACGGATGACGGAGGACCGATGGCGGATGACGGGGGACTGATGTCGGATGTTGGAAGACCGATGGCGGATGACGGGGGACCGATGACGGATGATGGAGGACCGATGACGGATGACTGAAGATGGAAGTCGGAGGACAGAAGACGGATGACGGAGGACCAATGACGGATGACGCATGGCGGACGACGGCGGACCAATGACGTATGACGGAGGACTAAAGACGCATAACGGAGGCCTAATGACGGAGGACTGATGGTGGATGACGGCTGACGAGGACCTATGACGGATGACGGATGACGGGGGACCGAGGACTGATGACGGATGGTGGATGGTGGAATACAGATGACGGATGACGGAGGACCGATGGCGGATGCAGGGGGACTGATGTCGGATAATGGAGGACCGATGGCGGATGACGGGGGACCGATGACGGATGATGGAGGACCAAAGACGGATGACTAAAGATGGAAGACGGAGGAGCGAAGACGGATGACGGAGGACCAATGACGGATGACGCATGGCGGATGACGGCGGACCAATGAAGTATGACGGAGGACTAAAGACGCATGACAGATGACGGATGACGGAGGACCAATGACGGAGGACTGATGGCGGATGACGGAGGACCGATGACGGTTGACGGTTGACGCATGTCGGATGATGGATAACGGAGGACCTATGACGCATGAGGGATGATGGATGACGGGGGACCGAGGACTTATGACGGAGGATGGATGACGGAATACAGATGACGGATGACGGAGGACCGATGACGCATGACGGATGACAGATAACGGAAGACGGAGGACCGATGACGGATGACGGAGGACTGATGACGGATGACGGCGACCAGTGACGTATGACGGAGGACTGAAGACGGATGACGGAGGACCGATGGCAGATGACGGAGAACCGATGTCGGAGCACCGATAACGGAGGACCAATGACGTATGACGGAGGATTGAAGACGAATGACGGAGGACCAATGATGGTTGACCGATGACGGATGACGGAGGACCTATGACGCATGATGGATGACGGAGGACCTATGACGCATGACGGATGACGGATGACGGAGGACCAATGACGGAAGGCCGATGGCGGATGACGGATGATGGATGACGGATGAGGGAGTACCGATGACGGAGAACCGAAGGCGGAGGACCGATAATGTATGACGGAGGACTGATGACGGATGATGGATGATGGATGACGGGGGCCGATGACGGATGATCGAAGGCGGAGGACCGATAAATTTATGACGAAGGACTGATGACGGAAGATGGATGACGGATGACGGGGAACCGATGACGGTTGACGTTGGACGGAGGACTGATGACGGACGATGGATGACGGATGACGGGGGACCGATGACGGTTGACGTAGGACGGAGGACGGATGACGGATTATGAATGACGAATGACGGGGGACCGATAACGGTTGACGGATGACGGATGACGGAGGACCTATGACGCATGACGGATGACGGAGGACCTATGACGCATGACGCATGACGGATGACGGAAGACCGATGGCGGATATTGGATGATGGATGACGGATGACGGAGGACCGATGACGGAGGACCGAAGGCGGAGGACCGATAATGTATGACGGAGGACTGCTGACTGATGATGGATGACGGATGACGGGGGACCGATGACGGTTGACGTAGGACTGAGGACTGATGACGGATGAAAGATGACGGATGACGGGGTACCGATGACGGTTGACGTAGGACGGAGGACTGATGACGGGTTATGAATGACGAATGACGGGGGACCGATAACGGTTGACGGATGACGGAGGACTGATGGCGGATGACGGAGGACCAATGACGGTTGACGGATGACGGATGATGGAGAACCTATGACGCATGTCGGATGATGGATGACGGAGGACCAATGACGGAGGATCGATGGTGGATGACGAAGGACCGATTCCGGATGACGCATGGCGGATGACGGAGGACCAATGACGTATGACGGAGTACTGATGAAGGTTGATTGATGACGGATGACGGGGGACCGAGGACTGATGACGGATGATGGATGATGGAATACAGATGACGGATGACGGAGGACCGATGGCGGATGACGGGGGACTGATGTCGGATGTTGGAAGACCAATGACGTATGACGGAGGACTAAAGACGCATAACGGAGGCCTAATGACAGAGGACCGATGGTGGATGACGGCTAACGAGGACCTATGACGGATGACGGATGACGGGGGACCGAGGACTGACGACGGATGGTGGATGATGGAATACAGATGACGGATGACGGAGGACCGATGGCGGATGACGGGGGACTGATGTCGGATGTTGGAGGACCGATGGCGGATGACGGGGGACCGATGACGGATGATGGAGGACCAAAGACGGATGACTAAAGATGGAAGTCGGAGGACCGAAGACGGATGACGGAAGACCAATGACGGATGACGCATGGTGGATGACGGCGGACCAATGAAGTATGACGGAGGACTAAAGACGCATGACAGATGACGGATGACGGAGGACCAATGACGGAGGGCTGATGGCGGATGACGGAGGACCGATGACGGTTGACGGTTGACGCATGTCGGATGATGGATGACGGAGGACCTATGACGCATGACGGATGATGGATGACGGGGGACCGAGGACTTATGACGGAGGATGGATGACGGAATACAGATGACGGATGACGGAGGACCGATGACGCATGACGGATGACAGATAACGGAAGACGGAGGACCGATGACGGATGACGGAAGACTGATGACGGATGACGGCGACCAGTGACGTCTGACGGAGGACTGAAGAAGGATGACGGAGGACCGATGACGGATGACGGAAAACCGATGACGGAGCACCGATAACGGAGGACCAATGACGTATGACGGAGGATTGAAGACGAATGACGGAGGACCAATGATGGTTGACCGATGACGGATGACGGAGGACCTATGACGCATGACGGATGACGGATGACGGAGGACCAATGACGGAAGACCGATGGCGGATGACGGATGATTGATGACGGATGACGGAGTACCGATGACGGAGAACCGAAGGCGGAGGACCGATAATGTATGACGGAGGACTGATGACGGATGATGGATGATGGATGACGGGGGCCGATGACGGATGATCGAAGGCGGAGGACCGATAATGTATGACGGAGGACTGATGACGGATGATGAATGACGGATGACGGGGGACCGATGACGGTTGACGTAGGACGGAGGACTGATGACGGATGATTGATGATGGATGACGGGGGTCCAATGACAGATGACGGAGAACCGATGACGGAGGCCCGATAACGGAGGACCAATGACGTATGACGGAGGATTGAAGACGAATGACGGAGGACCAATGATGATTGACGGAAGACGGATGACGGAGGGCCTATGACGGATGACGGATGACGGAGGACCTATGACGCATGACGGGTGACGGATTACGGAGGACCAATGACGGAAGAACGATGGCGGATGACGGATGATTGATGACGGATGACGGAGGACCAATGACGGAGGACGGAAGGCGGAGGACCTATGACGCATGACGGATGACGGATGACGGAGGACCAATGACGGAAGACCGATGGCGGATGACGGATGATGGATGACGGATGACGGAGTACCGATGACGGAGAACCGAAGGCGGAGGACCGATAATGTATGACGGAGGACTGATGACGGATGATGGATGATGGATGACGGGGGCCGATGACGGATGATCGAAGGCGGAGGACCGATAATGTATGACGGAGGACTGATGACGGATGATGGATGACGGATGACGGGGGACCGATGACGGTTGACGTAGGACGGAGGACTGATGACTGATGATTGATGACGGATGACGGGGGACCGATGACGGATGACGGAGAACCGATGACGGAGGCCCGATAACGGAGGACCAATGACGTATGACGGAGGATTGAAGACGAATGACGGAGGACCAATGATGGTTGACGGAAGACGGATGACGGAGGACCTATGACGGATGACGGATGACGGAGGACCTATGACGCATGACGGATGACGGATTACGGAGGACCAATGACGGAAGAACGATGGCGGATGACGGATGATTGATGACGGATGACGGAGGACCGATGACGGAGGACCGAATGCGGAGGACCGATAATGTATGACGAAGGACTGATGACGGAAGATGGATGACGGATGACGGGGGACCGATGACGGTTGACGTAGGACGGAGGACTGATGACGGATGATGGATGACGGATGACGGGGGACCGATGACGGTTGACGTAGGACGGAGGACTGATGACGGATTATGAATGACAAATGACGGGGGACCGATAACGGTTGACGGATGACGGAGGACCTATGACGCATGACGGATGACGGAGGACCTATGACGCATGACGCATGACGGATGACGGAGGACCAATGACGGAAGACCGATGGCGGATGACGGATGATGGATGACGGATGACGGAGGACCGATGACGGTTGACCGATGACGGTTGACGGAGGACTGATGACGGATTATGAATGACGAATGACGGGGGACCGATAACGGTTGACGGATGACGGAGGACTGATGACGGATGATGAATGACAGAGGACCGATGACGGATGACGGATGACTGATGACGGACCAATGACGTATGGCGGAGGACTGAAGACGGATGACGGAGGACCGATGTCGGATGACGGAGAACCGATGACGGAGGACCGATAATGGAGGACCAATGACGTTTGATGGAGGACCTATGACGCATGACAGATGACGGATGACGGAGGACCAATGACGGAGGACTGATGGCGGATGACGGAGTACCAATGACGGTTGACGGATGACGGATGATGGAGAACCTATGACGCATGTCGGATGATGGATGACGGAGGACCTATGACAAATGACGGATGATAAATGACGGATGACGGAGGACCACTGACGGAGGTTCTATGGCGGATGACGAAGGACCGATTCCGGATGACGCATGGCGGATGACGGAGGACCAATGACGTATGACGGAGTACTGATGAAGGTTGATTTATGACGGATGACGGGGGACCGAGGACTGATGACGGATGATGGATGATGGAATACAGATGACGGATGACGGAGGACCGATGGCGGATGACGGGGGACTGATGTCGGATGTTGGAAGACCGATGGCGGATGACGGGGGACCGATGACGGATGATGGAGGACCGATGACGGATGACTGAAGATGGAAGTCGGAGGACCGAAGACGGATGACGGAGGACCAATGACCGATGACGCATGGCGGATGACGGCGGACCAATGACGTATGACGGAGGACTAAAGACGCATAACGGAGGCCTAATGACGGAGGACCGATGGTGGATGACGGCTGACGAAGACCTATGACGGATGACGGATGACGGGGGACCGAGGACTGATGACGGATGGTGGATGATGGAATACAGATGACGGATGAGGGAGGACCGATGGCGGATGAAGGGGGACTGATGTCGGATAATGGAGGACCGATGGCGGATAACGGGGGACCGATGACGGATGATGGAGGACCAAAGACGGATGACTAAAGATGGAAGTCGGAGGACCGAAGACGGATGACGGAGGACCAATGACGGATGACGCATGGCGGATGACGGCGGACCAATGAAGTATGACGGAGGACTAAAGACGCATGACAGATGACGGATGACGGAGGACCAATGACGGAGGACTGATGGCGGATGACGGAGGACCGAAGACGGATGACGGAGGACCAATGACGGATGACGCATGGTGGATGACGGCGGACCAATGACGTATGACGGAGGACTAAAGACGCACAACGGAGGCCTAATGACGGAGGACAGATGGTGGATGACGGCTGACGAGGACCTATGACGGATGACGGATGACGGGGGACCGAGGACTGATGATGGATGGTGGATGATGGAATACAGATGACGGATGACGTAGGACCGATGGCGGATGACGGGGGACTGATGTCGGATGTTGGAGGACCGATGGCGGATGACGGGGGACCGATGACGGATGATGGAGGACCAAAGACGGATGACTAAAGATAGAAGTCGGAGGACCGAAGACGGATGACGGAGGACCAATGACGGATGACGCATGCCGGATGACGGCGGACCAATGACGTATGACGGAGGACTTAAGACCCATGACAGATGACGGATGACGGAGGACCAATGACGGAGGACTGATGACGGGTTATGAATGACGAATGACGGGGGACCGATAACGGTTGACGGATGACAGAGGACTGATGACGGATGATGAATGACAGAGGACCGATGACGGATGACGGATGACTGATGACGGACCAATGACGTATGACGGAGGACTGAAGACGGATGACGGAGGACCGATGTCGGATGACGGAGAACCGATGACGGAGGACCGATAAAGGAGGACCAATGACGTTTGATGGAGGACCTATGACGGATGATGAATGACAGAGGACCGATGACGGATGACGGATGACTGATGACGGACCAATGACGTATGACGGAGGACTGAAGACGGATGACGGAGGACCGATGTCGGATGACGGAGAACCGATGACGGAGGACCGATAAAGGAGGACCGATGATGGATGACGGGGGCCGATGACGGATGATCGAAGGCGAAGGACCGATAATGTATGACGGAGGAATGATGACGGATGATGGATGACGGATGACGGGGGACCGATGACGGTTGACGTAGGACGGAGGACTGATGACGGATGATTGATGATGGATGACGGGGGACCGATGACGGATGACGGAGAACCGATGACGGAGGCCCGATAACGGAGGACCAATGACGTATGACGGAGGATTGAAGACGAATGACGGAGGACCAATGATGGTTGACGGAAGACGGATGACGGAGGACCTATGACGCATGACGGATGACGGATTACGGAGGACCAATGACGGAAGAACGATGTCGGATGACGGATGATTGATGACGGATGACGGAGGACCGATGACGGAGGACCGAAGGCGGAGGACCGATAATGTATGACGAAGGACTGATGACGGAAGATGGATGACGGATGACGGGGGACCGATGACGGTTGACGTAGGACGGAGGACTGATGACGGATGATGGATGACGGATGACGGGGGACCGATGACGGTTGACGTAGGACGGAGGACTGATGACGGATTATGAATGACGAATGACGGGGGACCGATAACGGTTGACGGATGACGGATGACCTAGGACCTATGACGCATGACGGATGACGGAGGACCTATGACGCATGACGCATGACGGATGACGGAGGACCAATGACAGAAGACCGATGGCGGATGACGGATGATGGATGACGGATGACGGAGTAACGATGACGTAGAACCGAAGGCGGAGGACCGATAATGTATGACGGAGGACTGATGACGGATGATGGATGATGGATGACGGGGGCCGATGACGGATGATCGAAGGCGGAGGACCGATAATGTATGACGGAGGACTGATTACGGATGATGGATGACGGATGACGGGGGACCGATGACGGTTGACGTAGGACGGAGGACTGATGACGGATGATTGATGACGGATGACGGGGGACCGATGACGGTTGAGGGATGACGGAAAACTGATGATGGATCATGGATGACGGATGATGGGGGACCGATGACGGTTGACGTAGGACGGAGGACTGATATCGGATGACGGAGGTCCAATGACGGATGACGCATGACGGATGACGCAAGACAGAGGACCAACGACGGATGACGGTTGATGGATGACGGATGACGGAGGACAAATGACGGAGGACCGACGCCGGATGACGGCTTAAGAGGACCGATGACGGATGACGGGGGAATGGTGTCGGAATATGGAGGACCGATGGCGGATGACGGGGGACCGATGACGGAAAACAGATGAAGGATGACGGAGGACCGATGACGGAGGTCCGATGGCGGATGACGACTGACGAGGACCAATGACGGAGGACCGATGGCGGATGACGGCTGACGAGGACCGATGACGGTTGAAGCATGGCAGATGACGGAGGACCAATGACGGAGGACCGATGTCGGATGAGGGCTGACGAGGTCCTATGACGCATGACGGATGATTGATGACGGAGGACCAATGATGTATGTCAGAGGACTGATGACGGATGACGGAGGACCGATGGCGGTTGAAGTGGGACCGATAACGGAGGACTGTTGACTGATGGCGGCTGACGGAGGACCGATGACGGTTGATGGTTGACGCATGTCGGATGATGGATGACGGAGGACCTATGACGCATGACGGATGATGGATGACGGGGGACCGACGACTTATGACGGAGGATGGATGACGGAATACAGATGACGGATGACGGAGGACCGATGACGCATGACGGATGACAGATAACGGAAGACGGAGGACCGATGACGGATGACGGAGGACTGATGACGGATGACGGCGACCAGTGACGTATGACGGAGGACTGAAGACGGATGACGGAGGACCGATGGCGGATGACGGAGAACCGATTACGGAGCACCGATAACGGAGGACCAATGACGTATGACGGAGGATTGAAGACGAATGACGGAGGACCAATGATGGTTGACCGATAACGGATGACGGAGGACCTATGACGCATGACGGATGACGGATGACGGCGACCAGTGACGTATGACGGAGGACTGAAGACGGATGACGGAGAACCGATGGCGGATGACGGAGAACCGATGACTGAGCACCGATAACGGAGGACCAATGACGTATGACGGAGGATTGAAGACGAATGACGGAGGACCAATGATGGTTGACCGATGACGGATGACGGAGGACCTATGACGCATGACGGATGACGGAGGACCTATGACGCATGACGGATGACGGATGACGGATGACGGAGGACCTATGACGCATGACGGATGACAGAGGACCTATGACGCATGACGGATGACGGATGACGGAGGACCAATGACGGAAGACCGATGGCGGATGACGGATGATGGATGACGGATGACGGAGTAACGATGACGGAGAACCGTAGGCGGAGGACCGATAATGTATGACGGAGGACTGATGATGGATGATGGATGACAGGGGCCGATGACGGATGATCGAAGGCGGAGGACCGATAATGTATGACGGAGGGCTGATTACGGATGATGGATGACGGATGACGGGGGACCGATGACGGTTGACGTAGGACGGAGGACTGATGACGGATGATTGATGACGGATGACGGGGGACCGATGACGGTTGAGGGATGACGGAAAACTGATGATGGATCATTGATGACGGATGATGGGGGACCGATGACGGTTGACGTAGGACGGAGGACTGATATCGGATGACGGAGGACCAATGACGGATGACGCATGACGGATGACGCAAGACAGAGGACCAACGACGGATGACGGTTGATGGATGACGGATGACGGAGGACAAATGATGGAGGACCGACGCCGGATGACGGCTTACGAGGACCGATGACGGATGACGGGGGAATGGTGTCGGAATATGGAGGACCGATGGCGGATGACGGGGGACCGATGACGGAAAACAGATGAAGGATGACGGAGGACCGATGACGGAGGTCCGATGGCGGATGACGACTGACGAGGACCAATGACGGAGGACCGATGGCGGATGACGGCTGACGAGGACCAATGACGGATGACGGGGGACTGATGTCGGATGATGGAGGACCGATAGCGGAGGGTGGGGAACCGATGACGGAAAACAGATGACGAATGACGGAGATCCGATGACGTTTGAAGCATGGCAGATGACGGAGGACCAATGACGGAGGACCGATGTCGGATGAGGGCTGACGAGGTCCTATGACGCATGACGGATGATTGATGACGGAGGACCAATGATGTATGTCGGAGGACTGATGACGGATGACGGAGGACCGATGGCGGTTGAAGTGGGACCGATGACGGAGGACTGATGATTGATGACGGATGACGGATGACGGAGGACCTATGACGCATGACGGATGACGGAGGACCTATGACGAATGACGGATGACGGATGACGGAGGACCAATGACGGAAGACCGATGGCGGATGACGTATGATGGATGATAGATGACGGAGGACCGATGACGGAGGACCGAAGGCGGAGGGCCGATAATGTATGACGGAGGACTGACGACGGATGATGGATGACGGATGACGGGGGACCGCTGACGGTTCACGTAGGACGGAGGACTGATGACGGATGATAGATAACGGATGACGGGGGACCGATGACGGTTGACGTAGGACGGAGGACTGATGACGGATTATGAATGACGAATGACGAGGGACCGATAACAGTTGACGGATGACGGAGGACTGATGACGGATGATGAATGACAGCGGACCGATGACGGATGACGGATGACTGATGACGGACCAATGACGTATGACGGAGGACTGAAGGCGGATTACGGAGGACCGATGACGGATGACGGATGACTGATGACGGACCAATGACGTATGACGGAGGACTGAAGGCGGATTACGGAGGACCGATGTCGGATGACGGAGAACCGATGACGGAAGACCGATAATGGAGGACCAATGACGTATGATGGAGGACCTATGACGCATGACAGATGACGGATTACGGAAGACTGATGGCGGATGACGGAGGACCGATGACGGTTGACGGATGACGCATGTCGGATGATGGATGACGGAGGACCTATGACGCATGACGGATGATGGATGACGGGGGACCGAGGACTTATGACGGAGGATGGATGACGGAATACAGATGATGGATGACGGAGGACCGATGACGCATGACATATGACAGATAACGGAAGACGGAGGACCGATGACGGATGACGGAGGACTGATGACGGATGACGGCGACCAGTGACGTATGACGGAGGACTGAAGACGGATGACGGAGGACCGATGGCGGATGACGGAGAACCGATGACGGAGCACCGATAACGGAGGACCAATGACGTATGACGGAGGATTGAAGACGAATGACGGAGGACGAATGACGGTTGACGGATGACGGAGGACCTATGACGCATGACGGATGACGGTGGACCTATGACGCATGACGGATGACGGATGACGGAGGACCAATGATGGAAGACCGATGGCGGATGACGGATGATGGATGATGGATGACGGGGGACCGATGACGGAGAATCGAAGGCGGAGGACCGATAATGTATGACGGAGGACTGATGACGGCGGACCAATGATGGAAGACCGAAGGCGGATCACGGATGATGGATGAAGGATGACGGGGGACTGATGACGGTTGACGTAGGACGGAGTACTGATGACGGATGATTGATGACGGATGACGGGGGACCGATGACTGTTGACGTAGGACGGAGGACTGATAACGGATGATGGATGACGGAATACAGATAACGGATGACGGAGGACCGATGGCGGATTACGGCTGACGAGGACCGATGACGGATGAAGGGGGACTGATGTCGGATGATGGAGGACCGATAGCAGAAGGTGGGGAACCGATGACGGAAAACAGATGACGGATGACGGTGGACCGATGACGGTTGAAGTATGGCGGATGACGGAGGACCAATGACGGAGGACCGATGGCGGATGAGGGCTGACGAGGTCCTATGACGCATGACGGATGATTGATGACGGAAGACCAATGATGTATGTCGGAGGACTGAAGACGGATGACGGAGGACCGATGGCGGATGAAGTGGGACCGATGACGGAGGACTGATGACGGATGATTGATGACGGATGACGGGGCAACGATGACGGTTGACGGATGACGGAGGACTGAGGACGGAAGATGAATGATGGAGGACCGATGAGGGACGACGGATGACTGATGACGAACCGAGTTCGGATGTCGGAGGACCGATGACGGATTACGGATGACCGATGACGGAGGACCGATGGTGGATGACGGATGACGGAGAAACGAAGACGGATGACACAAGACGGAGGACCGATGACGGATGACGCTTGATGGATGACGGATGACGGATGACGGAGGACCAATGACGTATGACGGAGGACCTACGGCGGATGACGGAGGATTGAAGACGGACGACGGAGGACCAATGACGGATCACGGAGGACCGATAACGGATGACGGGAGACTGATGTCGGATGATGGAGGACCGATGGCGTATGACGGGGGACCGATGAAGGTTGAGGGATGACGGAAGACTGATGACGGATGATGGATGACGGATGATGGGGGACCGATGCCGGTGGACGTAGGACGGAGGACTGATAACGGATGACGGAGGACCAATGACGGATGACGCATGACGGATGACCCAAGACAGAGGACTGATGACGGATGACGGTTAATAGATGACGGATGACGGAGGACAAATGACGAAGGACCGATGCCGGATGACGGCAGACGAGGACCGATGACGGATGACGGGGGAATGGTGTCGGAAAACAGATGACGGATGACAGAGGACCGATGACGGAGGTCCGATGGCGGATGACGACTGACGAGGACCAATGACGGAGGACCGATGACGGATGACGGGGGACTGATGTCGGATGATGGAGGACCGATAGCGGAGGATGGGGAACCGATGACGGAAAACAGATGACGGATGACGGAGGACCGATGACGGTTGAAGCATGGCGGATGACGGAGGATCAATGACGGAGGACCGATTGCGGATGAGGGCTGACGAGGACCTATGACGCATGACGGATCATTGATGACGGAGGACCAATGATGTATGTCGGAAGACTGAAGACGGATGACGGAGGACCGATGGCGGATGAAGGAGGACCGATGACGGAGGACTGATGACGGATGATGGATGACGGGGGAACGATGAATATTGACGGATGACGGAGGACTGAGGACGGAAGATGAATGATGGAGCACCGATGACGGACGACGGATGACTGATGACGGACCGAAGTCGGATGTCGGAGGACCAATGACGGATTACGGATGACCGATGACGGAGGACCGATGGTGGATAACGGATGACGGAGAAACGATGACGGATGACGCGTGACGGATGACGGATGACACAAGACGAAGGACCGATGACGGAAGACGATTGATGGATGATGGATGACAGATGACGGAGGACCAATGACGGAGGACCGATGGCGGATGACAGCTGACGAGGACTGATGTCGGATGATGGAGGACCGATGGCGGATGACGGGGGACAGCTGACGGTTGACGGATGATTGAGGACTGACGATGTATGATGGATGACGGAGGACCGATGGTGGATGACGGATGACGGAGAAACGATGACGGATGACGCGTGACGGATGACGGATGACGGATGACACAAGACGGAGGACCGATGACGGATGACGGTTGATGGATGACGGATGACGGATGACGGAGGACCGATGGCGGATGACGGCTGACGGGAGACCGATGACGGTTGACGTAGGATGGAGGACTGATGACGGATGATGGAGGACTGATGCCGGATGACGGGGGACCGAAGACGGTTGACGGATGACGGAGGACTGAAGACGGATGATGGATGACGGATGACGGGAGACCGATGACGGTTGAGGGATGACGGAAGACTGATGACGGAGAAATGATGACGGATGACGCGTGACGGATGACTGATGACACAAGACGGAGGACCGATGACGGATGACGCTTGATGTATGACGGATGACGGATGACGGAGAAACAATGACGCATGACGGGTGACGGATTACGGAGGACCAATGACGGAAGAACGATGGCGGATGACGGATGATTGATGACGGATGACGGAGGACCAATGACGGAGGACGGAAGGCGGAGGACCTATGACGCATGACGGATGACGGATGACGGAGGACCAATGACGGAAGACCGATGGCGGATGACGGATGATGGATGACGGATGACGGAGTACCGATGACGGAGAACCGAAGGCGGAGGACCGATAATGTATGACGGAGGACTGATGACGGATGATGGATGATGGATGACGGGGGCCGATGACGGATGATCGAAGGCGGAGGACCGATAATGTATGACGGAGGACTGATGACGGATGATGGATGACGGATGACGGGGGACCGATGACGGTTGACGTAGGACGGAGGACTGATGACTGATGATTGATGACGGATGACGGGGGACCGATGACGGATGACGGAGAACCGATGACGGAGGCCCGATAACGGAGGACCAATGACGTATGACGGAGGATTGAAGACGAATGACGGAGGACCAATGATGGTTGACGGAAGACGGATGACGGAGGACCTATGACGGATGACGGATGACGGAGGACCTATGACGCATGACGGATGACGGATTACGGAGGACCAATGACGGAAGAACGATGGCGGATGACGGATGATTGATGACGGATGACGGAGGACCGATGACGGAGGACCGAATGCGGAGGACCGATAATGTATGACGAAGGACTGATGACGGAAGATGGATGACGGATGACGGGGGACCGATGACGGTTGACGTAGGACGGAGGACTGATGACGGATGATGGATGACGGATGACGGGGGACCGATGACGGTTGACGTAGGACGGAGGACTGATGACGGATTATGAATGACAAATGACGGGGGACCGATAACGGTTGACGGATGACGGAGGACCTATGACGCATGACGGATGACGGAGGACCTATGACGCATGACGCATGACGGATGACGGAGGACCAATGACGGAAGACCGATGGCGGATGACGGATGATGGATGACGGATGACGGAGGACCGATGACGGTTGACCGATGACGGTTGACGGAGGACTGATGACGGATTATGAATGACGAATGACGGGGGACCGATAACGGTTGACGGATGACGGAGGACTGATGACGGATGATGAATGACAGAGGACCGATGACGGATGACGGATGACTGATGACGGACCAATGACGTATGGCGGAGGACTGAAGACGGATGACGGAGGACCGATGTCGGATGACGGAGAACCGATGACGGAGGACCGATAATGGAGGACCAATGACGTTTGATGGAGGACCTATGACGCATGACAGATGACGGATGACGGAGGACCAATGACGGAGGACTGATGGCGGATGACGGAGTACCAATGACGGTTGACGGATGACGGATGATGGAGAACCTATGACGCATGTCGGATGATGGATGACGGAGGACCTATGACAAATGACGGATGATAAATGACGGATGACGGAGGACCACTGACGGAGGTTCTATGGCGGATGACGAAGGACCGATTCCGGATGACGCATGGCGGATGACGGAGGACCAATGACGTATGACGGAGTACTGATGAAGGTTGATTTATGACGGATGACGGGGGACCGAGGACTGATGACGGATGATGGATGATGGAATACAGATGACGGATGACGGAGGACCGATGGCGGATGACGGGGGACTGATGTCGGATGTTGGAAGACCGATGGCGGATGACGGGGGACCGATGACGGATGATGGAGGACCAAAGACGGATGACTAAAGATGGAAGTCGGAGGACCGAAGACGGATGACGGAGGACCAATGACGGATGACGCATGGCGGATGACGGCGGACCAATGAAGTATGACGGAGGACTAAAGACGCATGACAGATGACGGATGACGGAGGACCAATGACGGAGGACTGATGGCGGATGACGGAGGACCGAAGACGGATGACGGAGGACCAATGACGGATGACGCATGGTGGATGACGGCGGACCAATGACGTATGACGGAGGACTAAAGACGCACAACGGAGGCCTAATGACGGAGGACAGATGGTGGATGACGGCTGACGAGGACCTATGACGGATGACGGATGACGGGGGACCGAGGACTGATGATGGATGGTGGATGATGGAATACAGATGACGGATGACGTAGGACCGATGGCGGATGACGGGGGACTGATGTCGGATGTTGGAGGACCGATGGCGGATGACGGGGGACCGATGACGGATGATGGAGGACCAAAGACGGATGACTAAAGATAGAAGTCGGAGGACCGAAGACGGATGACGGAGGACCAATGACGGATGACGCATGCCGGATGACGGCGGACCAATGACGTATGACGGAGGACTTAAGACCCATGACAGATGACGGATGACGGAGGACCAATGACGGAGGACTGATGACGGGTTATGAATGACGAATGACGGGGGACCGATAACGGTTGACGGATGACAGAGGACTGATGACGGATGATGAATGACAGAGGACCGATGACGGATGACGGATGACTGATGACGGACCAATGACGTATGACGGAGGACTGAAGACGGATGACGGAGGACCGATGTCGGATGACGGAGAACCGATGACGGAGGACCGATAAAGGAGGACCAATGACGTTTGATGGAGGACCTATGACGGATGATGAATGACAGAGGACCGATGACGGATGACGGATGACTGATGACGGACCAATGACGTATGACGGAGGACTGAAGACGGATGACGGAGGACCGATGTCGGATGACGGAGAACCGATGACGGAGGACCGATAAAGGAGGACCGATGATGGATGACGGGGGCCGATGACGGATGATCGAAGGCGAAGGACCGATAATGTATGACGGAGGAATGATGACGGATGATGGATGACGGATGACGGGGGACCGATGACGGTTGACGTAGGACGGAGGACTGATGACGGATGATTGATGATGGATGACGGGGGACCGATGACGGATGACGGAGAACCGATGACGGAGGCCCGATAACGGAGGACCAATGACGTATGACGGAGGATTGAAGACGAATGACGGAGGACCAATGATGGTTGACGGAAGACGGATGACGGAGGACCTATGACGCATGACGGATGACGGATTACGGAGGACCAATGACGGAAGAACGATGTCGGATGACGGATGATTGATGACGGATGACGGAGGACCGATGACGGAGGACCGAAGGCGGAGGACCGATAATGTATGACGAAGGACTGATGACGGAAGATGGATGACGGATGACGGGGGACCGATGACGGTTGACGTAGGACGGAGGACTGATGACGGATGATGGATGACGGATGACGGGGGACCGATGACGGTTGACGTAGGACGGAGGACTGATGACGGATTATGAATGACGAATGACGGGGGACCGATAACGGTTGACGGATGACGGATGACCTAGGACCTATGACGCATGACGGATGACGGAGGACCTATGACGCATGACGCATGACGGATGACGGAGGACCAATGACAGAAGACCGATGGCGGATGACGGATGATGGATGACGGATGACGGAGTAACGATGACGTAGAACCGAAGGCGGAGGACCGATAATGTATGACGGAGGACTGATGACGGATGATGGATGATGGATGACGGGGGCCGATGACGGATGATCGAAGGCGGAGGACCGATAATGTATGACGGAGGACTGATTACGGATGATGGATGACGGATGACGGGGGACCGATGACGGTTGACGTAGGACGGAGGACTGATGACGGATGATTGATGACGGATGACGGGGGACCGATGACGGTTGAGGGATGACGGAAAACTGATGATGGATCATGGATGACGGATGATGGGGGACCGATGACGGTTGACGTAGGACGGAGGACTGATATCGGATGACGGAGGTCCAATGACGGATGACGCATGACGGATGACGCAAGACAGAGGACCAACGACGGATGACGGTTGATGGATGACGGATGACGGAGGACAAATGACGGAGGACCGACGCCGGATGACGGCTTAAGAGGACCGATGACGGATGACGGGGGAATGGTGTCGGAATATGGAGGACCGATGGCGGATGACGGGGGACCGATGACGGAAAACAGATGAAGGATGACGGAGGACCGATGACGGAGGTCCGATGGCGGATGACGACTGACGAGGACCAATGACGGAGGACCGATGGCGGATGACGGCTGACGAGGACCGATGACGGTTGAAGCATGGCAGATGACGGAGGACCAATGACGGAGGACCGATGTCGGATGAGGGCTGACGAGGTCCTATGACGCATGACGGATGATTGATGACGGAGGACCAATGATGTATGTCAGAGGACTGATGACGGATGACGGAGGACCGATGGCGGTTGAAGTGGGACCGATAACGGAGGACTGTTGACTGATGGCGGCTGACGGAGGACCGATGACGGTTGATGGTTGACGCATGTCGGATGATGGATGACGGAGGACCTATGACGCATGACGGATGATGGATGACGGGGGACCGACGACTTATGACGGAGGATGGATGACGGAATACAGATGACGGATGACGGAGGACCGATGACGCATGACGGATGACAGATAACGGAAGACGGAGGACCGATGACGGATGACGGAGGACTGATGACGGATGACGGCGACCAGTGACGTATGACGGAGGACTGAAGACGGATGACGGAGGACCGATGGCGGATGACGGAGAACCGATTACGGAGCACCGATAACGGAGGACCAATGACGTATGACGGAGGATTGAAGACGAATGACGGAGGACCAATGATGGTTGACCGATAACGGATGACGGAGGACCTATGACGCATGACGGATGACGGATGACGGCGACCAGTGACGTATGACGGAGGACTGAAGACGGATGACGGAGAACCGATGGCGGATGACGGAGAACCGATGACTGAGCACCGATAACGGAGGACCAATGACGTATGACGGAGGATTGAAGACGAATGACGGAGGACCAATGATGGTTGACCGATGACGGATGACGGAGGACCTATGACGCATGACGGATGACGGAGGACCTATGACGCATGACGGATGACGGATGACGGATGACGGAGGACCTATGACGCATGACGGATGACAGAGGACCTATGACGCATGACGGATGACGGATGACGGAGGACCAATGACGGAAGACCGATGGCGGATGACGGATGATGGATGACGGATGACGGAGTAACGATGACGGAGAACCGTAGGCGGAGGACCGATAATGTATGACGGAGGACTGATGATGGATGATGGATGACAGGGGCCGATGACGGATGATCGAAGGCGGAGGACCGATAATGTATGACGGAGGGCTGATTACGGATGATGGATGACGGATGACGGGGGACCGATGACGGTTGACGTAGGACGGAGGACTGATGACGGATGATTGATGACGGATGACGGGGGACCGATGACGGTTGAGGGATGACGGAAAACTGATGATGGATCATTGATGACGGATGATGGGGGACCGATGACGGTTGACGTAGGACGGAGGACTGATATCGGATGACGGAGGACCAATGACGGATGACGCATGACGGATGACGCAAGACAGAGGACCAACGACGGATGACGGTTGATGGATGACGGATGACGGAGGACAAATGATGGAGGACCGACGCCGGATGACGGCTTACGAGGACCGATGACGGATGACGGGGGAATGGTGTCGGAATATGGAGGACCGATGGCGGATGACGGGGGACCGATGACGGAAAACAGATGAAGGATGACGGAGGACCGATGACGGAGGTCCGATGGCGGATGACGACTGACGAGGACCAATGACGGAGGACCGATGGCGGATGACGGCTGACGAGGACCAATGACGGATGACGGGGGACTGATGTCGGATGATGGAGGACCGATAGCGGAGGGTGGGGAACCGATGACGGAAAACAGATGACGAATGACGGAGATCCGATGACGTTTGAAGCATGGCAGATGACGGAGGACCAATGACGGAGGACCGATGTCGGATGAGGGCTGACGAGGTCCTATGACGCATGACGGATGATTGATGACGGAGGACCAATGATGTATGTCGGAGGACTGATGACGGATGACGGAGGACCGATGGCGGTTGAAGTGGGACCGATGACGGAGGACTGATGATTGATGACGGATGACGGATGACGGAGGACCTATGACGCATGACGGATGACGGAGGACCTATGACGAATGACGGATGACGGATGACGGAGGACCAATGACGGAAGACCGATGGCGGATGACGTATGATGGATGATAGATGACGGAGGACCGATGACGGAGGACCGAAGGCGGAGGGCCGATAATGTATGACGGAGGACTGACGACGGATGATGGATGACGGATGACGGGGGACCGCTGACGGTTCACGTAGGACGGAGGACTGATGACGGATGATAGATAACGGATGACGGGGGACCGATGACGGTTGACGTAGGACGGAGGACTGATGACGGATTATGAATGACGAATGACGAGGGACCGATAACAGTTGACGGATGACGGAGGACTGATGACGGATGATGAATGACAGCGGACCGATGACGGATGACGGATGACTGATGACGGACCAATGACGTATGACGGAGGACTGAAGGCGGATTACGGAGGACCGATGACGGATGACGGATGACTGATGACGGACCAATGACGTATGACGGAGGACTGAAGGCGGATTACGGAGGACCGATGTCGGATGACGGAGAACCGATGACGGAAGACCGATAATGGAGGACCAATGACGTATGATGGAGGACCTATGACGCATGACAGATGACGGATTACGGAAGACTGATGGCGGATGACGGAGGACCGATGACGGTTGACGGATGACGCATGTCGGATGATGGATGACGGAGGACCTATGACGCATGACGGATGATGGATGACGGGGGACCGAGGACTTATGACGGAGGATGGATGACGGAATACAGATGATGGATGACGGAGGACCGATGACGCATGACATATGACAGATAACGGAAGACGGAGGACCGATGACGGATGACGGAGGACTGATGACGGATGACGGCGACCAGTGACGTATGACGGAGGACTGAAGACGGATGACGGAGGACCGATGGCGGATGACGGAGAACCGATGACGGAGCACCGATAACGGAGGACCAATGACGTATGACGGAGGATTGAAGACGAATGACGGAGGACGAATGACGGTTGACGGATGACGGAGGACCTATGACGCATGACGGATGACGGTGGACCTATGACGCATGACGGATGACGGATGACGGAGGACCAATGATGGAAGACCGATGGCGGATGACGGATGATGGATGATGGATGACGGGGGACCGATGACGGAGAATCGAAGGCGGAGGACCGATAATGTATGACGGAGGACTGATGACGGCGGACCAATGATGGAAGACCGAAGGCGGATCACGGATGATGGATGAAGGATGACGGGGGACTGATGACGGTTGACGTAGGACGGAGTACTGATGACGGATGATTGATGACGGATGACGGGGGACCGATGACTGTTGACGTAGGACGGAGGACTGATAACGGATGATGGATGACGGAATACAGATAACGGATGACGGAGGACCGATGGCGGATTACGGCTGACGAGGACCGATGACGGATGAAGGGGGACTGATGTCGGATGATGGAGGACCGATAGCAGAAGGTGGGGAACCGATGACGGAAAACAGATGACGGATGACGGTGGACCGATGACGGTTGAAGTATGGCGGATGACGGAGGACCAATGACGGAGGACCGATGGCGGATGAGGGCTGACGAGGTCCTATGACGCATGACGGATGATTGATGACGGAAGACCAATGATGTATGTCGGAGGACTGAAGACGGATGACGGAGGACCGATGGCGGATGAAGTGGGACCGATGACGGAGGACTGATGACGGATGATTGATGACGGATGACGGGGCAACGATGACGGTTGACGGATGACGGAGGACTGAGGACGGAAGATGAATGATGGAGGACCGATGAGGGACGACGGATGACTGATGACGAACCGAGTTCGGATGTCGGAGGACCGATGACGGATTACGGATGACCGATGACGGAGGACCGATGGTGGATGACGGATGACGGAGAAACGAAGACGGATGACACAAGACGGAGGACCGATGACGGATGACGCTTGATGGATGACGGATGACGGATGACGGAGGACCAATGACGTATGACGGAGGACCTACGGCGGATGACGGAGGATTGAAGACGGACGACGGAGGACCAATGACGGATCACGGAGGACCGATAACGGATGACGGGAGACTGATGTCGGATGATGGAGGACCGATGGCGTATGACGGGGGACCGATGAAGGTTGAGGGATGACGGAAGACTGATGACGGATGATGGATGACGGATGATGGGGGACCGATGCCGGTGGACGTAGGACGGAGGACTGATAACGGATGACGGAGGACCAATGACGGATGACGCATGACGGATGACCCAAGACAGAGGACTGATGACGGATGACGGTTAATAGATGACGGATGACGGAGGACAAATGACGAAGGACCGATGCCGGATGACGGCAGACGAGGACCGATGACGGATGACGGGGGAATGGTGTCGGAAAACAGATGACGGATGACAGAGGACCGATGACGGAGGTCCGATGGCGGATGACGACTGACGAGGACCAATGACGGAGGACCGATGACGGATGACGGGGGACTGATGTCGGATGATGGAGGACCGATAGCGGAGGATGGGGAACCGATGACGGAAAACAGATGACGGATGACGGAGGACCGATGACGGTTGAAGCATGGCGGATGACGGAGGATCAATGACGGAGGACCGATTGCGGATGAGGGCTGACGAGGACCTATGACGCATGACGGATCATTGATGACGGAGGACCAATGATGTATGTCGGAAGACTGAAGACGGATGACGGAGGACCGATGGCGGATGAAGGAGGACCGACGACGGAGGACTGATGACGGATGATGGATGACGGGGGAACGATGAATATTGACGGATGACGGAGGACTGAGGACGGAAGATGAATGATGGAGCACCGATGACGGACGACGGATGACTGATGACGGACCGAAGTCGGATGTCGGAGGACCAATGACGGATTACGGATGACCGATGACGGAGGACCGATGGTGGATAACGGATGACGGAGAAACGATGACGGATGACGCGTGACGGATGACGGATGACACAAGACGAAGGACCGATGACGGAAGACGATTGATGGATGATGGATGACAGATGACGGAGGACCAATGACGGAGGACCGATGGCGGATGACAGCTGACGAGGACTGATGTCGGATGATGGAGGACCGATGGCGGATGACGGGGGACAGCTGACGGTTGACGGATGATTGAGGACTGACGATGTATGATGGATGACGGAGGACCGATGGTGGATGACGGATGACGGAGAAACGATGACGGATGACGCGTGACGGATGACGGATGACGGATGACACAAGACGGAGGACCGATGACGGATGACGGTTGATGGATGACGGATGACGGATGACGGAGGACCGATGGCGGATGACGGCTGACGGGAGACCGATGACGGTTGACGTAGGATGGAGGACTGATGACGGATGATGGAGGACTGATGCCGGATGACGGGGGACCGAAGACGGTTGACGGATGACGGAGGACTGAAGACGGATGATGGATGACGGATGACGGGAGACCGATGACGGTTGAGGGATGACGGAAGACTGATGACGGAGAAATGATGACGGATGACGCGTGACGGATGACTGATGACACAAGACGGAGGACCGATGACGGATGACGCTTGATGTATGACGGATGACGGATGACGGAGAAACAATGACAGAGTACCGATGACGGATGACGGATGACGGTTGATGGATGACGGATGACGGAGGACAAATGACGGAGGACTGATGCCGGATGACGGCTGACGAGGACCGATGGCGGATGACGGGGCACCGATGACGGAAAACAGATGACCGATGACGGTTGAGGGATGACGGAAGACTGATGACGGATGATGGATGACGGATGATGGGGGACCGATGCCGGTGGACGTAGGACGGAGGACTGATAACGGATGACGGAGGACCAATGACGGATGACGCATGACGGATGACCCAAGACAGAGGACCGATGACGGATGACGGTTGATGGATGACGGATGACGGAGGACAAATGACGGAGGACCGATGCCGGATGACGGCTGACGAGGACCGATGACGGATGACGGGGGAATGGTGTCGGAAAACAGATGACGGATGACAGAGGACCGATGACGGAGGTCCGATGGCGGATGACTACTGACGAGGACCAATGACGGAGGACCGATGGCGGATGACGGATGATGGATGAAGGATGACGGAGTACCGATGACGGAGAACCGAAGGCGGAGGACCGATAATGTATGACGGAGGACTGATGACGGATGATGGATGATGGATGACGGGGGACCGATGACGGAGAATCGAAGGCGGAGGACCGATAATGTATGACGGAGGACTGATGACGGCGGACCAATGATGGAAGACCGATGGCGGATCACGGATGATGGATGAAGGATGACGGGGGACTGATGACGGTTGACGTAGGACGGAGTACTGATGACGGATGATTGATGACGGATGACGGGGGACCGATGACTGTTGACGAAGGACGGAGGACTGATAACGGATGATGGATGACGGAATACAGATAACGGATGACGGAGGACCGATGGCGGATTACGGCTGACGAGGACCGATGACGGATGAAGGGGGACTGATGTCGGATGATGGAGGACCGATAGCGGAAGGTGGGGAACCGATGACGGAAAACAGATGACGGATGACGGAGGACCGATGACGGTTGAAGTATGGCGGATGACGGAGGACCAATGACGGAGGACCGATGGCGGATGAGGGCTGACGAGGTCCTATGACGCATGACGGATGATTGATGACGGAAGACCAATGATGTATGTCGGAGGACTGAAGACGGATGACGGAGGACCGATGGCGGATGAAGTGGGACCGATGACGGAGGACTGATGACGGATGATTGATGACGGATGACGGGGCAACGATGACGGTACATGGATGACGGAGGACTGAGGACGGAAGATGAATGATGGAGGACCGATGAGGGACGACGGATGACTGATGACGAACCGAAGTCGGATGTCGGAGGACCGATGACGGATTACGGATGACCGATGACGGAGGACCGATGGTGGATGACGGATGACGGAGAAACGAAGACGGATGACACAAGACGGAGGACCGATGACGGATGACGCTTGATGGATGACGGATGACGGATGACGGAGGACCAATGACGTATGACGGAGGACCTACGGCGGATGACGGAGGATTGAAGACGGACGACGGAGGACCGATGACGGATCACGGAGGACCGGTAACGGATGACGGGAGACTGATGTCGGATGATGGAGGACCGATGGCGTATGACGGGGGACCGATGAAGGTTGAGGGATGACGGAAGACTGATGACGGATGATGGATGACGGATGATGGGGGACCGATGCCGGTGGACGTAGGACGGAGGACTGATAACGGATGACGGAGGACCAATGACGGATGACGCATGACGGATGACCCAAAACAGAGGACTGATGACGGATGACGGTTGATAGATGACGGATGACGGAGGACAAATGACGGAGGACCGATGCCGGATGACGGCAGACGAGGACCGATGACGGATGACGGGGGAATGGTGTCGGAAAACAGATGACGGATGACAGAGGACCGATGACGGAGGTCCGATGGCGGATGACGACTGACGAGGACTGATGACGGATGACGGGGGACTGATGTCGGATGATGGAGGATCGATAGCGGAGGATGGGGAACCGATGACGGAAAACAGATGACGGATGACGGAGGACCGATGACGGTTGAAGCATGGCGGATGACGGAGGATCAATGACGGAGGACCGATTGCGGATGAGGGCTGACGAGGACCTATGACGCATGACGGATCATTGATGACGGAGGACCAATGATGTATGTCGGAAGACTGAAGACGGATGACGGAGGACCGATGGCGGATGAAGGAGGACCGATGACGGAGGACTGATGACGGATGATGGATGACGGGGGAACGATGAATATTGACGGATGACGGAGGACTGAGGACGGAAGATGAATGATGGAGCACCGATGACGGACGACGGATGACTGATGACGGACCGAAGTCGGATGTCGGAGGACCAATGAAGGATTACGGATGACCGATGACGGAGGACCGATGGTGGATAACGGATGACGGAGAAACGATGACGGATGACGCGTGACGGATGACGGATGACACAAGACGAAGGACCGATGACGGATGACGATTGATGGATGATGGATGACAGATGACGGAGGACCAATGACGGAGGACCGATGGCGGATGACAGCTGACGAGGACTGATGTCGGATGATGGAGGACCGATGGCAGATGACGGGGGACAGCTGACGGTTGACGGATGATTGAGGACTGATGATGGATGATGGATGACGGAGGACCGATGGTGGATGACGGATGACGGAGAAACGATGACGGATGACGCGTGACGGATGACGGATGACTGATGACACAAGACGGAGGACCGATGACGGATGACGGTTGATGGATGACGGATGACGGATGACGGAGGACCGATGGCGGATGACGGCTGACGGGAGACCGATGACGGTTGACGTAGGATGGAGGACTGATGACGGATGATGGAGGACTGATGCCGGATGACGGGGGACCGAAGACGGTTGACGGATGACGGAGGACTGAAGACGGATGATGGATGACGGATGACGGGAGACCGATAACGGTTGAGGGATGACGGAAGACTGATGACGGAGAAATGATGACGGATGACGCGTGACGGATGACTGATGACACAAGACGGAGGACCGATGACGGATGACGCTTGATGTATGACGGATGACGCATGACTGATGACCCAAGACAGAGGACCGATGACGGATGACGGTTGATGGATGACGGATGACGGAGGACAAATGACGGAGGACCGATGCCGGATGACGGCTGACGAGGACCGATGACGGATGACGGGGGAATGGTGTCGGAAAACAGATGACGGATGACAGAGGACCGATGACGGAGGTCCGATGGCGGATGACTACTGACGAGGACCAATGACGGAGGACCGATGGCGGATGACGGCTGACGAGGACCGATGACGGATGACGGGGGACTGATGTCGGATGATGGAGGACCGATAGCGGAGGATGGGGAACCGATGACGGAAAACAGATGACGGATGACGGAGGACCGATGACGGTTGAAGCATGGCGGATGACGGAGGATCAATGACGTTGGACCGATTGCGGATGAGGGCTGACGAGGACCTATGACGCATGACGGATCATTGATGACGGAGGACCAATGATGTATGTCGGAAGACTGAATACGGATGACGGAAGACCGATGGCGGATGAAGGAGGACCGATGACGGAGGACTGATGACGGATGATGGATGACGGATGACGGGGGAACGATGAAGATTGACGGATGACGGAGGACTGAGGACGGAAGATGAATGATGGAGCACCGATGACGGACGACGGATGACTGATGACGGACCGAAGTCGGATGTCGGAGGACCAATGACGGATTACGGATGACCGATGACGGAGGACCGATGGTGGATGACGGATAACGGAGAAATGATGACGGATGCGGCGTGACGGATGACGGATGACACAAGACGGAGGACCGATGACGGATGACGCTTGATGTATGACGGATGACGGATGACGGATGATGGATGACGGATGACGGGAGACCGATGACGGTTGACGTAGGACGGAGGACTGATGACGGATGATACATGGCGGATGACGGGGGACCGATGAAGGAAAACAGATGAAGGAGGACCGATGACAGAGGTCCGATGGCAGATGACGACTGACGAGGACCAATGACGGAAAACCGATGGCGGATGAGGGCTGAAGAGGACCTATGACGCATGACGGAAGATGGATGACGGAGGACCAATGATGTATGACGAAGGACTGAAGACGGATGACGGAGGACCGATGGCGGATGAAAGGGGACCGATGACGGAGGACTGATGACGGATGATGGATGACGGATGACGGGGGAGCGATGACGGTTGACGGATGACGGAGGACTGAGGACGGATGATGAATGACGGAGGACCGATGACGGACGACGGATGACTGATGACGGACCGAAGTCGGATGTCGGAGGACCGATGACGGATTACGGAGGACCGATGACGGAGGACCGATGGCGGATGACAGCTGACCGATGACGGAGGACCGATGGTGGATGAAGGATGACGGAGAAACGATGACGGATTACGCGTGACGGATGACGGATGACACAAGACGGAGGACCGATGACGGATGATGCTTGATGGATGACGGATGACGGAGGACCAACGACGGAGGACCGATGGCGGATGAGGGCTGAAGAGGACCTATGACGCATGACGGGTGATGGATGACGGAGGACCAATGATGTATGACGAAGGACTGAAGACGGATGACGGAGGACCGATGGCGGATGAAGGGGGACCGATGACGGAGGACTGATGACGGATGATGGATGACGGATGACGGGGGAGCGATGACGGTTGTTGGATGACGGAGGACTGAGGACGGATGATGAATGACGGAGGACCGATGACGGACGACGGATGACTGATGACGGACCGAAGTCGGATGTCGGAGGACCGATGACGGATTACGGAGGACCGATGGTGGATGACCGATGACGGAGGACCGATGGTGGATGACGGAGGACCGATGGCGGATGACGGCTGACGAGGATCGATGACGGATGACGGGGGACTGATGTCGGATGATGGAGGACCGATAGCGGAGGATGGGGAACCGATGAAGGAAAACAGATGACGGATGACGGAGGACCGATGACGGTTGAAGCATGGCGGATGACGGAGGACCAATGACGGAGGACCGATGGCGGATGAGGGCTGAAGAGGACCTATGACGCATGACGGATGATGGATGACGGAGGACCAATGATGTATGACGAAGGACTGAAGATGGATGACGGAGGACCGATGGCGGATGAAGGGGGACCGATGACGGAGGACTGATGACGGATGATGGATGACGGATGACGGGGGAGCGATGACGGTTGACGGATGACGGAGGACTGAGGACGGATGATAAATGACGGAGGACCGATGACGGACGACGGATGACTGATGACGGACCGAAGTCGGATGTCGGAGGACCGATGACGGATTACGGAGGACCGATGACGGAGGACCGATGGTGGATGACCGATGACGGAGGACCGATGGTGGATGACGGATGACGGAGGAACGATGACGGATGACGCGCGACGGATGACGGATGACACAAGACGGAGGACCGATGACGGATGATGCTTGATGGATGACGGATGACGGATGACGGAGGACCAACGACGGAGGACCGACGGCGGATGAGGGTTGACGAAGACCGATGACGGATGACGGGGGACTGATGTCGGATGATGGAGGACCGATAGCGGAGGATGGGGAACCGATGAAGGAAAACAGATGACGGATGACGGAGGACCGATGACGGTTGAAGCATGGCGGATGACGGAGGACCAATGACGGAGGACCGATGGCGGATGACGGCTGACGAGGACTGATGACGGATGACGGGGGAATGATGTCGGAATATGGAGGACCGATGGCGGATGACGGGGGACCGATGAAGGAAAACAGATGACGGAGGACCGATAACAGAGGTCCGATGGCAGATGACGACTGACGAGGACCAATGACGGAGGACCGATGGCGGATGAGGGAGGACCGATGGCGGATGAAGGTGGACCGATGACGGAGGACTGATGACGGATGATGGATGACGGATGACGGGGGAGCGATAACGGTTGACGGATGACGGAGGACTGAGGACGGATGATGAATGACGGAGGACCGATGACGGACGACGGATGACTGATGACGGACCGAAGTCGGATGTCGGAGGACCGATGACGGATAACGGAGGACCGATGACGGAGGACCGATGGCGGATGACAGCTGACCGATGACGGAGGACCGATGGCGGATGACAGCTGACCGATGACGGAGGACCGATGGTGGATGAAGGATGACGGAGAAACGATGACGGATTACGCGTGACGGATGACGGATGACACAAGACGGAGGACCGATGACGGATGATGCTTGATGGATGACGGATGACGGATGACGGAGGACCAACGACGGAGGACCGATGGCGGATGAGGGCTGAAGAGGACCTATGACGCATGACGGATGATGGATGACGGAGGACCAATGATGTTTGACGAAGGACTGAAGACGGATGACGGAGGACCGATGGCGGATGAAGGGGGACCGATGACGGAGGACTGATGACGGATGATGGATGACGGATGACGGGGGAGCGATGACGGTTGACGGATGACGGAGGACTGAGGACGGATGATGAATGATGGAGGACCGATGACGGACGACGGATGACTGATGACGGACCGAAGTCGGATGTCGGAGGACCGATGACGGATTACGGAGGACCGATGACGGAGGACCGATGGTGGATGACCGATGACGGAGGACCGATGGTGGATGACGGATGACGGAGGAACGATGACGGATGACGCGCGACGGATGACGGATGACACAAGACGGAGGACCGATGACGGATGACGGTTGATGGATGACGGAGGACCAATGACGGAGGACCGATGGCGGATGACAGCTGACCGATGACGGACGACCGATGGTGGATGACGGATGACGGAGAAACGATGACGGATTACGCGTGACGGATGACGGATGACACAAGACGGAGGACCGATGACGGATGATGCTTGATGGATGACGGATGACGGATGACGGAGGACCAACGACGGAGGACCGATGGCGGATGACGGATGACTGATGACGGACCGAAGTCGGATGTCGGAGGACTGATGACAGATTACGGAGGACCGATGACGGAGGACCGATGGTGGATGACCGATGACGGAGGACCGATGGTGGATGACGGATGACGGAGGAACGATGACGGATGACGCGCGACGGATGACGGATGACACAAGACGGAGGACCGATGACGGATGACGGTTGATGGATGACGGAGGACCAATGACGGAGGACCGATGGCGGATGACAGCTGACCGATGACTGAGGACCGATGGTGGATGACGGATGACGGAGAAACGATGACGGATTACGCGTGACGGAAGACGGATGACACAAGACGGAGGACCGATGACGGATGATGCTTGGTGGATGACGGATGACGGATGACGGAGGACCAACGACGGAGGACCGATGGCGGATGACGGCTGACGAGGGCCGATGACGGATGACGGGGGACTGATGTCGGATGATGGAGGACCGATGGCGGATGACGGGGGACCGATGACGGTTGACGGATGACGGAGGACTGATGACGGATGATAGATGACGGATGACGGAGGACCGATGACGGTTGACGTAGGACGGAGTACTGATGAAGGATGATAGATGACGGATGACGGGGGACCGATGACGGTTGACGGATGACGGAGGACTGAGGATGGATGATGACTGACGTAAGACCGATGAAGGATGACGGATGAATGATGACGGAACGAAGTCGGATGTCGGAGGACCGATGACGGTTGATGAATGACGGAGGACCGATGACGGATGACGCATGGCGGATGACGGAGGACCAATGACGGAGGGCCGATGGCGGATGACGGCTGACGAGGACCGATGACGGATGACGGAGGACCGGTGACGGATGACGGAGGACCGAAGACGCATGACGGATGACGGAAGACGGGGTACTGATGTCGGATGATGGATGAGGGATGACGGAGGACCTATAACGGAAGACAATTGACGGAGGACCAATGACGTATGACTGGGGACTGATGGCGGATGACGGATGACGGAGGACCGATAACGGATGACGGGGAACTGATATCGGATGATGAATGACGGATGACGGATGACCGACAACGGAGGACAATTGACGGAGGACCGATGGCGGATGACGGAGGACTGAAGACGGATGACGGGGGACTGATGTCGGATGATGGATGACCGATGGCCGATGACGGGGGACCGATGACAGTTGACGGATGATGGAGGACTGAAGACGGACGACGGATGACTAATGACTGACCGAAGTCGGATGTCGGAGGCTCGATGACGGATGACGGAGGACCGTGTTAGGTATGTGTTAATGAAACAACGGCTTGACTTCGACTGTTTATTGGTCACGACAGATGGCGGTGTGCACAATTATTAATTTATAATGTGGGTACATAACACCTTTCCCTCCCAAAATCCCAAAAGCATAAAAACCACAAATTAAATAAGAAAATAAAGATATTTATACAATTTAATAACTTATTACTATGAACTTATGAATATTTAGTTTGTATGCATAAAATGTACATCGATTTATTTTTCCTATACTATTAATTATTAAATATATGTAGTTTTTATTTTTGATACTTAGGCTTATTATTTAAGTTTCTCAAGACAACGTAATGCAGCTTGCCTGTGCGGGCGAATATCAACCGAGATCGGCGGGGATTCCGAGCGCGCCGGGCACTGCGCCGCATCCCCCGCCCCCGCGCCCGCGTCCTCTCCTACCTCGCCAGCAGACCTATCCTTATCACCCTCGGAAGTGACCTCGGAACCTAAATTCACTTCGTTCAATTCAGGATCCACCGCCTGGCTAAGCGAATACCGTGACTTTCTTGACACTATTTGATCGATGTGTCGCTTATGACTCCTCCCGTCGCTAGTTCTCACGGCAAACGATACGGGCCCTACCCGCTCGCGCACGACTCCATCGGTCCACTTCCCCCCTGACGTTGTATAATTCCTAATCCTAACAGGTTCATTAGGTGAATGTACTCGAAGCGTTGTAGTGCGACGGTTCTCCTCGGCGAGCTGACGCGCGCGCACGCGCTCTGCGGCGTCTGGCCACAGGAGTTCGAGGCGGCCACGCAGCCGGTGTCCGAGCAAAGCTACCGCGGGTTCGCGTCCGGTGGAACTTTGTTCTGTGTTTCGATACATGAATAAAAATTTACTTAAAACTCTGTTTACGTCATCTCTTTCTAATTCTGCCTTTTTGAGCACCCGTTTTATTGTACGAACGGCATTTTCTGCGGCTCCGTTGCTTGCCGGGTGATAAGGTGGCATCAAGGTGTGCTTGATACCGTTACACTCGAGGTATTGCGCAAAGGCAGCCGAGGAAAACGGGGGCCCATTGTCACTAACTATACGTTTTGGCAAGCCGAAACGAGAAAATAAACGCCTGAGACAGTCGCAAACTACTTTGGCTGAAAGGGAACTTATGTATTCTACTTCTATCCACTTTGAGTGTGCGTCAATAACGATGAGATAATATTTATCGTTGAATGGACCTAGAAAATCCATATGTAATCGAGACCAGGGCTCCGATGGCCACGGCCAGGAGTGCAGAGGCGCGGCGGGTGGTGCGGGGCGCGACTCCCCGCACGCCGCGCACTCGCGCGCCACGCGCTCCAGGTCTGCGTCTATGTCATCCCACCAAACATAATTACGCGCGATCTGTTTCATTTTAACAACGCCAGGATGACCATCGTGTATCTCTTTAAGAATTGAATCTCTTAATATACTCGGTACTACTATACGATAACCCCATATAATGCAACCCTGATCGATATGTAAGCCCTCTCTTTTACTGTAATACTTTTTTTCTATGTCGTTAAACATATGATTGGTCGGCCAACCGTGTAAAATAAATCCGTATATTTTGCTTAATAACGCATCTCTCATAGTTTCGGCTTTTATGTTTTTAAAACTAATCGGAAAGCTTTCTTGTATGTAATTAAGGTAGCTACACGCAGTTTCGTCAACTTTCAGTTTCGATGGCTTTTCAGTGGATTTCAAAGGAAGGCGAGAAAGAGCGTCAGCGAAACAATTTTTTGCAGAAGTGATAAATTCTATGCCGAAGTTATAAGCGGTTAATTTAACTGCATAACGTTGTATCCGACTCGCGGCAGTTACCGGCAATCCTTTATTTTTACCTAATATATAGCTTAGTGGGCGATGATCGCTACGAAGGATAAAATATCTACCGTAGAGATATTGATGGTGCTTCGTAACACCAAATATAATGGCAAGTGCCTCTTTGTCTAATTGCGAATAATTAAGTTCCGCCGCGTTAAGCGTGCGGGACGCGCAGCACAGCGGGCGCTCGCTGCCGTCGGCGCCGCGTTGTGTCAATACCGCACCAAGTCAAATGCGAAATCGCAAAATGATTAGTAACTATTTGAAGTCTTTGTTTTCTTAAGAAGCAAGTAACGTCGCATATCTGCCTATAAATCTTACTGCTATAGTCTGGAGATTGTTGTGTCTAGAAAGTTGATCGGAGTGAAAAATAAGCAGAAACAACTAAGATTTATTGCTCGACTTAAGCGATAAGGTATATATTGGTTTAAAAAAAAACGATTTTTTTTCGTACTTATTTTATGTATTATAGTTGTAGTTTTTTTTAAGTATCACTGACTTTTGCCAGCAGTTTTCGCACGCATTCGTTTTTCTTTTTCACGACGAAAATTTTTGTAAGATGTTTCCGCGTATAATACTGCGAATCATAGATATTAAAAGGCAGAATGTTGACGGCAGTTGAATAGTATAAAATTAATCAATATTAAAATTATAACGATTTAATTAATTTAAAAACGAAGAACTAGTAAATATATTTGTGTAACGAAGTATACAGGTTAAGGGAATTAACCTCCACTAACAAGCGCCCCGACGTTTAATGTTTTAGGTGAAAGTGGTAATTTCACCGCAAAATTTTAATTATGTATGTAAACTGAGTGGGGTGGAGGTAGTAAAAGTCCCTGTCACAGGGTAGCTTGTTTAAAATATAACAAATAATGCAAAACTCAGTCGGGACGGATTTCGTAAACTACCTTACATTTTCGTTTATATACATTTTAACGAGCGCTGCTTTACCTAAAATATGTCTAGTATAAATATTAATTTTAATTTAAGCTTTTGTTTGTTAGGCTTTTAGGTTATATAGCCAGGAGTGAACATTTTTGATTTTTTTGATGAGGAAATAAAGGAAAACTCAGTATGTGTGTAGATAATTAGGTTTTACTGTAGTCGCAGAAAATTATATCAAATAGTTTTTTGATATGTAGACCAAAACATAGGCAAGAGTAAATAGGTTGGATGTTTAGAGTCTCACTTTTATACCACAACAGCACCTATTGTACTATAAAAAGGTAAAATTAATGTAGTTTGTCTATTTAATAATAATAATAGATCTTTTATTATTTTGCTTCAAGCTTAAACAATTAATGATTACAATAGCAAAACTAAACATTAAGAATAACTTCGGTAAAGAACTCCATTGTCACGTAAAAAACCTTATGTCCAATTTCACTAATGGCGACGTTATCGAAGGATAAAATTATCCGCTGCTTTTCACCACTTTGTAAAGACAAAAATTTAGCCCCAGTATAACTATTATTACAATAGCGTTTTTTTTGTAATCAGTATATATAATCAGGAGGTTGAATGTGAAGCGATGAACGAATGACTGGGAATGTAGACAAATTAAAGAGTCCTTTAAATTTCTCAGTACTGTGTAACCGAACAGGACATATTCAATGTAGTCGTTACTTTGAATATGTAATCTCAATGTGTCAGTGTCAATGATATTGTCACTGTAGTATATTTAATCATACAATCTTGGCTACGTTCCAGTAAGCGTTCACAATACGCACGCCTACGACACGGCTTATGGCGTTCCACTTGTTTCCGAGCGTAACAATTTTAAACTCAAGTGGAATGGATTATGGAGCATTCTAATCATGGATAATACAAATATGGAGTTACAGAAAATACAGCAAGAGCTTAGAGGCTGAGTTTGTAAGTTTGATCTTGGTGTGGACAAATTTAATGATTCTTAGTAAATTCGATTTATATAAAAAATATGAATACATATTTAATTTAATACAGTGTTTAATTAACTTACGTTTAAATATAACAATGATTTCTTATACGGCGATAGTAGGATATTTGGTATTTCTTATAACAAAATTTGTAAACGCTCACAAAAACCCACATATTTTCGTTGTGAGCTTGGCGCGAGCGAAAATGATTACATTAGTGAAGTTTTCGCTGCCACCACAAAGATCATAGTCTTCAAGTGTAACGGTTAAAGGAGCATTTTGGGCGTTACGAACGCGTAGTGGAACGCAGCCCTTGTGAAATCGCACTGTTTGCCATTTTTAAAAATGTCTAAAAGGAAACGAAGTGCTAACTGGCTATTACAGGATTTTCTTATTTCTAGATCTGGTAACAGACTACTTTAATATATGTAAGCTGAAAATAACGTAGTCTAAAAATAACATTGTAATCTTCATTATTGTCGTATGTCAACGATAGTCAGCTGGCATTAATATTAGACTCCATTTTGATTTAATTCTAGGTATAAGCCCGTTATCCACTCAAAATTGGTGGTATAAGAGTTACTCTCATATAACGTCCTTATTCTCCGGATAAGCAGTTGAAATGAAATCATGGTTAACTGAGAATAAATTATAGCTTTATACATGGAATAAATCTTATTCTACTTTGGTGAAATTGGACCTAAAGCGTATTATAATGGATACTCGACGTTTTTTCAATTACATTTATGTATAGCAAAGTTTTTTTTGGTTGTACCTCAGTTTTTCGCGAACAGAGTACGCAGAAAAGCAGAATAATAATGTTAATTACGCGTTTACGTTTGAAAAATGCTATACCGAATGAAATGTTGTTTATACAAGTAAGTTTCATTTGTGTGTACAGAAGAAGGAATTATAGAGTAACAGTGTTTTCCACTTAGTTTGCTGCATGTTTTGGCTAGAGGAAAACTATTATAATCTATTTATTTTAGAAAAATTCTACAATGCTTTTAGCGAAACGTCGTTTCAGCGGTGCCACTATAAATATAATAATGCATGATGCTTAAAAAATGTTGTGCGTGTTCTCTCGAAACATATCTTTCGAAATTGATTTCAAAACCTATTGTAAAATGTCATTATTAGCATGTACACTGCGCCACTCCACTGTTGAACATAGGGCGTCATCAAATGAATTTAAAAATATAATGTAGGTTATAATCATTCGAATTGTTTTGCTAATTTATCTATTTAAAATTTTCAAAATTTGTTGTGTGTACACGCATTTTGTTTTCAAAAATGAAAATATGACATTATTTTTGCAGATACCGGTCATAATTCACTAGTAAATATATGTGTAAGTGTTAGTTTTGTCGCAAATTTACTTTTGTAAACAGTTAACAGAAGCTAGTGTCGTAAAACGGGAAAGCTCGTGGGAGATCTTAGACAGCATTTGCAGAGCGCTGTGTATGTACACAATATTCGTGGCATCTTAGACGTTCTTGGCGTACGCTTTACCGTCATGCACATACATTTCCTTTAACGGGGACGTGACGGAGTTCCGGGCTCTTAACTTCTGAGTATGTATGTTCTAACCGAAGTCAATATTTTTGCATAGAACAAAAGTTTACTCTGGTCTGTGTTTATTAGTGTGGCATGTATATCGAGAAAGGCACACAAAATAATCTTACATTGTGATTAGTATTGAACAGACTCATGTTAAGCCGACATAATTTAAGAGACAAATAGCAGATTTGATGTTGCTTGAACGGTTCACAGAAGATGGGTTGAGATTTAAAAATAAATTCAATAAAAACGTTTATTAAATCAGTTTTACTCGATCACAATACAGAATTTAACATAAGAATTTAAAAAAAAATATATTTTACCGCTGATAAATCAAAAATGATCGAGGAATACCAAAATGATATTATTGAATTGAACGGAACTGTTACAAACGCAGGCCATGACCACAAATTAAACAATAATATTCGGACCTAACAACGGTAAAAGGTAATATGCTTTATTGTTTGCAATGCTTGTGCTGTACATATGCATTGCAACATGTATCTCAGAATACTTACATTGCTTTAGTTCTTTTAGACGTTTTAAAATATTTAATTTACTGCAAATGTTAGTGATTCTACTGGAAATTAAACTATTCGAAAGCCTTAAGTCCAAGATACTAACTTGTAAGTATGATCTAGTATTATTTTAATCACGTAATAATTAATAAGCATATTCTCGTATATTGTCCTCGATTATCCCTGCCACACTCAAAATGCTAAATTAAAATGAATAATGCTCTAAGCCAGGAGACAGTAATTAACACTACGATCATCGAAGCGCAAAGGGGAATTTTATTGGACTTGTGTAGGATGGTGATGAAAGTGGCAGGCAAAGCTACGAAACAAAAACAAAAAATATTACAAAAAAGGATTCAAGTAAATAATTTAAGGTTGATGCATTGATAACAGCAGCAGATTCGGTAGGGAGTCTCTTCAATGGATTAAAAATATATAATAATGCAATATTGCATCTATAATTATTATCTATGTTAAGCAGTAATTATTTTATATTATTGAATTAATTAAAAAATTAAACTTTTGTGAGAATTTTTTAAACTAATTAAATAACGACTTAACCCGCGCGACGCACGGACCACACGTGATACTTAACCCACGCGACGCACGGACCACACGTGATACTTAACCCACGCGACGCACGGACCACACGTGATACTTAACCCGCGCGACGCACGGACCACACGTGATACTTACGCTGACACATATTTATTTCGTTTATATTTTAATTATGTATTTATTTTATTATGTATATATTTCTATACAACTAGACCGAGACAAAAATTTTAACTATCTAAACTTAAACTTATCCTGTCCTTAAGTTACAAAGAACATTACGGATCGTAAAATTATTTGGCGAAGCGTTGTGTTATATTAGAGATATAATAAACATAGATCGAACGAGGCAATGTTGGGATGGGCGATTCCATGTCCCATACCCCATGTCTAACATAATACAGTGAATGTTTAATTAATGCATGAGCATTAATGAGTATTATTACCATCCCGTTTAATTGTCTGTATTGCGAGATGAAGGTCTTCGACGCCAGAGGCGATAATTCTCCTCTTAACATTAATACATTTTTTGATACATGAGTCGAGCAATAATTTATAATTAACTTCATTTAGAACATATGGTACATCAAATTCTTCTTCTTATTTTGGTTAAAATTCATTAGCATATATTTTAAGTACTTTTGTAGTCAGATCAAAAGTCAGACTTAAACACGAATAATATCATTTTACTTTTTTATCTGTTGTTTAATAAAAATATGTAATTATTCTCTTTGTATATTTCAAGCAGTATATTTAATATCATACTTCGCAACAAACGCCAAACACAAAGCTTCAGCAGAATAACTGCTGATGTGTCGACAATGGGAAGTTATAAGCTTGAATAATTATAATTGTATTATGTTAGGAATAGTAGAAAGTACGTAATAATATTAATTTTATCAGGGCACTGTGGCTTTTAACTTCCTCAGTGACTGAATTTTAGAAGAGATATGGATTTTATAGAGTCAGTAATGCTTTGAATACATATTACGACATATTTTAACAGTAATCCCAAGTTATTACACGAGGTATCAAGTGAGGAATGTGCGCGAAGCTGGGAGCTATAGATAGTTACAGATTAAAAACATGCGAATTAAAATTTCCTACAAAGAAGTATAATACATTTCGTCCGGAAATGCTTTTAACATGTCATTACAGTTATAGAATTACGTGTGTAATTTAATGTTACGCGAAACTGTTGTATGTCATCGGCGCCGTAATTATTTTCCTAACAAGTTTCACATTCACCGATAATCTACGATGGAAAATAATGAAGTTCCTATACGATGCCTCGCTACATAATTGTGTAGTCTAATATATTGCACATAATAACTTAAATCATATATACTCTCGTAAGTTTTAAGCCCAGAGGTGGAGACATCGTCTTAACCATATTGTGCGCTGGAGTTATGTTCCATTATTTATTTTCGCAGCTATTTTAATTTTTTTAATTAAGTTAGGTGGTAAAGTGTAAAAGTAAAAAATACCACCTATTTTTCAGGATCAGTATCAGGATAGAAGTAATAGTTGTAGCATGTAGAGGCAAGGAGCAGGTAGCGTGCAGTAGCAGGTAATAATAAGTAGGGGAAGTATTCGTTAGGGGGTAGTAATAGATAGGGGCAGTAATAGGAAGAAGGTAGTTCAGTAGTTACTGTACACTTGATCAACTACTAGACCAATAATTCGACTAAACACTCGACTAACGAGTTCAACAACTACTCAACTAAACACTTAATCAATTGACCAACTACACAATTAACCACTGGAAAAAGCCAATTACTCAACCCAACAACTCGAGCAGCTACTCAACCATCTACAGCTCGAACAATTACACAAATTTTTGGCAAGAGTCCGACCACGTACTGGACCAACTCAAGCAACCAATTGACAGTTGGTCACTCGACCAACTAACTCGACTAACAACTTGACCAACAAATCGACCAATTTATTATTAATTAAAATTTTAATTTAAAGTAACTTACTCCTTTTGACTTGTAATATACAAAATTGTGAAATACATTACCGCGCAAAACTACGAACGGATATATTTTTCTGAATACGGTGTAAGGTTGCGTTATTTCAGCGGTCGAGCCGGCCCATTAGGGCAACATATGTATGTCTACTACTATTAATATAATGGTTTATTTAAATTTAGATATTATTATTGTGAATGAGTTAAGGATTTACAAAATGAAGTTAGTAAAAGTTCTACAAGTTATTGTAGCTGTCTTGAATTTAGAAATATGAATTTAAATTATATGAAATAAACGGAATCCTGCGGAATAAAGTTGTTCCGTGTTTTAATTATTCATGGCGGTTTTGATTAAAAACTTTTACATTTCAGCCTTCATGAACAAACTTATATATAGCGACTTGGTTATTAGTATTATTTAAATACAGTTTGTATTATATATGTGGAGTTTTTAGGCATCTCAAACATTCTATTGAAGCATGCAAGGACTAATTCTTTTAATATAGCTTAGTTGAAATTAATTTTCGTTATTATACTAATATAAGGTTCAATATTTATTAAATTTATTTCAAACAAAATTTGTTTCTCAATATCTGGTAAGTTGCACAATTTAATGATTAAAAATTATTTAATCCCCAACCCTAACGAGTGCATTGTGTTGTCACATCCGGCAAACCGGAAACGTATGATTACGGCACTGAAACGTTGCGTAGCTGACTGCGGACAGCAAGAGTCTTTAAAAACACTTGTCAAAGGAAGGAGACTCAGTTTATTACTCCTGTCAACGGTCGCGACAATACCTGTTGGGGGTCGAGCCTTAACTGATTTATATGAGTAGTCGTAAAAAGTGTGTACAGTATATTGTGTAGTGATAATAATTGGCTACAACCTATATATCATTTGATAATAAATTGCACATTCCTTTACACCAAAAATAGAAAAAAGGTGACTTACAAAAAGTCGAACAATATTTTTTTTATAAAAGAAAATTCTTCGCTACTTAAATTTGCAATATTTTAATCAGTCCCTGTAGGATTAATTTAATACAGTTAAAATTTGTATTTCTGCAATAAATTTATGTAAGAAGCACGTCTGCACATAAATATTAGAGCCAATTATTTCGCTTGTCACATGGCCGACGAATATTACGTTATTGTGTATATTCACATATTTCTAATATCAAGATGAAATACTTTAAAATAAATAAAATAATTAAAAACAAGACCATTTGTACTGTTAATTTACGTGAGCACTAGAAGGTAAGGGAAGTTTCCATTTTGTAAATATTCAATTTATTCCAACAAAATATTGCTTGCAACACTTTTAATTAAAAAGAAAACACTATGCTTACCGCAGAGCATATTATCGTTCAAGTAGCACAACACACTCTTATAAAGTAACGGCTTGTATCTTCAGTCAACGACGTTGAAAGCCACTTCCGAACCCGGTTATTTCTAAAGATTTCTTTTAAAATATTCTTAGCTGGTGGTTGTAATTAAAATATTTTTTTATAAAAAGCATTTTTTAAAGGACAATATATTAGCGAATTTGGCACTTTCGCCCATAAATAAGGTAATTTTGACATCCCTACTAATATTATAAATGTGAATGTTTGAGTTTGTTACGTTTTCACGCGAACTACTCAACCAATCACCATGAAACTTTGTACACATATTCTTGGGGGTATTAGAAGTAACATAGGATTTTATGAAAAAAAATATATATAATAAGTGAAATATATATGTTGCCTATAGACTCGGAAACGGCTGGACCGATTTCGATGAAATTTACAGGCATTGTTCAGATTGGCACATTCCTGTGTTTGGTAGCGATCGGAACAACATAATAGGTACCCGGGCGAAACCGGGTCGGGACCCGACAAGTAGTAATGAATTTCTGTGCTTCATCATTTTTTAAGAAATTAGAAAGGATGGTCATAAAAAGAGATTAAGTTTGATACCTATAACTAGCAATTAAAATCTCTCAGACTAGCCCACGTGATACGTAACTTACTGAAAGTAAATTATATTATATCATTCAATTAACGATTTTATTTAAAATGTCTAAAAACTAAGATAAGGTTACGTAGAAACTTATACTAAAAAAAATATTTTGCACAAGCTACGTGTATTTAATTTAAACTTAAATAAAAACTAAGTAGAACTTCAGTCACATTCGTTTCAGTGGCTTCCGTAATGAAATCCTTGTGGTCGAGTTTTCAACTGCAAACTACAGCACTAAACGTCTGTTTAATACCTTACTTTTTAAATAAACTCTGCTAACGTTTACTTAGTGGCGTTGTTTACAGTTTCCTATTCATTTTTTCAATGTTTAAACGTTTAATGATCCCGGAGAATAAGGAAAAGTATTGTTAAGTCTTTTAAGATTAACATGAATGACGTATGTTAAAGGAAAACAGCGAGAAACATTTTATCAAACTTATCATCAAGAAATAAATACTGTTTCAAGTACTTGTAATCTTTAAAAAATGTACAACAAAATATCGATTTGAAAATTAGATCTCGCTGGTTTTTTGCTTGCCTGTTGCGGTTGCATTCTTTAAAGAATTAGTCTGACCTATGTTGTTAATTTTTATGTTCTTTCGCAAAAAAAGGTGATATCGCAATTATTGTGGATCTAAATCGGATTTTTATGCAGCAATTAAAAGGGTAATCCAGCTTTTAAAAGTCGAGTGCCTTCATGAATTTTTAAATTGAACTTTACTAAAATTTATATATTTTTTAAATTCAACACTCAATATAGTTTTTAATAGCCGTTGTTATGCATACTGCAATTATTAATCTGTAAAAATCGCATTACCATTGACTCCAATCCATAAAGGCCCAAGGAGATTCGTGATTAATGCATAAATAAACGCATAATTCCATTCCACAAATTTGATTTGCAACATCATGGAATGTTTTTAATCCTGCTGATAGTTTTTACGGTTTTCGTGAAACTAGTAGTATTGGTAGTACAATATGTACGTATATAAGATTTTTATAGTTGCAAAGTATGATATACTTCGTATCCAACGTAAGGGGGCGTGAGCCCCAAACCAGCAGAATTCTTCCGTCATGAAAAGTGAACTTGACAATTTTTATTATAATAAAATAATTGGTATGGTTTTTAGTTTTTACCGTATTAAAACGTACCGTCCAGAGCGTCAACCCCCTACAACATTAAGTCCGTCTCTAAACGAAATCAATTTTATTTTGAACAAACATTGAATGTCATGTCGTTAGATCGTACGTACTTAAAAATAAGTAATTGTTCATAATAACTTTTTTTTAATTACATATGCATCCTATAAATACTTTGTTCACGACGTACCTTTTTCACTTTTGATTTTAATATTGTCTTTCAACCTATTTCATATTTTATGGAAATAATAGTTTTATTTTTAAAAAACCCATTCCCTTAAAAAGGAGAAAGTTTTCAGTTGAAGTTAAATCGCCCAACACAAAATGTAGTATAATTTACGGATTATTTTGCTCGGCAACATTATCCATTATTGTAAGAACCCGAGTAATATTTCGGGCTCTTATTCAAGTGCGTAACTAATTAGAGGTTTATCCATTTACGCACTTAATTACAGTACACAAGGCCTACAGAACTCATTAAGGTAAACTTTGGAAGTGTAATATATACCTGGAAACCGGAGAGGTAAAGTCAGTACACCTAAGAAAAGCCAGGTTAATTAACAGAAAGTCCGTTAAGTAAACAAATTTGTGTAGGCTATAAGATTAGAGTATAATTTACCTGTGGTCTAAGATGTTACCCCCCCGGTACCCACATTTACCTATAAATTTAAATTTATTAACGTAGAGTAAAAAGTAAAATGCAGAAATCTATATCAAACTTTAAAATAGCATTGATTAGTTTCAGGCAAAGATGTTACATTATCTCCTCAGACGGAGCACCCAAAAGTGAAGCTAGCTTAAGTCGTCAATTGGCGACTTCGTAAAATCCAGTTCAGTCATTCGTTTGCTACCATACGAATACAAAACCTCCGTGTTCGTAATGGCTATGAAATCGTGTAAAAACTATATCTTTAACAAAGATAAGTGTAGCAACATCACATTTCACACGTAAATGATTAATATTATGATGTTACCTGAATATTTTATACACAAATTAATATAAAATATTCAAAATAACAATGCGACGCCATGACATGTAATGCATGCAGTATTATCAACTACATTACAACATTATATTAGCCTTAAAACTACAACGAAATATAAAATACGATAGATGCCTTGTCGACAACTGAAAAGTGGTTTCACTTATGAATATAAATTCGTCATGGAGATCCGGTGATGCTTAAATTCTAATTGTCTACAATAATAATACTATAAGAATAATAAGTTGTTGTGTTGATACCGCTTGTCGCGCCTCTATCAACTCGCGTGACGTTGTCGATGGCACCACAATTCGATGGTGGTAGAGGGGCAATCAAGCGATGGTGGCATGTGGTGGTGATGACTGGTTGCAGCCGGCAGGGAGGCCTTTTGAGAGGGAATGAAGAGAAACAACAAGTGGAGTAGAAATTATATAAGTAAAATAAAGTGAAATACTGTGAAGTGACTCTGTGTTTAAGTCCCCTGGCCTAAAACTCTATTAGTTCCAAGGTACGTAAAACCTTCATTTATAATATCGCTTGCCATGGTAATGTTTCATGTTGCCGTAGTAGTGATCTTGTGTAAGTTACTATGCTGTGTCGTCATACGGCCGTCATTTCAGAGTAAATTTCATTTAAATAAAAAATCAATTCGATAATGACGTTTTTCACGTATTCGAAATATTCGAGGCATTATTTCCATTATCCGCTTGACATGTCTGTAACAAGTTGTGTAGTGGCTCCACTCGTCCGTGCCGCGAGTGCAATTCAAACGCTGCGGTCCAGCTAACAATCAGTACTTACAGATCTGAACGTGATTGTTCCGCTGTTGGGCAAATTCTGTAAATCTGTTATAAGACTTCGTCTGTTTTGAAGTGTATGTTGGTTTATATATATCGAGAAAACCGGATATTAAATGTTGTGCTGAACTTTTATATTCCTATAATAAATTTGATATAAATTGTAATGATAGTTTTATTTCCTTTACTTTTTTTGTCAATTACTAACACTGTTGCGAATTTTTCAATGAGAAAACTTCAACACATAGATACAAAGACTGAGAGAGGTTTTACATGTAGGTACACCGCTATAAAAAGTAAATCAAGAAGTCAAAGTTTTTTAGCAAAAGAATTTTAATATTGCAGGGAGAAAAAATGTATTTATTATAAATAGGTTTTAGGGATAAAACTATTTTTATTTGATTTAGTGTGTTTATTTTATGCAAAAATCGTAATACAATAATATAATTTGAACGAAAATTAGCAATAATAGCCAGAATTAGAGATGCCATCTGCTCCCCGAACAAAATTTTCCTCTTAAATTAAACATCTCAATACGTGGCGAAAATTTTAACGCAAAGGCACATTTGGCTCACGAAATTGGTATTAAAATGAAAAGAGTGCCCGTGGAATTTTTAACAATTACTACAAATACTAGAATTTTTGTTTTTGTTTGTTCATGTAGACTTAAAATTATATTTTTTCTGCTTTCTTGCTTTTAAAAAACAGAAATTAAAAACAAGAAATAAAAGTGGTTAGATTTTTAGTAACTGGGGAGCCGGTCGTGATAAAATTCGTTTTAGTAACAAAGAAACAAAATTATTTGTTTTCGTTTCCGCAGTGTTTCCGTTGTACATAATATGTACATATACTAGGACTGCTATATAGTTAACGAAACTAAATTAACATTTTAGGTACATGCTCTCAGGAACATCTGGCCCATAATATGCCGATTGGGCTACTACTCACGTAGACGAGTTTCAATTACAGTGATAAAGTTTTCATTAAACATCAAAGGCTCAAGGCACAATGAATACAATTTGACTAGTTCATCGCATACCTTTCCTGAAGTTTGACAACATCACTTTCTAATGCCACATTTTCCAACACGTCTTCAGTGCTGCGATAGACGCGCAAAAAAATTCTGTCCAAGAAATAATAGTTATAAAACAATAAAAGATACGCTTCTGTAACCAGCCGAACTAAAAAGTAGAAAACAATTTTTAATGATTTAAAAAAACAAGAATAGTGATTAAAAAGTCACTTTTGCGTAAAAAAGCGTGAAGTGCTTTTTAAGATATTTTATATTTATCCGAAGTCTGGGCAAAGAAAACCTTCATCGATTTGTGAATTAATCCCTTTATCACTTAGTACTTGTGAAATTAGCACACTGAGCAAATAACTGGATATAACAACAAGGTTCAAAACACTATTTATCATATCTTCATATTCGAATCAAAAAAATGTTCTACTTAATTGTCAATGTGTGTCAGTGTCCCTGGTGCAAGCAAATGTAGACTTTAAGGCGATGAATCTTTTTTACCCCAACTATACTTTTCTTCCACTAACATGGGTCAATAAAATATTTACCACGATTGACATCAACCACCCCATGCTTTTTAAATTACTAATCTATGTTTTAAACTCGTTAAAATTATTTTATACTCTTTAGTTCGTCTATTTACAAAAGCGTGTTACTTAGTTTTTGTTTCATCCTCATAACTCGGATCAGGACTAACACAAAGTTATGAAAAATGTATTGTCATCGGTTCTTGATACGAGTGTAATCTTTCAAGTCAATCGGAGATAACATATACATACACAAAAAAAGTTTTGGTGCTGTTTAAAATCGCGTTCAAAGATTTCGTTAGAAAAAAACTAACTAACATACACAGCAAGCTAATCAAAGCGCATTAAAATATGTTGGCGTCCGAACTCCAGCAATTTAGCTATTGCCCACCAAATTCGCAATCACGGTTACGCTTATATATAGAGAACATTAATCCACACACAGGCTCTTTGTCAATTAAGTATTCGTAATTTTTATCAGAAGCGAAATTGTCAGCACTGGAGGCAGTGAAATGGCTTTATGAAATTTGACGAGGGTTTGAATAATTATTACAAGAATTTAATAATATTAAGATAATTAAAAAAGCGATATTGCATCGAATGATGATAAAATATCATAACTAATAAGTAATTAAATAAAAGACGAGCTTCTACCACTGGTCAGTAGATTCTTATCATAGTTCATTAAGAAAAGCAACGAATACTTTATTGCACATCTCAATCAATTTTATTTAAAAGGTTGATATTTCAGAGCTTACATCGTACATGCGGTAAGAGTGAGAGCGACGGAAATGTAAACTCACAGTTTTAATCAGCTTATTGAGGCTTTAGACAGATTAACGAAAACTTTGTTCAACCTCACTCAGTCTCCAACGACCTTCGAAATAGTCCATCGTCTAATATATAAATTTAGTTGTGGCCCGTCTTATAGGAGGGTAATGTTTTCACGAGAGTTTTTATTTATGTATGAATGCACCTATACTTATTTACGTTGTTACCTCTTGTAGCATTTGTTGTAGAAAAAAGTGGCAAACGAGCAGTTGGTTCATCCGATATTAAATGTGGCGCTACCCATAGGTATCTGCAACAAGCTGGTCTTCGTTGCCTACCTTTAACGGATTTTTATACCCAAAGACAAAAGTACTCCTACTTCGCTCCTGTTTTCTGTGAGGTCGTGGTATTTCACTGGTCGAGCCGGCCCATTAGTGCAATGGATGTTGTTGTTGCGGACTCTACCACTGCTGAAACTTTCCCTGATACCTGACAATACTGTCACCCATTTTGTGGCACTGCTGTCTTTTACGATCCGAATAACAACATCTTAGTTTATATCCTAGATATCACAATCGAAAGCTGTTAATTTAATTGATTCACAAAATAGTAGTCTTAAAGTTATACCGCAGCGAAAAAAGAAAATACTAACAAACAATACGTTGCACCCGGTGTGCATTACATTCATAAAAGTTAGTGGCCTCATAATTATAGAATAAAAATATATGTGCTGTAACGACAAATAAAACCAAACCTGTTTGAAAATATAATTTGAAAATTGAAAATTAATTTACAGTCGCAATTTTAACTATGAGAACCACAACGTAGCATAAAGCACTACTGTCGTCCACTTAAGAGCCTTGTGCGACAGACGTAGCGCTCTACGAAGCCGAAAGTAGTGGATTGTTTCTTACCAAAGGTCGACGTGAAATATTTATTGTCGCGTTACCTAGCCAGAAAAACATAGAATAACTTGATTACAATTTAATGTATGTATGTATTATATGTGGAATTTAGAGAAATATATATAAACATTTCCTTTTAATATTTTAACACAACTACGACATACGGCTGAAGTTATAAAAGCTCGTTTGCCACGTCTTTCGAAACTTGCATAGTTATACGTAAGTTTCGTGAGTTTTACTGCAGTTTTAGTTAAGTGGTGTCGTCTATTTTCAGGATAATAGATAAAAAGATTTAGTTTTTGATAAAGCTCAAAGAACACAATTTAATATAGAAACAGAGGAACGACATTGGTTTATCTAAATAATTTTCTTCAATAACAGCGGTCATAGATTCGCTTTGTAAGACTTCTCTCTTTCCCCTCACACAAAACGTTAAAGGATCTGTGACAATCACTACTTAATAGCTACACGCGATAACTGTCCGCTAGATCTCTTGATGTGACCTTCGCTTAATGATTTTTCCTAAGGCTTTCCATTTCCTTTTGATAACTCCTTAACTTGTAATTGAAAACTTTTCCCTCAGAAAATATAAACTTACGAACTAAGAATATTAAATAAAATAGTACTTACTTCATTATTTTGCCAAGTTCCAGTTTCAATCTTTTTATGTTGCGCTAAGATTCTTTGAAGAATCAAACTTTTAATTATACTAAGAGCTTAGCGGGGGTCGGTTACTTTTATAATTACTTAATGTAAACTATTTTCGGTGTAAATATTTGCGGTCCGCCTGTTCATCTCAACATGAGTTGAAAAGTAAAGAACATATCGAGTAAATTTCTCTGTTCTGTTTAAGAGCGACGTCGTATTTTTTTTTAAAAAAACAGGGTTACCTTTTTTAAGGCAGTCCAAATGTCGTTTTAATTAAAATGTGTACTATTATTTTAAGATAATTTCATTCAAACATTCATTATAATATAAAGTATAATGATAAGATTTCATTTTAAAAAAATAAGAGAGTTTTAAGTTATTTTTATTGTAAGAGTAGGTTTATATTGATTGAGATCCAAATGAAACACGTAGAAGTGTAATTATGGCGTGGCGACATTACTTCTAAATAAAATAAATAGCAGAACTGTAAACTAACTCTTCATTATCTGCTTATACTATTGACATAACATAATCGCATGCATATTAGGTACTAGTGAATTAAATGTAAAATTTAGAGTACACACCAATAAAGTATGATATGAAAAATTCAAAATGTTAATACGATACATTTTGAATTTTTCAACAAAATTGTAAAGCTGGGTTTAATTATATAACTCAGTACTTTTTTAACACATATATTTCAAGTTTTCGTTAGGAATATACTGGTTGTAGTCAGCAGATCAACTACAATAGCTGCTGTAGTGCTGCAGATGTAGGAAAGCAGAATTCTGTTTATTTAAACAAAAATATAAAAGCAGCACAGTGCAGGCGTAACGTATTGTATTTCTTTAGTTTTGTACAATTTCACTTTGCCTTTCAGTGTTTTATACAATAATTATACCTTCCGCTTTCTTTAGCTGCTTTGTGACTATTCTTTATGAATATTCCAGCGTTTGTTTGCTACGTTAAGAAACTTGCACAATTTGTGCGTCATTTTCTGAAATGGTGGTAGTTAGGTAACAATCTCTGCTAAAAATTGTGGCGATTTCTCGATTGTTGTGTGCTAAGTGGTAAGAATAAATTGAGGCGCTTTAAATTTATTCTTACGTCCAAATTTTGTTTATTAAAATGAAAATATCTTAAGTTAATTATTTCTGGGTTCGCGCCGCGGTGTGACCTCGATACCACGGCTAATTCCATTGACTAATAATTAACAAAAATAAATCCTTGTATCTTATTCATAATAAAATTTAAAATTGAATACAAGAAGAAGTTAGCTACTTTTGGATATAACATTCACATTAGTTTGATATTTTGAATTTAAGCCGATGGTAAGTGTTATCGCGTCTTACCATCTGTTTTGAGTTTTCACTACTGTCGGCAGGCCCTTTTTGACAGGTGACCACCGCGTGCGTTAATGGGTTGCGCCCTCAATCTTAATATTAGCGAAAACATTCTCATATTAAATTACTTTTAAACCGGGACATAAGACCATAATCGCGGTATCGGTGGTAAAAGAATGGACTCTATTTTTTTTGGAATGCTGACTCTGGTAATAAGTCATGGATAAATGTCCTCTACATATATAAATACATTATATAAAGGTTAAGAGAATGTTGTAACATCTTCATATCTACACATATTTTTAAAAATTAACGATAATTTGTTGAATATCGAAAATCTCCTCAAGTTCTTTACTGATAGTTTAGAATTTCACTCGGAATCAGATTTAACAAAATTCTAGTGTGGAAAATTAGAAACCAATGCGTGCAAAACCGCTTGCAACAGCTAGTTAGTTGCTGTAAAAAAAGAAAATATAAAAGACAGAGACATGTAAATTATGATTCTCCTCGTGTTTTCTTCGGGGCTGTTTGTCATAGTGTTTAAGGGATTTGGAAAATTTTATACGCAAATCCCGCAAGCGCAAAACACATTTAGGAATGAACAATTTTACTTTATTATGTCTCATAAAGAAAAAAGAAATATCGTACGTGTGTGTCCCGCTAACCTACGGATTTACACTTAACTAGATGGTTGGTTCCGGCGTTGCACAAGTTAAATTTAAGTTACATGTTAATAATAATAAAAACTAGTTTTCGACAAATCTTTTTGACAAGCTAGAACATTACTAAGCGTAAAAAATATTAAGATCTGCTTAGTTGGGTTTTCGGAATTTTGTCATTAAAAACAAATTAATAGTTTTTCATAACATTATTCAGATATAGCTGTGGTGTAGAGTGAGAAAAGGGAAGGATAGCGTTTTGTTAAAGTTATGCAGACTTAGAAAATAAATGCGATGCCAAGCAAATTACTGTAAAACTTATAGTATTTTTTACATAAAAGTACAACAAAAGACGGAATACTTATTTATCAAATACTATAAAGCGATGTTCTTGTATATTTCATGAAATAAATTTTAAAAAATAAACAAACAAATAACATACTTTTTAAATATAAAATTTGTTCGGAAAGAAAAAAAATATGATATAAAATACTTTTAATCAATTTTATTTTTTTAATTACTTTACAAGTTAGGATCAAGCAAAACTATTTCGAGGTTAACCTACTTTTACTGTAAACTGATGAAAAAGTAAAGATACATTAAGGTAATTAAGGTTGTTTTACAGCAGTGTATGTTTATCTTTGATCTGAATTATAGTATACGGCTGTTATTTAAAAGCTTTCCTGCATTAAGGAATCGCTTTTCCGTGATTTATGTGGCCAAAAAGATCATTAACTTGGTTTTACAAAAATGTTAATAGTAGTTTATTATTAGAAACTACGCATTTGTTTATACTCTGTTCAAAAGTAATTTATGAACAGTGGTGCCTATCGCAGCACAGATATGTCATGTATATTTTGTTGATGGAAATTGTAATCGATCGGTATCATTGTATGCCACACCTTATTTGGGGTTAAATTGTTCTTTGATAAACGTACGTTTTCCTTTTAACTAAGAGCCCATATGCACTAAGCGTATGCACTCTGTGACTGCAAATGCGTTCGACGTTACGTACGACCGCCGCGGTTGTACGCGGCGCGGCGGCTGTCCGTGTGCTATACACACTGCGCGGGTGCATATTAATTAAAAAGTCCACTCTCGCGTATACGTATACTTGTATCAATAACGGACAGTACCATAATTATCTATCTAATAATCCATAAGAGAGTATATATACTCAACATACACTCTCTTATGGATTATCTTATATCTTATAAACTTTTATTAACTTACGATACAAAACATTTTCCTTTCCGACTTCTAATATTAAGCACAATGAAATAAAATACTTTTCACTCGTACTAAAAGGCCCAAAAAGCTTTCCGGTGTATCAGTTTCTCACCTTTTACTTAAGTTACTTTTTCATAACAACAAGCGAAATGTAAGGATCCTTCGAAACGGATTAAATCCTTTTTATTTATTTTCTTAGAGCCTATAGCGCAACGAAGGTAATTTTGATTAAGAGACGTGTTATTGGTGAACCCATCTGCGTCCCAGAAGTCCATCCAAAAAAGACCAATAATTAATAAATAAATTCTTCCAGACATATTTATGTACCTGTAAAAAATATTACGGGTACATCGTCTGGAGACTATGTCGCCTCTTAGTGTCATATTTTTGCCAACGACAATCCTTTGGATTTAAATTCACCCCATAAAAATATAGATACAAAGTAATTAATAGGGTACCGTTGTTTAAAATCTTAAGTAGTAATGTCCTTATCGTATCTCTCGTCTTACGTATCGTCTTTGTAATTTAATTATTAATTTACTATTTATTGTAACAACAAACAAAAGTAAGTTTACAGCAGACGGATTTAATATCTAAACGCGTCTTACCCCAGTCAGATCTAGGTGTGATAAAATAATGATAATATAAAGTTGTTTTATTAATTAATATTGAAAGAATATATTAACTGAATATATATGAAACATATAAATATGTACATATATATGTTCAAACATTAACTGGTTAGTGGTTACATAAAATGTGCCGGATTTCCCTCAATTTCGTAGGTCCCAACTCGTTTGTATTCTTATGGAATATACAAGGAGAGTATTAGTAAGAAGCCCCGTAGAGAAATTCGTTGAGAGCTCTCTGGTGAATAATTTTTTACTGCTTGATGCATGGGCTATCAAATGCTACAGGAAAGTGAGTCGGACCTGGAATAAGTTTACTACGGGAGCTTTTTACTTTCTACTAAGATGCTTACTCTATGATAAGTTTGCTACATCGTTGGTTTCTGAGTTTCATTGACTTTATTAGCTACTAGCGCTTAGTTAAAATTTTTTTAGTGAAGCAGTAAAAATAAAATATATATTTAATTTACCATATAATGTATATCTAAATCGTATAATATTATTTTCTTAATTAGTTCATAGCATTTTTACAGATGATCTTGTCAAGGTTGCTGCACTGGATGAGGACGGAGGGATTGATCTTTGTGGCTGTCCATAGGGGAGGCCTACGTTCAGCAGTGAACGACTGTTGACTGAAGAGAGAGAGACAAAGTTAGTGTTTTCCATTTTCTTTTATCAAATAGGATCATAATTGATATATTCCTTTCAATGATTAAGAAATGAAGTAAAATTTTATAATCTATATTATGTTCAGTACGAATATTCGTAGGTTTTAAATAACGTACTTGTATGAAGTATACAAATGCAAAGAAATGATTTCCTCGTTTTTTCGTTTCAGTATCGTCGGGATCTAATTATGACTTTAAGTTAAAAAAGAAAATACTTGAAGATGCTACTTACAAAACTTACTGCACTGTTGCAACTGTACGGAGATTTTATGGTATATGTTCATGATTAATTGCTTTTTTATTAATATAAATTTTGTGTAAAGGTTTTTTGGGCTTACAGATTCGGTATCCATTTATTACCAAAACGCTGTCGTATTTGAAAGCTTTGCCCGTAAGGGAAAAGATTTGTAAACTAGGCCTAGGGCAATAGACACTTAAGCAACTTAAGAACTACATACGTGCTCCACGATTCTACTCTCTTAAGGGGCAAGAGGGTGAAGAGGTTCAAGCATATTAAAATAAATTATGTGTTTAGTTATAGGCTATATAACGCAAATGTCCTATTTTAAGTCAAAAATTAATTATATCTTGAGAGATAGTAAATAATATATATATATATATATATATATATATATATATATATATATGTATATATGTAGGTATATACGTATACCATTATATAAGTGGGAAGATGAAGTCACTAATTAACTGCCGATATGAAGATTTATAAGCTACGCAGTGCACTGAATTGTCTTTTATGAAGGTAATAACACAATCATAACGTGAACACTGCAGGTACGTTTAGCAAGCGATAACATTAGCTGGTGATTTAGATGTTCTCTTAATTGACAAGAAAACCTTGGGATAGTAAACTATTACATTAAGGTACATTATTCACAGATTTTTCTTTTCCTTTCAATCTCTACTCTTACCTCTAAACCTAGCAATACATGACCAGTTGTTGCTCGTTAGTAATTAATTCCTTAGCCTGTCGTAATTGGGTCAAAATAACGTCATCGTTAATTATTTAATTACAATAAGAATGTTTTCGATACATTACTTCACATAAAACGATTCAAAAATGTATTGTAGCTTCTCTATCTACTCTATTTGTACATATATATGTTTCTTGTTCAGTTTCAGACAACTACTTCATGTAAAATGGCGTTACTTTGTTTCATTTTGTACATTAATTAAAACCGAGTCGAGCTACAACTCCTATTTGTTTAAGATGACTACAAAAGATTATGTAAATAAATATTCACGATACAAAGTTCCATTTCATCCAATTACTAATGTAAATCGATTGACTAATCTATACACTCACGTCTGTATTTATTTATTCTTAACGAAATATAAATATACTACAATACAGTTAAAACAAATGCAATAAATATAGTGTGATTGTATTTAAATTAGTTCTATTAGCAAGGAAAATAAAATCTGACTAAACAAGCGGTATGATTGGTTATTTATATGTAGTCTTAAGGTTCTTTTAAAAATTGCGATACCAGCTAACTGTTCAACACTAACGCCAATACATTTAATTTCGTTAACTAATTTCACTGATGCCGTTATTATATTAATTAATTGAACTGATATCAAATATTTATAAGCGTGAACGAACATACATATACATACATGGGTATCAAGGCGATGCCACATCCAGGCGAAGTACCTTAAATATTGTAGATTGGAAATTTTACCTTCCTTTCATTTAGATAAGAATTTAAACGGAAAAAGGGAAATGTGAAAAATAAGATATAGATGTACGGATTAGTCATAGCTTAACTTATTGCACAAGGAAAAGTAAAAGGCCGCCGCCGACGTGGACGGAAAAGAATATCCTGGCAGAAAATATCTTCGCCAGTAGTACAGCAGGAACACTATTGGATTTGGTAAGGTTTTTCAACCAGTAATCCAATAGGTTCTAGCTAGTTCGTCATATTCGATACCAACCTCCGCTAGGAGATGGCACTGTGAGAATAAATGAAATTTTAAGAAAACTTAATGTATTCAAATTTGTACACCTGTAAAACTAATAATGGAAGGAATAACAAAAGCTGAAATCCTTATAAAACTATAACTCGATTTTAAGTACGAAAATATATTCTTTCAATTCCTTAGACATCTTGCACAATTCAATTTGCTTTCTCAAAAGTTATGTTTTGGAAAAAATTACTTTATTTTCGCTTGGGAATTTTGTGGAGCTACTAAGAAAAAGTTTTATTCAAGCCAAATGTGTTTTGCTATAACTTATGTTTAATACTAAGAACTGACTGTCTCCACGGGCTACCTTTACTCACGAGAGGTTTTTTATGTGAATTATTTGTTTCTTATAACCTTTTTATTTTTATGGTGAACAATACGCACTTATAAGTAATTGAAACACGGTCAATGGTCAGTTGATTTTTTTTGTATTTATAAGTGCATGGATTATGAACGCAAAATAGCTTTTGCCTATAATGCTTTTGAGTCCGAAACAAGATTGCGTTTGGGACTCTTTAACGAAAATGCGAATGTAAAATAGCATACATAAGTATCAATAAAAAAACCTTTTTAAAAATACTCAATTGAACATATCGTTTTTAACACTAAGTTATTAATGTCCGAATACTGTTGATTTTTTTGTCAAAGTAAAACAACCATTAGGCCTTTATGTTTTTGTTTTGCGAAAATAGCCAGGTATGTCAAAATGTTATTTTAATTTATATGTAGGTATATTTAACAATATTTGATGGTCCGAGTTAGACGGTCGGGCTGTTACGGAACCCTGCTTTAGGCTATTGATGTATCTATTTATTAAGTATACAGCGATTATGGGTATAAAGATAATTGTCCGTGACATGTTAATTAAGGTCAAAAGCCTATTCTGTGAAAGCTTATTACGGTGCCATGTTTGATCATGATATTGTGAAAGGAAATTACAGCGCGTAATAAAATTAAAATAATATATTGAAATTTATTACGTATTAATCGAATTTTAGGCCAGGGGACTTACACACAGAGTGACGTCACAGTATTTAACTTTATTTTACTTAAATTATTTCCACTCTACTTATTGTTTCCCTTCGTTCGATTTGACGTCACGCGAGTTGATAGAGGCTCGACAAACGGAATCAACACAGCAACTTTTTATTCTTATATTATTATTATTATTTTTGATAATTAGAATTTAAACATTTGAACGAGTACCACTTGTTAACTTGACGCCTTCGTTAGAATTGTACCCGTTCCGCGACCGATTGGACACATTGCAGGCTTGTTACAGCCATGTCACGCGGATAATGGAAATAATGCCCGAAAGTGTCAATCGTAATTTGGTTAACCACTCCTAAGCTCCAATTGCCTTTTAAAAATCAAATTATTTTCATTTTTGCACTTTTTTTGTTCAAGGGTTATTGCAGTCTGAGCCCTAGAATAAATAAAATATAAACAAAATTTTTAAATAAAACAAAACCGACTTCAAAAAAACTATATTCAAAAACAAATAATGCACTAAAAAGTATAAAATAATTTTGCGCACAATAAGTGTTAGTTATCAATTTAAACGAAGATTTCAATTCTAATTATATATAAAGTTAAATTACAATTATTTACTATTTCTAAATTCGTATAAACACACAAACGTCTTTATAATTGGCAGGCGGCATCTCCCCTTGCTCTGGACCCTTAAATAACTTGAGTTTAACTCATCATCCATATTACTTCGAGAATGACAAAACTCATCAGCTAAAAGGAAATAAGATAGGTTTAGAGGTCTTTTCTAGATTGAAGTATATAGCATAAGTAAAATCTTAATTACAGTATAGAATACATAAGCTGCCATTTACTTTTTCAACACAGATTTCTATGTTGAAAATATATATATATATATATAATTTATATAGGCGAGGTGTGCCGGGATCACACCAAATAGATATCCATAATCTGTGTGTGCTTATCAGGTAATTTTTTTTGTAAAAGGCCTTGTGATAAACATAAAATGATGTATTTAATACAGATAAGAGGTTCTGACGGAAAATAAAATGAAATAAGAACGATGTATAATTGTATTTCATAAAGAAATACGCATAAAGTTGGGAAAGAGTCCCTCATTAATTAACGTTCATGACAATTACCTTTGTAAAATGTCAAAGGAAGACGAATTCATTTCGTGTAAACTAATAACATTTTTGCAAGGTCTTTTTTGGTTATGAAAATATAATCAGCATTTTATTAATTCATAGTTATATATATTCATATAATATGTGATTGAAGTATAGAAATATAGTAAATATGTCTAATAAGTGACGTTTTGCGTTACAAATGTTGACGGACACAATAAAAACTTAACCGACGAGCTTAAACTAAAGTACAAAAGAGAGAATATTTGCGCACTTGTGGGCAAGCCAATGATAATTAGTTACTCATGTGGATAAATATATAAAAGCAGCACCTATAAACATGGACATTGCTTTTAAGGATAAGTTAAGCTAAAGAGTTTGCGTACTGAGCCACGACGTCAGCTGCAGTTTGCAGGCGATTTAACATTAACTGACTGAGACAAAGGAATAAAACACAAAGGAAGATATCCCGTTGTTAATTGGGCAAAAATTACAAAGAACATTTGTACAATAAAACGCTTAGAAGTACTTAATAATGGTCTCTAAGAAAATTGAGGAAATAAAGAGATTTGAAACATAGCATTGACGCTCATTACATATCAGAATTTAATACTTATAGTATATATATATATAGCTTTTGTTTAACTTAAAGGCCATATTGCGGTTTCTGAGTTCAAAAGATATAATATGCATAAAAGCTTTTACTCTTGGACCTGTATATTACTGTGTATTGCTACGTCTCTATATGTTGCAAGTTGCGTCAACATACAAGTTAACCAGTTAAAGAGGACTTTGGGTCGTTTGCTCTGAATATTTAGAGGTTAGCAGTAATTTTTTTAGCAAAAAAAATAGTATTTTGACTACTTTTACGAAATATTGGTTCTCTTTTTGTGGTCCAGCTACTAATTTAACTATTTGAAACCGCGTTTTGAACGTGCGTTTAAATCGAAACAATGTTGAATTTTAATGATTCCCGTAACGAGATCAGCTCTATGCTCAAACAAAAGGGAGCTAAAGCTTTGGGAATTAAATTTTAACTTCAAGAAACTTTTAACTGTAATGTATTTATGACAACTAGTAGATAGTCATTTGAACACTCGTATCTTTATTTGTGAATTTTATTCGGATCTGATTTTTTTCGTCCTAACTTTAAAATATGTTAAGTACATTATATACGACTCTTCGATATTATATACTTACACAAGTGAAATTAAATATTAAAACCATTAGGAAAATACGAAGAAACTTAGCTAAATGTTTGTAGACTTTACTACTACTACCAGTTGCAAATGTCCATTTCGTCGACTTAAGAACAAAACGTAAACAGTAATTTAATCATTTCCATGTTTCATCCATCTTCAGTTCATGAAAAAGAACATAACCTAAGCTATTTTTATTGCACCAATATATACTCTGTTAAACTAATTATCATAAAAGCAGTGGTAAAAAGGTAAATGAACAGTTTACAATGTTGATGTATAACAAAAACGTATCTGGATCATTATATTAACGAAAAATATAAAAGCCCTTTACCGAACGAAACCTTAACAAAAAGATTTCATTAATTTGAAAATTTGTATACAAACCCAAAAAAATTGCCCACGGCAACAGTAAGTATTGTTACGAACAACGCTATCTTATTATGCTGACATCTTTGTGAATGTAATGATTGTTCTTGTAAAAACTTTAATTTTGTTCAAGACTCATTTGTTTTGTCGTTCAGAATTTTAAAATAAATCAGTGCTATTAAGGTTTCGTAAATTTATATTTTTTTTTATGTCAGAAGGTGGCAAACGAGCAAGCGGATCACCTGATGTTAAGTGAGCGCTTCCCATAGGCATCCGAAACAGGCAAATGAAAAAAAAAGAAAGCGAGATGAATATGATATGGTGCGATCCTTAAGAAGTATGTTAGGCGTGACTTTGAATGATAAAAAAAAAGTGTGGCTTAAAAGAGGGCTTCGTAACTAAAATTGAGAAAGGTATGCATCGGTGGGTCAGGAATCTTGAAAGGATGAATGAAGAGAGAATAACGAAGCAAATTTACGTAGCAAAAGCGAGTGGCAGTGTTGGTAGGGGACGTCCTAGGAGAACTTATACAGATCAGATTAGTGGCTTAGTAAAAAAGGGCGATATAAAGAGCACCGATAACCGACGAGCATGTATGCGTAGATGTATGAATCTAGAAGAGCCGAGTGAGGTGTGCCAGGATCACCCCAAAATGAAATCCACGATCTCTGCCTACCGTTCTCGGTTACGGGCGTGAGCGCATATATATTTATTATAATTATGATGTTGGCTGTAGAAACGTCTTTCGCAAACTGTAGTCACTTTCTTTGTTAGTTTGTGGTAAGCCGATATTGCCGCGTCTACAACCTGGAAATAACGTTAAGTTTTGGTGACGCTAGCTACTAGCTAACCGATTTTACGTCAGACACGATTTCCTAGTACCCACTATTGAAGCAAAATTAATAACGTTTTCTCATTAACCATTATTTAGAAAAAAAAACCCTGTCCTAGTTCAAAATAAAGTAATTTTAAAATTTTAAAACGTTGCTTCTGTATTGAAAGATGTGACAAAAATAATTTTTATTTAAAAAATATGATAAAGCTCGATGAGCGTAAGCTGGATACAGGCGCAAGTTTAAATGACCTCGATGCCGGCGTCCTCCCGAGATTACGTTAATTAACATTTCCTCACACTGGGAATACCAATTATGGGCTCAATATTTCTGATTTCATTTTCGAGATTCAGAGAGAAATTTAAGCAGCATTCATGGAAAAGGCTTGCATAAAATGTTGCATCATTAATCCTTATATTATAAATAATTTAAGAACCTGAATTGTTACATAGCATAAACCACACATTAAAAAAAAGTGGGAAAAGAAAGGGCAGAGAGAATAAGAATTGTTACATGAAAGTGAAAGTTGTTGGTTGTTTGACACAGCACAAGTATTTTTATGTAAAAAATACTTAACAAATTCAAGTAAACATATATATCCGAACAACACAACAAAAAAAACTTTATTGTAATCGTTATGACTATTTTGTGTTTGACATATGACGTTTTAAGACCAACAATTACATAAATATAATAGAAAGTTTGGTAAATTAATATAAAAACATTATCAACAACAAAAATAAATATACTGATGTACGCAAGTCAAGCCCGCTATTTGGACGTATCGAGAATAAGATGGCCGTCGTCGCCAGCGAGAACACCAGCGAAAACAGGGTACAAGTTAACAGCAACAACTAACAGGAAACGTACAACTGACCTGTCCCACAAAGATGTAAGGAAGTAGTTGGCTGTTCAACCATGAGTATTTGCTTGATATCGATTTAACAGTACCTAAAAGGCAACAGTTACGAGATAGCTCAGACAACTCCTAAAGGACAATGAGCCGAATACTATTATCGGCAAAGGGCGCAGAGACAAAACTTATCTGAGAACTCATCTTCTTTTTTTGTTTCTTTCTCCAACAACCCTTATTTACACTTAGCACTTTTTTAACTTTTAGTTATATTATATTCTATTTATATTATTGGACGTTGTGACTAGATTTGAGAAAGGTATGCTTCGGTGGTTCGGCCATGTTCAAAGGATGAATGAAGAGAATAACGAAACAAATTTATATTACAAAAGTGTTATAGCGATCTGTGACTTACTAAAAGCAATATCAGGACCACCCATAACCGATGAGCACGCATGTGTACATGTATGAATGTGTCAAATGAAAGTCCATGATTTATTTATTAAGTGATAAGTAAAGATTTAATAATTTCAATTACTACATAACGATGAAAACTTCTAATTACATTAATATGATATTGTGGTGACGAGGTAGAACTTGTGATGCAAATTGTTGTCCGGAAAGTTTTGATTGATCTACAGATGTAATGAAGTTTACTTCTAAATTAGTTTGCTAATATACTAAGTTATGGCTCTTCTATATATAATATCTATCATTCGAAGATATACGCTTATATCTGTACTTAATACAGATAATAACATGGCTGTTAATAAATTATATTTAGGGCTACTAAAAAGATAGAAACAAAGTGAATTTATTTCTGGGAAAAAAAATTGCGCGGTACTTGCGCGAGATGAACATTTTTCTTCCACCTTTGCCTTTGCATAAGGAATAACAGGTATCAGCGGTTGGAACCACAGATCATTAATATAGACTTTTGTTATATAGACTTTTGTTCTCAAATTAATGATTCATGTACAGTACAGTAGAAAAAAAACTTTAAAATACGGATATTTTAAAGGTTTTTTGTCTTTCCGTTTTTACGCTTCTTACGTGGTATTTTTATTTCCACATGGGAATGTAGATCTTGTGCTGGTTGTGCTGGGAAGAAGTTCCTTTCTTGTTTCGTACCTACTACATCTCTTTGTGTACGTACATCATTAACTGATCATTAATACAAGCTAGGAAGCAATCAAACCTCACATTGCCAGAAGAAGAAACTGACTGTCTAATAAATCAAAGCACCTAATATAATTTTATGGGTACTAATATTAAATGATAAACGAGAAACTTCAATTAACGGCATATCCTTAGGCTATAGACGCGATATGATCTTGCGCTCAATCGCGTAACGTTAATAATAAATAATACCGACGAGGAGACTAGTGGATGGAATAATTGACTGTGTACCTAAATAAACTACGATACAGATCCACAGTGCACCACAATATTAAAAATATAATCTCACTTTTATGTAAGGGTTTCATTTCTTTATAAAATTACTATAATTTCTAAACGCACCCCATTCACGGTATCGAACCAAAGATAGAAAATGTAATTGAATATTTGACGATTGTTGCGGACATATTTGTGACAGCTGGTTCCGAAATCAGCGAACTCAATAAGTTTGAATTCTAATAACAAAGTTGTGATTGAACTTCCAAATGACTAAATATATAGGCTGAGCCCGTCAGTGACAATATTACTATAGGTACGTATAGCTTTAGTATTTGCCATGTTTTATTTATTTGATTATTATTTATATGTCATTTAATTCTATTTAAAACATATTTTTATAATATACTTTGAAAAATCTACCGAAATAACATCATCATCATCTCCTTGCCCTTTTCCACTCATGTGGGGTCGGCACAGTATGATTGCAGACCATACTGTATATGTTTTGGCTACAGTTTTTACGGCCGGCCGCCTGCCTGACGCCAATCCTCCTCGGGTATATTTACCGTAATAACAGACATTCTAAAATATATTATATAAAAATAGTGTACCACCGGCTGCCGCGTTCTTTTTTTCAAGCGACCAGTGGTCAGGGTTACATAGAGTGGAACTTTCTCACAGTGCGGGCAGACTCTAAAATTACCGCTTTTTGTATAAAACCATTAATCCAACCGTCTAGCGAGAGCTTCTTAAGATGATGGTTGAAGCTCTTCGCTAAAAGACCGTTCACAGATACGACCACCGGAATAATGGTAGTCGATTTTATACCCCACATGGTGATAATCTCTCGGCTTTCAGGAGATTTTCGTCATGCGGGATAGTGATATCGACCAACCAAATACGGAACCTCAGTATCCACAAGGGCATGTTTAACGGTAAGTTGCTGACGGATGATCTTGGCTACTTGGTTATGTCTATGCAAGTATACACAGTCCGCAAGACGAGAACAGCCGGAGACAATATGTCTAATAGATTCACCGGTACGACGACATGCTCGACAAATGCCAATCGTCCCGTCCTTTATAATATGCCTCCGGTAGTTGTTCGTTATGATGACTTCGTCCATAATTGCAAAGACAAAACCTTCAGTTTCCCCAAAGTGGTTACTCAAGCCCTGTCAGGACACGATAAAACCTACCGTGTAGCTCCTTACCGTTCCATACACACATGCGGTCTGAGACAATTAGTACCTGCAGCCTACGCCAATTCGTGGCAGCCAAGGAAAGCGGCGTGAGTCCTTTGTCCACTGCTATAACATTAACCCTGCGGCGTCCTCATAGATCACAGAGGTATCGATGCATACTTCAGCATCATTGAGACGAGGTCGCGTTTCGTGACGGAGTCGCTCAAGAACAGTCATCCAACAGGTGGCATCGTTGTATGGCTTGCACTTGATCCGATAATCGTTGGGCAGTCACAGACACAGTTGGATGAAGGGTCTGAAACAAAGCAGGTATTTTAGGCCTGTACGCCGTAAGGTTGGTCGCCCTTTGTCGACTCAAAGTAAGCCCGCATGACACTTTCATTTAAAGTATCCCATCTCATGCGGCGCACTTCACCACTGGATGCGGGAGCCATGGGCAGAGAATTATTCTCCGAAGACTATAAGCGAACCGGTGGTGGGTGACCTCTGCTCGCTGGTGTTGGTCGCGAGGAGGCCGGCGAGGGAGCCCGGCGTTGTCTGTAACACGAGTTCTCGGCGGTTATGGTGTTGGAGATGTGGCAATTGCCTCGTTCGTCGTGGCACAGGACGATACGGGTCGCGGTAGTGTTGCGTCAATTGTATCGACAATCCGCTGACGGCACGTTCGTTTTGGATTGCGTCTCATTTTTAATTATTTTTCATTACACTTTATTACGTACTAGCTGTGCCCCGCGCTGTACAATTTAATTTAACCAACTTTTATCCAGCCTCCGTTAAACCCTATTTAATATGATTCATCATATAGATCTGAGGCCAACTACATTGAATAACAGTACATTGTTAAATTATTCTCGCTTTTTCTATTTGCTAGCCTGCGGAGAGTCAAGAATAATTGGGCTATCAAAGGAAAAAATATTTTAGTGAAATTTTGTACAGATCGGTTTTTATTATCATTAAATTTTACTCAAGAAATTAGATAATATGGGAATTCGCGGAATTGCCTATGAACTATTTAAGTCACATCTAGAAGATCGATACCAAGCCACTCACTACCTTAGTGTCCTACAATAGAAGTAATAGGTGTACTTTTTTTTTTTTGTTAACGCGGGGAATGCATTTACGCACTTCGCCATCCGTGCTGCGGTGCCCCCGGGACAGGCGCGGCTTCGTGTGGGACTCCCGGCCTTAAATTTGGGCCGGACTACCCACTAAACCCCGCGGTGTTCTCCTTCGCCCGACCGGGCCGTGGCATCTACGTAAGTTTATCCACAACCCGGCTAGGGGGGGCCCCTTGGTAGGGGCTCGACTCGTGTAGGGAGGGGTCAGATGTTAAGCCCCTCCCATCACCCTATGATGCTGCCCCCCTCGGAACACACGAAGGGGGCCATCCGCCACGTTCAGCGCGACAGATCACCCGACCTGTCACGCTACGGCTGTAGGGCCGCGGCGTATCTCGCACGCCTGCGGCCCCTCGTTGGGGCCCTGCGGGGAGGCAAGGTTTCGCTTGCGCGTTCGCGTTCCCGCAGGGCCTCTCTTTTGGCCGCCATCACCTCGTGTGCAAACGAGGCGACGGCGGCCCATCTCCGTTCGCTGCCGACCATCGATCGTATGACGGCCGGCAGCGACAAATCTCGCTCAATCGCGCCAGTGAGAGTGGCACGTTGGGCGTCCCAGCCCGTGCACACGGCGAGGGTGTGCTCGGCCGTGTCCACGTCGCCGGTCGCACAATGGTGGCATCCGGGTTCCGACTCAATTCCCACTATCACGCACAGGTAACGGCCGAAACAGCCGTGCCCTGTGAGAAGCTGCGTCAGGAAGTAAGTCGGCTCCCGGTGCCTCGCCTCCACCCACTGGCGCAGGACGGGGCGGACGGCCTCGACAAGCCGTTTGCTTGCCAAGGCGTCCGCCAATCTCTCCTCCCATCGCCGGAAGAGATCGTCGCGACCTTCTCTTCTCCAGCGTACGATCTCTTCCGGGAGGGGTTCTCCGCCTCTCAGCCGCATCAGGGTTCTTCTCCGGTAAACCTCCGCTAGAACCTCGGCTTCGAGGTCCCAGGGGAGGCTTCCGGAGATAAGGCACGCCGCCTCGTACGACACGGTGCGGTATGCCCTGGAGGCCCTCTGAGCCATGGTCCGCTGCGCATGTCGCAGCAGGACCATGTTCTCCCTGCTCAGGGGCTTCGTCGCCCAGATGGGCGCTCCGTAGAGCGCCTTAGAGCGCACCACACCATCGTACAGGCGGCGGCACGCACCGCTTGCCCCCCCGCAGTTGGGGAGCAGCCTGGTGAGCATTTCCGCATACTTCACCAGCTTTGGTGCCAGCATCCGAAAACGCTCACCGAACCCCCATCGGCTGTCGAGGACGAGACCGAGATATCTCATTGTTCCGCCGACAGCAATGGGGGTGCCGCTCACCGCGATGGAATAACCGCGGGGGAGCTTAGTCCGAGGCCCATGGAAGAACATGGCCTCGGACTTCTCGAGGGCCACACTTAGACCCAGAGCCCTGATGCGGCGCACCACGTGGGCCGTGCCCGCAGTTGCGAGCACGCCCGCGTCCCGGAACGTTGGGGCCGACGCGGTGACTAGGGTGCCCCGGAGATTGGCACCGCGTAGGACCCAATCGTATCCGATGTTCCGCAGGAGCGACCCGAGGACCGACCCCTGTGGAACACCACACGTCATGTCCCGGCGGACTACCCGGTCCCGGGCCGGATAAAAGATGGCCCGGTCGACGAAGTAGTCCGCGAGGATTCGCCTGAGGTACCACGGGACGCGGTGGTACCTCAAGGCCTCCGCGATTGTCGTCCAGGGGATCGTGTTGAAGGCGTTTGCGATGTCGAGCGACACAGCCAACAACACTCCCCCCTGGCCGACAACCTCCTCGACCCTGTCCCTGAGTCGGGTGATGGCGTCGACGGTGGACCGTCTACGACGGAAGCCTAACTGGCCGCCGCTCAGGTTGGGCCTAACCGCCTCAAAGTGTGCGACGAGGCGCACAGCAAGCACTCGCTCGAACAGCTTGCTCGCCTCGTCGAGCAACACGATGGGACGGTAGGCCGACGGCGAGTCGGCCGGGCGCCCTTGCTTCCTGAGGAGCACGAGCTTGCCCGTCTTCCACCGCCGCGGGACCCGCCCGGACGCCAAACACTCCGACAGCAGGGCCAACGTCTCCTCTTTGAGGATCGGCACGACTTGGGCGAGAACCCGCCCAGGGACACCGTCCGGGCCCGGGGCGCGGTTCTTCAGTTTTAGCTTTAGAACCGCAGCCTCCAGTTCGGCGTCGGACACGGGCGGGACTTCCTCGCCCGCAGTGGCCGATCCTTCGGGATCCGGTGCCGCCATCTTCGGCGGCACCCACTCCTCAATCGCCGGGAACAGGGGTCCAGCCGACCACCTGCGCCGTAAGGAGCGGCTCGAGGGACCTGGTTAGCGGGGGCACCCATGGTCGGAGCTTTTGGCTCACGACCTTGCACGGGTGGCCCCACGGGTCCTGGTTTAGGCTATCGAGCCACTCCTTCCACGCCTCCTCCTTGGCGGCCTTTATGGCCGAGGTGAGCGCCGCACGAGCGGCACGATACGCGGCGAGCAGCACCTCCTCATGGTCGAGGTCCCTCCCACTTCTTCTGCGGCTGCGGGTGTACCTGCGGCGAGCTAACTGGCAAGCCGTACGAAGCCCGGCCAGATGGGGTCTCCACCAGTACACCCGCGTCCTCGGAAGGACCGGACCTGCGCGCCGCATCGCCGCGTCGCAGACGCGAGTAAGCGCTCCTGTGAGCCACTCGCACCTCGCGTCCGCATCAGTGCCGTTCAATGTGCCGTCGGCGACCCATCTCTCCACGATGGCCGCCTCCTTGGCCAGCCCCGGGTCCAGAGTGGACACCTTCCACCGTGGACCCTCTCCCGGCAAGGGACGGTCTGGCGCGGCCAGAGCCTCCGCGGGAGTGGAGACCACGTCGAACCGGATATACCGGTGATCCGACAGGGTCTCCACTCCCTCCTCCACCCTCCACCTTCTCGCGCGTCGGGCCAGGGCGGGGCTCGCGAATGACAGATCCACGATAGACCCGCCCCGACTCCGAACGCACGTCTGGGCCGTCCCCCTGTTTAGGAGAACGAGCCCTGTGGACACCGACCAATCCGCCAAAGTCTCCCCCCTGAGGTCGGTCACCGGAGAACCCCACGCACTCGATTTGGCGTTGAAGCCTCCGGCGACCACCACAGGGGTGGGGTGCAAGTCGGCGACAAGAGCGCCGACTTCAGCGAGCGTCCGCTCGAAGTCGGCAAAACTCTTGCTCGGCGCGAAGTACACCCCGATCACTGCGACGCCGCCTAGCGACGCTTGGACCCAACCGCGGCCCTTCGTTACACTGCCGAAGGGTGCGAGGCCCGTGCGCCGCCAGGCGACGATAGCCACCGAGTTGTCGCGATCGCCCGCCCAATCGTCGCGGGCACGAACGTAGTACGGCTCGGCGACTATGGCTACGTCGATCTTCCACTGCGCCGCGGTCTGAATCAGCAGATCTTGAGTCGCGACACAGTGGTTGACGTTCGCCTGCACGATCGAGACAGCGATGGCCATTACTTATGGTCAGTGTCCATTGCCTCCACCTCGGCAGCTGCCGTAGATGACGAGGCGGGGGGCCAGGATTGCCCCCGCCCGTCTTTTTCTTGCCGCCTCTATTAGGAGGCTGGTTCATCGCCGGGCACTGCTTGTGTCCCAGACGATGACCGGCCTCCGCGCCCTCCGACACGCAGATTGCGCATGAGGACTCCACCTCGCATGTCGCGGCCTTATGTCCCGGCAGGCCGCACCGGAAGCACAGCGCGCTGCGATTGATGCCACAGTCGCACTGTGCCCCCAGATGGACCGGGAGCAAGCAGCGGTAGCACCGCTGCGGCCGCGCCTCGAGGAGGGTTGCCCTCACCGTCGACCAGCCGACCGTGAACCGGCCGGCGGCGCCGATCTTCTTGGCCGCCAGCACCGGGCGGCCAGGTGGGCGATTTATAACGCCCACCTTTACGCTTTCCGGAGAGCAGCCCCCCACCTTCGCCACTTGCGCCGCCACCGCCTGGCTGGTGGCCGCATCTCCCAGACCGGAGATGCGCATCTCTGCGCAGAGCTCCGGCCAGGAAATGCGGGCGACGTCCCCGATGGTCGCCCGCAGCTTGGCCGCCAGTTCGTCGGCCTTGTGGCCCTTGTCGGCGCCAGCCACCTCCAAGACTCGGCCGCCGGTTCGAGCCGTGCGGAACCGTAGCCCCTCGATGCCCAGGACCGAGAGATCAATAGACTTCTCGGCCCTGTCCATGACGGCCTCATAGGTCGTCGTGGACCCCTTTGGGATTGTTACGACGACTGCGGCCGATTTAGGGGCGCACAGCCGCCGTCGGGGGGCCCTCTTCCTTTTCTTTTTGGAGGTGGCGGGGGCCAGGGCCGCCGGTTTCGGTGCCTTTGCCCTCCGCGCCATTACGCTCCAGCCCTCATCGGGTTGTGGGGCGGTAGGCTCCGGCTGTGACTGGTGGGCGGACTCGGCCTCACGGGCCGCCAGGCTCTTCTTGCCCTTCCCCTTCCCCTTTTTCGCCGCCGTGGCGTATGTCGCAGCGGGGACAGGGGTCGGGTTGGGCACCGGCTCTACGACTAAATTAAATTAATAAAAGTTTAGAACTAATAGTAACGTGGCTCAAGTCAATTAATCTTACACCACACACATGTTACACACATGTTGATAAAATTAATAAGAAAATATCTAGCTAGCTATTTACATCATTAAGTAACAGTGGTAGAGCCCGCAACAACAACATCTGTTTGCACGAATGGGCCGGCTCGACGGGTGAAATACCACGACCTCACAGAAGACTGGCGTGAAGTAGAAGTACTCTGCGTTTTGTTTAATGAGTGAGGTGCCGGAGGCCTAATTGTAGTCCTCTTCCCCTCCTACCCTTTTCTAATAAGGAAAGGATGGGAAGAGGAAGAGGATTTGACGGATGAGGAGGGGATGGACAGGGAATGGAATTATCCTTTTTTCTGTTTGTCTCCTCGTCCGTCCATGAAGGTAGGCAACGCATCTGCAACTCATTATCTTGTTGCGGATGCCTATGGGTAGCGGTACTTATTTCCAGGGGCCGCTTGCTCGTTTGCCACTTTGTAATATAAAAAAAAAAAAAAAAAAAAAAAAACGTCGCTAATTAGTAATTAGCCAAAAAAGACGTAAAACGAAACGCTTAATAATGAGAGATAATTGAAAAGAAATACGAGGCAATGTTTAATATTCTTTATCTTTTCTGGCTTATGTTTACATACATAATCATTTTATGTCTATTTCTATACACAATTACCATCATATTCCTAAACCAATAGATGTCCAAGCAGGCTTTAACTTCACTCGTCTCAACAGTTTTTTTACGCCGTTTCACAGTGTTTATCTGTACCATGCTATTTACCCGCAAGAATAAACAAAACTAAGTAAGTCCCTAAACTTAAGACTTTTACAAAAAGAGATGGGATTTTATGCCACGGCACTATAAGGTTTTACCAGCCATGAAAACATTTGTTTTGGCCTTAATATCATTCTGCTGTCGGAAACTACCAAGATAATTCGAGTCGTAATTGTTTGTCGTTAATTTTTAAAGCCTATCAATAAAATGTCACAATCTGGTGTCAAAGTATAGATATACCTCCGTAGATAGTCAGCGATAAGTGTCACATCGTCATATCAATAACTAATAGACTAAGTATTGGATGGTAAGTAACGGACCTAGCAGGAGCAGTGGTATTGACAGTGACAATGAAAGGGATGGTCATAAGTAACGGACTAACAGGAGCAGTGATATCTGAATGACAGTGACAAAAATCGATTTAATAAGAAAATGGTATTCCATTAGCAGAGAGCATTAGAAAAAAAACAAGATCCAGAAAAGGTCACAGAAAGAACAAAAAACAGAGTATTAGCGAAGGCATTGGGGAAAAAGAGACAGAAAAGATTAAGTTCCGACGAGAGAGTAAAAAGAAATGCTCATGCGGACAGGCTAATTTGACCGCAATGTATTAAATATACATTGCAACGACCGCGTAGAATTCACATAAGAAGGGATCACATGTGGAGTCCCGTGAAAGTTTGATATGTTTCTGTTCAGAAAACTGTTTCCTTTGTCGTCATTTCCTACACGCTTTCGTAGATTGCGTTCGTTATGTTCGTCGAACGTTCGTCGTCGTGTTATGTTCTTCGTTTAAAAAAGAATATCTCTAAACCACATATAAATATTATAATTTAGGTAGAATCTGCCCTGGCTATAGTTGGTGGAGCAGATACATTTGTCTCATGCGTGATAGTAGCAGGCGGAAGCAAAGCTCTCAGGGCTGCAGTAGCAATCGCACAACGTGGACCCCATCCCTTGAGGCGGCAATGGACTCACAATGTGTTCTGCAGGTCGACCTGTGCTGACTATGTCTTGGCCCTGATGCCTTATTATACATTTGATAGTGCATGCATTGACATGCGAGAATCGATTGAATTTCTGCTTACGCACTAACAACAAGCCGAAAGCTCTTGCTGGTTATTTTACGGAATCCAATGGCCGAACCGATGTTGTCCATGATTCGGGGGAGTTCAATAGTTGGTCGGACGTGCCGTGTGCCTCCCCACATTTTTTAAACAAAAGAAATACGGGGAGCGATATATGTACTCTTGTATCGGGTATTTTATAAATATAATTGTAAGCCTCTTACAAGTGCTTCTTATCCTTTACCTGTATATCCTGTATCTTGGATCCTTTTGCAAGAGCGAAGGCATTTTAGCACTTTAAAAACACCTTTCTAGAACTTCATTACTCTTGGTGAATATTCATTCCTCCAAATGTAACCTTAAAGAACCAATTACTCTAAAACACAACGTAGAAAAAAGTCCTAACTAGACGATCATATAAGAAATTATCATTGGCAAATTAATATACCTTACGATAATGATTTTCATCCTGGTCACAAATATTTTCTAAGTCGATTTTATATCGACTTCACTTCTATTTTCTCTTACACTTTTATAAGGGAAAAGAGGAATGGTTACAATATCATATCTAATATAGTAATAATTATACATTAAGGAATTGGAGAGCTTATTGTAAGCTATTTCACATCTGTAGCTTTATTACTGATACAAATGACAAAATGTAGCACAGATCAAAAATGATACAACGAGCTGATATACCATTAAAGAACAAACTTACTCAGATAGCGCAACGAACTAAAGTGGGTCTTGGCCTCCGACATAAGAGAGCGCTACCGCTACCGGTCTCGTACCGCTACGTTCCAGTTTTCTGCTTGGAGCTCGCGTAGATAAAGCCGCCCTGGTACCGCAAAAAGAAAAAAACAAATTACCTGCTAAAAATTTAATTAATTGTAATCGCCGTTAAAATTGTGTAATTGTTTTGAATCTATAATTACAAAGCAATATTAATTCCATTCCACATGGACGTGTGATTAAATATGCAAATCATCATTTGAATTAAAATTGAATAACGTCCCCCTTCAGACAAGGATAATTTTTGCATTTTAAGGGACCGATGAAACCTTCATAAGAAAGGATTAAGATTGAGATTGAAATTTAACTTGCAAAGTGTTCAGATTTAGAATGAGGTTGAATTAATTTTCCATAAATCTCTGAACTGAGAAATATGGAACAACCGGTTTTGAGTCACGACTTCTTTTATAAGCGTTGAAAATAGGTACACCAGGAAGATAATGGATATCATTTAATTCTGCTGGAAAACAAAGTTTGTTTCAGGTAAGTACGTTGACGTGAAAACTTCTTTAATCGCGTCAGATAATACATATTTAGTAGGGGAAAATCAAATAGGTTTGCACGAACAACATGCTTAACATGTGCCAGCAATTTGCTTATTTAAATTTGGAATAGTTTTGACGAAACTTTTTAACTCAATGGTCTTTTATTCAATTTTTACCGTTAAGATAGAAGGGCTTATTTCGTTTGATTATTTATTTATTTTTGAACTATTGTCTTGCCTTTCCACCTGTTTTGAATGTTCACTTCTGTCAGCAGTCATTATGAGGGCTGTGTTTTTGTTTGTATGGGTTGGGTTAGTTTGAAATATAATTATGCTATTGATTAATATACTATAGATTTTTAATTTGAACTTCATGTTCATCTAGGCGTCCTCGAAGCAAGTAAAAGTTTAAATTGTAAATAAATTATTTCCAAGTTTATTTATCGCAGTATAATGATCAGATCTCTGAGTAAATAACGCAAATAAACGGGTAGGCTTCTGTGAAAAGTCAAGCGAAATGGGTCGCGCAGTTCGAATCCTTCGGGACGGTATAGAATAAACGGCTTTCATTTATTAATACCTGACTGTAATGAGCATAAGAGGGGTGATACAAAAGTAATGATATCACAAAAAGCTAACAAGCCAACAAATAAGAAATGGAGTAACCTCACTACTTGCTCGTTAAAAATCACTTAATTATAGCATCGCATTTTGAAATTTGAATCCATTTAAATACGAACAGTCAGAGAGTCTAATAAAAATGCAGTGAAAAATTAAGTCAAGCCGATTCTTCTGCTTGAAAAAAACGTGTAGCAAAGCCGTACTCGCCAACTTGGTGGAAACATCAGACACTATGCCGCCTCATTATTGTTCAGTTGCACAGTTGTGCAAAGTGTGCACAGTTGTGCAGTTGTGTGTATTTCACTCGGGCAACACAAATATAGAAAATGACCATTGCGAAGGACGCCATCCACGTGCCACACTGGCGAACATGGGAAAATGGACAAACGCTGAGTTTTAATTGAACAAAAAGTGACTATCACGTATTTAGCTGCAATCACAAGGATCCCATGCGGTAGTGTTCAGAAAGTAACACAAAATTCACAAGGTATCAAATGCATATACATACATGCGAATGAAAGAATTCAATGTTTTTATTTTATGTCAATACCGATATCTATGAATCAATAGCGAGTACAGTAATTCCTATTCCTAAAATGCATTCGCCACAAAACAAACAAGTATTTTCGGATACGATGAGTTCCTGTGGCTTTCCTAATTTATTTTCAATTCAAATTCGGTTAGGTTTTCAATTACAAACTTTCATGAATAGCGACACAATAACTTCGTGAACAAGCTCTTGTCTATATGAGTACTTACATATATTTATATGAGCAACAACAAAACTTTAAATGTTGGTCAAAAAATATATGCCTACTTGTTTAAGTGAAAAACGGGTCACGAGTACACTGAGCACTGTTCATTAAATTTTGATCTGTGACACAGCTTTTAGGATGTTATGTATGTAGACTTTATTTATAATCACTGCATTAAGTTATAATTACGTCGTAATTTTTATATTTTCCTAATAATTTCTATAAAATTTAAGTATATCGAAGTCAGAATAAACCATAGTTACTCTGCCTTTAACGATAAGACTAATCGATTCCTTAAGAATTTTGTGACGATGAATACAGGTTAAAAATCAAAATCAAAATTAGGTATACTTATTAATGTAATTTTCCTTATTAATTTCTTATATTTACACTAATACTTTATATTGGATGAAAACTAATTTTATCGCGTTTATTTTAAGGTTTTGTTCAAGGCCTTCAACAAAAACTTAAAATAAATGCGATAAAAGTACGTAAAATTAGTTTTATTCCAATAAATTACCTTTAACTCAAACAATGATGTTCAATTATCACGAAAAAAAAACGATTTGCCCTGTGACGTATATCTTGGGGTATGACAAGTATGTGACGTTTACACGTAAGCCATTTACCACACAACATTACCACAATAACTATGTATGTAGCTTGGGCTTCATTTATCAAAGTGGTCTCGCACTTCGAGGAGTTGCTTATCAACGTTTACGTAGAATAGTAGTATAGGAAACATAATAACTTTTTAATTAAAATAATTAACAGTTATATTGCAGTGATGAATATGCAAACAGAAGAAGGAAATTTTAATAACTCTAGCTTCGGCGCAAAGCTCTTAACGTATTATGTCTTTGTGTCGCTGCGGCAGTCAAGCGTCTCTTGACTTTAAATATTACTTCATTCTTCGTGGAGCTTCCGCCATATTGTTTCATTTGCGAGATGCTACACAAAGAAATGAATCCCCTCTGCATTTCGCTTTTAAAACTTTCATAATTACCTACCACAAAATTTGAGAGTTCTTTTATAAAGAATTACCTAACAACAAACACACGTATAGACGTGAACAGTAAGTGTATGAGACTACCAAAAATTGTATACTTTTATTTAAGAGAGTTAATTATTACTTATTTCCAGTTTGTACCAACAGCAAATATGCACTTGCTCAAATTTGTACCTTGGTTATTCGATAGATCTCAAAGAAATGTAGAAATACCAACTCAAATTATGAATCGATCCTGCCGTATTACAATATTTTGATTTGACATACTATAGATACATTCCAAAAATAAAGAGCCAGTGTAATACAAAACTTTCGTACCAACTGAAATAAAGATCATTCAAATGGCTAAAAGAGAGCTTAGAAGTTATTTTGGCTTGTGTTGAATCTTATTACAATAAACTCTTGAGCTTGATATATTTGTGTACATACCGTATAATACGAGTATAATAAATAGCAAGATTGTACAATATAATATATTATGTTTTCGATGAAGTAATGAAATTCATTTTTATGTCATAATTTCGAAGAAAAAGCCGGCGTGGGAAATTGGTTTGACTTTTATTTAGTAAAATATTCTTCACCGAGGTGGATAAAATAATAAATGTTCTTCACAATTTTACTGAATTGAGGTCACACGTAATTTAGGGTAGGAAAATTGAATAAACGTTACCCAAATAGCATTTTAAACAAAGGAAGACGTACTCCTTTCGAAATAATACTTATTGTAATTTAAAATTAAAAAAAAAATATTATTAAGATTAGATGTTTCGGCTATAAAATTTGGCTTAAATCCTAGAGGATTGAGATAAAATTCTTGTAAGTTACAATATTTTAAGTTCTGACATCTAGTCTACTTACCGTGCTTAATGAATACTGGATCTCATTCTTTATTATTTTAAGTTCTGACATCTAGTCTACTTACCGTGCTTAATGAATACTGGATCTCATTCTTTATTATTTTAAGTTCTGACATCTAGTCCACTTACCGTGCTTAATGAATACTGGATCTCATTCTTTATTATTTTAAGTTCTGACATCTAGTCTACTTACCGTGCTTAATGAATACTGGATCTCATTCTTTATTATTTCTTACACTTAAACTTTACAATGACATGTAGTCATAACAAGCGAAGATCTTATTTTGTTTACAAGGTAACTGTAAAGACGTGCTGACTCTTACACTAAACTGTATCATTCCAGCGAATCTAGAATTAATTAAAACTTTTAATGAAATTTTGTTAGGAGGAGAAACTTAGAAGTGAAATATAATTTTGTACAAAGTAGCTTTTACCAAATTTGCAAAGGATCTAATTAGTGTTTGGAACAATATTATGTTGCTAATGTTTATTAATTAACAATAATTGTAATATAATCAATGGTTACTATCAAAACAAGTAAAATTTGTTGATGAAATATTTATAGCACTCAGCAAGCGAACCTTGCCTGCGGGCTTGGTGATTAGGGCACATCGAGTGGTATATATTTCGTGAGCCTGTATCTGTTTTCGCCCTTTTTTTTGCAGAAGACTGAGGCGTAAAACCTTAGTCTTCCTATATGAATGTCGGTACCTTCTTGTGGAGGTTAATAAATCCCTTACTTTGATTATGATCTCTTATTTTATTATCGCCTTACTACTACCAGTAGTAGCGGCAGAGTCTGAAAGCTCAAATACATCTAATTGCAAAAATTCATTCAATTATTTGTGAACTATTTCATATAGCATTTTAGCATTAATTTGTAGCAGGTAAAATGGTTTATTCATAACGTCACTGTATCCGGGCGCCTTCAACCTTCATGCCGGAAATCTTCATTAGTTTAATTCTCCGTGAACGCTGGCAAATCTATAAACATTCAAACAAGTGTCAAACTGTCTGAGCAGGATTTAGTACAGCATTGTTTTAAATGTCTTACATTGTTGTCGAATAATATGAAACACTTACATGATCAATCGATAACACCGATAGACGCCTAGTCAGCGCATACGCAAACAGCTAGCCTTAATTTAAACCAGATAACCTTAAAATGAAAAAAGTAAAATTTCCCGTATTGACTATGAGTAGTAGCGACAAAATTAATGTTGCTTTTTAACGTTTCTACAATATCCCAACCTCGATTAATTCTAAGAAATAAAAAAGCGTTCTACTTAAAATAAAATAAAAAATGAACTCAAATATAGGTCACCACCGGACTTCCACTTGTATGATTCATTAAATTTTAAGAGGCTCTGTGTCGGACCGCTTAGTCTGCACCGCTTAGCGGCCATTGCTAATTTATTCGTCATGTTTCAAGAAAAAAAAGGAATCATTTTCCTCTCAGGAAGTAAAAAATAAATGGAATGAAAATATCGGTTTTGGCATATTGTGCTAATGGGAGCTATCAAGTACGTTATAAGCAAGGACAGCAACAGTGGTCCGCGTCTTGAAATATAAGTCAGCTGTTTAGGTAAAAAGTCCTTAGCAAGAAGTAAATGTTCGACATAGGACATGTGCAGGCTATCAAGTAATTCAATTTTTTGTCGTCTTGGACCAACTGGAAAACCGTAGCTCTGGTTTCTGCATTTGAATATAAAGGATATTGCATCTTTACGTGATTTATTAATATACGAGTAATGTAAACACAAACGAGTTATGTGTCACAAATTAGTATCGTATAACACAAAACATTTCCAACAAATTAGTAATAGTTAATTTAAAATATCAAAGAACCCGACCGACTGTGACACTATATGCCAATCGAATGATACTTCACTCTCCGAAATCGGCCAAGTCGTATGAACTACAGGCGATTACAATAAAACGGAATAAAATAATTACACTTGTTTTCTAAGTGAGATGTAATTTTAGTATACGTTAAACGCTAGTTTTTACGTTAAAATTTGTGATTTCGAAAAACAACATATTCACATATTGTCTTAAAGCTGGCTACCCGTATCACACAATTTCAATTCATTTTATCTCATGATTTTGACAATATAACATTTCCGTTATAAGTATAAAAAGTGTAATAGCGACCATGTATGGTAAATGACGTTTGTGTACAACAATCATATCTTCCAATGAAACTACAATCACGCGAAAAACATTACTCCAAGTCAGTCGGGCAAATATAACAATTACAAAATTATATTTACAATTGTTTTAAATAAGTTTATTTAAATACGAAAGACCTACTTCAATTACACATAATCATGTTTTTAAAATTATTATTCAAATTCCACAAGAAGCAAATAGAAAAATCATGTCCGAACATGTTCTACAAATTTTTAGCTCTACTGAAATGCAATCAACGTGCCATGAATAATTTTCTTTGTACTCGCATCATTCCTAGTTGTGCTCTATGAAATTTGTTCATCACGGAACCGGTGCAGATAAAAAATACTACAATATCGAAAAAGTATTGTACATTGTCTTATATAAAAAATAGTGTAGTAAATAATCCGGACGGAAATAGAAAATGTGAAAGATATTCCATGTTAGTATTATAACTAGACAACTAGACAAGCTGACTCATAATCGAATCCAAGGCCCGTAGAAAAGTGGAACAAGTATCCACTGAGCTACGATGTGTATATTTTATTAAAATATATAACGTTATGTAGTATATCTGAAAACTATAAGACGCTAGAGAGGACATAATGCTAGTAGTATTTCTCATTAATATTATATTCATATGATATCAGAGATATATTTTCATTCATAAAAAAATAATAAAGTTGGAAAGAGCCCCTCGTTAATTAACATTAATGACAATTGCCTTTGTTAAATAACCCTGAAGTCAATTTTAATTTTAAATAAACGAATAATTATGTTTAATTACATTTTTTGTTATTAGTTAATATCATTGTTTAAAGGCTCAAGTGGACGAGTATAATGCTTTATATAACTTGTGTAATAGTAAATTGAATAGATCAAACCGAGACTAAATTTTAATGACAATATTGAACTAATTAGGCTAATTAGGCTCTACGTAATTTACTTGAAACTCGATTCCAGTGTTTATAAAATGTTATGTGTCTGGTAAATATTTGTAGTTTGGTTATCATGTTCTGTAGACTTTCAGTTTTTTTATCTTTACTGTCGACTTCATCAAATTTAACGAGGAAGATTGTAACACTGAGTTTCTTGGATTCGTTGGTATAAAATAATGCAGGTCGGGCTTAAATGTTACCATTAAACGTCATATTTGAGATCTAAGTGAAAAAAGGAAAGAATTAAAAAGAGAAAAGTCAACTACGTCGAAGAAAACAAGAAGGCGTGTGGCTACTTTGGATAAAAGACCTTTAAGTGAATGAAGCTTAAAAGTTCACAGCACTTAAATGGATGAGTATTTTTTTTGGTGCGAATTAATTAAATCGTGCATACTTATATAAAGCATCATATTCGAGCACCATAACAGACTTTTAAAAAGTAACATGATAGATCTTGAGTCGAGTGGCGTTAGAAGTACTTTCGCGCACCCTTTTATCGTTTTCAAAGTTCTACGACATATTTTTAAGTCATGATAGTCTTACAAGTTTTTTCATAATCAATTTTCACCCCCCTAATTTATTACCGATCTTTAAAACACGACCTTAATACCTTGAAAATAAATAATGACAATAAATAATAAATCTAACAATCCATAATCTAATTTATACCTGTATTTCAAATATTTATAGTATTTCTAAAAGAGGGAGATGAAATTCGACGGAGGACGATCTCATTCATATTGCTATTGAATGAATAAATATTTGAGATTCCGTCAGTTGTAATATAATTAATTAACATTGATTTCTACGAAGTTCAGATATTTAACAATAGCCAATATTTAAAACATAAATATAATTTAAGCTTCTGAAGACATAATGACCTTCGTTGTTTCTAAATTAAGCCAGAACTTATGGTGGAAGTGTATCAAAGATCATCCGACCATGGTATGAGGGAGGCCTACTGCCGATACGGCCGCTGTGTTGTCCTGTACGTGGTCGGGACTCTAGGACCTTGCAGCCCCATCGCCCATCCGTTCCGCGAGGAATGTGCCCATTGCCACTTAAGCTTTGCAATTCTTCGGGCAATGTCTGCCTTGGGTCTACTGCAACCAAAATATATCCGTATCCATTCGTGTGTGACCCCACACGTTAAGTCTACTAGTTAATACGCAGATGATTTCTCATTTTTTATTTATTTTCATTTCTCGTCGGCTATTGTAAGTAATTCATGTTGGTTTTCCTTACTTGAAATTGATTGAAGTATAGCGACGATTTTCTCGTAAGATTTTTTTTACGCCAAGTGATTTTAATAAACTAACTATAAACAAAAGACGGGGTGACACAAAGCGACTGAAGATAGTCTGCCGCTGCTAATTGGACGGAAATGATAGAACATTGTCCAACAAAACGGTAACAAATGCTTTTCTTTGGTTTCAAAGAGATTTGAATTACTTAAAAAAGAGATCAGAATACTCCAAACATTAATTAAAATTCTGTTCCCCTTTATTTTATATTCTATCTTATAGAATAACTTTCTGTTACGCGATGGGTACTAGATTCAAATTCAAGTCGAGATAAAATATTTGTATGTTGTTTTTCAAAAACTAAAATTATTTATTTTCTGGTCTGGTTGGCTCTCAGTTCATTGCTAAGTTTCTTGAAAAAGATATGGCCTCCATTTAACCTAGTTTTTATTTTTATTTAAAATAGCAATTTTAGTAATAAGCATATTATGTAAAATTAAACTTTAGTACATCAGCACTACAGTTTTATAACCCTGAAAAATATAATGTAGAGAAGACAGATTAAACGTATGTGGAGTGTCATATTATTTCGAGAATGGATATAATGTTTGTCCATGAGATTAACTCGTGGTACATAAAAGCACTGTAAACAAACCACACGGAGCACCGCACGGAAAATACAAGACAAAATTTATTATTTTATCTCCTGAGGTTGAGCATACTTTATAACTTAAACGACAAGCAAATTTTGAGTTACCGGTGTTTTTTATTAAAATTTTGATTTACCGCTTACCATATTGGTACTACTACATATATTTAATAAAATATGAGGTTTTGATGTTACGTAATTTATGAAATGTACAAGTCATAATACAAAGACTAGCCAGCTTCGTTCTGTCTTAGAATTCATTGTAATTTTGTGTTATTTGCTGGATGGGTGGCACTAGGATCGATTCCCTTCATTAAAATCCCTTGAGACATATGCTATGCCATTTTTCGTTTTATGGAATAAGTTTGGATGTATAGTTTTTTGAGTTATAAATGGTGCAACTAACACGATTTTGTTTTATGTATACAATATAGATATAATTTTAACAACGTTCGTGTTCGTGTTGCTTTGACTTTGTAAATCTGTCGACTGCCTGTGTTTTTTTACCCAATATTCACAACAATCTTTAAGGTTACGAATCAAAAGTATTTTTCAGTAATTACTTGACTTTTTGTACGGATTTTCTTTCCGTAGATTCTCTTGTCTAGAGCTCCAGACGGGTTTCTGAGACTACCAATTAAGTTTTCTTCCAAGAATTTTATTTTAATTATCTTTAATAAACCTTCAATAAGCCACTGTTTTTATTGATGACTCGGTTGACTGGTACAGGATTCTAAAAAGCTTTAAGTCAGACATTATGGTATTTCATTTTATGGTATGAACTCGTTGTGAATACATTTTATGTACACGCCGGCTTCCAACGTGTATATTGTCGGTTAATGGCGACGCGTTTGTCGCCTATTCAACAGAAAAGTGATAAAGCACACACCCACGTTGCTGTGCTATTGGTTGCTGATATTTATCTTTTGACTTAACAAATTCACGGTCACGAAACCAAGTTAGACTACGCCGTACGTGCTACGCTTACTGGATATCGATATACCAGAGCATGATTCGTGTTTGATAAATGCCAAATTTAACTGGTAGTACCCAAAAACAAAATTTTCGATGGATATCGTTTTATTAATGGGCTATCGCTCCTGCGATTTTCTGTGGGTAGAGATTGTTCACATTTCACTAATGTGAAAAAGTCACAGTACCATTCCTAATATTATTTTTCAAATGTTCTAATAAAAATATTATAAGATTTGATAAAGCTGCACAAACTGGGCCGAGAGCAGTTTCTGACAGTTGCTTAACACTTCTTAGTTCACACCGAGACAAGAATGAAATGTCACAAACAAGCGTTCGAAGTAGAACGGCATGCAAATAGAACTTAAGACTTAGGACTGAATGCGTCTGAATGTCTTGTTAAGCACTAATAGCCTAATGCTTTTGCGAACGTGTTGTGAAGTATAAGGTAGGTTTGAATCCGCCATTTAACTATTGTCATGAACCACCTTCTAGCACACTACTATGAAGAGCTAAAAAAATATAAGCTAAGAGCTAAATAAATTTAAGGAAAAATTTGCTTAAAGTTTAATAAAATTAATTAAAAAAAATTTAATCCCTTAATAAAAAAAATCTTTCTAGAATAAAACATTAAAACAATTTGAGTCCCGAGGTTTCTCCCGTCGTAAAATTCTTTTTACCACGTAAGTTCCCAGTCTGAACTCAACCCTATTTAAATGATTGATCGTATAGATTTGAGGTCAAGTTACATTGGATTAAAGTTATTTCTCCGTACAAAATCCTCTTATCTCTAATATAAATCTCTGTTATCTCCGTATATTTTAAGTCCATTAATTTTGGCTGTGCGTTTATATGTCAGTCAGTTTCTTCTTATACAGGATGAATTTGTCAAGTGCGTTGCCAAATCCGAAAGTATAAAAAATAAAAAGAGGAATAGCGAAAAGTACTCAAAGGAGTCTCGGGCCAGATTTGGATGGAAAACTAAAACTGCATCAATAACATCATTGAATTTTTGAAGAATCACTATTGCCAGAATTGAACCTTTTGAATTGGTTTTGAAAAAATAAACAAACTGTATTCACAAGTGTCGCTAATAACGAACAAACAAGGGGATGAGGGCTGCAATTGGGACTCCGGCATCTCACTTATTGGGTACAACACAGAACACTTCTACTTCACGCCTGTCTTCTGCGAGGTCGTGGTATTTCATCGATCGCGCTGGCTCAATCGTGCAACTGATGTTATTGTTGCAGTCTCTACCACTGTTAAAGTACATATGTAAGTATATAAAAACACACATTTCTTAAAAATGATCTAAGAAAACGTCTTAGAATTGAAAATATCGATCCCCTTACATTTAAGTTCACAAGTCGAATTAATTTTAATGTAAGTTCGCTCCCAATTTGTATGATCAAATTGTTACGACAACAAGTTATGTTACGAATTACTTGTTATTTAATAGTGAACTAATCCTGTGTTAATGTTAAGGAACTCGAAGTTTGTTTAACTTATTGTTAGATTTGATCAATTATAACAGCTTCTATCGAACCTTTAAATATCAAACTACCCAAATTTACGGTTTGGTTTGGGAACTTTCTACAGAAATAGATAATTTTTATGTATGGGTTTTGTTTGGAGTACCTGACTATAATGAATACTTCTTTGTCACACCTACACTACCTTTGAGGTCCGTTCGCAGACGAGTCAGATCGCAGTTGTTAGGATTCGCCCAGGTCTCATATATTGCGGATGTCACGGTGTAACATGAAGTGCGCCCGTGGCATCCGCAGAAAGCTCGGAGGGCCATTATAGTGGGTCAGCCTCTCCCCTGGCAGAGGAGAGTTTAACATAACCACTCGCACTGTTCCCACTATGCGGTGGTATGCGTAAGGCATTTACCCCATTGGAAAAATAGCTCTCATGTGTTTAATTAAACATTAAGAAAAAACTTTAAAATAAATACCTATACACTCAGGCTCGTAACCCAGAGAGGTATAGAGTAAATTACAAATTTTAATCGTATTTAATTGCCTTTTTGTCTTTTTAAATGTATTGTTAAAAGTAATTTAATTGTATTTATTTTGTATGTATTTATTTGTCCTTTAACTATTGGAATTTTTTACTGCTTTTTAATTGTAAATACTAAGTAAATATTAAGTAGAAAAAGGTCTGACCTACAATATGTCAGAGGAACGAGAGGGCGGCACAAAGCCGCCCAAAAAAACACATCCTGAGAGGTAGACAGATATTAAATCTACGCATACATACTCGTCTGTTTCGGGTTCTCCTTAAATCGTCTTTCTTTTGTATATCACTAATCGGTAATCCTAAAGCTGTAAGTTACAATATATGTACAAGTATATATGTACATACGTATTTGAAAGACAATGCATGTTTCATAGCTTATGCTTGAAGTAGTTCCCACGGACTTCAGCGTCTCTCCCAAGTATTTTACTTTACATATAGAGGCAATTTCTTCGGACAAACTTTTTGACTTGTTGTGTTTTGCCTTCGTAGAGAAATACAATCTAATTTATAAAAAAGGGCAATGCAAAAGTTTTGCAATAAAATACGTAAATAATATACGCGACATTAGAAAAAAAGGTTATTCTGACAAAACAGGATGTTTACGAATACGAAACTACATATTTTTAGTTTATCTATGAATAGGTCTTCGTGCCCTGCGTATCTCGTGAATATTTTGTAATCACAGTCTTGACTTGGTACAGAATCGCTTATCCAACGAGTTGGAAGAGCAATGTGCCCACTGTATTGACGTAATACAACGTCGTATTGAAGCAAAACCAGAACACAGTCAATGTAAAGTCAATTAAATACACTTTTTTTTAGAATAACTCAAAAATAACTGGTTGGATCTTGATCAAATTTATATGGGAATACATGATAACAACCAACATTCATTCAAAAGACAATAAATAAAAGTACATAGTAATAAACAAATCGGTAAGCCTGGCCGCGGCTTTTGAAATCACCTACGCGTTGTTTTTACTTACCTTATAGTTTAAACTTTTAATACATAGATAGAAAGGGAATTATAATCTACATTAAATTATCTCGAGTTACACATTTAAATGGATAAGGATTCATACCGAACATGAATAATAGCGTAGTAAGTTACGTATGCGTTTAATTAATATTTCTAAGATAAAAGTGGTTATTGTGAGAACCACAGAAGATAGATATATGTCATTGCAGACTTTTATGTAGCTTATTTCAAGAGCTACAATTATTTCATAGATAATTTAAATATAAGTCCTATTAGTTTAGACTCGGTAAGTTAAAAAAGTATAACTCAACTTTGTCATATTACATTATTAAGAAGAACTCAAAAACTACCGGTCAGATCTTGACTTAAAAAGATTTGGGACCAATCGACAAGTACAAAAGAGCTCTCGAACAAAAAAAGAATCATCGAAATCGGTTCACCAGGAGCGAAGTTCGTGGTGTTACCTAAAACCTAACATAAAAAAAACATACAGACGACTTGATAACCTCCTCCTTCTTGAAATCGGTTAAATAGCCCATTACCTTCTGAATATTATAGCTTTCTAACAGAGGAAACACTTGTAAAATTTATATTATAAGTGTAACGATGCATAAATCCATAGTGTCCACGCTAGTTACACGCTAATGAACCTTCGAAATGTATTTTTTAAGTAGTCCTTCTGACAGAATTACCAATTATATGAACTGTTTTAAAAAAAAACTAGCTTATATTTAAATTTTAGTGTATCTTTGTACCAAAAATAAACCTCTGAAAATTGTATGGAAGCGCAGCGGTCCCCTCAAACTGCACTCGAGTGAAGTACACTGACGTGGCTTTATTAGAGTATGTTATGCTACTTGACCAAGCTGTTGAATATATGTATAATAAACCAAGAACGTTCCTATGCACATTTTATACTAATTAACTTGAAATTCGCGCTAATAAATTAATTAAATTTTGTTGCTCAATAACTAATAATAGAGAAATTGGTTTTCCGAAAAACTTTTTTATATATATTCAAGCTTTAAAAAGATTATTATATTATGTATACTTGGAAAACATAGATAAATGTACATTGGGATTGATTTCCTCCTACGCTCATCATCTTCGTTAAAAAACACGTTTTACCTATAGAATAAACGTGACGGATTAAGTTTTAGAATAAACAAAATAGGCCCTGGTCTCGAGTCCCTAGTTTGTTTTTTTTATTTGAAGCGTATAGTGTTCTTTTTCTAAAATCGTTTCGTAACGAAATTAGCTTCATTAATTTAACTGTGATTTTTTTATTTTATTTATTGACAATTTGTACATAAAATCAAATTTAAATATATTAACTAGTGAAACAATGTTTTTTTTATGAGAGTAGGGGGCAAACGAGCGCCGTGAGTACCTAGGCGATCAACGACGCTCATGGGCACCCGCAACACCAGAGGAACTGCAGATGCGTTGCCGGCCTTTGAGGAATAGATAGGCTCGCTTCTTGAAGGACCCTAAGTCGTACCGGCTTGGAAATACAGCCGAGGACAGATCATTCCATAAAGTGACTGAGCGTGGCAGGAAATTTGGAGAGAACCGCACTGTCGAGGAATGCCAACCATCCAGATGGTGTGGATGCTACCTGGCGGTCTGTCGTGTCGTCCGAAACTCGACGGCAGGAATCGTTCCAACACTTCTTCGGAACACTCCCCGTGGTATATACGATAAAAAATGCAGAGGGAGCTGACGTCCCTCCGCAAGGCCAGAGTATCAAGCCGATCGGTAAGAGCTCAGTCGTTGACGATTAGAGTCGCTCTCCGTTGTATGCGGTCAAATGGAAGAAGCTGGTATTGGGGTGCTGCCGCCCAGAAATGCGAGCAGTATTCTATGTGGGGCCGAACTCGCGCCTTGTATAACTGAAGGCGGTGGCCCGGCCGGAAACACTGCTTCGCTCTACGGAGTACACCCAGCTTTTTAGAGGTCAAGTTACCTTGTCTTCCAAGTGACCGCGAAACTGAACGTCACTCGATTTGTCAACGCCAAGAATAGCGATGCTGGCTGTGGCAACCTGGAGTGCCTCAAAACGTAGATCCACGACAAAGGGTTCTTTTTTTGATGAAGTACCGGCAAGGTTAAATCTAAAAGAGTTCTCTTACAGCTCACCATGCGACAGAGAGAAGTTTACTGGGTAACAATTATTTATGTGTACACTATTACACCTCCTCCTTACTTTTTTTACCATTTCATTTCAAATATTCAATCGTGCTTCGCACCTCTTTCTTTAAACATGAAACTTGTAAAAGAAAAACATATCTTAAAATAAAAGTAAAACAAAAACACTAGAAGGCATAAGGCAAATTGGTAAGTTACGTGACAAACACCTCCGGGGATGTCTTGTTTTCGTAGTTCGCCCTTTTCTTATATCATTATTCAAGACGTATGTTAGGAAAGGATAAAAATTACACACATCTATCACAACTAATACAAATTCTGGGACTGTGAATATTCCTAAGGTAATATTTTTATACGACAAAAGCGACGTCGACTGTATACCTACCTCTTATTACGTAAAATATTACAAAGTAATTGAAGCTGTAACAAAGTATTAGCTGATAGGTTGAGACTGTACTATAATCACTTACGATAGACGAGGACTTACTTTCAGGTAAATCTTTGATTTATGTTTATGATATTTGACCACACTTGACCATATTTGTCCCACAGTAGCAAAATGCGACGAAAAAATTGACACTTGCAATTTGTTCCAATCCTTAGCTGTACACACTATAAACGGAGAAACAAATAGTATTTTGACATGTTTATTTATTTATTTGATAGGAAGCCAACATATTACGTGCTAAACTGACATCATATATGTAGGTAAACTCAAACATAAATTTACATAACACATAACATAATTACTAGGCTAACTCAGCACTTTTAAAGAAAACACAAAACAAGAAAAAACGAAGCGAACAATAAAAAGATTATAACAAAGTAGAGGAATAACATAGTTTATCATAATTTAACGAGTAACTCGTAAGGTATTAAGGTGACTTTAATGTAATAATATTTTTTTAATTTCTATTTTTCACGGATGAATTTGTATCTAAGAAAATATCAAAGTTGGATAGTTTACATATGTTGTAATGTAATCTCAGATTTGATAACTGTCCAATCGATTAAAAGGACCCAACAGTACTTCATACCAAATTGAATATTTGTTGTTTTAAAAATATCAAAAACATAGAGGATATATTGTATCAAATTAATAAAGAGTATTCTTTAAGTTTGTTTGCTACAATATTGGGAAAACAAGTAAACGGCGGGCGGACGGGACGGGCTTGCGGTAGATGCTCCATATAATTGAAATATTATTTGATTAATATTTCACAATATTGTATACCAATTAAACTCCCAGGCATAGTTTAGGTTCTGTAAATTGGGCAGACGCTCACCAAAACTTGTAGTGCTCGCTTAATACAATATCTTACGGTATAACATTAATATTCTTTCTACTTTTTACAGTTACAGAACGTGCTACAGTAACGTACCTATAATGACTTAGCCGTTTATTTTATGTCAGACTAATTTAATTTAACACGATTTAGTCCATAATTATTCAAAGTTGTTCTAAAATATAATGGTAATTTGATTTTAACACTTTTTATATCTTCTTGGAATTTGAGAATGTATCCGTGCGTTGCTTTTAGCGTAATGAAAATTTTGTTAGCTAAGTCTTTCGCAGTGAATAAATCCATTAAGTAAATGGTTCGACCATAAATCGCAATTAGTTTTTAATTTTGTAGACGTTAAATACGCGAGAGATTATTTTTGTGAGATTCAAATTTACAATAATTGCGATAATCTAAATTTACAGGTGACAGTTAGCTCGTTCTTGTCGTTAGGATTCTCTAATTTGAAACTGTTATAATTGAGAATTAAGTAGTTGAAATTTTACATTAAGCTCTGATCCCTCTTTATCTTTAAAGGGTAGAGAGAAGTCACAGTCAATATTCTGATTTGTATATCTATTTTGATAATCATTACTTGTCTCATTCCGAAAGGCGTATAGCCGAAGGATACTTTATAACTATGCAGGAGAGCGCAGCTGCCTGTAATCTCTAATTACTGGTCTTGTACAACATTTCAAGACCCGCCGAAATGATACTACAGTACCTCTAGTCTCTTGCAAAGCTAAACCCAGATACTTTACGAGGTATTCCGCTTATTAGCTGATAAACATTATAAGGAGAAAGCCATACTAGATTATTTTTATAACTAGAATTTTTTTCCTTAAGGATCTAAATATCTCCCTGTATTACGTAAAACATATTTCACAAAAAATACACAAAACTAACTATGCTATTCACAAAGGGTGCTTGTCATTTATTAAAGCAAATCTAGGAACCGTAATTTAAGAGCCAGTCGCATTTGGTACATAAAGTCCATTCAACCGTAGCTAATTACGAGTTAAAATCAAATTTAAAATCATGACTGAAATGAACAAGAATTCAAATTTCACTAAGTAATCTTAGAGCTAAGAGAGCAGACATGGCTTTTGCTTAGTGGAATTCTCATACAATTTTACACCAAAATACTCAGGGCTTGAATAAATATACTGAATTATTTTGTCTTAGAAAGCAATTTGATTTAGTTTTTCTTCAAAAAAAAGTTAGGAAAAGCGGCAAGGTAATTTAAAAGTTTCCCGAAGTGTCCGTAAACTTTAAAGGCTATGTAACTTTTTCTTAAAGTCGCTTATTACAAAATAAAACAATTATTATTCTTAAGATTTATAATGTTCAATAAATAAATAAGGCAGAGATTATGGATTTCCATTTGGCGAGATCTTGGTGATATTCTTTTTGGACGTCCTTACCAACAATGCCACTCATTTTTGCAACATGAATTTGTTTCGTTCTCTCCCTTCATTCGTGCTTTCAACATGCCCGAACCACCGAAGCATACCTTTCTTAATTTTAGTCACAACATCCATTTTAAGACACAGTTTTTCCTTATAGATCAATTTTTAATCCCAATATTCAAACGTCAACCCTAACATTTTTAAGTCCAACGATTTTATTGAAAAATCATGTGGATAATGTACTAAATTATTGTACGCTAACAAATAATTCGGTAGGTCTTTGGTACCAGTCAATGCACTAATCACCTCATCACTGATGAGACAAAAAACGTTAAGTCGTATGGCATATCGTAACCTCGTTTGTGTTCCTCAATAAAAAAAGACAATTTCAATTTTGGTAGTAGAAAATTTACCAAGAAATTAAATCAAAATAGCTTATATAATTAATATATGCATTCTATGCGGCATTTAACTACTAAGTAAGATATTTGAATTGCTAATACACACTTAGAAATTGAAGAGCCGCTTCTCGTGGGCACTTACCGTGCTAGTTCGCTTTCCATTTTCTGCAATAGTCGATCATGCACGGGAATGCAACGCTTAGTATGAATAAAGTATTATAATATATGTAACATTAGCTTTACAATTGTATTAGCACCGCCAAGTATATTTTAATGGTTTTCTCCGCCAAATTTCAATGCAATGTAGTGCAATGACAAATAAAATGAAAAATATGTTATTGGATTCTACGTTTGTTATTCGATATTGTAATACCTTTCTGATGGTATTTATCTTATAGTTAATTCTTTTACTTCATAGTTTATAATACGTAAACATTAAGGTTAACTCATTTGTCCTTTCTATCATATTAGTATAAATATAGATATACGAGTAATACTCTTGTAAATATTCCAGTTTATATTTCTTTCTCTAAGATTTCAAATTTTATTTACTTTCATAAGAAGTCAACTTAAGTTTAAGTTAAAGTACTAAGACACCGGAAAGCTTTTTCAGGCTTTTACCACAGGGCATTATCTTTTGACGTGAAATGTAAAATAATATTTTGTTTCATCTTGCGTATATTAAAGAAGGTGAAAGCTAAAAGGTACTTAAATACTTTGCTTTCTTGGTATTAAAGATTAAAGAAAGCTGTGATTTTGTTGTGGCCAAGTTGGAAGTTATTTTTCTTATCAATAAATGTAAGATAGTATCTCATGTTTTGAATGTTTCTAAAGTTGGATATTTTTCATATCTCAACTAACTGCTTTTGTTTATGAACGTTCTAGATCAGTCCAGAACAATGTAGACGAATAATATCAACATGTTGTCGAACAATACATTTTCATCCCCCGTATTTTTTACACGTATACAACCTTCCATATGCAACCACCAAGTTGGCTCACGGGGACGTTGAGGCTACAACTACAACCACTCACAATCACAATTAACCTGTGAAGTGTAATTTTGGCTCTTTTTTGTAATGTATAAAGTGTATTCGAATTTTAAGGGTTGATTTATTCATTACTAAATTCTATTTTTATCTTGATTCTGTTGTCTCTACCTACCCCTCTAGATTATGGGCGGAAGTGCATTTTTTATTTTACATATTTATAATTGAATGGATAAATATATAATTATTATTTATATAAATATTTTGTATTATTATACATTTATTTTAAAATTATCATTAAATTTAAAGAAACTTTCATAGAGTCCGAGTCTCCGCGGCGTTTTCATTAAACTAAAAGCAATACACAAAAAATGCATCAGCTTTTAAACTTCAACCATAAATGAGAAGCGTTTATTTTAAAAGTATAACAGCAGGTATCTGCAGTATACAACATTAAAACAAAAGTCTATTGACATTTTGGATTTCAATTATGTAACGAGTATAAAAGCTCACAAAGATTATTAGGAAGCCGTCATTCAATTAATTTTCAAGAATTCATTTTAAATAATATTTCGAATAAAATACTGATTACAGTTGTCGAGTTTTAACAAAGATGAAACATTTATTCCTCCACTAACATTCTATCGGTATGTCAACTGTACTAAATATAACACAAATAAATAAAAAAGGGGACGTCTAGCTGGGATAAACTACTATTGTTATAAACTACATACGTAAAAATATAATTAAAAATAAATAATACATCTGAATCTCGGAAAATTCTTATCTAAGTAATATATAATACAAAGAAAAAAAATGCTGAGCAAAGCTGGGTCATCCAGGTACTGAAATTAATGCGAATATGGCATCCAATATCATTTAGAATTCCTTGAAATTTGGACTTATTAGATTTCGTCCGTTTAATGTATCAACTAATTTGAAAGATAAATTACCGGAAAATTTCCTGGTATAAGGAATATATTATTTTATGTTTATGGGCAAAATCTGTACTTGCTAAACACGAAATAAAATTAAAATTGTAATTGTCTTTCTAAGGCATCGCCATGAAGACTGAACGTTGTTCTCAAAGTATATTAGAGGTTAAACTGCTCACAATAAAATACAAAGGTCCCAGTATTGAAAAGAAATTTGATAAATTATACAGTAACTATTTGAACTGCCTGCTGACTTTTACACTACTAGTTAGTTATTGATGATAGTAAATTTGTAAATACAAGTAAACAAGTTTTATTAAAATGTTATGTACTCTTACCAAGCGATTGTATTAATAAGGGCGACAACAGTTAAAACGAAGTTCTATTGGCGAGAACCTTTATATGGCTGAATTGTTGTGACCTTACTGTTAAGATTTTGTTTGATTTAAATGTAAAGCTGTTGGTTCTCCAAGCCCTCTAAAATAAAATAAAATAAGACAATTTTCGCTATTTAATTAAATCTAATATTAAACGTAAAACGTAAACGTCTACTGAATGAGGGCAGGGGACCGATCTTTGTGGTAATCAATGGGGGTCTGGGTCCAGTAGTAGGTGAATATTGGTTAAAACCATGACGACAACGACGAAACGTAATCCATATAATATAAAAGAAGAAATTGGCTGATATATCAACGCACAGCCCAAATAGAGACTTGAATTTTTGCACAGAGATTTCTGTTATAAGTGAGCACTCAGAAAGGATTTTCCTAAATTCGTCCCCTATGTAAATGATGGGTTCTCAAGGAGAAACCGGGGCGGATCGATAGTTACTTAATATATGTACTAATTTTGTTAAATTTATTTTGAGAACTAAATTCTTGCGAATAATGGTTACTACTCTACAGTTTACTGCGCTGTGAAAACAGTAAACGTCACCGATTTCTATAGGCGGGGAGTTACCGTGAAACTTTTGTTAGATACCTTTTTGTTAGCGAGGGTTGACCGACGCGCAAATCAGCCATTTATATAATCTCATCACGATGTTTGAATTTTAAATTTTGATGTTACACTTTCAAACAAGGTTTTGTTGTTATTAGTTTACTGTTACAATCGTACATACATACAATATTTAATTAAATAATAGACTGTAAAACGGATGCAATTCCTCGTGTTTTACCAACACTAGTAACCCCGCCTTATGGATTTAAAATGTATGGAAGTGAAAGTTGGGCTTGGCAGGAAAAGTATGTTAGTAATTTTTATTTATTTATTATTATTAATTTTGCTTGTCGACAGCGCTGCCATGATATCGATTTTAAATCCAATATCCGACAAAGGGTCTTTATTGAATAGCTTATCTTAATCACGCAGAAGGCGTCAAGGAACCAATCTTAATAATCTTGCCTGAGCTCTGTCACGATGATACTTAGTGGCTTTTGCTCATTTGCATTACAATCTGATACATTATCGAACGGTTATAGTCCTGCTCTCCTCGTAGTTTCCATTTAAATTAGGTTTATGTCTTACCCTTGTCAATTCTCAGTTAATAATCTTCAAAGTAGCAGACAACACTGTCTAAATTTCATTATGTTAACAGCTTTGTGTTATCTTTTCATAAACAAATATTGTCCAAATTTATAAACTAAATAAATCTAGATCTAGGGAGATAAGAAATGGAAGCGCGTAATTCTTCGGAAGGTAAAAGGAAGCTACTTCCCAATAATAACATAGGTATAAAATCTAAGGCACTAATTTTTGACCCGGATACATAACATTATGACAAGAATAGACGAAGACGTTAATTCATACAAGGCAGGTGTAATTCCAAGTCAAAGCTATAGACCGTAAATAAAAATCGTGTCTCTGTGTCTTTCATCGTATAGCAATAAATTAAAGGTAGTTTCATTTTGTTTCATCTTATCTCTGATGCAGTTTATTAACTTAAAAAGTAAGTAAGAGCTCAAACAAAAGGGTTGAGGTGTGTAACAACCGACGAACAATGCGGGCTTGTTAACGGGACAGTAAAAATAAAAAGGACGCTGTGTTAACAAAGCGAACCAACTTGTCCTTTGGAAACAATGTAACTAAATTAGTCTACAATGTTTAATTTAGCCAAAGTTGCAAAAACTAAACTCTAAATATATTTATGTTTCGGATAAGAAGCTCATGTCTTTTACTGAAAGCGAAGTAGCCAGTGATAGCAATCGTTATCTGATTTTTAACCAAGCATATTATTCCCAAATGGGATGTGTAGCAAGTGGGGCACCGTCGGAGTTCAGTATATATAGTACTTTTTTATCATTAAAATATACATACTTCGAAAAAACACGGTTCCGCTGCCGTATTGCGACATACACGTAATAATAAGTTGGTTAATCTCAAGCAACATTATGATTATGGCTACCCATCAATTCATTCTCCTAAACACATTCCCTAATAACTCAGCGACGAACTGATTTGGATAATTGACGTAGCATCTTATAATTCCCAACTCCCATCTAACGACACCCAAGAGTCGACATTGATGGATTACGTAAGTTGTCATTGCTAAAGGGAAAAAGAAAACGATTATAAAATACCAAATTAAAAACATTCCTGTGGTCTTGTAGCACTAGGTAATTGTCCAATATGTTCAATAATGTGCCCAACAAAGCGAAAGCGTTTAAATAGATTATTTTATAACATTTCATTGTAATTAATCTTGCATTTAAATAAATTAATATTTTACATAAGCAATATGATTTTATTATTAATGAATTAAAATGAAAATAATACCGATTGAATTTCGATAAGGCTCTTTTATAAATACCTCAGTATACGTAACGATCGTCGATGTGCAAAACAACAACAATAATTGTAAGTATGTTTGGACCTCTTTAAACAGAAACACTTTGAATATTATTATTACAATGAAGATAAAATAAATAAACTTAATTCCTAAGTTTGTTCCTAAAGAGAAAATATACAGCACCGCCTGGCGGTAACTACAAAAACTACGATTGCTAAGTAATTCTTTCTGTTTTATGTTCATACCGTAAAGCGCCAGTGAGCATTCTTTTTCAATATTTCGTTACTGAAGCAAATTGTACCTATGCAAAAGTTAAGAAATTTAAATTAACGTAAATTTATTTAGTGAAACCCCATTCTGAATGTGAAAGTCCACGCGTGAGGTTTATTTGAATAAATCTCTATCAATGATAAATGACAACATTTGCCTAATACCTAATAATGTAAGGACGCAGGTGTAAGGTACAGGTGTAAATACTAAATAAGATCTTAAGCCAAAATTTATATATTCGCAAATGTGACTAGAATAAATTTATCATCATTTATCATCCGAGCAACAAACTAAATTAAACATTTTGTAAGTTGGAAACGAGACAATTTTATTTGATGAACCAAAAGATACTTGGATTGAGTTAAACAAAGACTGTATGATTATTATCATCCTCCATCACATCATCATATTAGCTACGACACTGCAGACTCCCGGGAAGAACACACATCTAATAACATGTCACTTTTCAAAATCGGTCAGTCATTTAGGCCATCACGATCAAACTTTTGACATCCCTGGTCGAGCCGACCCAGTGAAACAGTTTCTACCATTAGTACTAATATTCATATTAAATGACGTTATTTAGGAAATATTATAAATAGCTGTGTCCCGCAATTTCACTCGCTATTTAATTTAATTTAAACGAATATTACCTACTTCTTGTTAATTATGATTTATTAATAATATTTGCAGAGCACATTCTGTCAATCGCGCCTAATGCAGTTATATCAAAAGCGCATATAACTTTGTAGGTTACATTAGAAAAGTTATTTGGTCGTTTAAGATAAATAAATAAACATGCCACAACTAATTATAAACGCTCAAAGCATAGTGTAAATTAGTAAAACTTACCTAGCTATGGTGTAAACTGAAACTAAACTAACATACATAAAACCCCACGACCACAACACACAACGAGACGCAAACGCAACAATTATAACGAAGGAAGGACTGCTGCGCTGCGCCGAAAACTGAAGCCGATGCCAATGGCGGAACCGTCAAATGTCAAAAAAACTCCGTTACAGTCGTGCGACCTCTGTTACACACTGCATGAATTTTATCCATTTTATGATTACGCTATTTTTTGTTAGTCTGTATCTAAGATTAATAAGTTTTATACAAGTTTAAATAATTAGCTGCTTAATACTATTAAATGTAGACTAATATCTCTAAACTCAGAAACATAGTTGAATAAAGTCAAGTAGCAGTGCGTAAAATGGAACATACATAGTAAAAAGGGTCGTAGAATAATGGGACGTAAAAAAAAATTAAAAAGATCCCGCGCTTCTGTTAACATGATAGGCGATAGTGATAGGCGTATTTAATATGCAATTAAATTAGCTGAATTTTAATATTTATTTCATTTCTCTACATATTCAGTTAAAAAATAAGTATTTTTCCTTCTAATTCTCCGCGAATTATTCTTAATGTTTTCTTTCACGTTCTCCTAACAATTAAAACACACAAAAAAAAGAATGAACCAAATCGACCAAGACTTTCGAGCGTAACGCCGTGACCAAGGAAATTAGGGATTCATTTTTGTAGATATACATTACAAAAAAAGTCGCAAATAAGGTCCTAAGTAGAAAATAACAGGCGTAGAGCCCGCGAATGGGCCGGCTTGATCAGAGAAATACCACGACCTTACAGAAAACAGGCATAAAGTAGTCTGCAATTCATCTGATAAGTGAGATGCTTGAGGCTTAAATTTGGTCCTCTTCTCTTTCCCATGCAATTTGACAGATAAATTTCTTCACCCCTTCCTCTCTTCATTAAAGGTCATCTGCAACTCATTAACTTATTCCATACGACTATAGGTTGAACTAATGTCAGGTGAACTGGTCTTTTGCCACCGTCTTCTAGATTTTTTTTAAATCGTGAAATTTTATTTTATTAATAAATTTTCCATCTTCAAGATACTATGCCATGAGTAGATACTAATATTTCTTTTCTCAAACGGGTTTTATGACATATTGCGTGATACCGAATAAATGCTGCTCGCAAATTTCAAATTACACGCAGTTTGGCATTCGACGCCAACACATCGGGTATAATGCAAAATCTATGCCAAAACGAAACACGCTAGTTCTAACTTTTGGGTATATAATGTTAAAGTCAGTCGCATTTAATAAATTCAATTATAATGTTACCGTGTATGTGTTCCAGGCGATTTTTATCTTCAGCTTACATTTCACTAGGCTTGTAACGTTGTAATAAATGATACTTAATTAATCTATGCATCGCATAGCTAATGTTCCGCTACGAGAAAATTGAACGAAAGGATATTTAACGATTAAGTGAGGGTGACCGTTGCGCGGGGGAGAGGTCGAGTCAACCGTCATACCGGCGGAAGTGTCGTGAAGGATCGATTGCTATCCTAAGACTAAATTAAGTCTATTTGCTATCCTAAAACGTAAATGACTAAGTGCCGAGATCCTGCTGGGGTTCAAACTACCGGCTTAGCAACTTTCAACCACTACAATCTACAGGGTACTACCCGCTTCTACCGACTACGAGCTGCACGTCAATCAAAAGCCCGCCAACTGCGGCAGCAGAGGACCCAGCCAATCCTGATCGCAGTCCTTGATCAGGCCCGTCATACTCTCTTTAATTCAGATGATCTTTAATAAGCAAGATTTCAACGTAGATAGACCTGAACCCACCATCTCATGCTACAGGTTTATAAAGTGACGGTTAATAGTGAACTGAACGAATCATTGACAATTTATCTCATCATGTTAAATTCTATTGCGTTCCTTATGCTTGTTGCTCCGATATATGCAAAAATAATATGTTTAACGATATTTCGTTAAACATATTATTTGGCATATATCGGAGACGTCATAGTGCGGAAGTTCAATTAACAATGGATGTCAGTCAAATGCAAGCTTATTTGGTGAAGAATGACAACAGCACAAATTGTAGAGGATGTCAATGACACGAAGTGTAAAGGATATCAATGATACGAAGTGTAGCGGGTGTCAATGAAACGAAAGGTAGAGGAGGTCAAAGGCAAGAACATTTATTTGGCGAAGAATGTGGACCGCAACAAACCACAAGGGACAACTGGACGCAAGCGTTCTAGGTATGGGTTGGTTGGCGGATCGAGGGTTACTTCAAAAGCGCCTGCCTGGGTTCGAACCCGCAACCTACCGCTGTGCCACCACTGTCCCAATATAAATGTAATTGCTCTTAATTGGTTTACGTTTGTGGACCGCACCTCTTTCCTGTTATTTCACACCCCCTAATTAGTGACAAAAAAAGAGTTTTCGTTTGTCTTAACGTCTCTTCCAAGGTTTCAATTTACTCACTGTTACGGTTCGTCGTTTATGTTATTTAATCGAACATTAAGTTATAGATAAATTTTGGATAAAATATAAGCATTATACCATTTAAAATCAAATAAGCTTCAGCTCAAAATTATTATTTGGATGGCATGTACTGAAACAACGGCCAGACTGTGATATAATCAACAACAGAAAAATAACCAATTCAACGAATATTATACACAATATAATTTCTAAATATTACTTAAATGTTAACAATGATATTTTATTCTTACCATGTGGGTGACAGACGCAAACACGTAATATTTTACTCCTACAAAAAATGCCTAATGTGCTTACAGAAGTTTTCACTTCACTTTTATTCATGAAAATTTTTAAATAACTTTTCTTTAGCTATCATCTCTGTGGAATTTTGTTGCTACTTACTAAATATTCTTGTCAAAGGTTAATGCATTCTTCAGAGAAGTGAGGGTAGGGCTTCGCTCCACTTACTACATTATAAACAAGGTTAACTGTGACACCCACCTTTACACCAACAGCCTCAGCAGGTGACGTGCATAATTAAATCTCCGAGGTCAAATTAACAATTTAGACCCCTAACAGTAGCACGGAGTTAAGCTTAAAGCAATTTTATTAACTAAGCAGATTAATTCAAACGGCGCAGTGCAAATTATCCAAATTTAGTAGTAGTTTCATTTGATGTGTTATAATGAATATAATGTGTTTAAATATACCTACTGTTGCCTACCTTTAATGTACAGAGAAGTGCATAGACAGGAAAAAGGATATTTCTTTTTCCCGTTAACCCTCTCCCCATCATTATCATTATCATCATCATTATCATTAATTATTAGGAAATTATACTTTTATTGTAGTTTTATTGCTCTATTGCACTGGGTTTAATTAACTACTATCATAAAATGTAAAAATTGTAAATTGTAATTTTTTTAAATAAAGAATCTAATATCTCTGGCCTCATCATGCTAGGGGGAGAACGAGAGGGCGGCATAGCGCCGCCTAAAAAATGAAAAAAAACCCCTTCCCATCCAATCCTCTTCCTTTTCCCATCCTATCCTTGTGAGGAAAGGGTAGGAAGGAGAAGAGGACTGGAATTAGGCCTCCGGCACCTCACTCATCAGATGAAACGTACGAGAGTACTTCTACTTCATGTCTGTCTTCTATGAGGTTGTGGTATTTCACCGGTCGAACCGGCCAATTCGTGTAACAGATGTTGTTGATGCGGGCTCTACCACCGTTGAAAAACAAAACATTGAATAATCGGGATGAAATCCTTAAAATTAGTTTAATTTCAATATTTTCTTAATTTTATTTTCATCATTACAAAAGTTAATCTTTTTATATTTTACTTGAGAAACTTGTTTCATTCGTCAGTCTCAAGTTTTATTGCGTTAAAGTCCAGATTGAAGGTAAAATAAGTTAGCTGCAACAAACAAGAATATAATATTATTAGTTATATCACTGGTTAAAACGAGCATTGAATAAAGTTTTAATAACGTGTTGCTAAGACTAGATACTCAGTTCAAATATTTGCGGTTACCTTTGACCTGGAATATGAAATTTCACCTTAAGCTGAAACGTTTTTTGATACTTTGAAAATTCGCAAATTCTAATGTCAAGAATTATTTTTTCTAGTGAAGCAAGGGTAAATTGTTCACTTAATAGTTCATTGAACCGAGCGAACCATGTCACACCTCTTTCTAACACGCTGTTATGAGCTTGACATGTGTATTTGTATCTATTTATTTATAAATGATAGATAATATGCACATAGACGCCCGGTTTCTGAAAGGTTTGTCAAAGTTTTATTAAACTGACGATCCTCTCAAGTTAAAAGCGTTGTCAAATTAATTTTAGTTGCTTACAAGGAAATGAAAAATGATCATGCTTCTAGAAACTCAAATGAAATTTGATCGGACGCTTAAAGGCTATCTAGCTAATTTTCCCGTTATAAAAATATCTATTATTGATATTAGGAATAGCGTTGGCGTGTTTATAATTGAGAACGTCAGTTTACTTAACTAGAGGTTTGCGTTATCCCTAAGTTTCTTATAAACTATAATTATGCGACTGTGGATCAGTAGGCATGTATTTTAAAGGTTCCACAAGAATGCCAATGGAATGTCTTTGATCACGCAGATGAAACAAAACTAATTAAAATTAATTATTCCCGAGGAGGGTTGGCGTTAGACAGCCGGCCGTAAAAGCCGTAGCCACAACCTATACAGTATGGACCACGTTCAAGCTGTGCCGACCCCACATGAGTGGGGAAAGGCCAGGGTCAAAAGTGTTTTTTTTAATTTCGTTGCTGAAAATTTACTATATAAGCAGCAAAAATTTAATTAACGGACTTAATGCAGGTACGCTGTCACCAAAAATATTTTGGTAATATAATAGTTTCATGCAGAGATTATTACAAAAACGGAATTTATTAATTTCGTGCCGTTTCGCGTACGTTGCTTTTAGTATGATGAAAGTTGGTGTACAAAGTCCCTCGTGCCATATAAGTCCATTAAGCAAATGGATAAAACAGAAATGAGCCCTCGTTTTTAATTTCTGTTATAAATAAGTATACCGGATAATGTGTCTCATGGTACATCGTTACTTACAATTATAATTGACGCTACGCTAAAAGCTTAGCAAATAATAGCACTCGTTTAATTTAACAATGTAGACACACCCTCAATACCTTTCTAATAGTTCAAACAGATCCTAGTAATTTAAGTAGTTGTTTATTTTTTATTTATTTATAACTTCGATGTTTTAGTAGTGAACGTTATAAATTTAGATATAACTATGGAAGCGTTCACTACAGTACAGTTATTATTTACTAGCTGGCCCGGCAAACTTCGCTTCACCTATAATTAATAGACAGTTCACTATTTTGAGGATAATGTCTAACGCATAAAAGATATATAGATCGATGCTGTCGCGGGATTTTTTGTAGGACTATTTAAGGTAAACATTTCCATTTCATATACGTGTACCTGTAACGGTTTTGCAGCGCACACCAGAATAGCTCCCATACAGCGGATTTTTTCCTTTTTACTTGACATTTATCGTTATATTTTAGACAATTCACATAATATCTTTATAAATTTTAGAATATGTGTTATTCTGATGTATTATATATATCCATTGTGTAGTCTGTGCGTGAAAGGATAACAAACATCCATACATCCATACTTACTAATTTTATAATATTAATTTCGCATTTATAATTTTAAGTAGGATAACGTTTATAAATAATAATAATAAATCGGCCTTTTCTAGAATGTTCCCACTGCCGGGACACAGGCCTCCTCTCCGAGAGAGGGAATGAGCCGTAATCCACCACGCTGGCCCAGTGCGGGTTGGTGGATGTCACATGTCTTCGAATTCGTTCCAAGAACATGCCGGTTTCCTGACGATGTTTTCCTTCACCGTTTTTGGAGCAGTGGTGATGAAATAAATTTACACAAAGTAAAGCGCCTGCCTGGGTTCGAACCCGCGACCTACAGTACGTAAGTCGGGATCTAAACCGATGACCCACCACTGCTCATAACGTAACGTAACGGATAACGTTTACTATGCTTTAATTAAGCTAAACGGTATTCTAAACTTTTTTTTAGTTTTATGAGTTTGAAGATGAATGTAAGTTTAACATTGATAGAGCCTGCAACATCCGTTACACGAATGGGACGGCTCGATCGGTGAAATACCACAGTCTGCATTTAGTCTAATGAGTGATGTGCCTGGAGGCGTATTTACAGATCTCTTACCCTCTCCGTCGTTTTCTAATGAGGAATCGATGGAACGGAGAAGAGAGGATGGGAACGGTTCAGATTTTTGATTAAATTTTTTACAATCAATCCATTAAATTGGCATATTGCAGATGTGTTACATCAGGTGAACGGCTTGTTCGTTTGTCACCTTCTGCTATAAAAATAAGAAGAACATAATAACGATACACTGTTTAGACGATAACAAGGAATGCCCACGATTTAAATATGTTTACTATCATAATAGGGATCGATATTGAACGATACGTTAACATTAATATTGCTGATTAAATTGTAGGCGTAGGATTTTGATTATTGACAGTAAAAGACATTTAACCCTTTCTCGAATCATAATTGAATGTCTATAATAGGCCTTATGCCTTCTGTTATCCCAAAATTTTTTGCTATCATTGTTACTTTTGAGGTTTTTAATTGAATTTTGAAAGGTTATACCAATGAAAAAATATTTTACTTATGTTTTCAGAATTAAATATTTTTGTTTTAGAGTTAAATTGATTGACTACAGATCAACAATGGTGTATAATTCTATGAACATAGTGAATTCTTGGCAATATTTTAAGAGAGAATAATGTATCCGCTCGCCAACAATTCTTTGCTCATGGAATTAAATGTTACCACTACACCTCGTTAAAGGTATCGTGCCGTCGTAGATGCAATGAGTGTAGAACATAAGGGATTTTTATTACATAAAGTTTAGAATTGAATTAAAAATTTTCGTTATAGAAGAAACGTATCTATATCTATACTGATAAATAAAATTGAAGTGTCTGTATGTAATATCAAAATAACATTTCCATACTCAATGCACATGATGTATATATACTGACTGTGTGTTTATTCCGGATAATCTCCAAAACGACTAAACCGATTCGAATGGGACTTCTACTGGAAGATAGCTAATATTGTCGGGATTCAATTAGGCTAATTTAATTTGAGCAAAATAATTAGGGTTCCGCACAAAAAGTGAAAAACCCTCTAAATTGTTCTCTCGAATTTATTTCCACGCGGTCGAAGTCGCAGGAAACAGCTAGTTTTAAATAAAGTATCGATGTTAAATGTTTACTTATTAGGAATAATTTTCACGCCAAATCAGATTACCCTACGTCATCTTATAGGTTATAAGCAATCGACACGGTCAACAATTTATTCAAATTAGGTAATTCAGAAAAACAGTGGATAGAACAAAATCTAAATTTACACTATAGATTTTTAAGTTCAAATTTGCTTTAACTTATTAATTGTATCCTTTAGAAAATTAAATTCAGACATTTAGCTATCAAATTGACATAGAACAGACCGAATTTTATTTGTAAAAACCAGAATTTGATTCACTCAAATACTAAATTTGTTTTGTAAAATACGGAATTTTGTTGTGAACAGTTGTGAAGTTGACTTACTTACACTTGCCCCTAGGTACAATACGTATCCAATAAGATCGAAAAGAGAATTAGGTATAAAGGCTCTAAAACATACAACGCAAAAAAGATAATTTTTAAATCATATTGTGTCATATAAAATGAATTAAATATTTTCAAAAAAAGTTGTTTACTATAAAGACTATGCTAGGGATGTTAGCACCTCGTACCTAACTATCGTACTACAGTAATATAACTTTTATTGGTTAAGATGTTTTATGGATACCTCATCTTTCTGCAATGCGAATAGAGTTGGCAAACGGCCCAACGCTTGAATTTTCACGATTGCTCATTTTTTAAAGTATAAAATGTTATTGCCTCCAAGTGTAAATTGTTTAGATTTGATAATATATTAAATTGTTGACTTTGACTCTTGCAGACAGACGAACAAAAATACTCATAAACGTAAATTGATTTAGTGTAGTTTTTGTTAACATGTCGAAGACTTTTTTTAATTTTTAATGACATCATCTTCTCCCTACATTTTCTCAGATTTGTGTCATTAATGACATTATCTACCCCTACGTTTTCTCAAATTTATTTAGCGAATGTGAATAATGACATTATCTACTCCCTACATTTTCTCAGATTTATTTAGCAAGTAAGTCAACATTGCAGTAAGACATATGTAACTCTCTTAAAATTTCATTAATATAGCAGTAAGCCATATGGCTTATTCCCGATAAATGTTGTTTTGAGGCTCGTATTTAAAAAGATAGTCTTTTTTCGCTTGCTCTTATAATGAATGATATCATAATGAACGTTTTGTATAAAATGATACATGGCGCAATGTCAATTAAGAAGTTGAGCAATATGACGTCTCGAAGTCCCGTGCACCGCCATTTTGGCGTGTTCCGTTGTTAGTGAAATTTGTTGATTTGTGTTTTAATTTCGGTTTTCCGGTAGGAGTGGTATTGTTAATACGTTTTAGATTATATAATGAGAATAAAACGAAGAAAATGTATATCACATTTCCCTCTCTAAATTCGGTCGGATATAACATACGTTCGTGTAACGGTCATGGAGCGATCGTGCCCCTCCCCCACTCACCTCACACCTCGATATAACGGTTTTTGTGGCGCGGGCAGAGCGACGTAGACTGGTTAGGAAGTGTCATTGATGACTTGGTGTTTACATGATAGAGCTCAGATCCTTTCATTTCTATTTTTATTCATTGTTTCTTTCTTGAAGCAATTCCTAAAACTTCAGTCACTAAATAAGTTGGTATAACTGCCTAATAATACGATAGTGGCTTTTACCCAAATTTCTCGAAAGTTTCCTAGATTAGTTACAAAGTGGTGTTCATGTAAGTCGGCCATCATTAATAATAATTACTATTAGGGTGTAGTGTATCACGGACAATAATGTCTGAGTGGCCTGCCCTATTTACCTCTCGAACACCGCGCACCTATTTCGTGTAATGTTAAACAACATATTAAAATATTTTGTGTTTTATTGTATTATACTTAAATTATTTATTTCTATTTTAGACACAACAGAAGTATTAATTATGTTTATGATAGTATAATCATTAGCATATACATTATTAATAAGTTAACTATCTACAATGTCTTATACTGAAAGTGTACAAATCATTTGTGTACGAATAGGTAAGGTAAGTACTTTTAACTTACGCAAGTTTATTTTGCGTCTATCTATCTATCTATCTATAGGAAAAAAATATAAATTTCTACTTAACGTGTGCACGAAAAACTTCAACAAAGTGAACATTCTTAGACTATTGAAATATCAGTATCTGTGAAATATATCCGTCGGCAATGACATCTAAATAATAGACTCCATCGTTCAATAAAAGAAATGGCGTCCTATAAAGCTAGCAGATTGTATTTGCATAGACCTTTTTGAGATGTGGCGCTGGCGGACACTGTTAAGGACCGTATCATAGACTGCATAAAGGACAAATGTATCTATACTAGAATAACTCAAGTAACTGAAAGACTCTACGGTATGCCTCGTACGCTGGAGTATTTTGGTCTATGTAGAAAAACTCACCAATATGAGCAAAATTGAGCGTAAGAGATCCAGAGATCGCAACACACTGAGATTAAATCTTTTATCATAGAAACCCAATTGTTTCTTCCAAGCATATTATATGGGGCATAGTAAAAATGTGTAAAAGTAACTGTAAATTCATATTTTTTCCATAAAATAAAATAAGTCGTGTTTTAAAACTAATCATAAAGTGGATCACATAAAACAACATCCTATACTAAGAATAAATAAAATAAATCATGAATTATCGGATAGTCGCTTACCCAAAAGTAGCTGCATAGACCTGTGCATTTCCCAGTGCCGATACCAATGCAATTGTTAATTGCAATTTTAACGACTTATTTACCACGTGCTCCATGGTGAACGAAAGCAATCAGTATTGCAGTTGCTCAGTGTACCACGGCCTTATGTGCTCGAGGAAATGTCTGTACGTAGCACTGGAATATGATCAATTGTATTGTGATTAACTTAATAAGGATAAAAAATCCGAACAATCAAAATGGAGTTATTTCATTTCATATGAATAAAATGTTCCCCAAATCTTGTTGGAACCAAAGTGAAATATATTTTATCTAGGGCTATCAAAATATACAATAATTAAACATAAAAGAAAATCTATGCAGTAGAGTAGGCAAGGACATCGGATTTTCCAATTTACACGTCTGTGAACAATTCTGTAGTTTCTTTGACATTTTTATAAGTCGTACTGTAACAGAATACATTAAACATTCCCTTACAAGTGTATGTGTACAAGCTATGTTATAATAATAAAAAAAGTATATATGAATAGCAATAGGCATCGTATGTGTAATACGTTCCCCTCAATAATGACCACTCCTAGTTCAGGTTGAAATTAAATTACGCCGTGACAGCAAAGAGGCTTTTTGTCGATGGGTTATTGATATAATATCGACGTGGGAGCGTCGGTACCGTCGCCATCAATAACGAGCCGTACCTAAATGCTTCCAACTAACGCGGTCACCACACAAAAGCCAATTTCGTGTCAACATTCCTTTGTATTTCACACAAAGTTTTCGTTCGTTGTACGTTTCTTTTGTTAACGGCGGAGTCAAAAGAGTAGGCGAATGTCAATACGCGAAGTAATCAATGCCAGAAATTAACATGTGCATGGATGCATGTCTATTAACATTAAAGGCTTGCAAGGCGAGGTAGCTATTTGGTCAGGATGCTAAAGATGAGAGGAACTTTTGCACTATACCGATTGAGTAAATAGACACTAACCCATTAGAATCTGCAACAAGCAAGTCTGTTTGTGGAACAGATATTGTCGTTGAGGGCTCTTCCACTGGTAAAAACGTTCTTTAGTATATCGCTAATCGGGCTTATATACCTTTGCTTAGGATACCTAATAACATCGTCACTCATTTTTGCAATGTAAATTTTGTTCCTCTTTCTGAATTCACATGTCCAAACCTAACATGCATACATCACTATATCATTGAGAGTCTCGCCTAGAACACTACTTACAGTATTACCACATCTTAATTATACTACGATTAACAATATGACTTCACTAATCTGTTTGTAACATTTGGTATTCTGTGCATTTACGAACCTGCATCACTAGTGTATAAAGTCGTCTACTCGTCCCATTGTTTTTAATTAAGACACTTGTACACTGCGACCCTTAATTAAGTTATTAGCTGCTGCCATCAATAGAAACTGCTGCTAGTTTATTATAGTCTGTCATACTCTAGTCTAGTAATACTCGACGTGCATTGCAAAGCAATGTAAAGAAAAATATATTTTAATAACGTCTCTTGAAATTATTTTCATGTAATTATTTGTTCAGGTTTCTATAAAAACATACAAACGAAGCTTTTTTTGATGTTTTTTGAATTGATAGAAACCTTCATCGGCACAACAAATCACAACACTCATGACAAAATGTTTAATGGCTTAGCAACGCATAGAGGACACACATACAAATAGAATTTCCTTTATATATGTAGATAGATTATATGGGAGCTGTCATAAGAGCTTCCGTACATTATTTTAAAACTAACTCGCCCAACATAACGACAAAAATGAAATGCTCGAAACCAAGATTTATTTTACAAAGAGAGTTATAAAGCAGAATGAAATATGTACACGCTGACAATAAACTCGTTCTAGAAATCATGTCTAGTGTGAAATCGCTCCAACTAGGAATTTAGCTCAGCTCGATTTTTTGCCGGCTTACAGTAAATAAGAAAATTCATCCGAATTGTGCCGTTAAACGTAATCGAGCGTTGTGGAAAGTATTAAAGAAGCAGACGCCATATTGCATAAGTTTAGATGTTACAATGAAAACTTTGGATGTAGCACCAAGTGTGCACAATTCCTCTTTGGCAAAATACGTTGTAGTCATCAAGCGAAGTACTTTAATATAAAATGTTTGAGCTCTTGTGCGTACATGTGAATTTTTACAAGATGTGCCATCTCATGGCCAATAATAGTTAAAATCTTTTCTCGGATTATGTCTAACCGTTCTGAAATTTAAATATTATTGAGCACCTGGAGACAATTAATGTCGTTGGAACCTATCTTTTTAAATAGATTTGATAAAATTTCGGGATTAGCGCTTAGCTTAGCTGAGCAATAAATTCAAGTACTTGTAACGTACACGGAGTTCTGTACAATTTTTACTTCACAATGGATATCACCGCTAATTCGCTAATTATATACTACTGTCTTGTGTTTTCGTTGTCATTGTCTTGTTTAATTCCAAAAAAATAAAAATTATAAGTTACTGTTAAATGATGCTTCTTATACTTACTATATTAAGAAAGTTACAATAATTATAATGAGAACTTTTCGTAATAGTCTTATTCCATTCCAATAGACAAGAAAAGGTAAATTGTTATTAAATATTTTATCTGTCAAGACACATCTTCTGAATCATTGTTTCTTTATCGATGTTTTGCTGGGGAACTGTAACAGTGTGCGTTTGTTTCGCTACATTTATCCAGAGAAGCTCCCTGGCTACATTTCATTAGTGCCATCGTCCCCTCCTCTCCCCCTCTAGTACTGTTATGTTGCGCTCACGGTATCGGCGTAATTTAATTAATTATTTGTGATATTGAATCGCATAAGTACATATCATCATTTCTAGTTGCCGATTATAATTAAAGCGATAAGTATTTCTATGTTATTCTGTTTTATCCTCTGTGTTACTAAAACTCCTAATATTTAGTAATTAAAATTGCATATTGTTTATTTACTTCATCATCGACTTAATCATCATCTCTTCATCAACAACTGGTTATTGGTTTAATTAATCTCTCATGATAAGCCATAGAGAAATAGTATACCTCTGTATACTATCCCTCTATGAGTACAAATACAATTCACGTGCACTTTTTGTGACCATAGAGATATCGCAGCCAAAATATCAAAGGTCCACATCTACACACCTACATCATCGCCCTATAATGAAAGAGTTACCTCAGAAATTGTTCATTAAGCCGTTTTGCTCAACCAGTTGGCGTACGTTCGGAAAATGTCATGGAAACATGGAAAATGACTATTTTAATCTACATAAAACAACTCTAGATCTAATCGGTGATAACAAAATCCCATAGTCATTTTATTCATGCTTACCTGCCTTAACTGTATTATTACTCTATAAATAACCAGTCGGCCTAGAAAAAAAATCTTGTACTATAAAAGGTGAGAACAACCAAAACAACGGAATCAACACCCTAACAGGTAGAAAAAAAACTCATTTCCATATTTTACAGATATCTAGGACACCTCTCTCGATTCCTACACACCTAATTATTCATCATACACCCATACAAGTGCCTGTAGACTGTTTTAATTATACAAGTTTTATGATAATGGATTAGAATCGATCGGTGCTTATGTATTAATCAGACGTACCCAAGTCGTCAATTAATCAAGTTTAAAGCATCTGGTTGACAATGCGCTGTCAGCTTAAGTAGTGTTTAGTTAACGTCGTACTGTAAACAATCATTTGCGGGTACCTTGTCTTGTTTGAATGCCTTTATTGTTTACTTGCTTTTAACAAGAGATCAAGACAATTTGTCATTGTGTACACAACTGATAGAGAGAAGTTTAATTCAAGAAACACAAGTTGATAAAGGTAAAGTGTGTAACCAACAGTTATTGCAAGAAACTTAAGCTAAAATTATATTCCATTAATAGATAACTAGATTATTATAATATATTAATTTACATAGTAGTTATGAAAATCTTCAAATGCATCACACACTAAATACAAATCAAAGTTACACTTATTTGAAAATGAGATTTATCATAAAAGAGAAAAAAAAAGTAAAAACCCGTTAACGTTGAAAATAAAATGTATGCGGTCTACCGAATCAGCAATAGCATTAACCCCCGTAGTGTGGCAATCAGGGAGTAAGTGGGAATTTCCGCGTCGTTTGATACAGCTCCCGGTTAAATGTCAAGAGCTCGCCAGTCGAAGTACTGGTCCCTCTGAGGAGACACACAAACGAAAAAGCGTCACGAGGTACTCTTGTGTGTTAATTTAATCATAGTTACGAGCATGAGAGTACGAACGCGGCTAACGTGTGAATTTTATTAATTTCACGAGTGTACACACGTCTGATTTTATAACTGGATTTAATTTCAGATATGTAGTCAAAGGTTCGGCTTTTGAGTTTTATTGTAAGTAATTTAAATAAATTCACGTTTAACGGCAAGTAAATTTATTGCTGATAGTAGATTTTATAGATAATAAAATTTGAAAGCGCCAGATAAAATTATTTATGTTGTAAAATTAATCATAAGGACTTAGGACTCTAAAATAATGCTTTTAAAAATATCTTAATACTGTTGCACGCAAAACGAAAATATCTAATATGTTACTTTTGAATGTAGCATGCAGCATGAATGTAGGCTATAAATTATGTTCATCTTGAGATAAATATTCTTAATTATTTCAAAATATGGGATATATTATGCCAAAATAGATATCGTGGAATGGGCTGACGCAAGAATCACCACGACCTATAAGTAAATGACAGAATAGATCATGGGGAGCGTAATTTCCGTAATACATAAAAGTATCCTTACTGCCTAGAACTTAAACGTCTAGAGCGCATCTAAAATTTGTCCAGTTCTTACGGATGTGGCGCGTTTAATATTAATTAGGCTTGCGCTTAATATTACGTGAACTGCCCTGCTCGTCGGTCAGCATCTTCAAGTACTAAATTCATAATGAACTTATATGTAATAAGTTTGGATACACTTAACAATGTTTTTGCTTGAAAAGATAAGCTTTGTTGGCTCGTAGTCAGTTTTCATGCCCAACGCCCACAATTATACGGAATCTCGCGCTCCATTACTGGCTTTCCCAGTACCTCTGAATGGCGAGCCATCTGGCATGTTTCATTTGCCTTCAAAAGACAAAGCTAATTCCAATATAATACTTTAACTATGAGTTTTATCAGATTGTACCTTCCAAATATTTTCCCGATGGCTAATGCGTAAAATATTGGCTAAAATGTTTGGAAATATGCCAAAATATTTTTCAACGAGCCTTGTGAGCAGCTTAAAGGTAGAACACTTTTAAACATGTTGTGACTGTTATTATTAATAAATATATAAACCAAAACTTTACGCAAATTTTAAATATCTTATTTTTAATAATTATATAGGAAATTGCGATTTACAACATGTGTAAAGCTTGCGCAATTCGTACGTACATATCATTCGCAATTGATGAATGAAACGAAAAATTACAAAGAGTAAAACATGACTTAAAAGTACCTTAAAACAAATCCTTATTAAAACGGTTCGATTTTTCACTTTTAAATTTAGGTCTAATAATCTAACTAATAATTGTACAACTCAAAGCATCATTTTTTAGCTTTCATAGACTTTAACTTGCTTCAAGTTCACGTGTTCAACTTTCTGTCCACACTCACTAATTTATGGCCCAATTCGAATATTTGAGATTTTGATATAAGTTTTTTAATGACATCTAAAATAAAAAAAATACCATGGTACAATTTACTACTCTAGGTGTTAGATTGGCACGCGACGGCAAACGTAACTTGTTATCGCCGGAACAAAGTCGCCGCGCAACAAGTGACGTTATATCATTCTTAGAAGCAGAAGTCTGAGACGAGTGTCTACCCTTTATTGAATTTTGCATAAAAAAATAACACAAAATTTAATTTACAAATTGATTATTTTGATATTAAATTAGGAATGATAATTAAAAGCTTATCAACGGATTTCTTCCGTCTTATGTTCCCGTCGACAAACATTTCGTATGAGTTTATTTACTTTCCGCCACTTTTAAAAAGAGAACCAGCTGGGTTTGCGCTTGCGCGAGCCGAGAGAGAGATGGCATGGAGCAAGATGGGTGACTCTGCTTCTCCCTCTGACCAATCGATTAGTCGCATAACGATAGCGGCTTCTTAAATGCAGATGTGTCGTGAACACTAACGTCAGTCGGTGAGCAGCAGCCCGAAAGAGTAGCCGAGTATGACCTCGGGCCGGCACACCACGTATACGTTGTCCTTTGTGGTGAACACACGCAACCGAGAAAAATATTGTCATTAATGAGTGCGATTCGCTTTAAATATCGTGAGATTGAACACTCATTTATTCGCTAAAATGATTTTGACTATAAACTTGAGAGAGTTTTAACTGATGACATTTGTGATTGTCATCAAAAGGTTCGTTATGTGTAAAAGGAAAATAAAAATAAAAGAAAGTGGCGAATATACGGAGTATAAAATTCAAGGTAGGTAATATTTATTAAACTCAAAAGGTATTTACAGAAAATAATTTGAATATTGTGTTTATAGAGGAAACGGAAGTTATTTATTTTCAAATTTTCAGCGTTCGCATTTTCATCACATAATTCAGAAATCGCAAAATAAATTTGTTCTCGTAACTATTTACTTATAAATAACCAACAAGCCGGCAATAACATTTCAGAAAAAGTACATTTAAATTAAGATAGTTTACATAGGATCATATCGCGTTCTTTATTGTTACACTTTTATTATTGTATGTTTGGAACTTTAAAACTCACCACGGAGACACAATTTAGTTATTAAGCTTTCATTTTCAAGGCCAAAGTATTTGAGTGCGTGCATCTTTCGGAATGTTTTCATGAAGAACATGGAGCGCTTAAAGTAACACGAGTATTTTAGATTATGTTTTATTTAATTATTGATACATCGTTAACTCATTCAATTATTTTATTTATGATATGGTAAAATAGTATATATTATATGTTATAATAGTAAAAAAATATTGTTTCATAACAATATTTTTTTACTATTTTATAATTTTTTATTAGGAACACTTGTTACGATATGGTAAAATGAAAGCGTATTTGTTATAACATTGTAATAATATCGAAGAGTTATAAATTACTTATGCTCTGTATTTGCGCCCTCGGGAAATTTTCGAGCACAGTTGACACCCTATCTACCATCTCATAGCCTTTTTACGGCTCTCATGATATTGAACATTTTATTTAACGATCGGCACGTGGAGTCGCGTGTGGATACATAGCATACTAATCACGATATTGCTTATATTTTTATTAGAATCAAGTTTTATGCTCTATACGCGAGTGTTATCGTAAGCCAAAGGTATTAATTAAAATTGTACAAAACTTTTAAGTGTTTTGATCAAGATGGGATATATAAATTATATTCGTTGAAATAAAAATATGTTGTTAATTTTATAAATAAAATATGTTTTAATTTTTAAGGCAAAATTTAGGAATTCTAATTAAATAAGGATAATATTATACCAAACACTTTAAGAATAGTAACTATTTCTGAAAAATGTTTCGTGCAAAGAATTATGAGGAAGCGACAGAAAATAAATTATTTTAAAAATAGTATCATGTAAAAAGCTGTTTCCATATTTTAAAAGAAATCACTCTTTTAAAATTATGAAACCATGATTAAAAGTAACTTTAATTTCAGATCAACAAAATGTTAATAAAAGGACTATTAAATATAAATTTCAGAATAAAGACTAATATTATCATATATGTTTTTCGTAAAATGATTGATAAAAGGCCATATTTATAATTGATATTTGTTACGGTTTATTTACACATTACATTCCTACAATTCCAGTTACTTATATTTAAAACAATATTCATTTTAGTTTTGAGGATTTAGGAAGATGTGATATGAAAAGAATTTGTAAAAAAGTAATATTTCATCAAAAAATATCATAAATTCCAGTTCGATATATTGAAGCAATCTTCACTCTATCTAGAGTTATGTATCACAACATTGAACACGGAGCGAAATCTACGACGAACAGAATTTATTACATTCTTGTTCGACTTGTGGTTGCACTGAAGTAAATACTTACTACTTAAACTCGCTAGGCCTTTACAAAAGAATATATTAGTAAACACGACAAGATTCCAAGAAACCATAAATGTTATGGACAAGTTATTTGTTTAATAGCTTGGTATTTAAAGTCACAACATTTTTTTAAACTAGATCAATATATGCATATACTAGTAGTGTTGTTGGAAAAGTCTCGAGAGTTGCTACTTAAAGCAATGTAATTATCGTGACGTACTATATTATCAAATTTCGATTTCGGTTAGCATGGGAATGTTATGAGGAGGGAAGAATCGCATGAGAGGCTTATGTGGAAGTCGATGCCGGCCCCACATAAAGTGGGAAAAGAATAGAGAGCTGATAAAATGACCATTCCAGTGCTTGAATTACCACCCGATTAAGGTAAAAATACCATCTCATAAAATAAAATAAATAAATATGCGCTCAGAGATCATGGATTACCATTTGGCGCGATCCTGGCATACCATCTCGCTTCTTCTACATTCATACATCTACGCATTTATACTCGTCGGTTATGGGTGCTCTTTATATCGCCCTTTTTAGTAAGTCACTAATCTGATCGATATTAGTTCTCCTAGGGCGTCCCCTACCATCGCTGCCACTCACTTTTGCAACATAAATTTGTTTTGTTATTCTCTCTCCATTCGTCCTTTCAACATGCACGAACCACCAAAGCATATCTTTCTCAATTCTAGTCACAACTTCCACTTTTAAGCCACACTTTTCTCTTATAACGCTATTTTTTACTCTATCATTCAAGGTCACGCCATACTTCTTAAGGATCGCATTTCACCGGCATTAACTCTACTAGCATGCTTTTCTTGCCAAACCTAGCTCTCGCTTCCATACATTAAAGTGTGGACTAGTACAGCATTGTGTATTGCCAAACGAGCCTTGATAGACACATTCTGACTCCTCACTAATGTACCTATAGCCCCATTCGTTTTATTTCCCGTATTCACTTGTCGTTTAAAATATTTAAAATGCCTACCATCTCTACTAAACATACAGCCAAAATACACGAACCCTTCCTCCTATTCAACTTCTTTACCGTAAACATTTATTTCAATTACTGTCCTACTTTGTTCTCTTTCAAACAGTTAAAGTTTCGTCTTATCTACATTCATCTTTATACCTTTATCACCTAAAGAATTATTCGATCAATCATTACATTCAGCATAAGTTGTAAGTCCTCCGCTGATGATGCAAACGTAAGCTGGTCATCGGTTGACAAGAGACGTTGTACAACTAACTCACCCATTCTTAATCCACAATCTTCGTCTTTCAAAGCTTTCAAACAATCATCCATAACGAGACTGAACAGCCACGGGGATGCCACACAGCCCTGTCTTACACCTTTGTTGATACTAAACCAGTCTGAGTTAATGCTATCACAAGCAGTAGAATCTTTATAAAGAGACTTAAACGCTTGTATTAGATCACTGTTCAATTCAAACTCAACCAAGGTTGACCACTGATCGTCTCTTTTAACTTTATCATAGGCCTTTTCTAGAAAGGCTTAGGCGTAGAAAACTTTTAGGTTTAGAGGCGAAAAAAATTCGGTGATCATACGTATAGAAAAGATGTGATCCATGCAACCTATTCCTTTTCTAAGACCAGCTTGCCATTCCACATTCTTTCTTCTCTTTCCTTTATGACTCTATCAATCAGTACTTTAGCGTACAGTTTTCCCACAATGCTGAGAAGGTTGATTCCTCGGTAATTCTTACAATCATGCCTTTTCCCTTATAAATATAATATGTATTATAGATATAATATAAATATATAGGATTGGTGTAAAACCAATCTTCCGGTACTAAGCCATGTCTCCAACATATATTGAAAAAGACCTACAGCAGACTTGCAACTAAACCTTCTCTAGCTCTCAGAATTCCAAGGGAAATGTCTTAGTTATATGAACAAGAATATAAAGGCTGCTTTGGTATCTCACGATATGCAAAAGAAATTTTACTTGTAGAACCTAAGTTTAATATAATCAAAGATACACAACCATAATTTATGTTATTAAATTCGAAATGAGGAGCGAAGTGAACCGTCGGCCGTCATCGGCCGCGTAACAAAATAAATAAATGAGGCAAATGAATATAGAATTTATTAAGATCTAAACAATATTAGGTCGCGTAGTCAAAAGTATGGATCGCAAACAAGGTATATAGACATTTTCAGGTTTATATATATAATACAGTTTCAGCCCGAATGAAAAAATAGGGTAGTTACCTATAAAATTGTACACGATAACCAATAAAAATCAGTGTTAGGCTATATGAGGGTAGGTACCATTTTTTTATAGCTTTCAGTTCGCTTTTCGAAAGGATTACGGACGGAGGGATTAACTGAAGACATGTTAATTTTTATAAAAGTTACAAATTTACATGATTATTAAATTATTTTTGGCAAATATTTTAGACGCATTTATAATGTAACTTTATGAATGGGAACTCTACTCTTTCAGTTATTGTCTTTATTTCCATTTATACTTACGCCGTTAGAGATTCTTGAGCTAATTTTCAATAAATTCTGGGCTCTCGCGAATGTAACGAGCCACGAAAAGAAATTTATAGCCTCAGTAACGGCAGTTACTTCAGAAATGCGTGTTAATCTTCTGTGAAATCTCATGATATTTGAAAAAGTTCTTGTAATTTTTACATAATATAGATTATTCCTTTACATGTTTTGTAGATTTCTTGATTTCTGTTCGTAATTGTTCAATTAAATTTAGGTTTGAAATCTAACAGACACAACCGACATACTTAGGTTTTGTACCAAACTATTATTTTTTAATTTTATCTGAGCAGTGCTCTTAAACTTAAAGTAAAGTAATAAGTTTTCATTCTCAAGATACTCATAAAAAATTATCATACAAAATATAAAATAATGGATTGCTTACGAAACTTAATACAGAATTTCGTCAAAAGGTTTTGTTACAAAGACACTTATTACATACAGTTATGTATAATGTAAGCGCGTTAATAATATTTTTTAATCAATTATATTTTCACTGCAACAATCACTATATTAGTAGACACAACATATTTTTGTTAAAAATATGTTGTGTTTTCCATACTACTCCTATTAAATAAATATTGCTTTATTCGACTAGCTTTTAATAGCTAATGACGTTAATACAAAAGTTTTTTGTTTATTAGTATTAAAAGAAATAATTGTAGGAAATAAACAGGCAATAACATATTTTCAATAATTAAAAGTACGCAAGCATTTGCCTACAGGAAAGAAAATATACCTGTTAGTGTTCGAATACTATTTCCGGAGTCAAGCTTCAAGATAATAGTGAAAATGCTTCCCCTTCTCATGCCATGCACGATTATTTACCTGTATCTTATTCTTTGTCTATTTTCGCTTCACGAGCTCCGTTTTATTTGTTCTGAGCGATCGGCTCATTCTGCGGCAACGGAAGAAAGGAAAGTATTATATTTATATTGATCAGCTTTCTTTTAACAGAGTAGCACAGTCCTAAAATAAATAATAGTTTGCAGTTCACAGTTTTAATCAGTGGTAGAGCCCCCAACAACGAAATCTGTTGCACGAATAACCTTTCCTCTGTTACTGATTCCTTTTTTAATTACACAGAAGGACGATCCGACGACAAATTGCTGATATGACGCATTTATTAAAAATATTGTGAGACATTAAAAACAAAATAAATAATTAAATTAATGGGCTTAACTCACGTTCGTGTACTTCGGTGTAGTTACCGTCAAGTTTCGGACCTGTCGAACTTCTGTCAGGTTAACCTCCAACAGTAACAGTGAGGTTTCAGACCTCAGCTTGTCGGTACCTACACTGGAGTACGCGAGCGTAAGTTAAGCCGTTTAATTTAATTAATTACTGACATGATATGGAGTACATAAATAGATTGAATCAGTATTTGATTACGTATTAGCAACAATATGAATTACCAAGATGTATGCAATACTATAGACCAATGCCGGTGCATCAAAATCATTCACCATTCCTATTTCCTCAGTCCTTCTGTTATCTCAGTAGTCACTCCTTTCTTGCCCATGTCATCCTTCACGCGATGCATCCATCTCTTAGGCCTACCTCTACTATCTACTTATCCATCCGCACTAATTACTAAAACTATTCTTGTCACGTGTCATTCTTTCCTCCTCCTACTTAATTGTTACTATCAGGCACCCTAGAAAGAGGATGACAATGCATCAAAAAGTGAAATTATAGGAGTATCGGTAGAAAATATTACATGTAACTATGTATATGTAGTTTTAATAGTTAAATCTAGAATAATATATAATTTTTAGTATACAAATGTTTCAAATGCTAACGCGTCGTCTAATCATACATATATCGCCTGAAACAAGTGTCACTACACACTACAATAAGCCTTGTCCTAATATTTGGCGTTGTCTTACTGTATGAACTAAGAATGTCGACACAACTTATAGGAGTGTTGCATAAAAAGATGGACTTGAATGTTCTGTATTTGAATTTGTTTTTCTTCATGAAATGTCAGAACTCGTTCCAAGCCTCTAATTAATAAGCTTCAATAGAATAATTACAAGTTTGTCGAAATACATTGCGTCAGCGTTGTCCTCTCTCATTATAGTTATAAACCGCTTGTATTTGCATAATGATAGACCGTTCTAATTAGAATATATATCGGTTTGTGTATGTGTTTCCTGTAATTAATAAGAGAGCAATAAATATAGCCCTGTTCGTTGTTTTAGTCATTCATTTGGATCGTTATTTGTTAGAAATTTCAGGAAATAATTGGTTAGTAGATCAGAGATAGAGCTTAACAGTGTAGGAATGAAGCCGCAAGTTGCAAGGTACAGCCGTCAAGGTCAAGGAGTTCAAAGAAAACGCCGGTTTATCACTATAGTATATTTTCTTTAACGTTACACACTCGAGCCTTCTTCAATCCACCGACTGACTGGTCTCCGCACGGCCAACATGGACATGCTCGGGCCTAGTCTTTACATTGTCTTAATGCTTAAAGCTTTGTGAACATGACTTATTCAATAATATAATAAGTGATTTACATTTTTATCAATTTTACATTTTACAATTTCACTCATGACAATTAATGAATTTAAATAAATTTACTAAATAATAAACAAATTGTTGGGTCGTAATTACATTTTAAATGCTACCATTTTATAAAAATAATGATACTGGCGATTTAATTAATATAAAATGTCAATAAATTGGTAAGCTTACGAGAGGTACCCGGTTTATGTGTTTTCATCATATTTATGATTGTTTAATTTAACCAGTACGACTGAGGGTCCTTCAAGAAGCGAGCCTATCTTTTTCTTAAAGGCCGGCAACGCATCTGCAGTTCCTCTGGTGTTGCGGGTGTCCATGGGCGTCGTTGGTCACCTGGGTGTTCTCTCTCTCTCTCTCTTATAAAAAAAACTCTAAGTTAGTAACACTCAAAAATATGTAAAGATGGGAATCTTTAAGATATGTTTATAATCTATACAATATACATATTTAGTCTCACAACTTAATTACAACTAAGAGAATCATATTAAAAAAAACTTTACGCTAAAATAAAATTAAACTACTATTTACTTGCAACCTAAGATTTCATTATAACATGATTTGAATAATAACCTACAATTTTGTTTCACCTTTGAAAGTTAACACTCATTAGAATTCATTACTCATACCAGTTCCTTAGGAGTACCTCTACAGCTCAGGAGGCCTCACTGTCCTGCCAAATTTTGTCATATATGAGTTGCTTCCTTCACAATTTCTCGACAAAAATAATTTAGTGGAAGGTTCCTGAACTTGGACCCGCGGCGGAGTCCGCTTGTGTTTCGTGACTAATGCTTAAAACATCCGCATCGTAAGGTGACACGTATGACTCTACGAAATTGGTTATAGTTTATAGTTTACTATGTCAGGTATACGGAAATAAGTTTTGTAATTAGGTAGGTACATGGAAATAGATCAGTCGAATAACTACTGTTTTCTGCTTTGACTCTTGTCAATGAATGATCATGCCACAATCGCGCGACATTAGCGCCACCTATATATTTCTCTATTCTAATAATTTTTAAGAAAAGACCGTACGAAAGACTCCGCTGTAGTTCCTCTTATATTATAAATATCCTTGGACAGTGGCGATCATTTAACTTTGGGTGGCCCGTTACACGTTTGCTCCATTTCTCTTTAGAGAAATAGGTAAGATGTTATAATTTTAGCACTGTGTAAGAACGTCGTCGTCGTTTAGCTCCTTTTAGAGGATGTAGATCTAGTTATAAGTATTTATTTTTTGTGTCGTGACTACTGATGGTAATGTTGTTACAGAGGTGGGAGTAAAGCAACGCTGATGCACTTACCGGAGCCAACACAATGGAGCAGTGGATGACGGCGGCCAGTGCATTGTTAGCCTTCCTCTTATACTACAACACGCTCGATGCTGGATTTGTTTATGACGACAGGTAATTTAAGAAGAAAATATATACTTTTGATGTATAGTTGCTCTGCCGATTTAAATTAGCTGAAGCAAATTAGACTGTCTAGATCAGAATAGGAAGACGTGAACTTTTACGAAAAGCTTTTGTCAATTTATAAGTATCTCACTTATTTAGACATCTGTAATATGGTCGTTAGTAGTAATTCTATCTAACTATCATATTACAGATGTACCTTATAAAAGAATTGTAATAGTAAAGTATTAGTTACATTATGAATGGTTATGTAAGTTCATGAAACAAATTAAAAAAATTATAATATTTCAATATCAAGTAAGATCAGGGGCAAGTTATGTGGACATTGCCGGACCTAACTAGATTTGTATTTATTCCATAGTTGAGCAGAAAATGAAAGACCCAAAGAATAATTATTCTTAATTCACGTTTAGCACTTCAAAACATTTGAATACAAAAATGTTGCTGTATTTTCATGATTTCCTTTAAATAATTACTTAAATATTAAGTTTACTAGTGGTAGAGTCCGCATCTAGCTTTTGCTGGAGCACGAATGGCCCGCTCGCCCGGTGAAATACCACAACCACACGAAAGACAGGCGTGAAGTGGAAGCAATTACGCGTTTCGTCTGATAAGTGTGTGTGCCGGAGGCCAACCCCCCACCCCCTTAACAGCATGGAAGTGGGATCTATAAACAAACTACCCCAGGGGGGTACCGATACCACTGGTATTGGAGAATCCCCCTCCACGCGTTTACGCCTGAACTCCCGCTTGGAGTCTGGGCGTGGGCGCGCGGGCTGCCCCGCGTATTCTGGGGGGGGCACCATCCCACTCGGTGCTGGAGCTCGGGGCAAACGCAGGCAGCACCTCGCGGCATCCCCTACCATGTTCGCCGTGGACTTCTGTAACATCAGGGGACTCCACTCTAACTTGGAGGCCGTCCACTTCCACCTACGGACGGCTAAGCCGGCCCTGCTTTTCCTCACTGAGACGCAGATATCCTCCCCGGCAGACACATCGTATCTATCCTGCCCGGGTTACAAATTGGAGCATTCCTTTTTGCCCCGGGCCGGGGTGTGCGTGTACGTCAGGGAGGATGTCTGCTCTCGTCGCCTCAGCCTTCTTGAAGGTAGGGACCTATCTACTTTGTGGCTGCGCGTAGATAGCGACGACCATCCGCGAGTCTACGCGTGCCTCTATAGGTCCCATAGCGGTAATGCCGAAACAGACCGACTCATGGAGCAAGTCCAAACGGCTACAGATTCCGTTCTGGAGCAGATTACATCCGCCGAGATCGTGGTACTTGGCGATTTCAACGCCCACCACGCCGATTGGCTTGGCTCACGTACCACCGATCACGCGGGGAGATCTGTCCATGACTTTGCCTTGTCCTATGATCTGACGCAACTGGTTACATCGCCCACGCGAATTCCAGATGTGGAAGATCATACACCTTCCGTGTTGGACCTTCTGCTGACCTCACATCCGGACAGCTACTTGGTTTCCGTCGACGCCCCCCTGGGCTCGTCGGACCACTGCTTGATCCGGACAAAAGTGCCTATCTCGCGTCGCCCACGGTTCAAACCGAATGGCCACCGCCGAGTGTGGCACTACAGGTCGGCAGACTGGGATGAGATGCGGTCCTTTTTTGCATCCTACCCATGGGAGCAAGTTTGCTTCAAGCTGGACGATCCCGATGCCGTTGCCGATTCTATCGCCGATGTGGTGATTCAGGGGATGGAACTATTTATTCCATCCTCTGTCGTGCCCATCGGAGGCAGTTCTCGGCCCTGGTTTGGTCAATCCTGCAAATTAGCAGCGCGCTACAAGCAGGATTGTTACCGAGCATGGGCTGAGGCGTCAGCGGCTAGGGATGCAAATACCAGCCTGCTCAAAAAGAAGTACAACTCTGCCTCCAGGTCCTTCAAAAGAATTATTGCTAAGGCAAAGTCGGAACACGTGGCCAGCATTGGCGAGAGACTGGTTCAACTTCCTTCGGGAACTCGTGCGTTCTGGTCTCTCGCCAAGGCTGTCCAGGGGAATTTCTGTAAGCCGTCTTTACCATCTTTGCGCAGGGGAGATGACACGTTAGCCCACACCGCAAATGAGAAGGCCGATCTTCTAGGCTCTCTTTTTGCGGCCAACTCGACTCTGGAGGATAATGGTAGTTCACCGCCGAATATCCAGTGCGGTGACACCTTCATGTCCGAGATCCAGTTTCGCCAGAGATCAGTGCGTAAAGTGCTGCAATCTCTGGACGTTCACAAGTCGAGTGGGCCTGACGGTATTCCTCCCATCGTGCTTAGGACATGCGCTCCTGAGTTGGCACCGGTTTTAACGCGCTTGTTCCGGTTCTCCTACTCCTTAGGCATTGTGCCGAAGTCATGGAAGACTGCCACAATCCACCCGATCCCAAAGAAAGGTGATAGCTCGGATCCGTCCAACTACAGGCCGATTGCCATTACCACCTTGTTCTCGAAAGTCATGGAAACGATCATCAATTGCCAGCTCATGAGGTATCTTGAGGAGCACCAGCTGATTAGCGATCGTCAGTACGGCTTTCGTCAGCGTCGCTCAGCTGGTGACCTTCTTGCGTACCTCACGCATCGATGGTCGGTGGCAATCGAGGGCAAGGGGGAGGCCCTGGCGGTTAGTTTGGACGTGGCCAAGGCCTTTGATCGGGTGTGGCACAAAGCACTTCTTTCGAAGTTGCCTTCCTACGGGCTGCCCGAGAAGCTATGTGCCTGGATTTCCAGCTTTTTGGAGGGTCGGAGCATCAAGGTCGTTGTCGACGGTGCATGCTCTGACCCGAAACCAATTAATGCTGGTGTCCCACAGGGCTGTGTACTGTCGCCCACCCTGTTTCTTCTGCATATCAATGACATGCTGCAAATTAGCAACATCCATTGTTATGCAGATGATAGCACGTGTGATGCACTGTACACGGCCCGCGCTAACGTTTCTCGGGCTACTGCCGCTGAGAACCGGACCAAACTTGTGTCTGAAATGGAGATCCTATTAGGTGAAGTCTCGGATTGGGGTAGACAAAATCTTGTTGATTTCAATCCCAAAAAGACACAAGTCTGCGCCATTACCGCTAAAAAAGAACCCTTTGTCGCGAATGTATGTTTTGAGGGCACTCCTCTGGTTGCCACAGCCAGCATCGGTATTCTCGGCGTTGACATATCGAGTGACGTTCAGTTTCGTGGTCACTTGGAAGACAAGGCCAAATTGGCCTCTAAAAAGCTGGGTGTACTCAGTAGAGCGAAGCAGTATTTCCAGCCGGGCCACCGCCTTCAGCTATACAAGGCGCAAGTTCGGCCCCACATGGAATACTGCTCGCATCTCTGGGCGGGAGCACCCCAATACCAGCTTCTTCCATTTGACCGCATACAACGGAGAGCGACTCGAATCGTCAACGACCGAGCTCTTACCGATCAGCTTGATACTCTGGCCTTGCGGAGGGACGTCAGCTCCCTCTGCATTTTTTACCGCATATACCACGGGGAGTGTTCCGAAGAACTGTTTGGAACGATTCCTGCCGCCGAGTTTCGTCATCGTACGACACGACAGACCGCCAGGTACCATCCACACCATCTGGATGGCTGGCATTCCTCAACAGTGCGGTTCTCTCGACATTTCCTGCCACGCACAGCCGCGTTGTGGAATGGTCTATCCTCGGCGGTATTTCCAAACCAGTACGACTTGGGGTCCTTCAAGAAGCGAGCCTTTCTTTTTCTAAAAGGCCGGCAACGCATCTGCAGTTCCTCTGGTGTTGCGGGTGTCCATGGGCGTCGTTGATCACCTGGGTGTTCCCGCCGCTCGTTTGCCCCTTCTCTTATAAAAAAAAAAAAAAAAAAGTTCAAGTAAGTTTTTCGTCTGAATATATGTAATACTGTAAAGTGAGCAACCAATTCTTGTATATTTGTACGTGGCTATCTCGAAAACAACTCTAACGAATTGGGCGACATTTTGTACTTTTTACGGTTTCATTTAATATAATAGTATTTTTGTACAGGTAAATAGATGTCTTACCATTAAAAACGCGATTACTCACAAAAACAAGTTTTAGAGCGCATTCTCTTAGCCATTGCTACAATTGGATAATAAATCGATTGCAAAATTCTACTTGTACCTATAAGCCTTCTTTCCATCCTTGCGCAGGGGATGACTTGTTGGCCCGCAAAAGAGAAGGTCGATTTTTTTTGTGACTGAAAGGTCACTGTTTGCCTTGAGGAGGCATTTACAGCTACACCGGGCACGAGGCGGCAGGGCGCAGAGGGCGCCTAGCCTAAGCCTCTTTATGAGTAACTAAGCTCTAGGGCTCCCTCCGTAGAGGGAGCCTCGGCTCGGGCCGTTACTTTGATATTATTATTACCGGATTGGGAGGCCACCGAGCTCTTAGGTCGCTTCGGTGGACGCTCCATGGAGTGACTCGGCTCAAGAGCTCCCGAGAGGGGACCTCGGCTTGGGCTGTCACTCATTATACGTTTAGCATTCCGATTCGAGGGTGTCCGAGAGGGCCGAGCCTCGGCTCGATCGGTAGCCATTATCTGATTACAAGTAGCATTACAACTAACATTACTACCACATCGGAAAGCGTTAGCGCTGGGAGAAGAAATGGCGGAAGAAACTCTAGCAACGCTTCTATCATGAGTAGGGGAGAAAACTCTGCCGGCTATGTGGCCGTATCGGGAAGGTAATAGCCGTCCTCACCGGCGAAGACGGTGTGTAATTTGTTTGCGATGTTGTTTCATCCTAGCCTGAGCGATCGTTATTGCATCGTCTCGATAGTCGAGTACGTGCCTAGGTCGTCTATAGTCGCGACGGAACGTACCAAGCGCGATTGGTTTGTAGGTGGCGGCACCTACGACTAACGGGTTGGGGTGACCGGCGGCGGAGTCGAAATAGCGGCGCGACGCCAACTTCAGGTGTTGAGCTATGGTGGGCAGCTCTAAATCCACGTGTAAATCGATGTTGCGCATGAACCACGGCGAGCCAGTGGCCCTGCGCAAGAATCTGTTTTGGATCAGCTGAAGTTGGTGAATAAGATTAGGGGATATGTGCGCGAAGACCGGACTAGCATACGTCATAACGGGACGTACTACAGCTTTTTAGAGTGTCACCTTGTTCCGGAGGGACATTTTGCTCTTTTTGTTGATTAGTGGGAATAGGCGGCCTAGTACGAAAGCCGCCCGGTTCCTGACCCGGGTAACGTGAGCGTCGAAGTTAAGTTTACGGTCAAGGATGACACCTAGGTATTTTACCTTATCTTCCCAAGGAATTGGGCTGTCCATGAGCTTAATGGATGGGAGACGCGGAAGGTGAGCTTCCTTATGTCGCGAAAAGAATAGGGCGGCGCTTTTTGCTGGATTTATTTCGATCCTCCATTTTCGGAACCACGCACCGAGAGTGGTGGCTGCGGTCTGGAGGCGTCGACATATAGCGTCAGGCTGAAGGCCCGACGTGAAAATGCAGGTGTCGTCGGCAAATAGGGCTAGCTCTACACCGCGTACGCGCGGTATATCATTGGTGTAGAGGGTAAAGAGAACTGGGCCTAGCACTGACCCTTGAGGCACCCCGGCTCGAACGGGGTGCGCTTGAGAGCACACTCCCTCGACGCGGTAGCGGAACGTTCGATTACTAAGCAAGTCTCGTATTATGCATACGAATTGATCTGGCAAACCGTACTCATACAGCTTGTTTATGAGCCCGTTGTGCCAGACTTTATCGAACGCCTTCGCCACGTCGAGGAAGAGTGCTCCGGTGCTAGAGCCGCGTTGACATTTGGTAAGGATGTGCTCCATGATGCGGTGCACTTGATGGGTACATGAATGTTTGGCACGAAAGCCGAATTGTTCGGGGATTGGTAGTCCTTTAGTGTCCATAAAGGTACGTAGGCGGGCTAATATTAAGCGTTCATAGATCTTCCCAAACGTTTTGAGAAGACTTATGGGTCGATATGACGTGGGGTTTGAGGCCGGCTTTGAGGGTTTGAGGAACCCTATGACCTCAGCATCCTTCCACTCGCTGGGAAAGACGCCTCTGGCCATTGCCGCGTTATAAATGAGAACTAGTAGCTGTATAATAGCAGCAGGAAATAGTTTGGTCACCCTATTGGTGATTCCGTCAGATCCGGGAGCTTTGCGTGGACGCAAGTTTTTAATTAGTTCCTTAACTTCGTCTTATGTTACCGGGAGAACGGAGTCGCGAATCGGTTCACGTATTCTCCGATCGACCTTTCTGTCCACCATTCGGAGGTGGGCAGGGTCCACCGGTAGGCTACTAGGGGAGTACTGGGCTTCGAGACTGTCAGCCAGACATTCGGCTTTTTCTTCGTCCAGCATGGCTGGCGTCATGTCTGGGCGTAAGAGCGGCGGCATCGTGGTATACGTGTCGCCTTTAAGTGCTTTGGGGAGCCGCCAGAATGCTAAATGGGATGGCTTTAAATTATTGAGTGTTGTATCCCATCTTTCGTTCCTGAGGGCGGCTATGCGTGCTTTCGATTCACGCTGTAGTTTACGTAGCCGCTTTCGGTGCGATTCGGTGGGATACATATGGTAAGCTCGGGTGGCTGCGTTCTTACGTCTCAGCAAGTCCTTGGCGTCCGGAGGCAGGTCCCAGCGATGGTTATCCATCATTGGGATCTGCCTCGAGCAGTCCTCGATGGTAGTTTGGACATGACTTGTGAGAGTTCCGATTGCAACGCCCATATCTTGTTCGTTAACTATTTGATCAGGGATAGAATCTAATTGCGACGAGTTAATGTTTTGGAGCTTGGCACTGAGCTTGTGCCAGTCCACGATGGTTTTCGTTAAAGGCGAGGCTGGTGCGGAAGGCCCTAGCCGTAATATAACAGGTCGGTGATCCGAGTGAAGCTCGTGAATCACTTTTATTTCGCGTAGGTTGAGATTAATATTTTTGACAATTGCTATATCAAGCACATCCGGTGTGTGTTCCACTGCGTGAGGGTAATGAGTAGGCTCTGTAGGCGCTACGATTTCGAAGTCGAGTAAATCCGACAGCGAGTCGAGCGCGCGGCCTTGTGTGCTGATCTTAGTGGAGAATCCATTCCATCGAATGTGTTTGCTATTAAAATCACCTGCAAGAATAGTAGCTCCTCCTATAGATAGTAGGGCTTCAAAGTCGGAGCGTAGAATGGTTGCACTTGGTCTGCAGGGAGATAAACCGAAGCTATTGTAATGGGGGCGCGGCCTGTCATGGCCAGCTGACAGATCGAAGCCTCTAAGTGCGTTATCGCGGGTGTATCGATCGGTACACAGTGCAGGGACTTTTTAAAGTAAATGATAGTTCCACCGCCTTTGGCGCCGGCCCTATCATTCCTAATGATTTTATAATTGGAGACATTCGGGTCCCTCATTGTCGGTTTAGGAAATGTTTCCTGCACGAGTAGTGCGTCGACTTGATGATCGCGGAGGAAGTTATTTATTTCGTCGCGTTGTGTTTTTACGCCGTTCGCGTTAAAAAATGCTATATTAATCGATAGTGGTTTAACTCGACCGTTATTGCGCGTGAGAGTCGAAGGTCTATTTTTATTTTTAGTGTTATCCATCTCTGTAACGGCTAATTGAATTCTAAAGCACTAACGATGTGCTTATACTTACGTATTAGATATAGACGCGTGCCTATATTCCCGGACGCGTTTAAGTATTCATCGGCGAACGTGAGTACCTCTTCCATATTGAGGCTTCCTAGTTTGTTTAGGGACTCGAAGGGATTGGTCCCTGTCGTTTTCACGGGTGCGACTGGCTTGACGGTTGCCCGCTTACTAGCGATGGGTTGAGACCTCGCGGCGACGGTGGGGCTCGGTTTGACCCATGCGGAGGTCAGTGGAGCATTTGCTTGCCACGCGGGGCGCAGGGGAGGGAAGGATGCCCATGTCGACACCAGTTGAGGACGTCTTAAGGACTGACGGGGTTATTGCTGGGGCTTCTGTTTACGCTTGGGTGCTTTTGGGTACCCAAGGTAATTAGCAGTGTGTCCTTGCGATTGGCAGAGGACACAGGCGGGGGGGCCAAAAGTGGCCAACTGCGTTTTGTCCTTCGGACGGGGACAATCAGAGGTGCCGTGGTCACCTAGGCACTTGATGCCCCTAGGGCGGGCGAAGCAGTTACGGGCTGCGTGCCCGTACATTTGGCACTTGTGACATTGGCCCGGAAGAGTGCCTTTACGCGGCGGTTCTACCACCAAGCCACTAAGGCCGCAGATCGACTTGATGTCGAAGATAGCTTTGCCTTCGGGTGAAAGCTCTAGGTGGAAATGTACTAGGTCAATTGGGGCTCGTATACGTCTATTCGTCATACGATAGACACCTAAAACTGGGAGTTCTTGGTCCTTAAGGGATTGGGCGATTTCCTCTAGCGGGATATCCTTAGGGATGCGTTTTACAACGACCCTTAAGATGCGATCTTCGGCGAGCGTGTATGTGTGAAAATATACCTCTTTTTCATGGAGGAAACGGGTTACGTACATAAAGGTATCGGCAGTCTCTAACTGCATCTTTATGCCTTGTGCAGTTGGTGTGGCAACTACTTTAATTTTATTAGACATGGCCGATTGTATCATCGGCCACTTGTCTTGCGCTTGAACGTAGATCGGGGGGGGGGGGGGGCTTTTTGTCCTGCGGCGCGCGAGGCGCGGGGGGACCTTGTGGTACAGCGGGGGCGGCAGGCTTTACCTGCGGGGCTGGGGTAGGCTTGGGCAGCGCTACGGGGGTTGCCATAAGGGCGGGGATGGGTGTCGATGCGGGCTGAGATGGTGCAGCTACCGCTTGGGTATCGGTTTTGCGGGCCTTTTGCGGCACTGGTGAAGAGGATGGTGAAGCGGCAGGGGAAGAGCGCTTCTTGCGCTTCTTTTTGTTGGCGACGGTGGTGAATAGGCCGCCTTTATCCTCCAGATTTTCGGGGGACAACGGGGAGTCGAGGTCCATTTCCGAGTCGCTGGAGCCGGAGAAGGACGCGGCGCTTGAGACGGCTGAATGGGGCCCAGTTTGTGCGCCTAACTGAGAGGCCGTAGACGCCTTTAAACGTCCGGGAACTTCTCCCGGATAAACTCTAATAGGGCGCTTGTTTCCGCCATTTTGTCTAACCTTACTCTAACGCTCCTTACTATCCTACTTTAGTAGCAGGCGGTCCCGGTGGGAGTCCGGGGTGTGTAACCCTAGCTCCCTCCCTGCTGGGTTAGGCAGGGAGGATGTGTGCCTGCTGCGTGTAGCCCTAGTGCGTCCGAGTGCCGATCTTATTGTGCACTCGGGTGTGTACTTAGGTACTAACTATAGCTACCCGTGGGCTCTAAATGGCCAATACGTGGACCAACATTGACTAGGGCACTACCCAAGGCCAGTGGTGGAGGTCCCTTCCGAATTTCGCGGTTCCCAGACGGGGAAACGCGGGCGAACGGGTCTACCTGACTAGCTTCGTTGTCACCGTTAGGTATCCGCTAGGGTTTTTTCAAAATGCGTCGCTAAGTTGTTGTTCCGCGCAGTCAAAACTGCACTTCGCAACGCCTTGCACACGCTGTTCTCAGAAATGGAAACAATGAAAACCTAATTAAGACGTTAACGTTCCCAAGAAACAAGAAATTCACTTGCCAGATGGCCGGCGCAATAAAAATTACGCCGAACAGGCGGCTCGCGGACAAAGGGCGGCGGCGCGTTAATGACGCGCACCTGCACGGTGGATGGCCCGACTTAAGTCAGGCGGAGCGACAGATGTTGAGCTCGAACAAAGCACGTCCGTTCGGCTCGACGTTCTGTAGCGAAGTGTTGGTCGAGAAGGTCGATCTTCTTGGCTCTCTTTTTGCATCCAACTCGACTCTGGAGGATAAGGGTAGTTCACCGCCAAATATCACGTGCGGTGACATCTTCATCTCTGAGATCCAGTTTTGCCAGAGATCAGTGCGTAAAGTGCTGCAGTATCTGGACGTTCACATGTCGAGTGGGCCTGAGAGAATTCCTCCCATCGTGCTTAAGACATGCGCTCCTGAGTTGGGAACGGTTTTAATGCGCCTGTTCTGGTTCTTCTACTCCTTATGCATTGTTCCGAAGTCATGGAAGACTGCCATAATCTACCCGAAACCAAAGAAAGGTGATAGCTTGGATCCATCCAACTACAAACCGATTACCATTACCACTTTGTTCTCGAAAGTCATGGAAACGACCATTAATTGCTTAAATATCTTGAGGATTGCCAGCTGATCAGCGATCGTCAGTACGGTTTCAGTCAGCGTCGCTCAGCTGGTGACTTTCTTGCGTACCTCACGCGTGATCATCATGATCGGAGGCTTTCGAGGGTAAGGAGGAGGCCCTGACGGTTAGTTTGGACGTGGCCAAAGCCTTTGATCGGGTGTGGCACAAAGCACTTCTTTCGAAGTTGCCTTCCTACGGGCTGTCGAAGAAACTAGGCGCCTGGATTTTCAGCTTTTTGGAGGCCGAAACCAATTAATACTGGTGTCCCATAGGGCTGCGTACTGTCGCCCATACTGTTTCTTTTACATATCAATGACATGCTGCAAATTAGTAGATTATTGTTATGCAGACGATAGCACGTGTGAAGCACGGTCCGCGTTAACGTTTCTCGGGCTACTGCCGATGAGAACCGGACCAAACTTGTATCTGAAGTGGGGATTCTTTTAGGTGAAGTCTCCGATTGGGGTCGACAAAATCTTATTAATTTCGATCCCATAAAGATTCAAGTCTGCGCCATTAATGCTAAAAACAACACTTCGTCGATGATGATTTTCGTTTTGAGGGCACTCCTCTGGTTGCCACAGACAGTATCGATATTCTTGGCATTGACATATCGAGTGACGTTCAGTTTCGAGGTCACTTGGACGACAAGGCCGAGTTGGCCTCTTAAAGCTGGGTGTACTCAGTAGAGCGAAGCGGTATTTCCAGCAGGGCCATCGCCTTCAATTGTACAAGGCGCAAGTTCGGCCCCACATGGAATACTGCTCGCATCTCTTGGCGGGAGCACCCCAATACCAGCTTCTTCCATTTGACCGCATACAACAGAGAGCGACTGGAATCGTCAACGACCGAGCTCTTACCGATCGGCTTAATACTCTGGCCTTGCAGAGGAACGTCAGCTCCCTCTGTATTGTTTCTGCTGTCACGATAGACCGCCAGGTACCATCCACATCACCTGGATAGCTAGCATTTCACAACAGTGTGGTTCTCGTGAAATTTCGTGCCGCGCACAGCCGCGTTGTGGAATGGTCTGTCCTCGGCGGTGTTTCCAAACCAGTACGACTTAGGGTCCTTCAAAACACGAGCCTATCGTTTTCTTAAAGGTCGGCAACACATGCGTTAGCTAGATATTTTATGATTATATATTCAATTTTAAAAATCTTCCGAAAACACACGACCTTATGTGAAGAGATGACAAGGCAGCACGAATTTTTAATTCTTAACTATATTAGAGAAACCCGACCACCTACTTAAATATTAGACTAACTCACATTTATTGTAGGTGTAAATTTTTAGGACAATAGTATCCCTAGATATAGGCAATTGATATCTATCGAAAACACCACCATAGCATCGGTATCACAATTGTTTTTTTTTGTTATGGAAGAAGGAGGCAATTGAGGAAGCAGTTCACCTGATTAAGTGACTACCATTATCTTGTCATCTTTGTCTGTCTAATACAAGAATAGCAATGATCTTTAGATTCATTCGTCAAGCGAGGAGACGAAGACAAGATCTAAATCTATTTATGTACATTTTTTTCGCTATATCTCTCGTTGCCCCTAGCTTGGTGGACAGATCCGCTGTTGCTGCCTTTTTTGTAAATTAATAAAAATACCATTTAAAAATCAAAATTATATACAAGTTAAAATCTAATAAAATACTAATTTATGTACGTTGCAATTTAGTTGACTGAATGCATTATCTCAGAGCGTTATCACCGCATGGACGATGTCAAATAGATTATGGATACATTAGAAGCGCTTACCTATTTAGGTGCAATGCATATCGGAATACATCTCATGAAGGCAGTTTAATGATAAACATATTATTTATTTGTATGTTAATATAAATACATAATAAAGGTTTGATATAATATATATATATATATATATATATATATATATATATATATATATATATATATGGATCATTGTATAGAATATTAGATCCAGTTTCAATTCTGGTGTAACTTAGAGAATTATATTCAATTTTGATTGAAATGTATTAAGGGCGCTATTAAATTAATGATGTTGAAATGACATTCCCCCATAAGCTGGTTTTCAAAGTTCATGTGAACGAAGTCGCGGGCGTCTTCTAATAACACTGCTGCAGTATTATTGTCAATACATACCACTTAACATCTACAAAACTTTATCTAGGTCAAATTTTCCGATATGTTGTTGAAATTTGATCGGCACAAACTTACGATCAACTTCAGTACCACATCAGGTTTAAAGTCCAAAACCACTGAGTTGAACTATTTTGAGTTGCAAAGACCTTAATATTTCTCGGTATGTTATGCTGTAGGCATTTCAAAGTTTCCCTTCCTAAAAGATCCATAGCAAAAAACTAGAGTTGATGAAATAAAACTATGTACTTAGTGAAGTTTAATGCTTCAGCTAATTTTAATTACCACTATGAGAAGAAGTGCTTTGACGACGAACTACCGAGATATCTTATTGATCGGCTTCATCCTCTGGTCTGATTGCGAAGAAACGTCGCGTTTCTGCATTTTTCCCGCATGTATCATGGGGAGTAATCCGAAGAACTGTTAGGATAAAATTCCTACCGCTGACATCAGTTATCGATCAACACGACAGAGCTCTAACTACCAGTCACATCATTATGGAAGCTGCTTTTCAATTACCGTGGTTTACGCTTAATTTCTCACTGCGTACTACCGCGTTGTGGAATGATCTGTCGCCAAGAAACCAATACAACTTAGGGTCCTTCAAGAAACGAGCGTACTCCTTCTTTGCAGAGTCACAAAGCGTTTTTCATTACTTATATGTTTTAGAGCTTTGAAAGCTTTATAGTGGCTTTATTTCTTGTAACATTTGAAACAAACAGAATGTTATTTTTTTTTAATCCAATAGTTTAAAAAAAATGAATACTCGCGTATTATAATTTATCTGTATTCATGTGATATATTTACATACTGACTCGAGTCCGTTAAATCATATGAAAACATTACACTAAAATTCTATCAACTACTCTCTTATACTTACTGTTAAACGCCACTTAAGACGAGAAGAACGTAGTGAAATGGATAAAGGCGCTTTTATACTACAATGGTGAAGTATTAAACCAATATTAGGAAAGCTCTCGAAGCTCAGGGTAGACGCAAGATATTAATAACAAAAAGTCCATGATTTGATTTAAGATAATGAAAATATAAAATTAATTAACAAATTGGCTCATGCTCGCGACTTCTCAGCCCGTAGTGGTATAATCGTCGAAATGTTTTTCTTAGTCTTAGCCTAAGTGTATCGAATTTCATGTTTCACTAAACCATTCCAACTAAACTGAAAAAGCTTGTGCAGGATATGGTTCGCGACAATAGTCGAATTCGAACCCACGAACATATGAGCGGCAGTCCGTACCCTTAACCATTAGGTTTTTGGCACTTTTATATTTATAAATATAAGGGAGGGCGTATTTAAGATTGATTTAATATTGTTCTTTCAATAATTTTCATATTTATCATTATACAAAATTGTGGCACGCTGGCCGCCTCCCCTTTGCATTTACAATGTGTTTTATGAGGCAAATATTTTTTTCATAAATGTAATGAAATTAACTTTAGTATTATTTGTGTCGTAACGATATCTTCTAATTAGCTTACTTTAAGACAATTTCAGAATTTTTTAATAATTTAAATTGAGATTTAAAATTAAAATACACGTACATAAGTATCAAGTACTTTTAACCAAGTATATATTTTATATAAAATATAAGTAAGGAATTCATTATCTTGATGTAAATACCCATAAAATTTATCATGCTAGTGAAAATATCAATCGGAAAAGTACAATATATTGTTTCACAAAAATATTCTGTGACTTTTAACGATAGTAACGAGTAAGGGGAAAAAGGTCTATTTTCTTTTCGATTGCTGAACATATTACGGACGGTAATGATGAAAGAATGGACGAACTTTGTTCCAGAGCGCTGCAAGCCACTTCAGTGTTTCGTAATTGAGGGCTTACGTGACGACTCTACGCCACAGCTGGCCCCAACTTTCATTGCGAAGAGTGTTATACTAGTGCCAACTTTATCTCAATGTAACTTCTAGTTTAGTTTAGAATGATAGATAGCTTGAAGCGAAAGAAAAGAGTTTTACAAAGGCTTATGTATATACCTGTTGTTCTTGAATTCGACTATATTGGTGTTGAAAAACATTTCTCTTTCGCTCCTGGTCTAAGTAGATGGTGGAGACACGTAAAGAGTACTAAAATAACTAAAAACGTTATCAACACATTCTAAAATGGAAATTCATGCGGCGAAAACTTTAGGTTTATAAGTAAAGGAAAAAGCTCTTACAATTTGCAACACAATGGCCGAATTGTTGGGATGATTTTCCCTTCTTTGCATGGTAAGCACGGTTTTGGTTCCATAAAAATATATTATTCAATCGCCTTTTTCATTGGCTCTCCACTTCAAATCTAAGATGAAGGGATAAAATGTATGAGGGATCAATAGATAAAGAGATGAGGTAGACATTAAACGCGAGCTTTGCGATAGCTTAAGGCAATTGCTGGAAAATTCGCAAATTGCTTAACGTTTTAATTTAACAGTTTAGTTTATTTCTTCTTTCGAATCTTATTTTTATGGACATTCTCATAGTGGTTAAGGTAAGTTATACATAACTTTGAGCTTTATCTACTGAGTGACTGAGGCACATCGTGTTATTTTTAATCCGTTAAATATATAATAAGGATTTCGTAGACTAACGTCCAGTTTTGGTTCGTCGAAATCTAGTCAAAATATTTGGGTCATGTTTTTTGATTGAGTCACACATGACTATTTTTGGATTTGGGGAAAGAGTACACAGCATTGACTGCCTCTGTTTACTATAATTGGATTAAAATTCAAAAATATTAATTAAGTGTAAATGCATACGATAATGAGTATCCTCCAATGTTTATTTGCTTAAAATTGAAATAACAGAATGTTGGCGCAAACAAAAAACATTGAATGCAAAGTTTTTTAATCAACGCTACCGGGAAATATAGGAGGACGTGAGCCGCAGGCGAACTCTCTGCTTAAATACTTTCAAACAGAATGCAGCGGATTTCCATACCGCCTGTCACCGCTGTTGGATATTATATATCATATTTCACTGAAAAGACACGGCTTAATTGCTTCAACGTAGTAATAACGTGAAATTCTTATGTTTGGAAATTTACCGTTGTCATGTTCAGACTAATTGAATCATGAACCACGCATACTATTCGGAAACATACTAAATGAGAACATTCGGAGCAATGTAAATATGAAAGTAAAGATGACACGCGGTGTCGAGTTCCGCACGGCTTTGGTTAAATAGTTTTAAGGAACATTCTACATCAGAGTTTTATATTAGCTTGCTGATTTGTGTCGAATATACAATTCAGATAGGTAGTATTGTATGATACTGAGTTAGGCTGCTTGCGCTAAGTGACGGCCTAATCTTAGTAGATAACCGCTCCTCACTTCAATAAATACCTTTGTCGCCTAACTAGTGTGGTTACTAGGCCAATTTGGCTTATACAAACACCCCTGCCCGACAGTACGCTAAATATTAAGACCCCAAGTTCCTTGACGATGCCGCCATACTTTTCCACATACAATTTTCACGTCCCAGTTTCCTTATTCTCTTATTAGGCATTGAAACATGCCTTCATTAATTTACAGTTTACAATTTATTCATTTAAAATTTAGATCTGTCGTGTTTATTCTTTGCACACCATTTTTAACATTATTTCATCTGTAAATTTGAAATTTCTTCTGTAAAATATAAATTTTCTTATGGTTAAGAATTTATAATATGTCGACAGAATATGTCATACTTAACTAACTTCAGTATGATATAATATACCAGATGGTTTCTCGCGGTATTATGATTCCTAAAGGCAAACGTTTATTTAGTATAAATTATCATAATAGGCGGCGGAGTTGTTTAACTACGAAAGTTTTTATTGTTACTAATTAATTAGTGCCTTGGATCATAGATTATATAAATGGGACGAGTGTTTTAATTTACAGCAAGACTTAACGACGTAGGCTAGAAACACTCAATAAACATGTTTCATGCATTTTTTAAAAATAAACTAAACATTTTGAAAAGAAACAGAATTTCATCAAAGTATTTAAACCACGGCAGAAACCACAATAGGTGTCATATTGAACGCTTTTTACATTTTCATTTGTCTGGATAATGAAAACAAATGTTGAATATATAGTTTATATATAAAAAGTGAGAAGTATAGAGAGAGTCGCTAGTCGCTAGCTCGTGTAGACGCGTGCGCGCCTTTTGCCACGCGTGTAACCCGTGCGAGCGTTGACGCCATTGTTTGCGAAATTGAAACTGCGGAATCGGTAGGGTTGTCAAAATGAGATTGGTGGATTTGGACAAAAAATCGGTAAATGGAAAAAAAATATTAAATTTTATTAATTATCTTTATCTGCCCCAGGTTTTGTGTGACCTGTGTCCGTGTATATACTCGAACAACGAAAAAAAATGGAATAAAGATTCCCACTTCCATCGTGGAAAATCGGGAAGAAACCCTGAGATAATATATAATATAATTCATAGAAAAATGGTTCTTTTTCGGTCCTTTGGTAGGACAAGCGCGAAATCGGTAGATATACCGAAAAATCGGTAGGTTCGATGAGACCACTGTCTGACGCGCGCGAGGACCAGACAATTATATGACACTTCGGTCAATATTTAAGAGATGTCTTGATATATTTTACTTATATTTGATTGTCTTCCCTTACATTTTATAGCAAAGAATGAGATATTCAATAGTACAACTATAAATACAAAATATGAATGAAAATGTTCCTTTACTGTAACATGCATGTTAAACCCATGTTTGCTGGAAAATATATATTAAATTTGTAAATTCTATTCGAATAAAATGGACCTAAAGCTGCAATTTTATTTCACAGACGGGCGATCCTCTCCAACCCGGACGTCATCGGGCATACTCCAATAAAGGCTTTATTTGAAAACGATTTCTGGGGAACACCGCTCACGGACCCCGGCTCGCACGGATCGTACAGGCCTTTGTGTGTGGCCTCGTACCGACTGAATTATGCCCTGAGTGGATTCAAGCCATGGAGTTATCACTTTCTCAATATATTGTTCCACGCTGTAGCGACGGCGTTGGTGGTGACGACAGCACGCCGACTGTTGCCAAGTTACTGCACGCGAGTAGGTAGCGCTGTGGCTGGCTTAAGTTTTGCCGCCCATCCGATACACACGGAAGCCGTAGCCGGGGTAGTTGGGCGGGCGGACTTAGCGGCGTGCAACTTTTTCCTTTTAAGTTTTTTACTTTATTGCGAACATTCGAGACTCCGCAACGAGCACCAAAAGAAGCAGTGCCGGCATATTACAAAGGATAATTTAACACAGCGACAACTGTCAATTAATGTACAAATTTTAAGATTCAGTTGCCATGGATTTTTTGAACAAATAGCAACGAATTTTCGAAAGCTTCTGAAAGCTAGCAAAATCGGAACACCAGTGCTCAAAACGTGCGAAGTCGATTCGGGAACTTTGAAGTTAAAAAAGTGTCAGTGTAACAGTGACGTGAGTGCGTATTCGTATGAACTCCTGCAATGGTTCACGTTAGCGGGAACACTTTTGTTTGCGACAGCCGCCACCCTTTGTAAGGAGCCAGGGATAATGGTTGTACCACTTTGTATCCTCTACGACCTTTTGAGAGATACTCGTCATGATGAGTCTTCGTTAAAGGTAAGAAATTTTACCTAATTTATAATCAAATTCCCTGTCTTTGACAAGCCAAAACTCGTATGTAAATAGTTACACCTATATATTGATTAAGTATACAATACACATTATTCGAAATAGAAATATTAAAGGACGCTGAAGTTTACATTATTCTCAAACTTTAAATATATAAATAATAAGACGAAAACGGACGTCGTTTCGTGTGCCTCCGTTGTTGTCAAGAGAAATATTTCTTTGAATTTATTACATTATTACTTCAAATACTTAACATCATTGATATACGTCTTTGCAGTCCATGTCCGCTACAATTAGGTTTTAAACGCTTCTTTGTCTACAAAAGAAATATACGTAGTCATTGAGGAGCGACGTCAGAAGTAAAAACTTAAAAATACTTAATAACAGTAATTCTATCTGTATACGTATTTAAATTATTTTTATATCAAAATATTACTTTTAAGGCTTCTTTTTAAAGAGATTGTATTAGAAAAGAGGTAAGTTTTTTTATGTCGGCTGCATAATTGTCTTTTTGCCCGCTTTTTTAGCTTTTGTATGTTCGTTCCATTGTAGCCTCCTGTAGCCTGAACGGCTTGACCGATTTCGACGAGTGATGTGTCATTAGAATAGTATTTTCCCTAATAAATTTAGGGCATAATATCTATACAACAGAAAAATCATTACAATTTCAAGTTGCTATTACCACGAGTTCGTTGTTAGCTTTAAATTAAGAACGAACTTATGGATATTCTGAGGTACTCTCTCGGAATTTGTATAACGACTCATGAAGGTTTATTTGAATTGAAATTAAATCTTTAAATTTAAACTAGAATATTAACATTAGATCATAGTCTAACTACTAGCGCCATCTATTGTCCACATTTTACAAACGGCGATGCGAGCCCATTTTTTATCCCTACCCAAAACCGCTTATCGCAGCTAAACAAGTTTTCACTTTAAAAATTCAAAATTTTTAAATATCTTTCCCTGCATTTGTAATATAAGAGTCAATAATGGTATCAACAATGTACACTATATGGTAAGTAGGACGGAAGCTCTACATACACTTTTTGCACAAATTAGAAATTGCACAAAAATTAAACCAACATAATAAATGCCTTCTATCTCTGTATTGTGAAAAAATATAGCTACAGAAAGAAATACAATAGTATTAATACTTTATGTAATAATGAAACTCACCACAATATTTTATCACAATGTACATATAGCGTGGGTTGAACACGGGCCGGTTCTATGCAGCAAAGCTAATGAAATCTAATTTTCACGTGCGGCTTGCCATGACAGAGATATTGCGGGTCCGGCTCGCAGACTCATTTGCAACTTGGAAATTGACTCTCCCTTTCCCTCTCTCACTTATAAACGAAATTTCAACGGACTAGAGTGGGAAAGACAACTCAAATTAAGTACGAATAAAGAAGATGAATATTTAATTTGATCTAGTAGAAGTTCTAACACGGTCGCACCTGCACGCTGTCAATTAGGAGTAATACATATAACATTTTCCTTTTGCGAATTGAGAACGTAATCTTTCCCTAAATAAATATTTTATAGAGGAGTTTTATGTGCTGTGAGGATAAATATAAAACCGAAATGGTCTGTGAGGCTGTAGTATCTTTGTACATTTTTCTTTTTATTTACTTTTCAGTTCTTGAAATATAAAACCAAGTCCGTTTCGTTACTTTTTATGAATTTGTTTATTTCAGACACAATTAACAACATTGAATCATTTTGAATTGCTTAAATAAAATTAATTATAAATTCATAATCTGCTTGCCGTTTTCCCACGTTATGTGGATTGGCACGGTATGACCGTAGTTCATATTGTATACGTTTTGGCCACAGTTTTGCAAGTATCTTAAAAATACACCTTCTTTAAACCATCTTCTTGTCTTTAGTTACAGTCTTGAGCCCCATTATATATGTATAAGACAGGGAGACGCCCACTGCAACACTGACCTGGTAGTACTACCTGCTGCCATCCACTTGCCTTGCACTATTCAGCGCTCGTTGGACACTTATTCCCATATACTCATGTGACTAAAATACTTGAAGATGAGACTCCGAGCAATGGAGCATAGAATGCAATCCACGGTATTCTCGGTACTCTCCTGCATCATCTTAGGATATACTCTGGTGTAAATTGGTCGGGCTTTAATAAAAAACCTTCATAATATATTTTTTTCTACCATTTAATCTCAGAAACGAGCGGGTCTACGCGAAAATATAACTACAGTAACATTTTATTACCGCTGCTGCTGCCTTGGCAAGTTTATGCGATCTCATGCAATAAAGTGATAAAACAGTTAGCTCACACAACGTTACCAAACTGGATTTGATATATCGACGTGAACAAATAAAAGTACCATTAAAAGCATAAACTTCCTGAATGATACTTCCTACTTTTTATATCGTGCAATAAAATAGATAAATATATATGTATCTAATATTTTTGGTACGGCTTAAAAAAATTACGGTAAAACTTAACCTCGTGAACGTTCCGTAAAATACTTCGGACTTACATACTTCAAATGGTTTATATAATCATGTACATGATTAATAGGTACACAATAAAAAATTTAATATAAACAAAACAATCGGTCCATGTAACCATTTATACTAAACACACAACAAACACTTATATTTTATTTAGTAATTTACTGTTATTTAGGTTAAATAAATAGAATAACATATATATTGTATAAATATGTATGTATTCATAATATAAATTCAACATAAAACATGGGCTTAGTCGTTATTTCATAATGTAGTTGTAGCTTATAATTTCTTTAAAGAACAAAATGAACATTTGAGCCTTTTCTCTGTACTTGCCCTTCATTTTCCGCGTCTCTAGTCCAGTATATTTCAGCGGTCGCGTAATTTGTGGCTCGTAAATGTTCTGAAATTGGTCATCCCTTTGGTTGAGGTGAATTTATGGCCTCCTCGGTCGGCCTGTCGAAAGGAGAATTAATAAGTCCCTTCTAATGGCAAACGTACCCTTACCATATATTCGAATGTCTCGATATTGCTACAATACATTTAAATCAAGTTTTATTAAAGTATTTATCAACTACTATTTTAAATATTGATGTTTATTTTAACAAAATGAGCTAGGGACTATGAAATAAATGTGTTCACGACCGTCACCCAGAGGGTAGATAGACATTACGGACTTCCATTTGGCACGATCCAGGCACACCTTCCGCTTCCTTTACATTTCCTTACATCTCGTTATATCGCTTCTTTGTTTGTTTTAGAATCCAATTTAATTTTTTTTTCACCGTATATTTGTAACTCTTCCGATAGCTCTCTTAGATTCTCCGACGGATAGCCGATAGCGGTGGCCACTTTATTCTCCATCCTTTATAAAATCTCATATTACAGTTGTTTGTTATTATAAATCTAAAGTAGAAGCGGATTTTTAATGCACAAATGAGGTTAGGCTCGAACCGTACAAGCTTATAAACTAGATATCAATAGAATACGCGAAGAAAAGTTTTTATGGCCTAATTCTTATTTGTTTTTGAACAATAAGAGGAATCGCTTTAGTATTAAAAGAACTTTCCCCTATCGTTGGGGCGAGTGGATTGTTTAACCTATTTTAACTCGAGTGCTCTTTATTTCTTAGGTAGCTATTTTTTATGTAAGTTGAGGCCGTAGTATTATGGTTTTAAATACCTTCATCCCTAGTAATATTATAAATGTTAATGTAAGTTTGTTTGTTACACTTTCACGCGAATACTACTTAACCGATCATCATGAAACTTTGTACACATATTATTGGAAGTAACATAGGATACTTTTATGAAAAAAATTCAAATAGTATAAAAAGCGAAGTATATATTTTCCCTATAAGCCTATAGACTCCGAAACGGCTGGACCGACTTCGATGAAATTTACATGTATTGTCCAGATTGACACATTCCTGTGTTTGGTAGCGATCGGATCAACATAATTAGTGGTACCCGGGCGAAGCCGGGGCGGGTCACTAATACTATTATAATTAACATTATACGCATATAAAAAGCTATTAACTTTGTCTTCTAAACCACTCAAGGATTTTGTCACGGTTTTTTTTGGTATTAGTTATTGTTTTAGTAAAAAAATTGAACTGGGTAAGATAAACTAATTTCTGAGCGAAAGCCATACCGGCTTATTTCTGTCACTGTATTTTAAGTAATACATTTAAATTAATCACTTCATCTAATTATATTTAAAAGGAATTAGCAATATAAATCTCAATAAAATCAATGTAACGTACTAATTATACAATTGATATAAGCTTAAACGCATAAAATTATGAAAACTTGAACATCTTATATCAACAATTATGAACAATTTAGTCTGTTTCTTTTAGTTTTTTACCTCAACATTTATACTGTGATTTAGTGAAGAAAACTATACCGGCACCGAAGATACTTTCCAACTACAATAAGTCTTATGACATCATGTGGGACTAACTAATCTAATAAATAGATTTTATAAACTATTTATAGTATCTAGTGTCGCATTTCCTATAATATCCTATAAGAAAATTGCTTCCTGTACTTCTGAATAATGTAGCGAACTAATGATGCATCGTTTAATTTTTTAAATCGGTTCCACTTTTTTCGTAGTTTGCCCAATTCAACATAGAAATGTTTTTTCTTTAGAATAGTACAGAATATAGTAAGTTTTATATGATCCAGTATGTTCATGAATACTCACACGACCGCATAATAGATATGGCAAGTCCATATAAAAAGGTAGCTCCAACTTTTTCGCTTGCAATTGTCAGTCGCGTTTGGCACCCTTGCCTTCCTGTGCCTCGAGCGACTGCTCTTTTAGCTGTGCCCCGGTGACTACGCTGTGAACGACGTTGTATGGAGAATGCAACAAGAGCCGAGCTATCTGTACGGAAGGTGTACATTTTTTAAATGTATATTTTAGTGTTATATTTACCTATATTCTACATATTTATTTAAAGTTAACACTAATATTAGAAAGAGTTCATGACAATAATGGGTCTGTCTTAATTAATTAGATATCTTAATTATATAGTGATTATAAATGGCTTTCCTTAATATTTAGAAGTCAAAAATATAAGAAAGAAAATACCCTGCTTGGTTAGTTTCTCATTTATTTTCCTGTGATTAAATAACTATTAAGTTAACTACACATTTTTATGGCATTTGAGAACAAAGAGTTAACTAGGCAACGCACTTATACCTACAAAGATATATTATAAAGAAGAAACATATTTTTACTTTATTAAATTACTAAACAATTAGTTTCTTGAAAGGTTTGCGCAATTAATGTCGTAAAGAGGTTTACTGCTACGTGTTTTCTTCGAAAAAGGAAACAATAACGCTTATCTGTACGCCAGCGCGGGGAACAAATCTGGTTGTAAATAACATTGCTTGAACGCCTCCTTGTCTTTGGAGAAGAATAATGGTATTTTGTATTTCGTTAGGCCGAGCTATGTATAGCCACGTCCGCTCGGACGGGTGCCAGCTGCGACGCCGCCTCGTGTTCCACTACCCCCCTTCCGCCCCTCAACAACGTGTAAAATTAAGTGTTACTGGAACGGACAATTTTCTCTATAAACTCTAATAGTATTGAATGACGGGCGTGGCCCTTTTGTGTTTGTTTCAATTTAGTTATAGATCATACTTCTAGTCAATACACTTGTCAGTTCATTTACTATCATATATATTAGTTAGGCAATTATTAACCTTATCTCGTCCACTTCTCTTAGAAGTTGCGGTTATTTTTCAACTTTCCACGCTTCTTAATATTATTTAATTTCTATTTTTAGCGCCGCTGACAATGTGCAGACTCGTTCGCTATACAAATTTAGTTAACAAAATATCATAATTTTTATACTATAATACGTATTATAGTCATTTTTATATTATTAATACTTCCAATTCAAAAGTAGTGTTTTCCAACCTTTATTTAGCGCTGCGCTTCCCTGCTTTAAATGTTTGACAAATTCTAAATGGTGTGCTAAGACTGAAAGCCAATATTATGATCGATATTATTAAATAAAATAACTATTGTAACAAATACTTACATAAATACCTTTACATACACTTCGAAAAATACCTTTGTCGCCTAACTAGTGTGGTTACTAGGCCAATTTGGCTTACACAAACACCCCTGCCCGACACTAATATTTTTTCATATTCCACTTGTATTCTTCATTTCAAAAGCGAATTCCGTAAATTTTGATCGCCAAGTATTATATACATATACATTACTATATATTTAGTAAGGTAATATAAGGATTGTAGCAATAGCTATCCACAACTGAAAAGATAACCATAGAAATAATATTTTTATTTTTTAGCACCTTTTCGTCACAGTAGCGTAATGGTGGGGTAGTGGAGAATAGTGTGGTTTGAAGTGTACATTGATGATTACAGCGATAATTTCACCACCTGTAATTTTACTTCAAATAAGTTCTGACGAGAAATTGGAAATGTTGGGTACATTAGTGAGCCGTTTCGTATTATGCACACACAATCGTAAGACTTTTTATTTTCTATAGATTTAAACAATAGGCGATGTTATTTATAAAGATATTGTGTGTATATTATGCCACGAAGGCTATCTTTTATATGTAAGCCATTATCGCCAAAATAGTACACCTTCTATTAATTGTAGGACGGAGCGAACTTTGCCGGGCCAACTAGTATTACGTAAATGAATTTGTATTCAAAGTTTTACAATATTATTCTAATGCCAATACGAATATTATTCAAAAATATCCTCAATATGCCACAAATGTCTAGATATTTCTTTCTTTAACAAACACAAGATACCGCCAAAGCCACTAGTCGCACGTCGCATACTGCCTCCTGCCAGTCTGCGGCGTTCAGCTCGCGTAGGGCAAGCTCCACGGCGTACTTCTAGCGGTATCTAGGCCGTCTTACAGGTCGGCGGCATACTGGCTTTGTGGTGTTTTCAAATTACCCGTAAGAACCGTTTATAGGTACTACTATGTCTCAAAGGATAGCAAAGCATGCAGATTTACAGTATATCAAATTTAAATGCCATTTTTACAGGTAAAATCAACATAAATAATAGTCTTTACTACTTATTATTTAATATAAAATTATGACATTGATATATGTAAAATTACTAGCGAGTGATAAATCCGATCAAAGAGGATTAAATCCTTCCCTTTTATTAAAATACGACACCAATTGTTCGTCGCTAAGTCTTAAATCAAATCTCGAAGTCCCCCACGCTTCCATATTTTCACGCCCAAGAAAGTTATAAAATGGGTATTGAGCAAATATATGGACTTATGCGACATCTTAGAATCTCAATATGGTGTAAGAATTTCCTGTATATTATTTGTTTTCTGACAATTTCATAACCATTTTTTATGGTACTTGGTGGCAAATGAGCAAGCGGTTCTCCCGATGTCAAGTGATAGCTACCCATACACATCTGCAATTAACTAATGAAGTGCTTACTAACTAATGACATGCGTTGTCCACCTTTAATGGACAGAGGAGGGGACAAACAGAAAATGGTTATCTCCAATTCCTATACATCCCCTCCACCGTTAAGTTTTCGTCCCCTTCCCAGTATGGGATTTCTTATAAGAAAAGGGTAGGAAGGGGGAGAGAACTAGAATTAGGCATCCGGCACCTCGCTCATCGAACAAAACGCAGAATACTCTACTTCACGCCTGTCTCCTGAGAGGTCGTGGTATTTCACCGGTCGAACCGGCCCATTCGTGCAACAAATGTTGTTGTTGCGGGCTCTACCACTGTTATTATTTAGTATATCTGTTTGTAGTACCTTAGTACATTTGTTATTTAGTACATCTATGGAATATGGTTTAAAAACTAACGTATTAATTTATATTAACAACTTATTATATTGGAAGCCATAATACCATGAAAATAACCCTTTAATAGTTTAAGTAATAACAATCGCAAAAGAGCTTATAAATTTATTGATTAATCTTTAAAGTTGTAACTTTCAAGTTAGAGTAAAATAATCCTTTATGTTCTCAACAATTGTTGCTTCACGTGCGTTTCAATTCAAAAGATAGAAAGAAGCTGGCGGCGCTATCACAAAGGGCCGGAAACGAGCAGCGCAGAAACATAGCTGTTCATAAACGTCCTGTTCCGATCTTTTTAGTTTAGACGAGAGCTCTTACACTTTACGTTTGATGTACTGTGTGATTCTGATGACTGTCGATTTGTAAGCATTTCGATACCATCTTACCATGTATGAACGTATAAATAAAGAATACAAACTCTTATAAAAATACTAGCGAAATGCCCCGACTTCGCTCGGATAATTTCTCCGTACAGAGTTTCATCGCCTACTTCAGAGCCTTAGGGGATCAATAGGAATCCTTTTAAGTGCTCGCCTACGTGATAACAGAAATCTCTATGTATCATTTCAAGTCCTGGGCCTAACCCACTGGTTTGCGTTTGCATCATTCAGTTTCTTATTTTATGTATATCATAAAAAAATATACTGAATTTTACGTATTCCATTTTAGTAACAATTTATAAGTCAAGTATAACAATCAAAAATTATACACTGCTCTGTAATTAAATATTATTATTATTTTCGTAATAAATTCTAAACTAAACGGGATATTAAATGTAAAAACGTCATTAGTAATTCACCTATACTTGCTTAGTTCACATAATAATTAACTATGTAGTTAGTAATAATTACCCAGTTGCTATACTAGGCCAGGGTTGTTCTTACCTAATTTCTTTCAAAAATAGCATTGACTTTCATTTATTGACTAAGAAACATTTTATAATTTCTATGTTCTTAAAATTAATAAACATTAAGGAAATAAACACACTTAGATAACGTAACCACACTACGTGACCCATTTTTTAACCCGAAATACCGTAACGGAAACTGTTACAAAGTCTGGTACTTTGAATATGTTCTCTTAGATAGGAAATAGTTATATCATGATTTGAAATTGCCATGTGGATGTTGTGGCGGACATATTACAAAGCTGCGGTCCATGTTATAAAGTTGGCAGGGTCCTTTTGTGTGAGTCATAACCTATGACAGTGCCGGCACCTTAATATTTTTAACTTTTGGCAGAGTGTCTTTTGCAAGGCGGCCATAGAGTTGGCTACATCAGAGCATCGTTATATTTGTTTTATTTTGTTTATCCATATCACATAATTGATGTATTTTATTACGAAACACATTTTAAAGCTTAATTTGTAAAAGGCACTTAATACGACTAAATTAAATACATATACATACGTACGTATACGTACATTATAGATTTAAATATATACTAATATTCACCCGCCAAAACACCAAAATAATAACGTACACTAAATTCCCGAATTTAAAATTCAATACGTCTTGTTGGAGCACGGACTGCGTGCGGCTTAATTCAAACAAGGCTGTGTATCTAAAACATAAAAATTTCGCTTCGCGTTGTAAAAAAACTGGTTAAGTACTATATGGAGTTATGTGATTAACTCGAATATTATATTAAAAAGGTATATTTCTAGATCAGAATAGGTAGTAATAGGGACCGCTGACATAAGGGAAAACTCAAAACAGTGAAGGCGTGATAATATATAAAAAATCTTTGCCTCTTAGCAATAAAATTCAAAATTTAAGATAATAAAAATAAATGAATAAAACTCTCCTTGAAACTATACAATTACAACTAAGCATGCTGTGACGCATCTTGAGCATTTTGTTTCCGCGAACCTATAACATTTTCCCCTAACAAATATCGTCTAACGCGACTAAATATAGTTTTCACTTCCAAAAAACTTAACCAAAACGTAACCACTGTTCACAAATAATTCCTAGTATATGTTTTCTTTATAATCAACTAGCACTTGACCTCGATCCGACCTGATGATAAGTGACGATGTGGTCGAAAGTATTAGTTTAGTTTAGAGTAACAGCCTATTCCCTCTTCTCTTGTTATAGTTAGACGGAAACATTGGTGCTGGCAATATGTTACAATCCTTTGCCGTACTCATTGTTATTCTTATGTATTGTTTTATTAAACACTAATACTGAATGACCTATACAAAAAGGCGGTGGATATGATATATGTATGTCTGCACATACACACTTTAGAGACACGTTAGTGCCTATTAAATGTATTCCTGAACAGAAGTTGTTACATAAAAGTTATAAACGATATTTCTACATACATCAATGTATATGCGATGCATTTATCAAAGTTTGCATGTATGTTTGAGTTGAACAATTTGTTTTATAGCCGAGTTTCTACAGTTGTGCAGGAATCCAACCGGTACAAACAAAATATATTTTTTTATATCCGAATGCGACGATCATAAGCACGTACTCCCTCGGTGACATTCGTATTCAGATTCACGTATACAATTATGGTTCACTTTTTTACAGAGGCGCTGTCAAGATTTATCGATGTGTATGAAATAAATAGTTCCGTGTTTTAATATTGTAACATAAACTAAAAATGCTAGGTATGAACATTGTACTGTTGTATGTAGGTACACAAAGTAGTAAAAAAGAAAGAAACTTGTATTTGTTACCGAAACATTTTCTTCAAAGACAACATTAGCTATGAATCCCACGTTTAAATTTAAACCGAAGTATAACTGGTATAATATGTTACTTGCTATCAATAATAGAATGACTAGAAGCTCATTCTGCATAGATCGGAGCGGAAATAATAATTGAAAATAATAGGGTACTTCGCCAGCAATTTTGAAATCGGAACGTCAAACAACTTGTCCCCGCCGTGACCAACAGTGCTGTACTTATAACCAATTTCAAATTAGATATGAATCCGAGCATGGTTGTCTAACGTAAAAATGTCTCAGAATAACTTACAACAGAATTTGACATATAAAACTAACAATTGTAAGTCTTTCGTACTAAAATTAAATAGTAATTTTTTCGTTTGTGATTGCTCGCACTGCATTTGTAATCCGAACACAAATTGGAGCTAACAACAACTCAAATTAACATCGTTTCGGTGAAATTGATGTACTGTAAAAAAGAAATTTATTAAGGAGTATTTTTAGGCCTACAAAGTTCCTTAATCTAAAATCGATAGAAACGACTGCGGATAAAGTTGTGAATGGTACCTTAAGTTGAAAATGTAAGAAAGTCGATCCGATCCTTTCGCTCCACACCTGTGTTACTTTACGCTCCGGTTATAGCGCCGCGAGCTCTGGGGTTCAGCATCAAAAATTAGATAATACAATTACTTTTTGCCAAAGAAGATTCTATTCTATGAAGTTTTGTTTTCCTACATTTATGTAAAAATCTCATGACAAAATAAACTAGCATGTTTGGCAAATTAAAAGTTGTTATTATTTTACCACGACCTCTCAGAAAACAGGCGTGAAGTAAAAGTATTCTGCGTTTCGATTGATGAGTGAGGTGCCGGAGTGCCAATGCCAGTCCTCCTCGCTTTCCCATCCTTTCCTCATAAAGATAGGATGTAAAGTGGAAGAGGATCGGACGGGGAGGCGGAGGGGAAGTGTAAGGAAAAGGAAGTACCTTTCTCCTGTCTATCCCCTCTTTTTTCAAACGTGTGGAAAATACGGCCTTATGCATGTCCCTGTTCCCCTGTTCGGGGCAACAAGGGGTATGTGGGCCTTACCCACCGAGATGTGTGTACCTAAAACAACACTCGTTCCTTCATGGCCATTGCGTGGACGCCGCGGGAGTATGACAAACACCGCGACGCCCACTGGCCGCCCAGGATGGAGCCCCACTCTGCGCCCTTAAAAGAGCGCTGCGCCTTATGATAGTCTAGGACGCTCCTAGGAGATGACACCATGCAATACAGGTTCGGGATTTCCCGCCCTCCCCCACTGGTGCCGCCTTGCGATTTTTATAGAAGTTCACTGTTCGTAGTCCCCGTCTTGAAAAAGACAGAGGTTCGGGGTCCCGGCGTCGCTGCCGGGATACGCGAAAAACGGCTGCGGTATATCCCCTCCATTAAAGGTAGGCAAGGCAACTCGTTTGCTTGTTGTGAAGGATTATAGGCTGTGTTGCTTGCTCGTTTGGCAATTTTTACTGTCTATCGCTAATCGCCATTTTGTTGTTCGTCTTTCATGGAATTTCGTCAGAATCTCGCACATGTCGTATTGCATCACCTGTTTATTCTTTTTGTTTTCGAACCGGTCGAAAAACATTTGAAATGGCATTTACATCACTTTTTAAACTATTTTCATAATTTGCCGAAATGTCCAGCCCAGCCCATCCCATGTCAATAAATAAGCGATTTGATAATGTATTATGCATAATGAGAATTTTTTTATTTAAAACGGGTAATCTTTGAAACTACTTAACCTATTTTTTTAGGATTTGAAAACTACATATGTTATCCAGAAGTGTTATAGTTTTTTTATTACTGACTGCAATATTGAAATCAACTCGGGCGGGTGTTTGCCTACCTTAATTAATTAAAAAAACTGACACTAGCAACTCGTACCCAGTCTTGTTTAAATTTCAGTATCGTATACTAATAACCGAAAAGCAGATAATATTATAATTGTAAAATAATCATTGACATCAGTTCAGTGGTTGAGTGTCGAAATAAAGGTTTAGTAGTTACTTTAAAATTCAATTCTCCAGAAGTTAGATGACAACTCATATTGGTCACACCTAAATAGGGTCGACAGACTCGACACCATTAATCTAGTATAACGCAACCTAGCAGAAAGCGCCTTGTAGACAATCTTTTTGTAATGCAGGTTATCTTGAAATCTAGTTTAGTCTTTAAATATTGTTTAAAGAATCATCAACTCTTAACTAAATTCGCATTTCACGTTATTTCAGTTTGCCACATAATTAAGTTTTAATCACATTAAAGCTTTTGCATATTCTTTTTTTAAAAAAACACCCTTAGCGGTAATGCTAAAAAGCGCGTACAGCCATTACCGTTTGTGGTAATTTAATTCAACGGCACTTAATAAAAAAATCTACTTAAAAAGTTAATTTAATGTTACGGAACGTTAACTATAATTACACAAAAGTTGAAGCAAACGAGCATTGCAGGTACTAAATCGGCAGTAGCGCGAAGTTGTTAGGAGCGTGGCTGTGAAGGCGTTTCCTTCCTTGTCTTTTGTTTTGCGCTCAATGCCGAGATACGTGGAATGGGATCCAGTAATTTAATAGACGTTAACACCGCCGACGCTGATGTCGTAAATGAGAAAATACGCAAAGGTGAACGCAGCTGCTAGCGACGGCGCGTCGTATAACGTAAACCAGGCTTAACCAAATGAACTGCATGCTGGTATTAAATATACGAAAGATTTGTTTGCTTTTATTTAGTAAACTACTTAATTGATTTTTATCATTCTTATTCATACATTATCGAGAAGTAACGAAGAATATGTTTTTTTTCATTAACACGCAATACTAAAAAAAACTACACATATGCATAGATATATAGATGTTAATAAAGGAAGTCCACCTTCCTGGGTTACGGGTTGTGCTGCTTGTTTCTTTGTGCAAACATAAGTCAAATATTAAACAATAAACAAAATCTTTCACGTTAATACGGTTATCAAGGCTGGGTTAATTAGTTAATTACCATTGGTTTTTGGCCAATTTTTCATTACGTACTACTGTGAACATTATGAAGAAGTTATTTCTTCGTAATTAAACATTTTGATACATTCTTTCTTAGATTAGAATCCAACTTGTCAGATATCATACGATTCCAACTAAAAGTTATAAAATCCAGTGACTCATTAAACAAAATAACGTTTAATTTACTATAAACGTTTCGAAATTGATGCTACATAATGACTCAATCAACTAAAATTGCCGCAGTGGTTTTATTCAATGTAACACGAAGTATCGGCGGCTTAAATTAAAATTTTACAAAAAATCAATTTTCAAGCAGAAAAGAATAGATAAAATACAATTACTTAAAAGGAACTCGACACTGGCGTCCTATTTCTCTCTCGCGTGCTTGTACTACGTTCGCCGCGCTCTTCGCTCCGAGAGCAGTGCCAGCGCCGCCCCTCTCCGGGCCCCACCCTTTAGTCTCCGACACCGTCGGTGCCACCAACAATGACCTCGTATTTCAGACGGAATTGCTCAAACAGGAACAGAGAAAACATAGAATAGTCATGAAATGTGTTCGCGTAATTTATACAGAATGTGGTGCATACTAGTAACATACCTTAATGATCTGCTTTCGTAATATACACATCTTCGTATATCGCAGTGTGTGAAATGAAATGTACATTTCTATGTACCCAGCAGTCAATTAGAACTTTTAATAATAATTATTAACTATAATTCTACTCATTTACCATTTACATTTATTTAATTAGTATTTAGGTACATCAAAACCAGTTTTAAATATTACTTTATATCTAACGCTAAGCAGATTATTTAATTCGTTCATACCTTTTTTGGCTCAATGAGGGTAGGCAGTAATGGCAAATCTTATACTGTAAAATGGTCCAAAATAGAGCTTAATGGCTGGGTATTGATACGAACTCGTAGCTGGTTAGATAGAAGCTGTACACTTTAGCACTGAACTAAACTAATTTTAAGATTTTTTATCGTGTTTATTGAATGTTTTTGCTCCCGCCGTTTTGAGTACTTTACAGTGATCATGGTCACGGGAGAAATTGCGAAGTTCGAATTCACGATATCAAAATTGCAAATCGGGAACAAAATCATGAAATAAACGCGATAAAATCCGTGTTAGTTTAATTTCAATGCTTAAAATCGAAGGACGTACCTCTGTAATAAATATTAATCTTTCGATTGTTATTACTTTTACGGGTTTTATCCCGTTTATTTTACGCTTTTTAAATCCCGACGTTTCGACCATTACAGTGCTCTTGGTCACCGAGAGGGGGGGGGGGGGCTGGGGTGTCAGATGTCCCGATGTCAAAACTTGCTGACGAAGTACCCACTTATTTTCAATTAATTACTTCTGCTCCGATCTATGCAAAATGAGCTCACTATCTTGAGGTCTTGCAGTTGTTTGCGTGGTTTGAGATTACATTTATTTGAGATGCGGACGTAGATGTATGGATGTAGGACTTGAAATGGAATATATATGTATATATTCCAAAAATTACATTTCCGATGATAGTATGCCGCCATGTATGGCAAATGACCAATGTTTGTTTACAACAATCATACGTTGCTATGAAACAGTTCCTAAGAATTGACTCCACTTCTAAAGACTGTGCTTTATGCTTTTAAAAAATAATCTTGATTATGTTTTGAGTACAAATCAAGCAAAGGAAACTTAACTTAAATATCTTGTGTGAAATTTTAAGTTTAATAAATGTTGAATCTTAATCGATCATGGTCAGACTTCAATATTGACGCTTAATCACGTACTTGTTTCAATTAACATAACACAAGCACTATGAAAATGCCAAAATGCTAACATTTATTGTAATTAAGGATTATTGATAATTAATATACAATTGTATCATAATGCAAAATATATAACTTTATTTTTAAATGACGTTAATTTTCAACTTGACTCAATCATACGTCTAATAATACGCGTCTGTTATGAATTTTTCAAATCTCCATCGATCGAAGGTGTCAATTTAAAAACAGCTTGTTTTCAAGTTATATTTTTACTCGGCATAATTTAACGAGTATTGTACACGAAAGTTCAAAAAGGTATCGGTCGGGCTGTACATTCTTAAGCGTCAAGTGCCTACAAACATTAAGGGTATTTTATATTTATAGGCTTGACCTACATACTTTTCCAATTCTTAAGAATTACGATTGGGGTAATTTAGAATTGTAAGTAGGCACATGACTTGAATTTTTTCGGCATTTTTTGTTTCAAAAAGTAAAAGTAATTATGATTCGACGATTCGATGCCAAGAAATTTGTGTAATATTTTGTATTTTTTTGATTGCTTCAGTTTTTTGCAATATGAGTTGCAGTCTTGGCCTGCTACCAGAAGATTGGTGTATAGCTGTCATCGTACCTCTGCATATGGGAAAGCTTTGAAAGACGAAGATTGTGCATTAAGAATGGGCGAGTTAGTTGTAAACTTTTCTCTTGTACGCTGATGGCCAGTTTATCATCATCCTTGCGTCATCGGTGGAGGACTTACAATTAATGCTGAATGTAATGAATAATTCATTGGAAGGTAGAGGTAGCAAGATGAATATAGATAAAATATAAATAATGGTGTTCGAAAGAAAACAAAGTAAGACAGTAATTGATATAAATGTTAACGGCAAAGAAGTAGAACAAGAGGAACGGTAGGCTTTAGGTACAGTTGTACTAGTCCCTACTAATGTATGGAAGTGAGAACTGGGTTTGGCAAGAAAAGCATGTTAGTAGAGTTAATGCCGTTGAGATGCGATCCTTTTGAAGTAACTTAAGCGTGACAAATCGAATATCGAATAATAGGATGAAAATTGCGTTATAAGGAAAAGTTTGGCTTAAAAGTGAATGTTGTGCATAGAATTGAGAAAGGTACGCTACGGTGGTTCTGGCATGTTGAAAGGAGAGTAACGAAACAAATTCACGTTGCAAAATTGAGTGGCAGCGTTGGTAGGGGACGCCTAAGGAGAACTTATTACGATCACATTAGTACACATACTAAAGATGCGCGATATAACATAGTACACATAACCGACGAGCTTGCATGCGTAGATATATGAATGTAGAAGAAGCGAGACAGGTGTGCCAGGATCACGACTAATGGACATCCATAATCACTGCTTAACCTCTGGGTTGCAGGCGTGAGCGTATATTTATTTTATTTATAACTAGCTGTTGCCCGTGACTTCGACCGCGTGGAATCAAAAAAAAATTAATTACTTCGCTGAATAAAAGTTTATAAACGTATTTTTTACATAAACTGTTCGTACCGTACAAAATAAAACATGAAACATCAGTATCTAAATTATTTTTTGATATTACAAACAATTTAATTTTGTTTATCGGTATAAAGTAACATTTCACCCGGCATAGTTGCTATTCAATTTTAAAGTTAAAAAAATGGTGAAGTAATAAAGCACATGTTCTAGGCAAATAAGAACGACGGCTGATAAAAAAAGACGGCTGCATATGAACCTCGTAAGCTGCGGCACCAAAAAAAATTAAGGCTTTCCAACTAATACTTTGACTGTTATCATATTTATTATTTTATATTGTACACACTGTTTTTATTTATAATCCATTTTTAGATTGCGAAACATTTTTAATGAAGAACAACGATAACGAACGACATTGAAACCGATAACGACCCCGCCACCCCCACCCCAACCACCATCGCCCCACTATCACCACCACTACCACATCAGCACCAATATCATCATCATCACCACCAACCCCCTGCCAACACCACCACATATCACCACCGCTACCACCAACTCTACCAAAAATCGTCTAACGGGGTTCAGATGTTTTCAGTTCAATAAGTATGTTGCTGACGCATGTTGTGCATGTCGATCTCGCGAACCTATAAGATTTCCCCTACCAAATATTGTCAACGTCAACAATATTGTCAATCACTTCAATAAAATACGCATACAAAATGTTTATAATATTTTACTGCTTAAGGCAACCTTTGTGACGTAGCAGGTAGCGGGCGACGCTTTCGATACAGCGACGTAATTTTTACACAATTTCCAGGGTTATTGACTTTTTGTGCGGAACCCTAATTTTTTTTGCTTAAATGAAATTACCGTATTTTAATGCTTACAATATTATTCCAGTAAAAGTCCTATCCTAATCGGTTATGGCGTTTCGGACATTACCTGTAATAATCGGCCAGACAGACAGACAAAAATGTCAAAAATTGTATTTTTGTTATAGATACCTCATACATATCGAGTATTTGTGGAAAGTGGAAATTTAATTTTGATATAACATACAGACACTTCAATTTTATTTATCCGTATAGATATAGATTGCTTTAGTTTTAAAATTTTACTTCGTAAGCATTATACGCCATATTGTTTTTAAAATACACTATTTTAATTAGATATAAAATCGTATAAAAAATGTTACTAATGTTTTTTTATTATACTCGAGGTACTCTCGGTACCTCACCCCCGTATCCCATCCGTTTTCATATCGATCTCTTTCATAATGATTAAACATTTTTTATGAAACAAGGTGGCAATTACAAATGAATGTGTCTTAAAACCATATACAGATAATTAAGTTTTACTCTTAAATTATAATAACGCTACGCTACTACAGTTATTAATACAGTGCCAACAAATATCTTATTTTGAAACCAACTTATGGTTGTATGTAATACAATTTACGGATATTAAAGTTTATTTTAATACTAGCTGTTTATTGTAAATTACTGTAGATTACGGAGATTAATTCAATTTAAATATTTGTCGTCATATTTTTTATGTTAAATAAATTGTTTTATTATTGGCAACATGTGCACAGCATCACATCCAGTCACATCACTTGACTGCTGTTTATCATTTTCGATGTGTTGTCTATCTTGATAAAATATTGACGTCTTTTCTATCCCTTTTCTGCATACAGTTTTTTCCATTTTACTCCGCTCCTAAGTTTAATAGCGTGATATTAAATAGCCTAGCAAATTTCGTAATAGCTCAGCTTGTTAATACAAAAATAATTTTTAAGCGCCGATGTAGGACCTAAGATTAGCGCGTTCAAACAAACAAACTCTTTCGCTTTATAATATTAGTATAGAGTATAGATAAAAAGTTAAATTTTCGGTAAATTAATTTTAAATACTTAAATACGAGTATATTTATTACCGCAACACACTAGAGTTGGCTAGAGACGAAGCGGACGTGCCCTGGCGTAGATAATACGTCCACTCAGTAAATAAAGGTACACCGAGTATTTACAGTGACATTCAATGTCAATAGAATGTTCGCTTTGTACCGACTCAGGGAACAAACAAAGGTAATCCCCACCGGCACGAGATATCCTCCGAGGGGGGCAACGAAGTCAATGTTGGTCGGGTGAGGTTCATTGATTTTATCTTACGACCTACAGAACGACTGTTTTGATCAAAGATTAGAACGCTGTTTTTGTTTCGGCTTTAAATATTTATTTTTGTTAAATTTTAAGCGAGGGAAGCGATATCTCGTCGTTATTTTTCTTATCTTGGAAGAAAATAATAAAAGAGAAAGGTAATAAGTAAAAAAATCTGCAAACATTCCGTTTGAGTAGATATTAGTGTGTGTAGCCTTACTGCACGGTTACATACATATTTATTGATATTTTTAAATCTTTGGAGAGACGTATATATCTCTTGTACTATCAAGTAAATGTCTTTAAGTAAGTACAAAATATTGTACGTCCGCGGACCGCGAATTAAAGTATGTGTACTTACTTTAATTCGCGGTCCGCGAATTAAGTTCTGTGGAACTTAGTAAAGCTTAAAGGGACTGCTCAGAACTCAACTTCCCTCCCGGCTTTAATCAATTAGCAACAATACTCACAACCAGCCAAACCCATTTATCGTATTTAAATATGACAAAACGCGTTTGTGGAAAATGGAAAATACATTAGGTTGATTTGAAATGTCAGACATTACTTTTACATTTAAATGGCAGTTGGACAGAAACATTTTTATGCCACTTTGGAATTGAAATAACTTGCCTTTTTACTATTAAACAATTTTAGAATATTAAAAATGAGAATATATACATTAAATTATATATTCATTATATGGTAACAATCGTGCTCTCGGCACGTTGGCAATTAATTTTAATAAATAATAATTTCCATTATACGCAAAGATACAATGTATCTAAATAAGTGACACATATGTATATCATCAAATCAAAATAATAAAGAAACTTGTAAACTTGAGTAATATCCTTATTTACGTCTTAGTCAAGATACTATTCACATTGCATTTACTAAAAGTAGGAGACAAAAGGATTTTTAAAAATAACTCAAAGTTGTTTCAAATAATGTAAAAAATAATAGAAGCTTTTATATTATATGTTTAGTTCAAGCTACGAAGATTTAATGTCATCACTATCTGCCATCGCCGACTGCCTCGATTGTCACAAGAGTTGCACTTATAAACTGTTCACTCATTTTAGTTAGTTGTAAGGAAGCATAGATGGACTGGCTCGAACGGTGAATTACCGTGATCTCTCAGAAGACCGACATAAAGGGCCACCTCCCATCTTTTTGACCGACTGACATAAGGGCGTCGTTTTACGCGTTTTAACGGGTATGTAGGCATGTATATATCTATATATATTCGTATATGCTCGTGTGTATGTCAGTTTTATTGTGACCTGTAGTCTAAACGGTTTAAGCGAACTTGAAGAGTGAGATGTATTCTTTCCCAGAGCATTATATATCGTCAACATAAAATCCAATACAGTGGAAGTTAATCATTAAAATTACAATAATCACACAGTCTGTCGTATGTTTATAATTTAACTGTTACTTGTTTCTTACTACATAAATGCTTCCCCTCCTCTTATGCTGAACATACGTGGATATTTCTGCCGATGGTTGCGGATCTTGAGGGATAGCGGTGGGCACGTAAAACCAGCTGTGCCACTTGCTCGTTTCCTATAATAAAAAAGTAATAATCGTTATGCACTGGTATGACCATGAGGACCTAGAGCTTATTCAACTATGCATAATATGATAAAACCTTTTTCCATTACATAAAATATATAAATGAATTATCCAAATAGTCAAACAATAAATGAAATACCCAATTAAGGCGGTACAATGTAGGAATTATTTATGGTGTATCTTTTAATAATTTTGTAATATCTTACGTAGTAGTTAACAGCGTTTGTCAGAGGGTCTGGCAAATGAGGCGGTGTTCGAGGCGAGGATGCTAATGTCAGCCAGCCAGTATATTTTCCAGATAAGCGCCCCGCTGACGTCTGGCCGACTTCACTCGCTTATTTCATTAGACGTTTGCTTTGACTTAAATTTACAGTTAACTTTATTGACGGACTGCAATTAGATTGTCTCGCCTATTTTATAATAAGATATAAATCTGTTGTTGGTAGTTAGACGGTTTTAATTAGACGCTAGTCACACAATATAAGGATGACTTTCTCTTGTAATGCAAGTCGGAATACCTGTTATTCTATTGATCCTAGTGTAATCTTAACAGTGGTAGAGTCCGCAACAACAACATCTGTTGACGAATTGGCCGGCTCGACCGGTGAAATACCATGACCTCACAGAAGACAGGCGTGATGTAGAAATAATCTGCGTTTCGTCTGATGAGTGAGATGCCGGAGGCCTAATTACAGTCCTCTTCCCCATCCCACCCTTTCCTCATAAGGATAGGACGGGAAAGAGAAGAGGATTGGACGGGGAGGGGGTTGACGGGGAAAGGGAAATATTCTTTTTCCTGTCAATGCCCTCCTTTGTCCGTTAAGGGTGGGCAACGCATCTGCAACACATTTGCACCACACCTGTTGCGGATGTTTATGGGCGGCGCTCACTTGACATCAGGTGATCCGCTTGCTCGTTTACCATCGTAATATAAAAAAAACTTAATTTTAAATGACATATTATTTGATAATTATTACCGTATGTCTCTTAGGTTAATTCTTTTAATGTGAGGATTTTCTTATATAGATAGGCATTTATTTGCCCCCGCATATCCGCCCTTGCGAGGGCTGAGAAAGGTTTATTTCGTACTCGCACCGAGTAAAACCTCACAATGTTCTTCCCTCGTATATCGGTGGGGTTACGGCAACGTGATACAAAGATAAATTGAAGTGGCGTAATTTTTTCAGCAACACAAATAAATTTGAGGAAATAGCTAGAGTTTCATGCTGTTATTTTCATCCTAATGTATTTAAATGAGAATTACAAGTTATAGATTAATTCAAGAGTTTAAGATGATAGTTTGTTAATTCTTTGTAATGAAATATAGTTGAAAGAAAGAAAATTGTAGGAAGAAAACGTATATTTGAGGAAAAAATCCTATATAAAACCTGAACTTTCCATGAAATAAGGGTTAAAAATAAACTTAAGAAATTTATCAAAACATCGGAAACTTTTTTATACAAATAAACTATAGAAAAAATTCACTTGTCTTGTAATTTTATATTTATATTATTTTTAAATTCTCGGGTGTAAATTGTGCTGGATATTCGAACCGACATCGTTAGCGCTGCACAAAGGTCTCCCCTGGGCCGGCCGGTGCGACGCCCCGGCTACCTTCATAAATCTTTTCCTTCGGCTTTCCGCAGCTAACAAGCCAACGGTGTACTTTCACCTCGTGTCGATTCGATCCCTCGGCTAGTAAATAACGCTGACAAACTTTCATAATAACCCCACCCTAAATATATTAAAATACTTCGCGTTACGAACTAATCTACCTTGTTATTGAGTTAGCGCCGTAGACATATTTTGCAAAAAAAATTAGTACTTCTTTTTAGAGTTTTGTCAATAGAAAAATTCATTCTGAAAACATATAACGGCTAAGTTTGAAGCTGCAAGTTTTATTTATATTATGACAGAAAAAGTTAAACGACCATTAACATCTCAACTATAAAAAACGAAACGCAGTAGTAAACGAAATACTTGTACTTCTCGCCCGTAATTGCTAAGTCGCGGTACTTACCCGATGGAGCTGCTGTCTCTACCACTTACTTACTCCGCTGACGCAGCAGCCCATAGGTAGCTAGGCACAAGTGACACTCTCACCAACGCCGCCTGTACCGCGCCGCCTCCTGCGCTAGTCAAGGCCTCACGTATGTAAGTCAAGTTCAAAGATTGAACGGAATATCTTCACATGAAACGCCTCTACCACTGTTACCACTAAATACATTTTTCACTTTCACATTCGCTTGAAAATGTTGTTTGTAACCATACTTAACTATAAACTTCTAAGTACTTGTCACCAGCGTGTCCTGGGTTCGATTTCAAATGACTGTTATTAACGCTATTTTAATTGAAACATGATTTTTCGTTTTCTGATTGGAGGCAGGCAGTTCACCTGATGTTAAGTGAGCGCTACCCGTAGAGATCAATAAAATAAATTTTAGTGATCAATCCTTGAATACATCGGTGTATTTTGTTATATTAGTGCAGGATTAATATGAAAAAATATTCAAATTTATAAAAACAGCAATAAACAAGGATTGAAAGCATATTGGACTGCACAGTTGCTATCCGCATAGAATTCGACGAAGTCATTATGCTCGTATTGCATCCATTCTGACCTCTTCCATGGGATATTGGAATGAAACGCCGTCCATTCTATAAGCGCTATGGTTTTAATAAACTACCAAAGAGTCGGGTTATGTAGCAGCGTAGATGCAGCTTTACGAAAACGTGTAGATATAAAGTATATAAAGCAACATTTTTTTGTTCTGTTACACTCGTTACAATGTTTTATTACAAATACTGGTATTAAATCATTTTCAATTTTATTCTGAGTCAACAAAGATTTCTAACTATTTACTGTTTATTTAATAACTACTGGATGCGACCTGCAGGCGCCCAATGATATCCACAAATATTACCTCAGATTTTATTCTGTGTCGTAACGTCTTAGAGACGCTTATATACTACCAAAGTAGGCTTTTCCAAATACCGTCGTTCAGGTTAGACTCCTATAATTTCACTTCTATTTAGCGTTTCTATGATGTACCCAACATAATATAGATTTGCAGCAACAGTACAACAGCAAAAATTTATTGCAATGTCAAATATGAACAAGAATTTTAGAAACCAATTTCAAGCCTAGTGAAACCGAGTAACTGTCAGCCGCAAAAAAAATCTACGACGGTTGTTTTCGTACATAAATAGAAATGGAATTGTTCCAAATTCTTTAGAGTTAGAGGCAATGTTTGAGGAATCAAGTGTTGTGATTTTTTATTAATGTGGTAAACAACACAAAATTTATGAATTTAAGCTGAAAGGTAATAATTTTTAATAATTATGGATATTAGATAAAAAAAGAAAACATTTTGTCATTTTCTATTCAGTCGACTGACAGATATTAACGGATATCCGCTGTAAGGGGATCAATCAATCTTGGTAAAACTTTTTCTTTTAACTCCGAGGCGTTTTAAGAAACGAACTTCCACAATACACAATAGTGTATTCTTTAGAAGTTTCTTTCTATTGCTTAAAATCTGTTAATAACTTTTGTAATATAGATATGTCACGTTGATCATGGCTTATTTGAAAATTCGACCTGAATATTTGGTCGCTCAAATTGATTATTTTTTGTTTTAAATTATAGGTTTACTATTTACAATAATTTAAAGTAAAATCAGTTTTGAATTGTGCCAAAAATACACACAATTAGTTAATTAGTGTCATTGTGGCTCAATCCAGAGTATTTCCCGATATACTTTACAACTGTTACCACAAAGATTGCCCGAAATTACTGTCATTTAACCTTAATGCCTTAGGGACTAATAATCCAAAAATCCTACTTCGCTCCTAAAACCCCACTCCTGTGTTTCTAAATGAACCCACTGATATAAGTGTCATAGATTTAATATTCCCAGTCATGTTTTTTTGTATTTATTGACATTTATCTATATTTCATTGTTACTACATGCTAGTTGCAAGATTAAAAAAATAATAAAACTATGTCGTATTGTAAATGGTATTGATATGTAAGTGTCGATTTATAAATACATGTAATTAATAACAAAAAAATTTGACAGCCATAAAAATAAAATAAAATATAGGCTCTTGCCTTAGTAATGTATTATTCGCTAGAGTTCTGTAAGCTAAGAATAATCTATAATCCAACAACAAATCGATAACAGTTGCGAGTAGAAGAGCCCGTAATAACAACATCTTTTGCACAAATAGGCCGACTCGACCGGGGAAATACCACGACCTCATAGTAGACAGGCGTGAAGTAGAGTATTCTATATCTGTGTTTCATCTGATAAGTGAGGTGCAGGAAGCCCAATTTTAGTCCTCTCCCCTTCCCTTCCTTTGCTAAGAAGGAAAGAATGGGAAGGGAAAGATGACTTGACTGTGGAGAGTATGAAAAGGAAAAGGAAATAACTATTTTCTGATTGTTCCTTTCTCTTTCCACAGTGGGCAACGTATCTGCAACTCAATAGTTTGTTGCACTTGCCTATGGGTTGCCTATTGGTAGCGGTCGCTCGATAATGGACGAATGGCTTGCTCGTTTGCCACTACTACTATAAAAAAACAACTAATTCGTAGATGTGATAATGGAAGATTTTCTACGAAGTTACTATGAGAATAGTACCAAGATAAATAAACGTATAACAGTACGCATAACATGAAATACGTACACTTGAATAAAATAAAAGAATAATGACAGGCTTCTACTTAATGTAATAATTCTGCTACAGGAGGTCACATTGCAACGGACATAGATACATACACATCCGCTAAAACCCTTCGTTAAGTCGGGCAAAAAAGAGTAAATATTTGTTTGCTCTTAATAGTTATTCTGAAACTTAATCAATAATGACAATGTTTTCTTTAGAAAGCTATTTTAATTATGATGACACTAACCTAATAGAATAAGATTCAAATCAGTGCTTTAGCAAAAACTTTCTTTTGTTTCAGTACCGGTGGCGCAGCGTTTTCGCCCTGGGAACTGGCGGCTGTATACTTCTCTTCTGGAGATTGAAGTTTAAAGGAAATCCCTCACCCTTTGCTACTGCGGACAATCCGACAGCTCGAGATCCATCTTTTTTTACCCGACTTTATACTTTCGCTTATCTACCAGTATTTAATTTTCTTCTTCTTATGTATCCATTCCATTTAAGTTTCGATTGGTCGATGGATTCAATACCAAAAATAACGTCAATCTCTGATCCCAGGAATATATTATCACTGTTATTTTATTTTGCTTTATCGAAATTGACATGGCGAGCATTCCTAATGCAACTCAAAATATTTCAAGAGAAAAAGATAAAATTTTTTAAAAAGCCAAGCCTGAAAATCAAATCAAAATGGAACTATAATTGTAGGAAACATATGAAAATTCTAGAAGTCGAAAGGAAAACTATTATAAGTAACAATGTTACAAGTAAACCAGTTATATGCCCATGCAATGGATGTAAACACTCGTTGACAATGGATCATACCACTGTCTGTCGTACGATCAATAATAATAACACTATGATGCATAACTCTAATTGCATTTGTGTAAAGCCACAAGAAAAGGTAAAAGAAAGTGAAAAAGTGAAAGTTCAAATACCTAAGAAGTACGTGTACAGTACGCCGCAAGCGTCGATTATTGTTTTTCTAGCATTCATGGTGCTACCGTTCGTGCCGGCTTGTAACATTCTATTCTACGTGGGTTTTGTCGTGGCCGAGCGTGTGCTTTACATTCCTAGTATTGGATTTTGTTTGTTACTCGGACTCGGGGCAGGTTCTTTAACAAGAAACTGGAATCGGAATGAAATGCGATGCAGGATTTTCATGTTTGCACTGATGATCACTCTGCTGACAATGTGCGGGTGTACTCTGCGCAGGAATCTAGACTGGCACGATGAAGAGAGCCTATTCAGAAGTGCATTGCATATAAATCCACCTAAAGGTAAGATTTATTTCATTATTTACAACATACATTATTTTGTTTTCAGTAATATTCCCACAATTACGACAAAAATGGCAAGCTAAATAAAACCGTTTAATAACAAAACAAATGCATTTAATGTTGCTTGCGTTTTTTTACAACATATTTTTTCTAATTTAAGCTCGTGGCACTTATTTCACAACAATATTGTAACTACTAAAAGCTTAGAAATGCTTGAAAAAGCTTTGTTCTCAGTTATTACCGCTTCGGTCGGTCGGCGGTCGGTTATACATACAAGCAGCGGTAGGTTTACACTCGTCTCATTTGAAACTTATACAGGTCGTGCGATAAATTATATATTTGAAAACCTTTAAAGATATCAGAGTTTTAGTTAAACGCAAATCTTTTTTCCTTTTAAATAATGCGTAACAGCGTTTATTATACCTCTCCAATAGTGCTGTGAAAAACGGAAATTGAATTTTACAACTTTCCGATAATATCTTCTAGATTTAACCAAGTTAATCCACTAACAAGTTAATCCACTAACTAGTAAAACTTCTATCTTACGACAAAGATTCATTAATCATTTGGGAAATCACGTTTCAAGTTGAAAACTTTTAAATTATTACAATTTGCAATGTTTTCGTGGCATAACAAAACGACTTCAGACAGTAATATAAAGTTGGCAGCGCCTGTAATTTTACTCTGTACCTTGCCCGAAACTTTGTTCGGAGCACTTCCACGTTCTGTTCAAACTAAGACACAATTAATTTGTTTGAGAGACAGCTACAAAGTACCTGTCCGCGTCGCGTCAGTTCGTCAAAGTTGAAAAGAGGCCTTCGCGGCCGAGCCGAGGTCTACAGACTATCAACTCGAAAGCTTTTAATGTATTCGTCGTTTCCACTCGCAGTAATATTCTTGACCTTTCTAGGACGCCATTAAACATGCATGTACGGTATCCCAAGGGAGTCCGCCCCGAGCCCGTGTTCACATTACGAACTTTTGCGCAAAGCGAAAAGTTTTACCTGATGGTTCTCATTTTACTTTAGTTCTAGAGCCAAGTCGGAAGGCGTTTCATATTATTTCATTTTTATATAAAATACATCTAAGCATATGCTTTTATAATATATTTAACATATTAAAGTGATATTATTATTACTTGCTAACTTATTTATAAGAGACTTGGTTTTTAGGCAATTTCGTTAACAACAATAGTTACATAGTGGTATGAAAATGACGACTTCAGCGTGTTACCCATAGAGACCGTCGCCGTCTGCGCTGCAGCAGCTTTAAGCTCCTACTTGACTCATTTATAACTTCCATTCATTATTGAAAGTAAATTCTGATTCTTACTTGTTTTAATTTATGACTGCTTGAACAACTTGTTAATTGTCTGTTACGCCTAACATAAGTTTTATCATTTTGTGTAACTGAAAAGTATCATGATACTTCTGAAAATATGAATTCAGTTGAAAAAGTGCGTTATTAAAGTATAAAAATGGGTCATTTCTAATTCCCACTAGTTCTGTAACGATGTAACTCTTTATAGAGTATGTTGATTGTGTTTATGTGAATGTTTACGTATTCACAACTAAAGAGTATTTTCTTGATTACACGTGTACAAAAATAACGCTCCAAATTTCAGCTCTACGCTGTACAATTTAAGCGAGCTTAGTTCGAAATAATCTTTTTTTATGGAAATCTTCTGTTTTCACCTCGCACTAAAAGCTAATTGGATCCAATTTGTCCCAATGGGATATTCGAAACAGACCAATCACGAGCTGTCCTTGCTACAAATTGGTTAGGGCAGATATAGTGGAGTGTAATCAGTTGAGTCTGGCGTTTTATCGAATTTAACTTTTGTCACGGGATAGGGGAATATATTGGAGCTACAAGTGATTGAGTCCATTTTACCGTTTGTTTGTTGTATATAATTACTAGTCTTGTGTAGGTATATTACAAAAGTTTTTACGTTTCATAAATCTTACGCATTGGTACACATGGATGTTTGTTTATACATTTGAACTAACAAAATAAATATTATTTCTGACCCAAATGGGTGTTTTTGATCGCCAATTTAATAAATACATAAATATCGCAAGATTAGTGATTATTAGATGTTTTTTCCGGGGCTTTTTGTGTTTCAATATTCTCAACTAAACGAGCGACTCCTATTTTCGGAGGTGTGTTGCTGGCTTACGAACTGAAATGATCTCATCTCCTATCAATTTGAACAAAATCTTATAAAATTTGGGTTCAGGCTATTGCGGACACTGTCATTCCAATAAGGGTAAAATAGTAACGAGAGAACGAATAGAACAAAAAAAAATGAAACGCAAGTCCGGAAACGGACCGCCATTTACGGCCGTATTTCGGGTCGTATTCTATTTCATAGGGCTGTATAAAGGTCAAAAGTATTACTTTAATGGACGTAAATAAAGACTTGTTGTAAATCGGCAATGTCTATTTGTAATTCAATATTTGTATTGCAAAAACCCATCACCGATCCAAATGGCGTAAATCATCATCATACCCATTTCCCATTCATGTGGGGTCGGCACAGTATGAATGTCCTCACTGTATATAGGTTTTGATTACAGTTTTTACAGCCAGCGGCCTGCCTAACGCCAACCCTTCTTGGGAATGATTGGTTGTAATAAGTCTTGTTTTATCAGTGTGATCAAAGAAAATTCCTTTGCCGAGATAGTCAAATGTCGCAAGAAATGTTATTGGTCGGGCGCATCCCTTCTCGTCAGGTTCGATATTAGCTGATGGGCATTAATCTCTTCTGTGATAATAAACCCGCGCTGATTTCCATTCCTGTAGAATTACGCCAGTATTTCTTCTGTGACGTCATACATCACGTGTCTACTCTTGTTGATTTCGAAACCAGACGAAAACGAACAATTTTCTTTTCTTTGGTAGCATCGTCCTCATCCTCCGTCCTCCGTACTCCGTCCTCCGTCCGTCCGTCCTCATCGTCTTTGTTAAGAAATAGGCGATTTGATAATGAACACACGCATTTGACATTTGTATAATATTGTGAAACTAACAATATAAAAATATCGACAAAATAAAAATACACATTATGAAATAAATAAATACAGAATGATTTGAGACGCATCTGCAATGCCAAAGTGTCAAATGGGGTAATTAATAATTAAAATAAAATGGTTTTTATTTCTCGCTCTTTTTTTCATAAATCTCTGATAATGTCTTTTTCTATAGCTATACCTATATTTTCATTTAACTGCCTGATTAATATATGATGACAGCCTAAAATACTGGTCCTAAAGACTAGAAATTTTTGCACAGATACTCGTATCTCTTTTATTTTATAGTCCTAAGAAAGGATTTTTGTAAATTCATTCCCTGAAGGTCTAAAGTAGGGAATGAATGATTCCTAGTATGGAAATAAAGCTATTCCAATGTAACTTAACCTAAGACTTATATGATCAATCATATCAACTATTTGATATGATTGAACACATTTTCAGCTCAGGCTGGCCTTTCGGCGGTTACATTGCATTGCACTGGGGGTTCAGCTTGTCTTCTATACAACTACTTATTTTAAACAAATAAGTTTTTACTAAACCTAACCAAAACAAATTATTAGCCAAGGCACTTACATTAGGCTGCGTCTGAGAGTCTAACAAGTTAATAGACACTGAATTTAAACACTAGTTTTATTAATGTAATTTAAACATTGTTTTAACATACGAATTAACTAATTTTAATTTGGTTTACCGGACATAACCGATGTGCATAAAGGGAATCTGTTTCTGTTACAGAGTAAATATTATTAGACTTTATTATAGATACGTGGATAAGTTTTTATGTAGATTTTATCACAATTTTATTTAACTTATAAATTATCAATTGTATGCGTCGGCAGTTCGCTTATATGTACATATGTGCAATATGAAAAAAAACATATTAAATAGTTATAGAGGTATATATAAAGAATTCAAATATATACAGTTAATATTTATGTCGATATCACATACAGGTAAGTCCTATCCAATTTACATTTTAAAATGACTCGACAGATATGTTCCGTAAATTCTAGAGAGTTCTTTGGCGCGACGGTGAGACGTCCGCCGCGATGGTATCAACATAGTTCCCTGTATAAGCTTAAGTTTTATCAATTCTATCTTTGCGCAGTCTCTAAGCAGAGGTTTCTAGAGATAAGAATCGTTAGCGTCACTAACCAGCTTTGCACCATCATATCTGATAGTGGACTTTCTACTTCGAGATGTTTTCCTTTCCCTATTTCACTAGTTATCTGATCAGAACATACCTACGCTTACGTTTATTGCTAACTAAATAGAGATCATAGCTGCCAGTTTTACTTTAATATTGAAATTAGTTAGAACGAAGCTTTGTCGTCTTGGTCATCTATCTCCGATTACGTGTACACAATTTTAAAAAATTTTGATTGATTCTGTTGTTACTCTTACGTTTGTAGATTATCTATTCAAAAGCTTAATATCGACCATGATGGAGATGGCAGTTATATTCAGACTTTTGCCTAGTTTTTTATGTGCCATGTATGGACGAAATTATGGGGTTTTCTGAAACGTAAGCATGTAATTTAGTAGCGCGAAAGAACTAATAAGCCCAAGATATTGATTTGGAAGATTCGGACTAACATATACTTACACATTCAACTTTACTTATTAACTAAAATACAGACGTAATAATTAAGTTCTACCAAGCTTCATTTTTTGATAATTATTTAATTTTACTCTGGAGTTCCGGATGTCCGCGTGTAGGTACAGTACTGTCTCTTAGAAGAAAAAAAACCCATATACGATTTTTGTGAAAATTTTGTTTAGTGATTATACGTACTATCAATATCATTAAAATATAGCGTAATATATTTTCTATTAAGTATTTTCTCGGTGACTGTACAAGCACAAACATCCGGAAACGCTGACTTCGGCATGGTAAACTGAGATTGTGATTATTATATTCACTCGAGTTTCCTAATCTGAGCGCAATAAATTTGGGGAAGGGTTCGGATTCAGTTCCAATTCGGAAAAACACGGGAAATACACAACATTTTTCCAATACAAGAGATTTATAACCTAACCCTACCTATATTCCCAAGAATTAATATTTCGTTTTGTTTAACTTGTATATACACTAAGAAATGGGTTGTGATGTATCAAACAATAAAAAAGTCGTAAGGACTGCCGACAGAAGTGAGAACTGAAGACAAGTGGAAAGCTCTACAATAAAAATAAACTTTTCGCCTCAAAAATAACAGCTCTGAATTCAATATTTAATTATATAATTCTATAGAACCTTGTAAGAGATTTTCTAAAATATGAAATGTGGTAAATAACGCGCATGTAAATATTTGGAGCTAAGGATAATATTTTAGCATATTACATTATGATTGTGTTTATTTTAGCGTACGGGAACCTGGGCAGCGTGCTCACAACACAAGGGAGGATAGAGGAGGCGGAAGTTGCATTCGGGCGGGCACTGAAATACAGACCAAACATGGCCGACGTGCACTACAATTTGTAAGTAAATTATTATATTTCCTGCTACATTTCTTCGTCATTCATATTCATGTTTAGGTCGACGTTTACTCAACAAAATGATATGCATGATAAAACTAATATTATGTGCCACGTTTCACATAAAATAGAATACGTGGTTCACACGGGCAGAAATAACTACCTATATTATATCCTGAGAGTATATTTTATTTCAAGCCGGACAAGGCGTGACTCTATTGCCGTATATAGGTTGTATATTAAAATAATTGCTTTTAGTACTTTTTGTACGCATTCGCCGTAGCATATTATGCAATCAATCGGACTATTATTTGCCTATACGTTCATAAATACCATATCTTAATTCTTATCTTAAATATAATACCAGCAGTCTTGCGGCTTCCTTCACATGGTATCACTTTATCACAGGATATTCGTTGATTTCGTCGCGTACATTGCACTGTTTCACGGATTTTGCACTATTCCAAAAAACATTTAACAGTGGTAGAGCCCACACCCCCCAGATCATCAACAACATCGTAAAGAACAAAGTTCAACTACTTTAAATACAGTAATTAATTTATTATAATTTATTAATCACAGAAGCCATAAAAGTATTTAATTTCATAATAAATTATAAAAACTATTTCCATTTTAAATGCACTTACCTATGATGCACTATTTTAGGAGCTATATTTGCTTCTTTATAAATTTTATATGCTTTTTTGTTTTCATTTTGTTACTCCTTATCTTCGAGTAACTAACTCGAACTGTACGAATATATGCCGCGCAAGTCGGTACATGTACTTACTTACACATAATATATTCAACATACCTCAGAATTAGAATAGAAAGGTAAGAGCATATTAATTTATTTATCTAATCCTAAGTGATGACGCTAACAAATAGTACGTTTACCTATGACAGTGCAGTGCTAATCAGGTACAAAATCTTCGGCATTCTATCGAGCCGTCACCTCGTAACGTAATATTATTCTAGACCCACAATTTTACCAGTTACGGCTGCCTTTAAGCTGAATGCTATATTACTTGTATCTTTATTTTTCCGTAAAACAGTGACAGGCGCGTTACTATAACATACTATTTCTGTGTCCCGCTGTTCCATTCGCCGTGCATTTAAATTTAAACGTTTGATACGTATAAAATTTTAATTAACTCCAAAACATCAAAATAGCTGTCTGCAATATTCACATTCATTGCACGCTGGAACTGTCAAATGCGCGAAGTTAAAATAGTCGTTAGGTTTCCTAAATATTCTAATTTTCCGCGCAACTTTCTTAATTTTTCGTAAAAACCTTCTCCTGATAATAATAGACGCAAAATATAAAGAATTTGCGAAATCGGTTCAGCTGTTCACGCGTGATGTCGTGACCAAGCGAAACTTGGATTACTTTTTAAATACCTACTAAGTATATACGTATATATAGATAATATTTGGTTTTCAATATACGTCTAGTCTAGATTAGTACTGACGAATAAACAACAATTTGATTTTAGTGACTATTAAATTTAGTATGTATATTAATTAAATTTTAATTCGCACATAAATTTCCTTAACGGCATCGGTTCGACGAACGAAATAAATAAGGTCGGATTCCCCTGTTAGAATAACGAAACAATCAATAGGCACGCAACACGACTGCTTGTCCCATTAATTTGCCGAGGCACCGAGTTCTTGAATTAATCGGGTGCGCTACTCTCTATCCCGCCACCTAAGCGTCGGGTTTCCGTGCAGTTTCACAAATTAACGTCAAGCGATCCGTTCCTATAATGTACAGCGCTGTTACAAGTTACACTCTAAACGTCTGAAAACACATTCCTTTTAAAAACATTCCTTTATTTAATTACTGTATTATTTGTATGTTGTACTACGTTAATTAACGTGCTCTAAGTAATATTTTTTCTACTTTTGATTTAATAATTAATATATAGTTTCTAGGAAAGAGTTAATGTACATGGATTATTACATTATTTACATAACCTTGATAAGCTTTTCACGAAAATTCCTGCCATGCAAAAATTCCTTGTAGAATCGAATGTCATCAAAGACTATACTAAACCAATATCACTTAGAGTTAGTAAGGACGGTGTCTATTATTGTCTTAATGATTATGCTCTTTAAATGGCATTGTTACTTAACTTTCGCAGCCATGAACCCAATAATTATTATACCCAATATAATTACCCAATAAAAATATCAAAGCTATCATCACCTAACACTCAGATTCATAACTACAATTATAGGTCTATTAGTCTATTCAGTTTATATCACTAGGAAAATTAATCTAGATTTATGACATAAAAATAAACTTTTAGGGTAGTTGCCAGTACTCAGCAAAAGATGGCACTATAATAATTAAACACTATTGTAGTGTTTGCCCAATATGTTATAGTACGGAGACGAAATGTTTTCCACAATAAAGTGAGTTTAAATTAAGCTCAGTGTTTCTGAAAGGCCCGTATTCAGTTTCACCATATCATGCCACTTTCTAATTGTGAACTCCTGCTGCTAGTGCGGTGCGCGATTAATCATATATTTTATAATTACTTATTTCTTACAATTATAAGAAATAAGTATTATAACATTTATTCAATACTCAAAACTGTTCTCGGTAAAGAAATCAGGTAAATGATTTAGATTAAGTACGCCTTTTTTTTGTTAGAAGGTGGCAAACGAGCAAACGAATCACCTGATGTTAAGTGAGCAATGCCCATAGACATCCGCAACAGGGAAAAGTGTTGCAGATGCGTTGCCTACCTTTAATAGACATAGACAGGAAAAGGTATATTTATTTTGCCCCGTTAACTCCCTCCCCGTCCAATCCTCTTCCCTTTCCCATCCTATCCTTATGAGGAAAGGGTGGGAAGGGGAAGACGACTTAAATTAGGCCTCCGGCACCTCACTCAACAGACGAATTACAGAGTATTTCTACTTCACGCCTGTTTTCTGTGAGGTCGTGGTATTTCACCCATCGAGCCGGCCCATTCGAGCAACAGATGTTGTGTTTGCGGGCTCTACCAATGTTAAATTATTCCATTGTTGTTTAATTATCCCAATGGGATTCCTAAATTACCTCATGTACAAAGTATTGCATTCGATGATGAATAGACCATTTAAATGTCGAAATAGTCTCTTTTAGCCATTACAGCAAGATTATGTTTATATTCCTCAATAAAAAAGCGAAACGAAATAAATAGGTGTTCAAAGTCGCTGGGTTACCTTGACGCGCTATTAAGACCACCCGTACCGTAACTGATTGAGCATGTGTGCGTAGATATACCTATCGATGTATAAGATACGAGGGAAATGTGTCAGAATCTCGGGGTCACGGACGTCGGAGCTCTTATTTATTTGTTAACAAATAGCACATGATAAAAATACCATCTGCGATTATTCATTGCTAAGCTTGAGTTTTAAACATAAGATGATCAAGTCCGGAAAACTTTAATAGATTTTAGTTTACGAAGTAATAAAATTCTTAATGCAGTATTGTTTTTTCTCTTTCATATTATTATTGTACAATATCGATTTCACGACCAAGTGCGTATATATATACCCGCACGTGGCTGTCTGGCACTTTTGTTCACTTCTTCCAAGAAGTCATAGATGTGAAATTATTTATTTATAATACTAATGAACCTGTATCAAATATACAGTTTAAAAAATACTGTAAACTATATTTGTCTATTGTATGTGAAATGACTTACTTAATTCTAATTTCAATTCATTTTATTATAATTCCCGTGAAAATCGAATGGACTCGACACGGAAAATCAAAAAAAAATAATTTTGATTTTATGCATTATAATTAAAAATATACAAGTTTTAAAAAAGGATGCAAGTAAAATGTGCAAGTGGTTCACCTGATATTAAGTGAGCATATTATTATGCAACAAGAAGTTGAAAGGATGAATGAAGAGAGAATAACAAAACAAATTTATGTTGCAAAAGTGAGTGGCTGTGTTGGTAGGGGACATCCTAGGAAAACTTATATCGATCAGATTAATGACTTACTAAAAAAGGGCGATATAAGGAGCACCCATAACCGACGAGCATGCATGCGTAGATGTATGGATGTGGAAGAAGCGAGAGAGGTGTGCCAGGATCGCGCCAAATGGAAATCCATGATCTCTGCCTACCCCTCTGGGTTACGGACGTGAGCGCATATTTATTTATTTATTTAAGTATAACATGTATCATAATCATTATAATATCGTGTTCATGTAAATAGGAATAAAATTAAATAAGAATACAATAAAAATGCTGACTTTAAAATTCTGCAGCGCGATAATATAATGAAACTTGGTTTCTAGTCTAACGAAGTCACATTCAGATATGTCAATATAAAAAATGTATTGTGCAAAATAAAATGTTGCTTCACTGGTGTTATACTTGTATAAAAGTTGTGTATCGCTTTACTGGACTCAACGCTTATTTATTTCAACGGATAATTGTTTAAAAAATCTACTAAACCAAAAATTGCTAAAAGACACGTTACAACATTGTAATTAGTGTTACAAAATCCGTTGTTTCGTGTTTATATCACCGACTGATTGTGATTGTGTTTTAATCAGTTTATAATAGAACTAGACCTATTATAAACTGACAGACAGTTTATAACTTAACTTTAATTTTCGAAGTCAAATCGTTAAATTATGAATTCGTATTTTACTTATTTTCATTAAAATTAGAAGATAATTATAAGTTAGGTTCGTTTAATTATGTAACAAAAAAATAGAAACGTTCAAATTGTGAAATTAGTTCAGTTCATAATTTGCTGACATTTTGTAATACCTAGTCCGATTGTGAACTTGGCACACACTTGGAGCATTTCCAATTTACATTTTAAATTCGTGAGAGGGTGGAAGAGATGGTTAAAAAACGAATCTTTCGAAATAGGAGCGTGAGAGAGAAATAATTAAATTCGAAAACGTTTTATCCTGTTACCTAAAATTACTTTTGTAACAGAAGTGGAAAGAGAAATGAACTGCGATTTTACACAAAGATTAGGTAATTCCAATTCTAGCGGCAAGAAATCACTTGAGCACGTACATGTCACTAGAGAATTTGTGTAGGGGAAGTATTGCGACACAAGTCACCTTGTACATTACGTTGTTTATTCAACGATTTGCTACGAATTACATCTATGTATGTAATCCGTTAGTGGAACATGATAAATGTAGGAAAAAAATAAGAAATAAGAATTAAATTCATAACTTATAATTCTACTTATTATCAATTAATTATAGACAATTAAAATCCCAATAATCGATAATTTTGGAAAGGGTGGAGAAGGCCTATGTCAAAGGACCCACAGAAGCAGATGAAGAATAAAAAACTTTGTATTTTGTTGTTGTGTTAAATATATATTGTTTCTTAAACGGAATATTAATAAAATAAAATAAATAATTTGGTACACCACCAATCTTACGCTGTCCTGTGTACACTGACGTTGCGTAAACGTAGATATGATTAGAATTGATTCAGTTGCATTTCAAAATATGTAAATATGTAAAAAAAAGTGTGTATACATATTTTACTGTAAAACCTAAGGGTTTATTGATATTCCCAAAAAAGTGTAAATATTGTAAAGAACGCAAACAATTCCGAGTGTGGGGCGAGACTTGCGCCGCGTACTCGATGGCGATAAGGCATAGATTAAACTCGTGCTCGCTCACAAACACATATTTAACATTCCCGACGGCTAGACTTGCGAGAGCTTGTGGAGCATTTGTATTTCACATGTTAGCGACATAATTCGGTTTATTAATGCCTTGTAACATGCTCGTAGAATGGCTTTATGTAAAACGATAAGATTAACTATTTCCCTTGAACGCTTCTAGCATTACGTCATGTCGATGCTGAAAGCTTTTATATTCTGATATTTTTTTTTGTTTTTTATTATTATTTATTACGGGCGTGGGCGCATATATATTTATTTTATTTTTGTTGATATAGTATATTTTGTCTGTATGCTATGTATAATAAATATGTAAGATACAAAATACATAAACTGTAATAAAACACGGCAAGTTTCAACATAAACAAATATTACCTATCAGTCAACCGGAAATTTGATAGCGTGAAGCTTATAACATTTAAGAAGAGTGAATGCGCTTATGTTATTTTACATATATTTATTTTGTACGTATCTATAAATATTAACAGACAGATTTTGTAATAAACTGAAATGTTTTTAAGGTTAATGAACGTTTTTTATAGTCAATTATTTTTTTATTCTCATCACTGTTTTGACAGGACAGTAATCAAAACACTACTTCGCTTCCTATCCGAACGAATTAACCTTAACTTCGCATAAATTTTTGTTACTTATAATATTACCGTATCACTCACTTTTGCAACTTAAATTAATCTTGCCATTTACACTTTCTTAATTTATAATTTCAACAGTGGTGGAGACCGCAACAACAACATCTGTTGCGCGGATGGACCGGCTCGACTGGTCAAACACCACGACCACATTGTATAATTGTATAAAATTTCTTACTCGTTGGTATATATAACGAAGATTATTTTTGAATTACCTTCAGTTCCGATTGGAGCGATCAATTAAAACTAGTAAGTGTTGCTTTTTTACGACAAATTTATTTTTCATTTCATTCGTTTATTAAAATTTGGTTGTATTTAGAGCTCAAAATGTTGTGAAAAATCCTCATTGAGGTCTGATTAATCTTTTGTACGCTGAATATAGTCGATTAATTAAGCTTAACAATCGAATTACGGCAAAATATCACAGAATAGTGAAATCTAAAAATATTCGTTTTATAACTCTGGCGCGGTCGTCGGTAAGTAAAGTGCGATTACTCAAAAATTGGACCCCGGGTATCAAGATAGATAATAGTTGACGTTATGAAACTTAAAAATTATTCATAAAATGTAATTTTAATGAGTTGTACCAGTAACAGTGGTAGAGCCCGCAACACCACCTGTTGCACGAATTGGCCGGCTCTACTGGTGGAATACCACGACCTCACAGAAAACAGGCATGAAGGAGTGAGGTGCTGGCAGCCTAATTTCAGTCCCCTGCCCCTTCCCACTCTTTCCTCATAAGGATAGGACGGGAAAAGGATTGAGGATTGCACGGGAAGGGAGTTAATGGGGAAAAGGAAATATCCTTTTTCCTGTCTTTGCCCTCATTTGCCCATTAAAGGTAGTCAACGAACTGCAACACATTTGCCTGTTGCGGATGTCTATGGGTAGCGTTTACTTAACATCAAGTGATCCGCCTGCTCGTTTGCCACCTACTCACATAAAAAAAAGATATGAACAAAGCTACGAGTGTTTCCCATATTATAAATGTATGGTGCATAGTTTACACACAATATGGTATTTTTTTCCTGCAAAATGTTAGTTATTATCTTTATGATACTAGCAATCATTAGTTTTATTTACAATTTGTCACCTCGGCCAGATTGTTGAAATGTCGGTATCGCGTGAGGCGGCGTGCCGGGGAGGCGGCGTGCCGGGGAGGCATCGCGGACGTTTCGTGAGCTGGCCCCGTATAAATTACTTTCAATTTATCCGAGCACGTTTATATTCCAATTCGAATATGCCGTATAAAAACAATAATTTTGAAGTTAGCCTGTTTACATTTATATATAAAGTTAGTTTTCTATGTCTCATATATTTTTATTATTAAATAAGTAAACTGACGCTTGACTTTAACAGGCGTAGAGCTCGCAGCAACATCCGTTGCACGAATGGGCCGGCTCGACCGGTCAAAATACCACAACCTCACATAAGGCAGGCGGAAGTATTCTGAGTTTCGTCCAATAAGTGAGATGCCGGAGGTTCTAGTCCTCTTCGCCTTCCTATATTTTTCCTATAATGATGGAATAGGAGGGGGAAGAGGGTTTCACGGGACAGGGGACGGATGAGAGTAGGAAGTATAATTTTTCCAGCTTATACCCTCCTCTATCCATAAAAGATAGATAACGCATCTGCAACTCAATAGGTTGTTGTTCCAGATACCTATGGGCATCGTTCACTTAGTATGGTAAGCTGCTTGCTACTTTGCCACTTTGTTTCATAAAAAAATTCGCCTAAACTACATTTTATAATTATATAAAATTTCTTACTCGTTGGTTTATATAACGTAGATTTATTTAAAAAAACGTGATCAATTAAAACTAGTAAGTGTTGTACTTTGCGTTTCGTCTGATGAGTGAGCCGGAGGTCTAATTCTGGCTTACTTCCTCTTCCTCGTCTTTCATCCCCCTTTTCTAATAAGAAAGGCGTTGGAAGGGGAAGGTGACTGGACTAGGGTGGGTTTATGTTTGTCTCCCCTACATAATACACCTGCAGCTCGTAGCAGATGTCTATAGGGAGCGTTTGTGACCTACTTCTATAAATAAAAAAAATATCAAAATGATATCAAACTGAAGCACGTTTCATGTAGGACACACGACATAAAATACTCGTAAATACACGTGCTTTCCACATTGATCCAGTGGACTCTGTTGAAATAACAAAAAAATTTACTCCAAATATACATATTACTCAAAATAATTCTTCGAGACTCTTTTTCTTTTAAAAATGAATTCAAAATCAATTTTCTTAATAGATAGAAAAATATATAGCCTAAGTTGATCTCCAATGAACTAGATTTCTAGAGGTGAAAGAATATTCAAAATCGGTTAAATAGTTTTTGACTACACTTTAAGACTAAACTTTCATTTGCGTCCATCATATTGAACACACTCAGCTAGATATAAACCTCTCCAAAAAAAGTTTAGTTGTTGCTACGTAATACTAAAATATGAAAACATATAACTCCGGTATATAAATTAAAACTTGTAATAGCTGTCACGGCATGATCAAAATCATGGTCGAAACCGTACCTTGTTGCACGGTAAGATAAATAATTATTATTAACAAACAAACGTCATTCACTTTTTATACTTTCATCGGAAATTTTGTGGAAGTGAATTGAAATTGTGTACAATGGATAGGTATTTTAATAAGGTAGTATGAGATAATATTTTGGAAATTACGAATATTAACGTAAAAACTCTTGTTTGGCCAATATAATAAAAAGTAAACTTAAAACTCGACATCGACACACAAAGCACGTTACAATAATTAGAAGGGAATTAGTAACAAATTATTGTTGGCGTAGGCGAGGCACAATAGGTTGGCCCGGTTGGACGGTTCTCATTAGTGTAGCTTCAGCCGCGCTGAGCCCGCCTCGTTGTGGAGCCTGCATTATTCATGCGGACAATATTGCACTACCGCCGTACCCCTGTAATATTGAAGCTACTTCTTTTACTCCCCGCGCCAACCCTCTCCCCTCCCCTAGCCCTCGACAACCCCTCCTGCTCAAATGTCTAAGTGATCCTCGATATTCAGCCTAATTACAACGTCGTTATTAAATAAGTCCTGTAATAAAACCGCAAACAATTGTATATCAGTTAATATTGATAACAACTAAATAAAAAATACTTTCCTTTTAATTAGAAAACTTGTATGTTAAGTTTATGTATATAATAATCAGAAATGGCCATTCTTCGGTAAAATATGGCTCAGAATCAACCTTCTCATCACCAGGTTAGTATTATTAAATGCTTGACCACTAAACCATCACCATTTTATGTGTAATCTAAGATAATATACGGGCCGGTTGGCTTGGTTTGTAAGATACTTGCTTTGCACGCCGCAGGTCGTGCGTTCGATTCCCACCCGGGACAGACGTTTGTGTGCATGAACATGTCTGTTTGTAAGTCTGCTTTAGTCTGGGTGTAATTAGCTATTTAAGTATGTATTGACAAAAGAAAAGTAGTATATGTAGTATATCAGTCATCTGGTTTCCATAGTACAAGCTCTGCTCAGCTTGGGATCAGATGGCCGTGTGTGAATATGTCCTAGGATATTATTATTATTTCATTTATTTCTATTTAAAACTTATTTTTTATAATAAATCTACCAAAATAACAGACATTCTAAAATATATTATATAAAAATAGTGTTCCACCTGCTGCGGAGTCCTTTTTTTTCAAGCAACCATTGGTCAGGGTTACTTAGAGAGGAACTTTCTCACAATGCGGGCAGACTCTAAAATTACCGCTTTTTGTATCAAACCCTTAATCCAACTGTCTAGCGAAAGCTTCTTAAGATGTTATACGACCACCGGAATAATGGTAGACGATTTCATACCCCACATGGTGGTAATCTCGTAAGCCAAGTCTAAATATTTCATCAACTTTTCTTTATCAGCTTTCACGAGATTTTCATCATGTGGGATAGTGATATCGACCAACATTACACGACTCTCAGATCGGTCTAGTGTTACAATATCAGGTCTATTGGCGACAATATTCCTGTCTGTGATAATAGATCGATTCCAGTAGAGCGTGATATGACTGTTTTCCAGAACCGACGATGGCTGGTATTGGTAATACGGCACCTCAGTACCACAAATATTTAAGGACAAGTTGCTCACGGATGATCTTGGTTATTTCTATGCAAGTATGCACCGTCCGCAAGACGAGACCAGCCGGACACAATATGTCTAATAGATTCACCGGTACGACGACATGCCCGACAAATGTCAATCGTCCCGTCCTTTAGAATATGCCTCCGGTAGTTATTCGTTATGATGACTTCGTCCATAATTGCAAAGATATTATATAACAAGTTAGACACATTAAAAATTAAATTACAAACAAGTTTGCATATAAACTACATTTAGAACATGTTCGTGGTCTAGACATAGGCAGAAATGAAGTATTTCAATTACGGATAGTCAGACATAGACGTTTATATTCTTTTCAAAGTCATGACACATTTATATTTGTGTCCGGTGATAGATGACAGGCTCGTTTCCTGTCCCATTTCTGTTTTGGATAAAAGTGTAAGTGCAACTTTTGGAGATAAAAATTAGAAGACAGATAAAAGCTATAAGTGGACAATCTATTTTTAAAATTTATTTCCGCCGGAATATAATGATTCACGATGAGTTCGTTTTAGTAGGCGGTCATAATGTGATTAGTTTTTTTTACTGAATATGAGTGACTTGTTACAGGGGAATCCTTCTACAAAATCAGCACCGGTATGGAGAAGCCATCACAAGTTTTGAGAGAGCAATTTATTTTAGACCTTCAATGGCATGTGAGTATTAAATATGTAAAAGCTTTTTATAAATTATGCACTTAATCTCTTTTAGGTATACAAAATTAATAGGTTAATTATATTTCATCATGGTGACACAAAACAAGAAAACAACGGCAATGGGTTGCAAACAATCGCTTAATTTTTGACCCTAATTCCGGTTTTAAATATAATAAAGCCTACCGCCATTACTATAGGAGTTGGTTCAGTTATGTGATTTCTGAAACGATCTCTAACTTTCGCAGAGTCTAACTTATGGCGCCATTAACCTTCAAGTGGTCATAATCTAGATTTCAAGGATAAACGCATAGGTTCACATAATATAAATTAGGATTTTACCGTTTTAAATTCATCAATTTAATATTTAAATTATACAATCTTGATTTATTGCAAACATGGAAGTTTTTATTAACATACTGTTGATTTCACTTACAGCGACCCCCGTTATAAAGACTTTTCGTCTATAGCGACTTGATATTCAAGTTCCTAGAATTTAAGGTATATTTAGAAATGAATAATTTAGTCATTGCGTATCCGGAGATTTTGGTGTAATATGCGTCTATTTTAATGAATCATTTGTAAGCATATATTCTATGATATTAAAGCAGTAACTCGCACTTCTGAGGATTTTTATTCACGAACGTTTTAATTGTTTTCCAAGTGCTAAGAGCACTACGCATGTTGTCATTGTGGCTGTAATTAAATAAAGCAAGTATAAGTACAATACAGTCAGTAAGAATTTATGGTACGGTGGCCGTTTGACCTATATAGAAACAATACCCAAAAAAACAAAAGTAACATACATGAATACACAGTAAGGGTGTATGTAATATTAATGTAAGTTATGTTAACTGAACATGCAGACGGAGCTGGTAAGACTAATATACGAGAATGAATAAAGGCAATGTTATTTTGGTCTTAGGGTAGTAAGTTTAAGTACCTTACAATGTTTAAAAAATATATCTTATTAGAAAATCTAATTATGTGTACAGTGACGAAGTCAATTACACAGGTATCTTGTCTGGGTTTTGGTAATTTTACTTCGATATTGGAAATTTTAAATGCAGTTTTCAATGTTTTAATTAAACATTAATTATAAATAATTATTGTAGTGGCGTACGTGAATCTCGGTACTTCGTTGATGGCGGACGGGCGGCTGGCGGAGGCGGCGAGTGCGCTGCGCACGGGCGCTCGTGTGGAGGGCCTGAGGGTCAGGGACCGGAGGGAGCACGATGCGGCACGAGTCTCCGCACTGGTGCAGTTGGCGACCCTGCATTCTCAGCGCGGCCACTGGCACAAAGCTCTGTCAGCTTATAAAGAAGCACTTCAAATACTGCCAGATACGAATGCGCCCGTCGTCGGATGGACAAGACATGTATGATCGCAAAAATCAATTTTTACTTTTGGTTTTATTTTTTAAGTAAAAATAGCCTATGGATCAGTAGAAGATTACATATTTTGTGAGGTTCTTAAGGAAGTTTGAAACTTGAGACTCTCTATAACAGCCCGCAACGACGACATCTTTCGTTTTTTCGTTGTTAAGTTGATTTGTATATTGCAGATGCCTAGGGGTAGGGGTCACTTAACATCAGGTGAACTCGAACTGCTTGCTCTTTTGCCACCTTCTTCTCCAAAAAAAAACCTATATTTAAATTTTGACGCATATCAAATATCCACAAAATTGCTCCTGCGTCTTAACTTTTCTAGGCTGCCCCCGTTGACGTATTGAAGATATTTAATTTTGATTTATATATAAAAATGTGCGCCTACGGTCTTATCATACATATGTTAATAGTATATTAGTCACATTCATATTGATTAAATGTTTTTAAGCGAAAACCATCGCCAGACAAAACTTATATTTTATTTGTTACAATACAGTACAAACAAGCTATTCCAGAGACTTTTCTATTGATTTACTGGTTCTGGTGGTGGTGGTTGAAGATCATCAATTTTATTCCGCTGGTTTTATGCGTCATACTTTATCTAATAATCGTGTATTATGTACATTTTTAATTGAATAATTTATTTTCAGAGTGTATTCTCTATGGCCGGTGAAATTTATATACAACTCCAACAATGGCCGCAAGCGGAGCATAGTATACTTTCTGCTTTGGCTATTGCACCGAAAGATTTGGGCACACACATTACGCTTGCCCAGATTCTGGCGAGAAATGTAAATAATTTAATTTATTTATCAGTTAACATTAAAAATAATTATACTCCGGTTGTAACAGAATTATTTTATTTACAGACTAGTAGAGCCATTGAAGCAGAAATGTGGTTCAAAAGAGCTGTCACGTTAGCACCTGACGATCCGTCAGTTCGAGATCAATTCGGTAAGTATCCACAGAGTAATTAGGTTATGATATCAGTAATGTAAGTGGATCTAATCATTTATAAATGTATTCAAAAGATGAAAAAGTATAAATATTAATCTAAACTCAAATAGTTCCTTAATCAAGTGTTCACTCAAAATGTTTGCTTGTGCCAATGTTTTTTTTTATTCTTAGGTCGCTTAAAGCCTCTAATTTGTATTCTATGTTCGACATTTCGTTAACAAACGATGAATGGATGCTATACTAAAAACTACATAAAAGTTGCTTTTTACTTTGGATTGATTAATGACTGTAACAATTTCGAAAGGAATGTTCTTGAGATCCCAACGAAGACTACGCGAGTCGGCGGAGCAGTTGGTGCGCGCCGCGCAGCTGTCTCCGGCGGACGGAGCGCGCGCAGCAGCTGCGGCGCGGGCACTTCGCGACGCACGACGCTGTCGGTCCGCCGAGCGCTGGTATGCTCGGGCCGTCGAGCTCAACCCTGAGGTGAGCGAGTTAACGAAATACAAAGAGTAATTATTAAACCTAAAAATCATGAATGAATCGTTTTAATAGACTGTAGTCTTTAATTCTAGTACAACCACGATAGTCTAACCTTTTTTCTGGAAAATGACTGGTATGAAATTTTTGGCTATTCATTGCGATCTAGTGCAATGATGATCATTGCACTAGGTCAGAAAAAGTCCTACTACAAAGTTAGTTTCTGGCTGGCTGTTGCCTGCCTGTTTGCTATATTTTCGATAGTATTGTATCATTGGTATAATCGTTTGAAAATGAAGTTTTCTGCTCCACTCGTCTTAATATATTTTGAGAGAAATTATTTTCTTAATATATTTATTTACTGGACACATATACAGTAAAAAAGTAAAGTATATTTAGATAAAATAATATATATTTTGTTTGCAGGACGCAGCGTACCATTCTAATCTCGGTGCGATCCTGCACCTGAATGGTAAATACGCGGCCGCGGCTGCATCATATCGCCGCGCGCTGCAGTTGCAACCAAACGACGAAATAACGATTACAAATTTAAAAAGAGTTCGAACATTAATGAGTAAGCAGCGTAGAAAATAAATATATATATATATATATATATATATATATATATATATATAACATAGATAGTTAGCGCAGCGGTTTACCTCTATTTTTCATCAATTGAATAAAATAGGATGTCAATTGCCATATACAAGATTGTAACATGCGCCTAAGAAGACGTTAATTTGTACCTGCTCCAGTCTTAAGGAATATAAAGTTTTATATTTTTAATTTCAAATATATAATCTCAATATGTTTAAGAAAAACACATGTATTAAGTTAAGGCGGAAAAGAAAACGCGGAAACATTTAAGTAGTGTGTAAGTCAAATATCTTTTTCGTTACCTATATACAAACAACATATTTTAGTGATATTAATTTTTACCTTTACCTTTACCAGAACATTACTATACGAAATTAATAATAAATTGACATTGGATTCATACATGTTAAATGTGTTAACATGTACTAGTAATATTAAATTCCGTATTAATTACCACTTGTGTAATATTTATGAGCCACAAAATGGATAGCGCCATAATAATTTCATTAACTAAAGCTATTTATAGCCAGCGATGTTTTGGAATTGATTATTCCGGAATTGATACTTTAAATGGACCAGGATAATTGCCAGGCTGGTCACGCATTTAAAATAGTTGTTTATTAAACCTTATTTCAATAAAAAAAGAAACAATTTAGTGTTAAAAGCAGTCATATCAAAAATCGCGTGTCTATACCATGATATCCTCGTCAAAAAATGCCTACTTTCAGCTAGGCGTTATCTACATTAGTGTTAAGTGTTAAGATGGTAATTGTATATCAATTTTAATAAAAAGTGATTATGTAATTTTTTAAAATACTTTTTATATATAGATAACAGGCACAACGTAAATACTATTTAACCTTTCGTTTTTTTCAGCAATGTAAGTAAGCCACGTATGTATCTGAACGATAAACATGGTCCTAAATCTAGTCTACGTTCAAGGGTCTGCGAACAACGCTATATAGCAATAGCTAGATATTTGTACTGTAAATACTTTTTAAAAATTAAATAACAATTTTATACGCGTGCTAATGTCGTTTACAATAAGAACCCATCATTTTGAAAATGTTGGGTAAATTTATTTTTCAAATTGTACATTTATTTCGTCTTCCATTATAATTTAATATGTCTATTTTGCAACCTGATAAATCATATATTGTTATTACTATCAAAGGCTAGTGTATATTTAATGTAATGCTGTTTATTCTCTTATTTGAAGTTAATTATTAAAAATAATACAATAAGTACTTTAATTTACTTATGTGACATCAACGCAATTTTCTTATATAGTCGTTATTCATACGTATTGAATTTATTTACTAAACACAATTGTTGACTAATTTAATTATCGAATGATCTATGTACATGAATTTATAAATGATGGAATTAATAATTATCCTTCAACTTATAACCAATTTACTTGTAATTTTATCGTTTAATAATATTTCGAGCCATGTTATTTCTTATCGTTAAATTGTAATAATACATTTTAATTTGCATTATTTTCTAATCACTAAATACTTTTTTAATGTGAATTCAAAAACATATCTATTTAAACATTTATTAGATTAAAATAATACATTAATCGTTGTTACATGTTAAATGTTAACATAACATTGTTGTAAATAAAATTTAAGGCTTAAAGGCGTCATTATGCGATACGCCTTTGAATGAAATAATATACTTTTGCTCCTATTTTTATCTGTTTCTTCTTCACTGTGACAATAAATGTAAATTACGCTTGTAGTAATAGATAAATGCCAAATTAACTGTTTACTTCCAGTCGTTATTTTCAATTCGAATAATACGTATTTATATAAACGTACAATACACGTACGTAATTTGGTTACAATCGAGAAGCTTTCATTAGGCACTGGACCAATTTAATGGTTAAATATTAATAATCCATTCTTTAGTAAACAAGTGCAAGTAACTCTTTCTAAAATTATGAACTATCTGAGTATTGTTAACGAACAAATATTTTACTGATCACAAAAGACTACCGTCTAACACATTATAGCAAGTTTTACAGGTATGGTCGTCATAATATAAAATACTCATTTATATAGCTAAGTCAGAAGAAAATCGCAAGGCACTAGCTAAGAAGGATGGAGAAACTAAATAAAACTTAAAAAATGAAATCCATAATCGGATTTAGTTTCCGATTTATCAGCACATCCCTAATGATGACGCCCTGACAGTTACCAATTATTGATTACTGTAATTGTAAGTATGAAAATATTTTTCAACCCGACTTACTTTAATATTCTATTTAAAACGTTTTCTTGTCGTGAATTCTTACTGCTGCATAAGTACGAAAACGATAAGGAACAAAGATGGAAGAAATGGAGATCTCACCTGAAGAAATGATATCAAGTTATACTTAAGTTCCTTGAGACATTCTAAACTAGAATCGTCTGCTGAGACGTTGTTTTTATATTAAAGCCTCATAATAAACATTACCGCTCGAATATAAGGTGTATATATGTATACCTTTTTTCTTACTTCCAAGAACCAGTTTAGTTTCTACAATAATTTCCTATGTAATCGTACTTATAATAAAAACGGGAATTAGATTCAGGAATTGTAATCACCATTGTTTTTATACCAGTTATGTAATTGTATTTATAGTGTTATGCAAGTAAAACTGCGAATTCCCAAAGTGATATTATATGTTGGTAATTTTGTAAATAAAAGCTTCGACATTTCATGTTCTTTTATTTCCTGGTGGCGGACATGTATATATATATATATTTACTTCGTTTATTAGATGAATTTACAGAAGTCAAATTCAGGACTGCCGTGGTTCTTGTGTTAAAAGGTGACTTTTTCATTTTATCAATAACATATAAGAAATAGATATACGAGCAATCGTTTAACCCGACATTAAGTAACCACTGCTACACATGTGCATTATTAATAGCCTGCAACAATCAAAAACTATTCTTGTTATTTAAATATTTGTTTTTTACACAACTAATAATTTAAGGTGACGTTACAAATAAGGTATCTGCAACAAGCTAATGAGTGAGCTAGTGAGTGATGATCAGAGTAAGGGATAAAAAGAAAAAAGGATATTACCTTTTCATATCCATCCCTCTCTTCCTTTCCCTTCCTATCCTTGCTTTATTAGAAAATAATGGAAAGGAAATAAGGGCAAAAATTAGGCCTCCGGTAGCTCTCTCATTAGACGACACGCAGAATACTTCTATTTCGAGTGTCTTCTGCGAGATCGTGGCACTTCACCGATCGAGCCGGCCTATTCGTGGAACGTTATTGTGGGCTGTACCAATGTTAAACATAATAGATAGCAAGGAAAATGCATATTCAAAATGACGGATGATAAAATGACTGGAGCTCTAGGAGACGGTGGCAACGGTGGTTTACCTCATACCTCATTTTGTAAGTCAAAGAGCAGAAATAGAAGTACACTACCTACACTATGTCGTTTTTTCTAGAGGGTGTGAGCCCCGTTCGGGCGGGAACATTTTCGTGGTGATAAATAATAAATCATAATTAACTTATGATCATGAACTGAAGTTTGAAGTAATTTCAGACGAAAAGTTCTGTATCTTCCTAAAAATGATGTCATTGAACTTTAAGTTCTTTAAGCTCTGTAACCTGACCAACTATTTGATCAATTGCACCTCGCTTGTGAACATGTATATAAAGTGACCATTTATTTATTCACTCAAAGCGGGATGTTAACTTTATGGATGTCAATTACCAAATTCTTGTTATGTCAAAGCACATTTATAAATGTGTTTTAATAAATTTTAGTTATTGTTACAGATTTCTAAATTTATTTACTAATCAAATAAATAACAATTAAAATAATAAATATAAATATGTTACGCTATATAAAATTTATAGTTATATTTATGGGATGAACAAATTGGCTTTATTACAATAAATTAATTGCTCGTTTTCTTTATCTATCTAAGTAACGATTAACATCGCCATCAGAGCTGAAATAGGTGACTGGGTTTTTTCAGATATACATCTGCTCATGAAATAATATAATTTTCTCGCTGTTTGATAAAAATTGGGGGACGGCACACCGGAGCTTTGGCACAGGTAATCGAAAAAAGGGACGGTCCAGCTCAAAACGGGACGTGTCACATTAGGCTATCTGTATACTTATAATAATCTTCCAGGCTTGATATGCTAACATTAATAAGACATTTTCACAAATAAAATTAAGCTTCTGAAATTTCAAGGATTTAATGTGAACAAGTTAACAGATATTGAATGAAACATTGCCGTTAGTCAAGTCTAACTTAGAACTTTTGATGTAAAGATGCAATAACTATTTATTAAAGTATTGCATAAATTTATAGGAGTAATAAATTGACCGCAGTGAGCTTATTAGTTTTATGGAATATACTAGATATTAATAAATCAGCCTTTTTAGTAGGTTCCCCACTGCAGGAACACATGCCTCTTCTCCGAGAGAGGGAAATTGCTTAGCATTTATAGGTGAATGTCCAAAAGTAACAAACTTTGTTATTGTCATATAATACATTAACATGGCGACGGATTATCTGTATTAGTTAGGGCTTAATCTATGGAACGACGAGAAGCTTCTAAAACTATTCCGTAAGTGCAAAAAAACTGTTTTGGATCACCGTCACGATGATATCAGCGTAAAGCTCTTTTCTATAAAAAAAATGTAAAACAAATATTTTTCTTTGAAAAAGAAATTTTGCTTATCGTTATTAAAATTACGAGTAAAATATTCCGCTGTATGAAAAAGAAACGACAAGATTGTATCGCAACAAGTACGCATAGAAAAGAAAACCACGATTTGCATTTAAAAGGAAGATAGAAGCTTGACATCGCTTACCTGAGCGGCATGTCGCAACTTCATTAATATTAATCTCCGTGGTAAAACCAAGCGGCTACTGTGTTGTGACTTCATGCATAATTTCACTTTAATATTGTGAATAAATTTGAAATTCGAAATACGTAACCTCCTAGGCTTTTGTGTACGAAATTTAAATTACAAAAAACAATCTAGGTTGGGACTATTTCTTCAGACAGTAGAACTTAAATCGTGCGACACGAAAATGTATTGTACCGAGACAATTTTTAAAATGTATTTCATTTTTTTTTCAATTCCAATTCAATCAAATAATCAATGTAAATAATTACGAAATATTTTATAAAAAACGATGACATATTAAGATTTAGTGTATTAGTAGTATTAGTTTATTTAAAAAATCAGTGTTGCTAAAATTTCAAGGTTCGAAAGGTAAACAAATGATAGATTCCGTTACGACTGGTAATTCGATGGCACTCAGGAAGCATCGTTTTTCGCAAATAATTTATAAATGCTAAAAGTAAAACATGAATAAGGAAATAAAAATGCTGACAGATACCGTGTATGTACCGTTCAATGAATGGTATCATTTTCATGTCACGCCGAATGATCACGATTTATAATTAAAAAAATAGTAGGGAATAAACAATAATTCACTAATTTCCTCCCTCACGTTTGTGCGTTGGGCACAAGCCTACTTCCGTAATCGAATTAACATGCAAGCGTCTGCACCATCACCGTGGAATACTCACGTGTTTACACAGTCACCCGAGAATTCCTCCTCATTTTGGAGCGAAATACAAATTCCATTTGACTTGCTTGTAACAGACACACTATTTACGTTGTTTATATTTGGTTGAGCGCTTCAATGATATCGATCGATCCTTCGTACTATACAAAGCTATCAATTGTTCTAGAGGTGCTTTATTCTTTCGAATTTCGGTCCTCGCATACGCCAAGCCTCTTACCAAGCCAAAGGCGAATATTTTTTATCCAATATAGCTCCTTATGATTTTGATATTAGTATATTTTTATTTACATATTTATATTTTGCGAAAAAAACTTTTCTCTTTTTCACTATGTTGGTGCTAAATATTTAGCGACTTCTGTCACTGCATATCCCAGTTTTGGTGAAGTACGACATCATATTTATAATGTTATAGTCTGAAATCACTCTCAAGTCGTATTGCAAGGTACTCTGTAAGGTATTTTTTTCAACGAGAGAGCTGTTTCTAAGCACAAGCAAGACACTTCGTCATTCTTCATAATCATCATCATCAGCCTATAGCAGTCCAGAGCTGGACTTAGGCCTTTCCCAATGCCCTCCACAGTATACGGTTCTGCGAGCACCGCCTCCAGGGACTTCATGTCGTCCTCACGAGGTCATTGGTCCATTTGGAAGAAGGGTGCCTCACACTTCTGGTCACCATTCGTGGCCTCCATTGCAAGATTTCCATCTCCTATCTACCGTCGCTATCTCGTCAGATGTAGCTCAGTGATAGTTCTTTAGGAAATGAAACTGCTCAAAGCAACGTTTTAATTCTAGAAAAATTATTATCTCTCATGCCTAGTATTCGCAAAACGGTCCTTAGCTAAATTTCGAGCTATCTAATCCAATTGCTTACAAGATCGTTAGGTTCACTCAGTGCTTTGACGCATACTAATTATGTATCAAAACCGCCTTGATTATTTCAGTTCAAATATATTTAGTTAGTTCGGTTCAAATATATGTAAGTACTGTACTCTAACTACTCAGTCAGTAACTACTACTAATAACGCAATGAAAAGTTATATAGTGAGCTGAGTAATTACTAAAATGGTTCTGTCTTTTCTTGGACAGAAGTTAAGATAGTCTTCAAGACAATTGAGCTGAGATGGCGACATTAGGTATGTATGTAAGCATCAACAATGAAAAAATTGATGAGACAATAATTACAGTACAAAAAATAATTTCTGCATTTTCTTAATATAAGCTAGGAATATAATATTATAGTTATACGAAACGAGAACGAAACTTCATTAAGAAATAGACATTAATAGATCTAGACTCATCAAACTATTTAAACGAATGACGAGAATTATACAAAATAAGATATACCTTTATTGTGACGTCATAATCGTTCTTGATTCTTATTTTAATATAAAGCATTATCCTTTTCGATTTTAATATAAGATTTCCATTTTAATTTACATTTACATTTTTATTTATAATTTACCTTAATAAATTCTATTTAACGTAATAAAAAGTATGACTGCGGAAATTTTAATTGAAACAGGGTCGGATTAAAATGGAAGTTCATTATGATGGTCTGAACTATTTGCAGGGACGATTAATATTTTGCGTGACACACGGACAAAAAAAATTGTCAACATGCTTGGAAGTAGAGACTTAAGTTGTGTTTAATATTCGTAAATATTTACAATTTTTGAACAACACAAATATACAAAACATGACATACGAAGAACAATCATAGTATACGTAGCAATTTTAACTCTAAGCTTGTAAAAGTAACCTAAGTTTCTAACAGCCGATGTTTCTGTAGTACCGGAATTAAAGTTTTTAGTCCTGAGGGCATTAAAAAAATAATTCCATCCGGGGTGTGATTAAGAATATCCAAGTTCTGTCCCGCGTACAGTAAACAATCGAATTCCGTCGGTGACGTAATAAAGTATATCCAAGCTCCGTCTCACGGTCAGTAAAAAAAACAAATTCCATCCGGGGCGTTGTTAAGAATATCTAAGTTCCGTTCCACTGTCGGTAAAAAATCGAATTCCGTCTGGGATATAATTATCCCACGGTCAAAATTGGCCCTAAAAGTTGCATCCGACTATGTTCCCCTTCCTCTTCATTAAGGTGGGGGAAAATTAGTAGTAATGATGGAAAAGAGCGAAGGACTGGAGGTTAGGTTTGGTTTCATTTTATCAAAAAGTGGCAGCATTTTTTAAGTGGCAGCAAGTTTGATGTACTGGTGGTAGGCAGATGAACTGCTTTATACTTTTTTGTATGCTTTCTATGAGGTCTTTCCTTGTACCAAGTACATTTTTTCTTCTCATAATTTTAAACATTTTACCAATACATGAAAACGTAAACGCGAGTAAAGCCGTTTTATAACAGTTAATGTCTAACGAAAGTTTTAATAATTATTTGGGAAGTATATTAAGACATCAAAGTAAACATATTGCATGAAACAGAAAGCAGCACACGTTTGTGAATGAAATTTTCTTTTCCTTATTAATATAGAATATCGTGTTCACCCAACGCCTTGTCCGTATGTATGGAGCTTCAGGGCGCGGCTACCCACTGCGGATTGTCGCTGCTAATTTGCACTCAATTGTTCATCTAGGATTAAAAGTAATGAAAACGGAAATGTAACCGAAAGACTAAATATTTACCAATTAGGAGTATACTTATAGACTTATTATCACTGTTTTGCTGAACTGATGAATGGAAATTCAAAAGTCGAGTTATTCGATTGCCAGATCGATCAAGTAATTATTTTCCTTGTTTTAAAATCTTATGTAAAATGCAAACCGTTCGACAAAATATGTGGAAAATGTACAGATTTTCATTTTTATAACACCACTTCTGCTCTTTGTGATATAGATTATTGACGTCGCTTCGTTTAAATAAGTGATTTTATTTAAGAAAAATTAGCATTCTAACATTTAGCAGGAGTTTAAAAGTTTGTTTATATTGTTTGCTTACCGCACTTGAAATAGTCGTTAGGCTACGTAGTCGTCAAAATTTGCAATTATTAATGAAACAAAATAACGATATAACCGACTTTCGTACGGATTGTTCGCAGGCAATTAGCACAAAATTAAAGTTCAGTATTGAAAGAGATCGCGTGCCCTCGGCGCCCGGCGCAGATAGCAGTTTCGAGTAATTACGATTGTTGTGAGCGCCGACAATCACTTAGAAGCACCTTATCTAAGGTCTGCTTAACGCGCGCTCTTGGCTATTAAGTCATAAATCTTCGCCCGGTCACGCAACAAGCTGACGATTTGGCTGTAAGCGTCTTATCTTTAGCCGGTCATATAATTAAGGAATCCTTGTTTTAATTGTTATGACCGTTATTTATTATGCTGCAAAAGTAAACTATTTGTGCCCTACAAAACCTCAGGCAATTGTTACCTTAGATTACTGTTGCACTAGCACGTATGTTTTTGGTACTGACCTGAATTTGTGTTTTGCCGTGGCTAACAAATATGTTACACTAACCCTGTTACAAAGTTTTATTATGTATTAAATTCTGCTTAGTTTTTAAACCTGATAGAGAGAAAATATTAAGATATAGATCAATAAGTCATAGGGACTTTTACAAGAGTAAAGTGAGTTCTTCCGTAAAGGTCTATAATAAAATGTCAACTAGTTTTGTGGTTCTTCACATTATCACTAGAATATATTATATACCTATACTATATACCTTTGTTTGTTTGCTCAGATAATTTTATAAAATAGAGACTAATTTTTATTCCTAAGTAACCATAACTATTTAACAATATAAATAACATAAGATATATAACTATAAAACAGAAAAGTATGCTACAAACTAGGATAAGTTCGTAAGTTGAACGTACCACTGAGCTATGACTGCAACGTTCATTTATGGATTTACTTTGTAAGGGTCGTTGATTACTTAACTTATTATGCATAGAATTCTTCACTTTGCATGTTAATCTAAAGTTGCATCCATAGGGAATCACCAGACGACTAGAGTTCGACGACCTTGTGCTTCATTTAATTTAAAAAAATGTCGCCGATCATTTAAATTAAAGCATGCATTCATAAAATCGATAAAGTAACCGGTGAGTGAAAAAATTATTTTTTCGATAACATTAATTACTATATTTTGAATTTGAGAGTGAGAATGTCTAAATTATAATTAATTCCATGTTGGAGGTTCGATTAAGGCCGACAAGCTTTCGCCACTCTCGCTTAGCATGATGGATGAAAGCCCGCATCGGATTGAGGTATTTTTTGGCTTATAAAGAAGTTACGGGGTCACGGGAATCATCGAATAGATTTTTGTTGATATCAAAAATTAGCATGTTACATAACACAAAAAAAAAATATTTAATTCTTAGTTTAAAAGACAGCAAACATTATTTGAGTGATAAATATATACAATACAAATAACAACTTTTAAGAAGAGACATAAAATAAAGAGGCTGGGCTGGGCTCCTTAACACTATTATGAAAGGAGTATCAAAGAAGCTTAAGAAGGTTCGTTTTATATATCCAAAAACAAAAAAAAAATAGACCTTCGTTTAAATTTTAATTACTTAAGTTGGTTGACACATTAAAATAGTTTACAGAGTGGAAACTGCGTTTAACTTCATAGTAACAATTGACAAGAAACTGAAATGTGTAACAGATTTTATCATTGCATGAATAAGTGACAAGCATGTTTCTATGTATTTGTAGAAAAATAGAAACCTAAGATCTTTACTTAATTGTTTTGTTAATTTCGGCTTATGTGTTGTAACTGTAAGGATCTACGAAAGCTTGAGAAGATGAGGTTCTGCAGTCAAATACTTAACCTTCCTTACGGCCTTCCTTTCAACCGACAGTCGTCCATTGTTGGCCGTAGGCCATTGATCGCTATAAAGATCGGTCCCCTGCCGCCCTCATCCAAACTGTTCCGTTTGTCATCAATGGCAACACACACAGCTCGTAGACTTTTGCAACTTTCCGAACGCTGCCTTAAATACTCAGCACAATTTACATCTTAAGTACATTGCATATTGCGTATATTACATAATATTGAAATAAAAAAAACTGCAATTGAGTTCTAAATGAAAACTGACAAGAAATTACAATAAAAATACTCTTACGTGTGAACACTTAGTTGTAAGTATTATTGTTTGTATCGTACAAGATCAACCATTACAAGCATCTCTTTACTTATCAGTTCCTTTAAAGCTTTATTCGCTTCAACGACTATACTAGCGTTACCGTATTAAGATTTCTAGGTATGAAGGAAGTCGTTGTCTTTGATTCTTTTCCACCCTACTGTTTTCGATACAATGTTTCCGCTAGACCAGTTCTAATGGTACCGGTTCTACAAGCTACCTACCGCTACGTAGTGAGCTCACAACATAGCGTAGGACAACGGTGTAGAGATTCGCTAGTTAGGAAATGCATTTTGGATTACTTCATTTTTCCGTGATTGCGGAACAAAGAGCTGTAGTGTAGCAGACCTTAAAAAAGTTTTATCACATAAAAATAGTGATACATATTTTTATAAAACTGAACATAAAGTATAAATAATTTATGTACAGAAATGAATTCGTTTTGTGCCAGAGAATTTAATCGGCATTATAAAAATTGAAGGAAAATGTTCATTAGGAAAGCTTAATTCTAATAAGCTTATAAATTTACAATAAAAAAATGGCAGGTATAAAAAATGTGCTGTGCTGACATCTAAGAGGATAAGGATAAAAGAATGATAAGTAGATTTTACAATAAATTGACCAGGCTGAATAACATTTATTATTTTGAGAAATCCAGTGTGTAGTATTTTCACCGCTTGCGAGTTATATTTTATACTAGCTGTTTCCCGCAACTTCGTCCGCGTTATTTTACTACTTAACGCAACCTTTGACATTGCAGGTAGCGGGCAGTGCTTTCGACACGGCGCTGCGTAGGTTTTTTCACAATTTCGAGGGTTTTTCACTTTTTACGCGGAACCCTAAATATTTTGCTTAAATTAAAATAGCCTATTTGAATCTCGACAATTTTAGCTATCTTCTAGTAAAAAATATATATAAAGATAAAATAAAGGATTTGATACAAAAGGTGGTAATTTTAGTGTCTGTCCTCATTTTGCGAAAATTACTTTCTCTCTAACATGACCGCCGGTTGCTTGAATCAAATGACGCCGCAGCCAGTGTAATACTATTTTCATACAATATACTTTAGAATATCTGTTGTTTCCTTAAAATATATTTTTAGTAAATAGGTTGTAAAAAAATAAGATAATAATAACTTAGTTAGCCTTTCAAATATGATACAGTAAGAACAGTAGATTTTATTAAATGAAGAAAATTAGAAATGAAACATTGGCAGATGCGCACGTTAAATATAATATTACATGTATTTTAGGAAGCAAATGATATTCGGATGTCTTGAGAGTAATGCTATTGTCGGTGACAGCGGCATAAAGAAATCGGACAAGGCAAATTGGATTTGTCTCACCGCTCGCTCGCTGCTCGATCTTTTTGATTCGGGCGGTGAGTACAGACGCGGGGCGCTCGTAAGCCGTGGCGCGATTGTGTGAAGCGAGCCGAGTATAATATTCTTGTGCTCGTTCTGAAATTGACTTTAGGTAACTCGATGGAAGCCTGCACCTAATGTTAGTTTTTATGGCGTTCAATCTTAGTTAGATGTTTTGCTGTGGCTTAAGCATTGAGCAAAAAAAAGGAAACATTTAAGCTTTCATGAGTCATCTTACCTCAGATACAAGTAAAAGACTATTTTAAACTTAAACTTTTTTGTTAATCACATATTGTTTACTATTTTTGAATAGTTTTTTTTCGTTAAGAATTACTGTGTGATTAAATAAAATTATGATATTTCTTATTCAGGGCTATCTGTTTGTTTGTGTTCATAAATAATGCAATCATAGCTATTCTTGTCTAAAAGCTGAAAATTCCGCTGGCATAATCGTGCCACAATAGTCTGTTAATGGTTCCACACTTGTTGACTTAGCATTTTATGAATCAATTGAGTATCGGTACGTCAGTTTGTAAGTCGGGCCATTTAGTACGATTTTTTATACGTTGAACTGTTCGAATAAGTGTGAAAATTTTTTGTTTGTTACAATAGTCTTCCATTTGTTCTAGTATCAGAATTACATCACTACTACTACTTAAGGATATACCACCTCTTTGGTATTGTAAAAGGGATCGCGTGCCGCTTGAGATTTATAACTCAATCCGGCAATCAGCGAAACGCTTAACAAGCTGACGATGGGGTGTTTTAGAAGGATTTCTGCCATCTATTCACCGATAACGGTAAACACGAACATCTATTTATAAAATGAATCGTACGAACTACCGCAGCCAAGTTAAGTAACAGAAAAATCTAACGGCTTTTCCTGATCGCGATAAATAGTAAAAATGATTATCAACATTTCACGAAGCTTAGGACCCCAACGAGGTACAGTTTTTCTACAAAGTGTAAAATAAAAATTATTTGGCTTTGTTATATTATGTCAGCATGGACGGAAGTACCACGAGCCTATTGAATACTAGCGTGAATAAGACGTATTTTTACGCACATTTGGTACGAAAACCTTCTTCAGTATTCCAATCTATTAATTCATCAAGTCGTAGATACTTAATTTTAAAACTGAAGCAGATAAGTGCATATATGAAAAATGTTCTATTTAATTTTCAGTGTGCGTCGATGTCTCTGGTTCAAACGAATTTTGACTTTAAGAGTACGAACCTTTTTTTACCCCGACTGTACTTCTGCTTTTCGTATTTTAAGTTGTTGCCTTCATATCCCTACATTTTCTCCACGTTCGATTCTATTCCTATTAAAAGGCTAGGAACGCATTCGTAAATCTCTCTCAGTTGCGGTGGACACATTACATCCGCTTGCTTTTTTTGCTTCTTTTACTATTTTTAGTAGACGCGTTAAAATAATGTTGTTCTATCTAGTTTGCTCTTCATTAATTCCAGTAGCATAGACAATTCCATGTTGAACAAGCCTCACATGTCTGTGCATAAAGCCGGGGACCTCATTCGAGTGATGTTGGCCATGCCGAAGCTGATAGTTGACAAATTTGCGGAACTCGTACGTGCCGCGCTTTCGTGATCACCGTGCAGATATAAAAGCTTCACAGACGTATACTGTGCCACACATGTAATAGGAATTTCATTTTTAACGTAATATTTGTGGATAAGTTTTTAGTACACATTATACGGTCAGGATCTGAAACTATCTTTTGTTTCAAATAATTTTAATATTGTGATATTTCGTTAGTTGCACGGCGAAAGCTGCAGTATTGTTTTCTTATTTAATTAAATCTTCACTATGTAGCGAGTATAAAGTAAACTGGCATTTTTTAAAACGAATAATTTCTAAGAAAATGCTTAAAATATTATTACATCAATGAATGTTAAGCACACAAAAGTTGTGAAAAAGAAACTCCAATAATGAGCTCATTCTAGCTCATCTAGGATGAATAGATAATACTGAAAGTGCTCATTTCAGTTGAAGTAAAACGATATTTAATTAAATATAATTATATGGATCATTAAGACGATAGAATAACATATGTACATATATGACACGTACATTGTGTAAGTAATTCAAGAGTCCACCTTATATTTCGTTAATAATCAGAGCGTTGATACCAGAAGGAGTTTTAATTAATAGAAAATGTTACTCCTACATAATATACAGTGAAAACTTTTTTAGCCGCGTTCGACGATACTTGGCAGGGGAAAATCTGATAGATCGGAAGACATGCTCGACATGCAACATGCTTATTTACATTTGGAACAGTTTCGACGAGCTTTTTTCATGTATTATTCTTGTGTTCAATTTTGAATGTTATTGTTAAGAAACAGGGGATTAATTTTGTTTTGTTGTAATTATTTATTTTTAAACTGTTGTCGCGCCTGTTTTGTGTTTTCCCTCTGTTTTTTTTTAATAAATAAAAATGATGACCATACCATGCTAAAATAACCTAACCCTTAAATTACTTGTAAATATTGGTATTGGTAATCATAAAATTTAATTATAGTTGAAACATATAATTATATATAAAAACAGAAGGCGTACAAACAAGTATACATATATATGTACTTTAAGTTAATTAACAAATTTCTATAACACGATTTGGCACCGTCATAAATCAATGTTGTGTGCACAAACTAAAGTAAAATAAACATTGTGGGAACTAATTAGTGTACACAATTCACGCGGGATTAAGCTGGATAATATGGGCCAAGTACAGTTTGATGTTGCGCTTACAAAATTAGGAAAGTTTAGGACCAAACTCAACTCGCCCCTAACAAGTTAATTTAAACTGGCCGAGTAATTTGCAAAGAACCGTGACACTAATTCATTTAGCAGGTAAGCAAATAACGCGAGAAAATGGCCTAGCCCGACTCAATTTTATTTCTGCGGGTATTTATTTTTTTTGCACGGCGAAAGCTGCAGTATTGTTTTCTTATTTAATTAAATCTTCACTATGTAGCGAGTATAAAGTAAACTGGCATTTTTTAAAACGAATAATTTCTAAGAAAATGCTTAAAATATTATTACATCAATGAATGTTAAGCACACAAAAGTTGTGAAAAAGAAACTCCAATAATGAGCTCATTCTAGCTCATCTAGGATGAATAGATAATACTGAAAGTGCTCATTTCAGTTGAAGTAAAACGATATTTAATTAAATATAATTATATGGATCATTAAGACGATAGAATAACATATGTACATATATGACACGTACATTGTGTAAGTAATTCAAGAGTCCACCTTATATTTCGTTAATAATCAGAGCGTTGATACCAGAAGGAGGTTTAATTAATAGAAAATGTTACTCCTACATAATATACAGTGAAAACTTTTTTAGCCGCGTTCGACGATACTTGGCAGGGGAAAATCTGATAGATCGGAAGACATGCTCGACATGCAACATGCTTATTTACATTTGGAACAGTTTCGACGAGCTTTTTTCATGTATTATTCTTGTGTTCAATTTTGAATGTTATTGTTAAGAAACAGGGGATTAATTTTGTTTTGTTGTAATTATTTATTTTTAAACTGTTGTCGCGCCTGTTTTGTGTTTTCCCTCTGTTTTTTTTTAATAAATAAAAATGATGACCATACCATGCTAAAATAACCTAACCCTTAAATTACTTGTAAATATTGGTATTGGTAATCATAAAATTTAATTATAGTTGAAACATATAATTATATATAAAAACAGAAGGCGTACAAACAAGTATACATATATATGTACTTTAAGTTAATTAACAAATTTCTATAACACGATTTGGCACCGTCATAAATCAATGTTGTGTGCACAAACTAAAGTAAAATAAACATTGTGGGAACTAATTAGTGTACACAATTCACGCGGGATTAAGCTGGATAATATGGGCCAAGTACAGTTTGATGTTGCGCTTACAAAATTAGGAAAGTTTAGGACCAAACTCAACTCGCCCCTAACAAGTTAATTTAAACTGGCCGAGTAATTTGCAAAGAACCGTGACACTAATTCATTTAGCAGGTAAGCAAATAACGCGAGAAAATGGCCTAGCCCGACTCAATTTTATTTCTGCGGGTATTTATTTTTTTTGCACGGCGAAAGCTGCAGTATTGTTTTCTTATTTAATTAAATCTTCACTATGTAGCGAGTATAAAGTAAACTGGCATTTTTTAAAACGAATAATTTCTAAGAAAATGCTTAAAATATTATTACATCAATGAATGTTAAGCACACAAAAGTTGTGAAAAAGAAACTCCAATAATGAGCTCATTCTAGCTCATCTAGGATGAATAGATAATACTGAAAGTGCTCATTTCAGTTGAAGTAAAACGATATTTAATTAAATATAATTATATGGATCATTAAGACGATAGAATAACATATGTACATATATGACACGTACATTGTGTAAGTAATTCAAGAGTCCACCTTATATTTCGTTAATAATCAGAGCGTTGATACCAGAAGGAGGTTTAATTAATAGAAAATGTTACTCCTACATAATATACAGTGAAAACTTTTTTAGCCGCGTTCGACGATACTTGGCAGGGGAAAATCTGATAGATCGGAAGACATGCTCGACATGCAACATGCTTATTTACATTTGGAACAGTTTCGACGAGCTTTTTTCATGTATTATTCTTGTGTTCATTTTTGAATGTTATTGTTAAGAAACAGGGGATTAATTTTGTTTTGTTGTAATTATTTATTTTTAAACTGTTGTCGCGCCTGTTTTGTGTTTTCCCTCTGTTTTTTTTTAATAAATAAAAATGATGACCATACCATGCTAAAATAACCTAACCCTTAAATTACTTGTAAATATTGGTATTGGTAATCATAAAATTTAATTATAGTTGAAACATATAATTATATATAAAAACAGAAGGCGTACAAACAAGTATACATATATATGTACTTTAAGTTAATTAACAAATTTCTATAACACGATTTGGCACCGTCATAAATCAATGTTGTGTGCACAAACTAAAGTAAAATAAACATTGTGGGAACTAATTAGTGTACACAATTCACGCGGGATTAAGCTGGATAATATGGGCCAAGTACAGTTTGATGTTGCGCTTACAAAATTAGGAAAGTTTAGGACCAAACTCAACTCGCCCCTAACAAGTTAATTTAAACTGGCCGAGTAATTTGCAAAGAACCGTGACACTAATTCATTTAGCAGGTAAGCAAATAACGCGAGAAAATGGCCTAGCCCGACTCAATTTTATTTCTGCGGGTATTTATTTTTTTATTTAAATATCTCACCAATTTGAAAACTCTCGCTGAAATACATTTTGAATAATACCGAAGGCTTTTCAGGTTTCTATTCTAATCACTTTTATACATACGTCGTTTTTAATATTTATTTTATCATTTTTATGCACAAAATAAAGATTTGTTGCAAATGTAATTTGGGCTAACCTTTGCCGGGGCATCAGTCGAAACTTTGACCGCCAAGTATTGTTACTTATAGCTACATAATAATTTAAATAAGATTTTCAGACAACTAGCCCCATTTTCATACGTTAGATACGCCTTTATGATTTTTTTTAACATGGATTAAAAAAATGAATAGTATCCAGACCTCACTTAAAACTAATTTATTGTATTTAGGGCCACAAGCTCCTAATATTTATTTTTTATATTTACTATTGACTGGACGTATGTAATAAATTTTGAATCGGAACTGCATAGCACTTCAAAATGTTCTTAAAACGAATATTAAAAAAAACTAATTATTAATGATTAATGAAGTCCAATATCCGTATTTCTCTTATCAATGAAATCGTTCTAAAATAAAATATATTTTGCCTTAAGCATTTCGTGGAAAGGAAATGTGCGTTGCGATGATTTATTTCTCAAACAGAGGCGCGCAATCCGATTCATATAGAGCCGGCTGCCCGCGGCGATAAGCTGGCATCTTGCTGTGGCCAAGAAAACAAACAAACTGGCGTACGTAAGGATTTTACCAATAACTTAAGCTTTTGCAAAATTTTACGATAAATTCAATAATTGGAACAATTTGTAGGTGTTATTCAAATACATTAAACTTATGACATATTGCAACATATATTTTGGTTCGCGGAAATTCATTCAAAATAAACTTTTTGTCAAACGACTATAATCACCTTTGCGTTTTTTCTGTGCTCGTAACAAGTTATAAGAATTAATTTTGAGAATTAATCCCACGCACCCTGATGAAGGACCTCCGACAGGTCCGGAACTTGTGGGTACAAAATACCGAGTAAAAACGCGAACGTGAGTAAAGCCATTTTTTATAAAAAGTTTATTAATAATGTCTCACCATAGTTTTATACACGGATTTAATATGTACAGGGTACAGTAATTGCAACGATATCAGATTGCTGATGCTTAAATATGTATTTATCACTATGTATATAAATACATATTTAAGCCTCTATACGGCTATAAAGCCGTAGACCTAGACGATCCTAGCTGAGTGCTAACCATTAAGTAATAACGCCGAAGATCACATAATATTCTTTACCGAGGCAATACTACTCTTACGTGCCTCAGCGTGTTTATTAGAAGTCACTACTTAAAAGGAAAACATGCACCCTTAAACCGTACAAGTTTCAAATATGTGGGGTGATTAGAACGACATCCTACACCGTACACGAAATTTAGACGTTTTTAGGTAAGCACCCAAAAAAGCGGAATTCATTAACAGAAGCCAGTAAAGGTTACCCACAACTGCTATTGTCTTTGAACCAATTAACTATTATTTTATTTTATTTTAATTAACTAACGTGCGACTTCAAAACGTGATGTTATAAACCTTATATGTGTAAGCGCAAAATAAAACAAGAAATATTGAATAAAATTGATTTACTATTTTTTTATTATTTGTTCATAATATTAAAATGGGAATTTTATTTGGAAATATCGGAATGAACGAACGTATGACACTTATAAAAGTACGATAAATATGTGCTTGTGAAGGATATATTTAGGTACGCAAAATAAAAGATTTTTTTAATACCTTTTTATACAAGATATGTATTTATTAAATAAATTCACTTTTGTAAATAGAATTGGAAAACCGTTCGAGAGGTTATTTGGTGTTGAAATGTTATTGTACCTCTACTTCAGACGGCTGGCTGAGCCCAAGGCAATATAGGCATAAAGGCGATGGCTCTTCACTTGGGAATAAGTATCGAACCATTATATCGAGCAACGTCCACATTTCGCCTGATATTTGTGTATTTTCTGGAAAATATTCACCAGCTGTCTGTATTTTAAAGCAAAAATCAGAATGGTATTAAAAATGTATTGAGTTTAATTTTAAAATAAAATTAGAATTTTATTCCACTTTGGTTATTTTAATAACATTAATGTACCCAAAGTTAGAACAAACACTTACTCCATTCACATAATACTGACTTACCCCATCTAAAGACGGGGTCAGAGCCAAATAGAAGAGGAAAAAATATAAACTATAATAATATATGAGCAAAGGCAAACTCATATTCTAAAAAGAAACAAAACATCAGAGTTGTAATTATTGTGTAAATTGCTAACTTCACAGTAAGAGAAAAGAGAGAGAGAAGAAAGGCGGATAGAGAAAAAGGTGAAGAGATAGGTGAAAGAAGAGATAAAATGTCACACGCAATAAGCACACATAGACTAGATTACTTTTTGTCTGCTTTTGTGGCTTGGGACTTCTTTCCCTTCTTGCTCATGCAACCAGAAATCATTGTTTACGACATTACGTGGACACTGGTAACAGTTATTTTCCGCATAAACTCGGCGAGTATAATATATAATAATAGCTTGAGCAAAAATGTTAACTGTCTATTTTCAACTCGGTCAAGATTGAAAGAATGAATGGCATCGCTAAATGAGCTTTCGACTCAACGTAAAAAAGACACTAAGAAATAGCGGACAATTTTTAAAATCTATACCCGACGAATATAGTGACATTTTAAATTCTTTACCCAGAAAAACATATGTTACTTATATTCGGCAATTAAAATAAAAGTGTATGACGGTTTTTTCGCAACAGCTGTGGTTTAGTAGGGAAATAAATTTAGCTGTAAAAAACATGTTGCGTTAAAAATAAAAATAAAATCGCTCTTACCGGTGGTCGAGAGTTGTCAATGTTAGGTTTATTTGTGTAACAAAAATTACATGCCAAGTTACAATTGTCACACTTAGAACCTTAGTAAAAAAATGTAAAATGGATTCGTATTGCACTTAGTAGTTTATCTACGTCGAAACGATTCAACTAGCTTTTCTTTTTAACTTTTGTACTCTAGATTCTATTGCTGTAGACTATTTGCAGGTTGAAATGAATAAAAATAAAGATTAAGGATCGTATTTTAAATATCGCTATTCTTTACGTAAGAAATGCACTCCGCTGCTACCTTAAAAGGAATTGGGCTAAACGCTGAACAACGTTCACTTCAACAAATTGAAAAGCAATGAACCGCGGAATTCAATTTCATATTGAAAGCCATTCATCTTTGCCGCTTCTCCGCGAACGACTCACACCATTATATCTCGACTTCGCCACCCTGTTTCACTTATTGGAGAAGTTCAACATTCTATTTAAAATGGGTTTAATGTATTAATAGTTTATTTTAAGCCAATTAATTTGTGTTCCTCTTTCTATAAAATCTCGGATGGTCGTTATATATTAATGGAAGAAAAGGGAGACAGACAGACAGACAGTGACCTTTACTGGGAAGACGATAATATGGCCTGTGTATGATCCTATGTTGATGTAGTACTGGAAAAGTGCAAAGGCAACGCGTGCTCTCCAGGGTGGCCCGCAAGCTCAGTGCTAGGGTTACCGGTGTGTTCTTTGGAGGATCTCCAGAGTTTTGGCTACCGGGAGGTTTCAGCGAGTAAAAGCTTACGTCACACTGTCTTTCTCCCAGAGAAGGGTACCTTTCTTAAGATTTTTCCTAAGAAAGCCAAAAAAGGTCTCTCGCTCCAGCAAAACCCAACAGCTGTTGCCGTTGACTCTAGCACTATTAATACAAGTTTGTATAAATAACACTGAAAAAATCATTACAAGATACATAAAGATTCGCTGTCCGCTTTTAATTAAGCTTATTACGTCCAAAATTTTATCTCATCGTTCACACGCCGGGTACAAACTTTTTGACAAGAGCTACGTAGGATGCGCTCCCTCATGCCGAACATCATTAATCAAACTGTCAGACAATAATCTACTACAAGTTTGCAATTAAAATATTATTAAGACAAGATACAGTTAAATATACATTGAATATATCAATGATCCCGAATCTCGATCTAGGATGCCAGGAACATACGGCATTTTAGTCATTACGTACCGTAAAGTGTCGTTGACTTTAGCTTTTAGCCGGCATAAATTGCACTTTTATATTTTTTTTATTTACTAACTTAAACCAAAAACTGTTGTGAGTATAACAATTATGAATTACACAAGCAAATAAAATTATTCTGCTATTATTATATCTTTACCAGGTGTTCTACGCATAGTGCTACGACTAAATTGTCGTAGCACGGTATCAATACATGCAAAATGTCTGAGCGATACAAAAAATATATTTAACAGTTTATTAATATAAACAAATAGACTAAACCGAAAGAATCCGTTTCACTCATAATGAAAAATCTAGACCTATTATGTTGATAAAATTGTTCGTACTTTTACCGTAATGATATTTAGAAACTGGTCCGCTGTTTAAACCACCGAGCTTACAAAGCAATAAAGAAATTGCCTAAGATTGATGTAGAAAAAGCTTTTACTTTTTTAAACGTTATGCTGATTTATGGTTCGTCTGAAATTGATTGTGAGAGAAAATGGAAATGTAATAAAAGTTTAATTTGCTATAGATTCAGTATGGTCGATTGCTTTATTTTAAATTGAATCGAAGACGGCAATAGTAAATTTAATGAATTTCTGTCGACCTCTGGTTGGTATTATCACTGTTAAACGCCTGATAGGAATATCTGAGGAAAGGTTTATGTAATCATGCATACATGCTCTGTCTACTGTAATAAAAATGCTGAGGAAAAATCAAAACAATGCTTTTCCTGCAGCATCTGCTGTAACAGTTTCTTATAGATTTTAACCCAACACAGGCTCTTCATATTGAGTTAATAATAAAATAATAATCAGCCACTGTTTTTGGTACGGTTCCACTGCAGGGACACAGGCCTTCTCTCGGAAAGAGGGAAGCGGGGAGTAGAACCACCGCCATATTGTATTACGATGTTAAAATGATCTAGGAGTTGTCTGCTACCGAGGGCGTTAATCCACATGTCAAGCTAGACTAACGCAGCAAATCCTCCTTGCTTAGGTGAGACTGAACCCGTCTGTTTACAATTTGTTCAAAATAAATGCATTCGTAGCTATTCGTAACTGTTTCGAAAATATTCTATGCAAACCAAAAACAATATTTAATATTTACACATATAAATACAATGATACTGTTACACTTACAAAATATATTGTTTTTATTATAAAAAACAATTTCAATATTATTATTAATTAACTACAGTTTTCTTTGATTTACGTAACGTAATTAAAGTAAACAGTTTATTATCAGGCGATGTGTCCGGATTCATTTTAGTAAGTAATGTAATAAAATAGTCCAGAGAGAAAATCTGATGGATAACGAAACGACGAAAGCGGAAAAAATGAATGAGTCATATGCTTTATGGTATAAATTTGACGTAGGCCTTATTGAGTAACACATATGGACCCAAGGAGTAAGTAAATAAAGACTTGTAATACGTAAATAAATAAATATTAACTTATCTGAGTTAACATCTTAGATACATTTAAATTAAAATACTGTAATATAAAAATAAAAAATAAACTTATGACTTAGATCAATAATAAGTATAGTAATTGACATAACCAGACACTTCACACACAGACTATATCATTGAGCGGCAGAATTCTAAAAAACTTTGACCATGAATACTTTATTCTTAGACATTAAGTTCAAAACTACTACAAATATTATTTGGGGCCCAAACTCTTACCTGTAAGTGTCGGTTAAAACAATTTTTTAACGAAATAATTATTTTAGCTTTTTATAAAAATTTCTTAAGCTTTTAAAACATCCACATGAAGGAGACGCCGAGCGCCTAAAGTTAGATTGGAAAACTTAAGTTGTTGCATGTTCTTGCTGCGTAGTTTATTAGGACGAGATGTATGTGTTAACTGTGGACACAGCGCTTCCTGTTATAGACGAGACAGCAACTGATCAAGTGGTGCCGTGTGCGATCCCTTATATGAACATTCGCACAGAGTCTACTACAGTCCTTCTAGTAGGAAAGAGAAGAAAGATAAAATAGACGGAGTTTCCAACAAGTTCCCCCACCATGTTTAAGTGAAAACTTCCTTAGACGATATTAATAGGGGAAAATCTTATAGATTCTACATGCTTAACACGCGCTAGCAAGCAGCGATATGCTTATGTGAATTTGGAACAATTTCGACAAAAAAAAATCATTCGTTATTCCTTTTTTGAATGTTATTGTAACATACACAGATATGCTTGTTGACTATTTATTATTTTTAAAATATTATCGCGCTTTCTCACTTGTTTTGAGTTTTCACTTCTGTTGGCGGTCCTTAAGACTGCTTGTGTTTTTTTCTCTCTCTTATAATGTGATGTGGTGAAATGTGCTTAAACGTGACACGTCCTTGACATTTTACTCTTTTAGCAACTCTTAGAAGTTTTATTCCAAAACAAAATTTATATAAAACATCTGTCAGCCTCGTTAGTGTAAAGTTTATTATTAGAGTATGAAGTTATGATTATCTTACGTCTTATGCCACTTAGTCATTAAGACACTTTAATTACTTATTCGAAATTGACTCTGAATGTGGTAGTATACATAGTTGATATTGCCTCATTTCGCATGGAAACCTGTAACGCGATTATCTAACCGATGCGATGCTGGTGTATATGCATGTACACGGAACGTACGGATAGTGTCGTGATGGTTTGAATAAGAGAACTGTTTTGAGAGGCTTTGTGCACCTGTTGAAACTAGATAATTATCACTAAACCAGACATTTTGTCTATGAATTTGAGTCCAGTTTTAAGGTAATCATTATGTCACTATTGCATATACTTTACGTGGTCTGTTTCCAAGTAATAAATATGTTTGGATCATTGCATCAGGGTTACAACCCAAAAGACCATTTTTTAATCCTTTTTCATAAATACGTCAAGGGTAGATATCTATGGCCCTATACCCTTCCAGCCCCTTCCCCCTCTACTTTAACTTCTCAATTCCCCTTCCCTTTTCTGCACTAAGACTGCCTGCCAACAGATCCGTGATTATTTAGTGTTTTGTAGTAGTGTATATATATATATATATATAACTATAATAACTAACTATATATAACTAAATACTGATTTATACATTACGTTAAATTTAATCTGTCCTAAGATGTAATGGGAGTCCAAATAATTACCTAAACTTTTATAAAGATATATTAGATCAAAGTAAGTTCGTCTATCGGCAAGAGTTGTAAGGTTGTGACAGATAACCTATTATAAGATATGTTCGTATTGTTTTTTGTTCTCGATGCGAGTCTTATGACATTCAAAAATCGGATTTTTAAACATGGTTAATTAAATTAATACACCCTTCTTTATTTACAAGCCGATTGAGATAACATTTGAAAGTGAAGCTTATCACAATACATTAGTGAATACCACACCTAAATCGGTTTAGTAATTTCTGAGATTAGCGGTAACGCACAGACAAAGAGACAAAAATTCTAATTATCATTGTGTTGGTTCTTATTACGTTTCATCAAGTACAGGCATCGATCAGTTACATTTTTACTACATGCATAGATGTATAGAGTAGATTACATGAAAATAAAACAACAGGCAGTCATGAGAACTGCCGACAGAAGCGAAAATAAAATCAAGTAGGATGGCGCGACAATAGTCAACGTCGGTCATTCAGACAAAGTCAGCGGCGCAAGAGCAGTGTGTGATATAATTTACTTCCCACCGCCTGCTTAACGCAATACGCACGCATATACGCATGAAAATGATAGCGACCCTCTTTATCACATAAGGTAAGCATAGTTTTATATGCAGTTGTCTGTTTATTGCATTAAGGTGGCTCCACACATCCCTGCCAGTTAGTACGTAACTCCTCCTCCTTCGCCATGTCTCTGCACGAAATAAAAATAAAATAAAAACACGTTTATTACTACTGCAGTCGCAAGCGCACTGCAGGAAATCGGTTTTAATTTCACTACACATGCACTGACAATGCTCCCTAAGCGATAGTCGGCCCTAAATCGTGAGCTCTCCCGAACCGATTTTTGAGTTACGGGAAATAATATTCATTCTGATGACGATTCTCCTACATACGAGACAATCAAGGGAGCGATTTAGGATGCTTCCCACCACTTCCCCGATATTGCCAATGTATCTAAGGCCGTGATTAGCCACCTTTAGTTTCAAAAAACTAAGTGTGTATGATTTGAAAAAAGAATAAATTTTTGAAACTAAATGTTGCCTTACAACAAATGTACTTATTCATGGGTTAAAAGTTAAAGATTAGAAACATTGCAGACTGTATAAAATATTAAGGCAGTCTCTTAGTTAATCTAAAATGAAATCTCCCCTGGCAGATACTGAAACGCAAGCTGTCAATAGCATTTTGCTGGCAAATAATTCTACGTAATAACTATTTTTAGTAGCTTCTTGATATATAAAGTCCAAGTACCGCTAAGAATACGTAATGAATAAAAATTTATATAAGCAAACCTTTGGAAGCAAATACCAAATGCCTTTTTCCGTTTATATTACGCTAATATAGGGTCAGGGCAAAAATAATTTACAGCTCTAACACCAGACGAAATTATTTGCACCACTATAAGGATGTGCGTTCATTGTTGTCTTATTTCAACTTATTTATTACTTTAACTTTACTCTTGTATACTTAGGAGTTATATAATAATACGAAGATATGAAATAAATACAAATTTATTGATATATAATATTTTCTGAAGCAAATCACGTACAAATTGTGTAATACCATTCCAGATGGAACTCTATGAATAAAATTATCGTTTTATAGAATTGATTCTGGAACACAATACTCGTTTTGCGCTCGGTTGCATTTCACTTACATTTCATTTCAATAATGTAATCTTCCCCCGTTTGATATTAAATACTGTTATAGTATACAATGTGTACACGTGTGAATCACGATGTGAAATTTATATTTAGAAAAATCTTTAATGTGTAATGTCTTAAATAACAATCATTTTTTTTATTTTAAGATGTAGGCTCAGTTATTTACGTATTTCTATTAAATTCTCTCCACCAAGGGACTGCAATAATGGACCACTCCATTAGAGCTGAGTTAGGTAAATAAAATATTGAGTACTTGTATTTAACTTAATTTGATGGACCTCATAATGACATCCCATTCTTCGTCAATATTATCATTGTTCATGGAATGTACCATATAACTCTTTTTCGTTTATGGCTGTATGCTTCCACAGCCATAGACACGATGGAAGCTCATCCTACAAACATCACGATAGCTCCTGCCAAGGCATTCCATTAGCGGGTATTCAAGATCGATTACACTTATTCCAGTCAAGCTATTTATCGCTTTATAATTGAAAGTGCTTTTTAATTTCTGTATTATTTAGTTTCTTCCTTCAACCTTCAAAGTCTTTTAAGACTTTTTCGAAGTGTTAAGAGTTTGTTTAATTTTAGAATCTCATACCAGTAATATTTGCGTTAAATATTTATGTTCACAATAGCTTTTATACGCCATTATACATATTATGAGTCACTGTGAGCTACGGCGTTTGGCAATAATGGGAACTTCTCGTATAAAGGTTCTTTTTAACGCACGATTCTTTTCATTGGGTTGTTGCAAACCTCATATGAATATTACTGGTTATTGAACAACTTGATGCTTTCCTTATGATAATTTTCGTAGTGAGACAAATGATGAAAAAATGCTTATTTAAAAATCTTCGGCATCAAAGCTTCCGGTATTATTTATTCTGCCAAAGATTTTTTTATTATTTTTCCACATGTTATCAGGTTGTGAAAGTTCCAGAGAAATTTATGGAAATATTTTCTTTGTAGGTAAGCTCGTTATTTTTTCCGCGAACATTATTTAAATATAATTTAACATAATCAACCGTCTCCGTTCGTAAGACAAATATAACTTCGTTTATAAGATATTAAATTAAATTCTACAAGGCTTACCGCATTATTGCTACTTATTCGAATAACTAAAAGTTGAGTAAATAAGTTTACGCTCGTACCCCAGAGGGGTAGGTAGAGATCATGGATTTCCATTAGGCGCGGTCCTGGCATATCTCTCTCGCTTCTTCTTCTTCATCCATACATCTAAATATACAAGCTCGTCGGTTATGGGTTCTCCTTATATCGCCCTTCTTTAGTATGTTACTAATCTGATCGATATAAGTTCTCCGTGGATGTCCCCAAACAACGCTGCTACTCACTTTTGCAATATGAATTTGTTGCGGCCGAACCACCGAAGCATACCCTTCTCAATTCTAGTCACAACATTTACACATACATACAACTTACCACTACATATACATTTACCACTTTTAAGCCACATTTTTCCCTTATAACGCTATTTTTAATCCTATTATTCAGCGCCATACTTACTACTTAACCTAACATATTTTTTAAGGATCGCATCTCAACGGCATTAACTCTACTAGTATGCTTTTCCTGCCAAACCCAGCTCTCATTTCCATTCATTGAAGTGGAGACTAGTACAGATTTGTGTATTGCCAGACGAGCCTTCATAGACACATGCTGACTCCTCACTACTGTACCTATAGCCCCATTCATTTTATTTCCCGCATTCACTCGTCATCCTTTATTATATACCTTTAGAATTTAACCAAACTAGAAAAAGAACCAAACACTCATGTACCAATAAGGTGTAGCGCATTCGAATCATATACTCTCCAAACGTATGCGAAAGCTTGGAACGGACTTAAGTATATACAAGCTGTATAAGTAGGGTATGCCATATCGTCTCGTGTGCATAATACGAGATTTCCTCAGAGAACGGACCTTTCGGTACAGTGTCGATGGAGTGTTCTCAGAAGCGCCGCCGTTCGAGACGGAGTTCCTCAGGGGTCAGTCCTTTTCACCGCGCACTATTTCTGCACCACGTGTGCGCGCAATATCATTAGTGTTTTTACACATGCGCGTACATGTTGTGTACAACTGGCGCATTCCGCCGCCTTATCGTCGTCTCCAGAAAGCAGCCACCACTCTCGGTAACCGGTTTTCGAAATGAAGAATCGAAATCAATCCCTCTAAAAGCGCACTCTATTTTACCCGCCGTAACATGGTCTCCACCATGCTCATCTCTCGGGGATTGCCCAATACTATGGGAGAATAATGTTAAATACTTATAATATGTTGGGGTTATCCTTGATGATCGCCTCCACTTCACACATTACCCGCGTAAGGTACCAGCCCTAGCATTAGTTCGTGTGTTTCCTCATATCAATGTTAAGAGTAAAATGTACCTGACTAATAAGATAAAACTCTATAAAGCACGAATACGCTCCATTATGACGTATGCAAGCCCAGTTTTTTCATAAGCCTCTATACACTGCATAAATAGGCTTCAGGTTACATCGTGGTATGTGCGTTATTAAGATCTGCACGTAGACCTAGGAATACCCAATATAGCTCCATTATTTAAACATGCGTCGCGCCGCTACTTTGACTCTGCCACTTATACACTATATCTCAAATAACCTTATTGTGTGTGGTTACGCCACTTACAAAACATACGCATTAGAAAAGCTTAAGCTCTGCATCATCCCGAGACCGAGGCACGTCCTCGACTTCCCGGATGATGCAACAACTATTGCTCAAGCTAGGTCAAAACAGCTTCACGGCCATACCACACAACAACCTCGTCGGCAAGGACGGCCATTATATTCTCGTTATGGCCACATGGCTGGAAGGATTTTTTACTCGTTGACGATATAAGTGTTGCTGGAGTTTCTTCCGCCACCTATTCTATCAGCGCTAACGGTTTCCGGAGGTGTAATAATGTTAGCTGTAGTAAGATAAGGGCTATCGATCAAGCCTAGGCTCTCATTTTATTCTTTCCGTTTTACGAAGGCCTTCAGAGCGTACCGGTCTTCTATATCAGCAGTAATCAGATAACATTAAGATTGTTCGGATCGAGGTCGGGGTAAATCATTTTTCAAGAGAAGCTGTCTCTCTTTAGCGAGCAACAGTGAAACTAGACCATGCTACATTGTGCAACATTGACAATTAATTGGTTATTGGAAAATCAGGATTTTATTCAGAACTTATTTTTAACAAATGGGAGATAGACGATCGCTTGACGTTAAAGCGTTATTGAGGCCTTTAAAATAGCCAAAAATACTCATCATCAATCAATAAGCCAAATGCAAAAAGCTTATAAGGTTCAGTACGAAAATAATATAAGAGCACATTATAGGTCTAGTGTAGTCTGTAAATAATAAATAGTAATTAGCAGGATCAAAAGACTTTTAAGTTTATTTTAATACAGCAATTAAAATCAATAATCATAGACCCAGGTATTGTCCTTATATTTCCAGTATAAACAAGCCTATAACCCGAGATCCTCTATAAGACGTCATTATAATATCGCCACAAGTTATTCAGAAACAGCCTAATATTATATTAGTAGACAATTTCTATTAATTTCTTCTCTAGTGTCTAAAGTCTTGCAATTTTCTTTATACGAGCGTAAAAGCTTTTGAGCACAAGAATGCATTCATGTATTCTGTTTTTAATCTATACGCGATTGTGGTAAAATATAACATTAATTCTGGCTGCAATTGCACATTCGGGCGATATTAATGTGCAAACCATGAATAACATGTAGCATTTCACACCATTCTGTCGGCAAATGGCCCATATATCTAGCTTAGTGGAGTCGACGCTCCAAATATTAATTTAACAATTGTTTGTGCTAAACTGTGCACGGCGATGCGAAGAAATTCACAACGGCCATATTGTTGATTCCGACGTTTTGATGTAAAGGTATAACCATTGTGTGATTAATACTGATAAACTAAAAAAATATAATATTTTAGGTATGAGCCCTTAACTAAAAGCTTTTACAGGTTACCCAAAAAGAAACTCGCATGAGACCGAAACGAGCATTATGGCGATAACAAGTCACAAAATCTTAGAAAGTACTTTAATTTTACCAGACATTTCAGTAGTCCACGACATTAATTCAAATATAAGGGCATAATTTACGTTATCTTTATGACAAACTATTCTTGTTAGAACGGAGAGAGAATGATAACGTGAGGTAAAGACCTCACGTTATCATTTGCTCAGTCCGAGCTGAGGACTAGACCGAAAACAATGTAAGCGTTACAGTATCATCTGATATCTGGCTGTCCCAAAGTAAGCTCACTTCTTCCTTGTTTTATTAATATAAATGAATATAAATTTGTACATTATAATACATTATAATTACAGGGTAGTTAAACAGTAAAGTACAAAGGTAAAACGACAGGAGCTCCGATCTAACCAAGTGTCCATAAGGTACCTCTCTGATTTTTGTGTTGTATTTTTCTTATGTAATGGAATGCTATAGATATACGAAATTTAACATTTTCCCTGTATCAGCTATCAAATTTGTAATTTCGCCCGAAGCAAGAAACGCACTTTGTTATTCATTTTTCAATTATGGCCAACCCTCCTGACAATTTATTGGAATATCAAATTTTCACACAAACTGATGGCGCAAATTCTCCACGGCCGTGCTTCATACATATTCAAATAACGTGGTCTGTCGGTACACGACAGAAACACGCCTTTTTTCCGAAGCGTCAGGATTACAAAAAACATTTCTGACTATAAAAGCAACAATGCCAAAAGTTTATTATCGACTTGTATCGATTTGCGAAATTTAAAACTATGTTTATTTTATTTGGCTGAAAAAATGATTTTGATTGCTTCGAATTATCGAAACGATTATTCATGTATTTTATAGTCTATCGAAATAAGACCTATTCTCTACTAGGTGCTTTCATTACTGGCCAGTTTCAGTTTTTAATCTTATTACATTGTATTAATAGGTAAAATATATGATGGTCCAATTACATAACACGTCATCAAAGCACTGACAATAATATATGTAAATTTAATAAATTTCAATAGTAAATGCTTTGGACAACGTGAATACGTATGACTATATAAACCTTCTTTTACCTTTAGAAAGGGCCAACGAAAACATTCTTCACCACCATTTTCTCAGCTTATATTTTTTTCAAGTTAAGTTTGCAATAAATTCTGTTTATGTACTTACACGTTCTCCGAATAGCCCGATGTTTCTAATATTTATAGAGGTTTACTGCTACCATCCTAAATTGAAATACATTAATATTTCACCACAAATGTGACACTTTCACGTGAAACATAACCGTCTCGTAATTGGATTCGTACCTGAACACGGAGGACGTTTAATATCGTAAGGATAGGCTTCGTAGTAACGAGTATTACAAAAAAATGCCATACAAAGAGTTAAAAGTATTATTTTTTTGCTTATAAAACAACAGTGGTTCTACCACTGTTGTTTTTTAGGCAACAACTCCAAAAAATTCTGCACGAACGAGGGCCTCGACCGCTGTTCTGAACGACCTCACAGAGGACAGGCGTAACAAGAAGTTTTCTGCGCTTAGTCAGAAGAGTGAGGTGCTGAATGCCAAATTCTATTCCATATCCTTCCTGTTTAATAAAGAAAGTTTGAAAAAGAAAAGAGCTATTGTCTATTAAAAACCCTCCAAATTGTGAAAGAAATTACGCGTCGCCATATCGAAAACACTGCCCGCTACCGGCAACACAAAAAAAAGGTTGCCGGTTTAAGCAGTAAAGTAATATAAACATTTTGATTGTTACTTTATTGAAGTGTAAACTTCTTTGGCCGCGTTAGACGATTGGTAATATAATAAATATCATAGCAGTCAAAATATCAGTTGGAAATTCTTAATACTTATTCTTTTGGTGGCGTAGCTTAAGTGGGCGTAAACAGCCGTCTTTTTTTGTTATTGTTAATTGCCTTGAACACGTGCCTTACAATTTTTTTTACTTTAAAATTAAATAACAACACTTGCTGAAATATAGCTCTGTACAGATAAACAAATAAAATTGTTTATAACATCAAATTTTGTACGGTAAAACTATAAGTGTAAAAATACGATTATAAACTTTTATTCTCCGAAGTAATTAATATGTTTTATTTGATTCCACTAAGACGAAGTCGCGGGCAACAGCTAGTTTAAAATAAATGTGATCATCGGCTGTCCGTACATCTCAACAGGTTTCTAGGCATTCCTTAAGTTTATATATCTCAATAGGCTTATCGTAAATGTTAGTTGCGCAGGTGTTCCTAATTTAACCCTCTGTGTTTTCCGCGAATCTCTTTGATGTAACACGGCTACTGTCTTAGGGACTTTTAAGTTAGAGGTAACGACGAAGTAATGTGTAACTAAATAGAATAACCGAAAATGTGAATGTAGCGAAATAAAATAAGAAATATGTAATATGAATAAAGTTTTGTTTTTTACTTTCCTATATTTAAGTTTAAAATTGTCTCAAAATATATCTTGCAATCATAAGATTCCTTTCCATCATTTACTGCAATGAGTGTTGCTTGTAGCCTGAAAAATTATTTAGCTGATAATAAAACGTTTTAATTTTTTTTTCATCTTTAAAGTAAAAGCGATTCCTGGTGTTGAGCGATTTCCGCTATCTACAGAAATTATTTTTTTCAAAACAAGGTATCATATACGTAAAAAAAGAAAAACAATGAATGAAAAGAATATTGGGCTTTCACTTTGATAATCTAACAAAACGCAAAACTAAATATATAGCGGAGGAAGGGGGTCGCTAAGGGGGTCAAATTTAGTTTTAACTTTGCTAAAATTCATTGACAGGGTCGAGTCCAACCCAAAATGGGACAAGATCCCCTTATAGAGAGATTATAGACCCCTTATAGACCAATCTGAATCCTGGATCCGCTTCCTGGAACTGATTCTCTGTTGCCTGTTTTCTGTTGGTTACATCCCTGGTGGAGTTGGCCGGTCGTGGAGAAGCTGTATAACTTAACCCAAATTCATAACCATTCAGCCATTTCCACACAGTCGTTTTTCAATTATGTACTGACTTGTATCGTCATTATTAACTATAACAATAGGGATGAGCTTAAATACACTGTTGAATCTTTTCAACTCAATGAATGGTAAGTTCTTACTGAAAATAGTGAAGAGCAATTACCGGCTTAAAACAATTCACAATGAACTTGTGACTGTTCAAATAAAGGATTGTCTATTAAACCATTTTTATTCACAATTCAATTGAATACTCAAGATTTAGTTCTCTTATATTTCAAATAAATGGATACTTCCGAGTTTCATCCGCTACCTGCAATATAAGCTTTGAAAATCCATGTCTGTCCCGCGGTCATTTAGGTCCTTACAAATTCTGTCTCGTCCAATTCATTAATAGTATCCCTACGACCACTTAGAATACAGTCGCTTAAACATGTTCACATAGCAGAAAAGCTGTAATTAATCAGAAAGATCTGGCCTAACTTAACCTTTCTCAATTTTTTTTATCGAAATACTAAAACCTAACCGAATGATAAACAATCCTAATGAGATAGGCAATATTTTTGCTACCAGTTTTAGCCAGGTAGGAAGTTTTAGTGACACAGATTAAAAAGGTGGAGTGAACTTTTACAGCATAGCACAGATAGGGTAGATAACATGAATTTAGAAGTTACGAATGACTTAGAAATAGAAAAACTTGTACATAATATGTATGTACATATACAAAAAATCGTGTGGTTATGATGATCTCTCTATATGCGTTATTAAATGTAATATAAACACACTAGCAATACCACTTGAAAAATTTTATAATAAATGTTTTGATCCGGGGTTTTTCCCTGAACAGCTGAAAATAGCTAAAGTGGTCCCTATATTCAGGAAAGACTCCATGACAGATCCAAAATTCTTGGATTATTCTTGGATTTCAGCTCTGATTTTTATACAGTCGACCATGAGCTCTTATTGGTGAAATTTAAGCATTACGGAGTGAGGGGCAAAATAAACTGCTAAGTTCCTATTTATCAAAAAAAAAAGTTTATCGAGATAAAACGTGTCGAAAATAATCACCATACGGAAGTGAAATCAAATTACGTCAATTTAACTACCGGAGTACCGCAGGCATCAACACTTGGACCAATTCTATTTATCGTGCTTACAAATGATCTAATGAACTTTGAAACAAATATAATTATAATAACAATATAGATCTTGTCGTTTTTGCACATGTCACCAACGCCATAATAAGTGATATCAATATAGCGTCTTTAAATTCTAAAGTAGATTTAGCTTCACACTATTTTAGCACGTGGTTTTTAGCAAATAAATTAAAAGTTAACTCCAAAAAGGTAAATATTATGTTATTTATTTCCAGAACTCGGAAACAAGAAAGGCTTGACGTTGTTCTGGATAATGAACAGATTACTTCGATTGATCCTGTTAGGTTCTTGGGAGTCCAAATCGATTCTTTGCTATCATGGAGACAGGAAGTCACGTCATGTAAAATAATAGACACTGGACGAAATGAATTATTTAGTTAAATACATACATACATGAGTTTAAGACAGAGGAGGAGAGAGAGAGGAAAGATAAAGCACGAAAAGAAAGGACATTAAGTTCAATTTCCAACCTTAATTAAATATTGCATAACATAATGTTAATAATCAGGCTGTCTTAGTATTTAAAAGAATACCACAGAATATTAAAACGCTTCCTTATAATATATCAATTGTAAGCAGAGTCAAGGCATTTCTTTTGTAAAAAAATTACACACTAGATGACTATTTTAATAATTGTATTAAGCATGTCATTTATTTTTCTTTTTTTATAGTCGATTACAATATATGTTGTTAATGAATAAATATGTACAATACAATCCAATTATATCATTGCCCATCTGTTGTCCGCCGAAATCATCGTTGACGAATACTTCATTGGAAAATAATATTTTAAGCAGAAAAAGATAACCATTATTGCCAGTCAAAAACAGGCCTCATGTGAAAAGGTAGGAAACAAGAAATGTGCATTAGCCTGATTACGGTCGTGTTACTCACGCTCTACTGAAGCTGTGACCTCTACGTAAGTCCCATACAAATGAACGGCAAAACTTTGTTTTCCGATCTCATACGTAAATTAACCACCCTATTTTTTTTTAGTTTTTATTTAATAAAATAAATCTAAAAATGACTAATCTATTAAGCTCCACGAAAAACGGATAGCTATTATATCAGTTTATAATTTTCCAATTTCTTAGACGTGCGATAAGATGAACGACGAAGAACTCCTACTGTTTCGAATAGTTTATAACGCTCACGATCACGAAGGCTCCTTATATGGTAGATTGACGACTTAGATCACAAGAGTGACGTCAGAACAGAAGCTACACTCATTACGTAGCATGTAAGAGAACATTACTTCTTTTTTAATTTATGAATTTTTGAAGTTTACTGCCACGAACATTCTTTAAAATTGTAAAATATCATAAAAACCACCTAGTTAAATTAAGGTTATCAACCATGTTCGTGTTTTTTTTCGTTTTTTAATCCTTTTACTACTATAATACGCAAATCTATATTTTTTACGCAACGATTTAAAATATTGTCCGTCTCAGTTATCGGTAAATAGCCAAATTAAATTTAAAAAAAATCTCAAGTGATCCATATAAACATGGCTTAAATCACTAAAGCCAGCCGTTGGCGACGTTTACGACCTCCAAGGCTCTTAGTTTTGGGACGCCTGTCAAGTTCACAAATACCGGTCCTGCAATAAATAACCGGAAAATTAACGCTTCCCAGTGCCTTCTTGATTTAATCTAAATCATTTGACCTGGTATATAACATTTTCTTGCGCTTTACTTATATTTCTATGGATTAAGACACAACACTAGCAGGGCCTACCTTTTCTGAAAAGCATTGGGTCAAAATTTACATAAATTATTACATTTTTATACGTGTGGTTTTCGTCTGAAGATCTCTTTTACCATATCTACCTCCTTACTCTGTCTATAACAAAGCCTGGCAAAACATTTGTAACTCATTTCGTTGTTGCAAATGTATATTGATAATGCGCCTAGAGTCCATTGTGATGACTTAATTTCGTGATATTGAACAGTCAGTGCCGTTAACAACACTATCTTTATTGCTGCTATTGTTGTCATTTTGTTTTAATATGAGTAGGAAAATACTTTACTTTTTTACTTCTGTTGCACAAATGGGCCGGCTCTGTACACGAGACGACGAGTACCACGATCTTACAAAAGACAGATGTGGAGTACAAGTATTTAGCGTTTCGTTTGAAGATTTTTTTTGTGACTGAAAGGTCACTGTTTGCCTAGAGGAGGCATTTACAACTACACTTGGCCCGAGGTGGCAGGGTGCAGAGGGCGCCTAGCCTAAGCCTCCTTAAGAGTACTTACCTGGAGTTCTCCCTCCGTAGAGGGAGCCTCGGCTCGGGCCGTTACTTTAATATTGTTATCGGATCGGGAGGCCACTGAGCTCGTAGGTCGCTTCGGTGGACTGAACGCTCCATGGTGTGACTCAGGTTTAGCATTTCGATTCGAGGGTGCCCGAGAAGGTCGAGCCTAGGCTCAATCGGTAGCTGTTACCGGATTACTCGTCTGAAGAGTGAGACGCCAAAGGCTTAATATTACCTCTTCCCCTTCCCATCCTTTTCTAATAAGGAAAGGATGGGAAGGGGAGGAGGATGTGACCAGAGATATATAGGATAGGATTTTTTTTTCTGCTTGTCCTTGCTCTGTCCGCTGCTGTTAAAGGTAGGCAACGGAACGAGTTGGAAATGCAACTCGTTCAGATGCCTATGGTTGGCGGTAGCATGAAGTAAGGGGAACCGCTTGCTCATTTGCCACCTGCTGTTATAAATAAAAACTATACTTTTAGTTACGGCTGACGTCACGTAGGCGTAGATTTGACTAGGCCTCAGCGCATTCTCAACTCGCGGGGGGGGGGGTTATATATCCTTATATAGTTATGTAACTTATTTAGATTAACGCAACTTGCTCATTTGCCTCCAACTTCTATAAACAAAACACAATGTATTTTTTGTTCGAGACGACACTTATAATAATTCAGATTTAAAAAATAAATTCCTTATATTTCTATCAAGTTATTTGAGCCTTTACTTAAACTCCCTTCGCTTATTGAAATTGCAAATGTATATCAAAATCATCATCAACAAAAAATCAAACAGGACAAAAATCTAATTAACATCGTAAGATGTGGCACTTAATTAAATCGAAAAAAGTAGTACAATGAAATGAAACGAATTCACCGTGTAAAATTGCGTCTGGAGCAATAAGTCAAGTCGTAGTTAAGAGTAAGAATTAAGCGCGCGTAGACCACAAATTATTCTGCGACCTATTGATAATTACATACTACATGCCTCGTCGTACATACTATATTCGCAACGTCCATTTATTTCTGACTAAACGAAAACTTAAACGTAATTTAACTTCTGATATCGTACTTCAAGATTAGCACAAAATAAAGGAAAAACATTTATTTTTATATTTTAGCATGATTTAGCAAAAAAAATATTTTAATCGTGTTCTGAAATAATACACCATACCAAATATCGATTATGAATTAATCCAGAGCTAATATAATAATAACTCCTTATTTTTTTACAAAAGCGCTTGCGGCAATGAAACGTAGCCACGTAATTTCCATAAACCTTGTTATGTTATAACGTTGACCCGTTTTCATCATCCATGTAATAGTCTTATTATATTTTATGACAGTTTTACTTGCTCCATGTGTCACAAAATAGACGTCTCACGCTTGACACGCCTCTGCAATTTATTCGGTCCATATATCCTTGTACAAGTTACCAAGTATATGTATGTAGAGTTTTTATTTTACGTTACAATGTATATATACTTCAATCGTGGTAATACAGATATTAAAGCGACCTTGTTACAACTGCAACATAAAAAATTACAATGGCAAATTTTTCGGATGAAGTTCTAGCCTAACTGTAGATGCGTATTTTTATTGATCATAAATATTTCAGATTTGATACCAATGCAAAAGATTTCTGATTCGTGTCGCAAAACTAATAACATTAAAATAAATAGACCCGTACAGCTACTTTATATTCTAAAATATACTTCTCACGATATAGATGTTTATGGCCAAATGGCCAAATATAACAATTTGCGATTACATCTGTCGATCGCTTGAATGATTGCCATGCATCAATACCCAGCGTTGTGTGAATTTTGCTTAGTGAAATATTTTTTTATCATACAAATACATAATTAACGCAAGATTTTTGATTGCACTTAAGTAAAATAATAATATAAAGTAATTCTACTATTTTTATTAACAAAACGTCAGTTGCTGTGTGATTACTGCTATCGAATAAGATATACAATATCTTTTTCATGAAACATATTTTTAATTCTACCTCACATGTAATAAAATATGAGAGGCTTTTTTTACGGCGACAATTTATTAGTGTTAAATCCAGCCTTGCAAAGGCAATATATTCTAGATACGCATATAACACTTAAATTAGTTCAAAAGCTTTGTGTAACGCGCCCACTTAATACAAAATAAATTGGCTGCGAAATTGCTTTCTAAATTGGTTCACTTCGATGGCAGACAATTTGGCAAGTCATTTGTATTGTAGAGATAAATAGCATGCTTCGGAACATCTGATAACGACCAATGCTCGATATCTGTCAGCACTCATCCCTTCATTGTTTTGGCCTAGGGCCAATCATTTTATCGGTATTATATATTTCATGACGAAATTTGGAAGGCGCTGTTATGCTCAGAGGAAAATAGTCAAAAATATTTTTGTGTTATAATAATCATTACGTATGTACGTATATGTGGCCCAGACCATTATTTCTAACGCCCTTGGAGGAAGTATTTAAACTCGTTTTGTCTTATGAGTGAAGCAATAGACACCTCATATCGCTCCCATTTTCCCTCAAGTAGTGTCGTCCTCTATAAAAAGTTTATCAAAGCATTATTTATATTTGATACGATTGCTTATATTTATCGGTGATATAAAATGTAATTGTAATTTTAAAATGAAATTCAACGGCAAAAACAAAAGAGGAAGAAATAATTAAAAAAAATAATCTGAGCACATTTGACAGTTTCATTGATGTTGATTATAGTTAAACATTAAGAGCTATGGTAGCTCGGCAGCTTTCCGGGGAAATTAAATTTTGAACAAATGAAAGAAAATAAATTAAGATATATATCACACATACAGGTTATCATCATTCAAAGGTCAGTTCAATCCACTGCAATTATTGCATTTTACCATCTGAGCACCTCGGAACGGGATTCCTACATCTTTCCTAGTTTTTAAGCATTGCCCTAGAATCTAGAGCTACGGATGTATATCACATTTACGATCAGCTCAAAATTAAAAATGTGAAAATAATCGAATATTTTTTTAAAGTTATCCAGTGCTTCGGGCATGTTGCAAAGATGAATGATGAGAGAGTGACAAGACAAATCTATGTTGCAGTGTTGGCAGGAGATGTCCCAGAAAACCTTTTATCCATCAGATTAGTAACATAGTAAAGAAAGGCGATATAAGGAGGCAAATGAGTTCCGTAACCTCTGCCTCCCTGGGTGTGGGTATAGGTGTGCTTGTTTATCTTATTTATTTAAGTTTTTCAATAGTGGTAAGAGGCAAACGATAAAGTGCCCATACATAACATACGTATGGGCACTTGATCGATCTGTGAGATACTATTTCCCCAACAGCACTCATGCTACTGACTGTATAAATAAGCACATAATATTAATAATTCAATTGGAACTATACCAAACACATGTAAAAAACTTCATCAACAAGAACGTGAACAAGAAATAAGAGTCGTGCTCGATATTGCAAATGTAAATCATTTTTCAATTCAATTTTAACGACGCGAGAACTATTGTTGCGGGTATGATTTGCGACTGCGATACGGATAAAGTGGATAATCTTTTTTTAATTTATTTACATGTTTTGAATAAATTTGACATGTTTAATACAAATATTGACATGTTTGTGTAAAATAATATATAAAACAATGAAATAATAATATTGATATGTTCGAAATTTATAAATTTTTAGTTTTGTCCCTTTTTATTTTTTTTATGTCATAAGGGGGAAGGGCTTTATCGTTAATAAGGGTCTGCGTATAAAGTTATTTATTGTATCAGATATGCACTGTATCATACAAAACGATTCTAATCATTTATAAAACTAAATCAGTGGATTTTAAGGAATTTTTGCAGTGAACGTAAACTTCTTTAGGCGCGATATTTGGTACGAGAAAAAGGTGAAAGGTAGAAAATCTTATTAGTGTGAACAACATGCGTCAAATATGCAACAAACATGCGTCAGTAGCATGCATATTTGAATTTGGTGTTTTGACGAACTTTTCATTTATCTTTCTTAATCAATTTCTTTCAATTCAGTTACGAATTTGTTTTTCTTCTACTTTTGTCGCGCCACCTGTTTTAACCGAGTTTTCATTTCTGGCAGCAGTCGAGATGACCGCCTATGTTTTTTTATTAGTTCATTTATAGAAGTTATTTGTTATTCAGCCACCTACGAATATGTATATAGATACATATTCGTAGGTGGCTGAATAACAAATAAATGCTCATGCTCCTTATATGGACACAACAGACAAGGCTTATTCTTACGTTTTCTATTTAGGTGTATATTTAATTTGTTTGTCCAAATCTTAGTTTACTTTTGTGGTTTAAAAAGATAGAAAAAGCTGCTTTCCATTTTGCGTAGTCCCGATACACCTTTCATTCTTCAGTCTTTCGCTTCTTTATATATTAAACAAGTGCACATATTAGTCGGCTACAGATATTTTTAATGTTGCTCATGCACATTAGTAAGAAATTAGATTCCCTATAATTTGGATTATAATCAAATAAAAATGTCGGTTTGATAAGAATCAATCAAATCAAAACTTCTACACTGACTTTTTGGAGTAATACAAAAGATCAGTGTATAAATAAAGAATTATATCCTAGGAAAATACATGTCTGTCTGTTTAATTTTTGTAACTGCATCGTTCGAAAGATGTTTCTCACAAGAATATGACCTCTTCTTGACGCAGCTTATTGCTAACAATGACATTCAATGATAGTTGCGAATATGATGTATTTCGGGCATGTTGTAAGCATGAATTAAGAGAGAATAATGAAAAAAATGTATCCAGCGAAAGTGAGTGGCAATGTTGGTAGGGGACACCCTAGCAGAACTTATATCGATCAGATTAGTGGCTTACTAAAAAAGGGCGATATAAGGAGCACCAATAACCGACGAGCATGCATGCGTAGATGTATGAATGTAGAAGACGCGAGAGAGATGTGTCAGGATCGCGCGAAATCCATGATCTCTGCCTACTCCCCTGGGTTACGGGCGTGAGCGCATTTATTTTAATATTTATTTTAATTATCATATTTGGTTCAGGAAAGGTTTCATAACACATTATCAGTACTGTCGTATCTGAAAATGCAAGTGATAATTATTTTCCGATACTTTATCTTAAGACACTTAAGTGTTTCGCTGATTACTGGTTTAAGTTCTATATTTTACTTTGCACGCGATTGGTACATTAAGCCAGAACGGCATATAATCACCGGTTACTAATGTATTTACAGGTTATATTTTCAAACAGATTAAAGCACATAAACGATAGTGTCACACAAATTTAAGCATGACCCAAAGAAAAATTTATTCAAAATAAGAAGGCCGTAATTATTTTTATATCACCTCAATACTAGCCAGCATTAAGCAACGTCCTTTTAATTTAAAGATATTGAAATGAGTTAAATAGATAATATTTTTTTACTATTAAACCTATTCTTCATATTCAAGCAATTTTCGATCAATTTAACCATCACGGAGTTGGTGCATAACCCCGTCTGACACCTTTATGAATATCAAATCACTCGGTATAGGCTCCGCTGATTCCGCAACAATCTAGCTAGAATTGTTGTAAAGCTATTTAAACGCTTCCAAGCGCATCGTTGGTTAATCATCTCGCATAGTCTTGAAGGTCTTATTTTATAAAAATAGCTTTATGATATTGGGGCTAATTATTTTTCTGGCACTCATTGCAATATAAATCCGATGTAGAATTATTCGCACCTCCCCTTATTTGGATGCAGACTTATGTCTTTTAAAATAGTATTAGGAATCTGTCGACAATTTTAATAAGTTGACTCCGCTATGGTTTCATTCAACTTTTCTTCGCATACATACATATAAGTGCTATAAGAGCTTCGCGTTCGTCTTCTGGCGTTTTCTTTACACGTGCAACAAAAAAAGGTATTACGCCACCATCTGTCCTACAGTTTCGCATTTCGTTCTTAATCTTTTTGTCAATAAATTAATTTATTTTAATGGATAATAATACCTCAAAATCTGTTAAACTTTTGAAAAGAAAATATGGTAATAATTTAGTTGTATTAATGAATTTATCACGAGACAGCAGCGACAGGGCGGCGTTGGGCAACAAAAATTAAGCCTTTGCGATTCGTGCCACCGACCGCATTACATGTAATTGTGATTTAATAGATCTACGTGCTGCTTTTATTGAACCGTTATGCGAATACAGCTCCTTTGTTTATGTTTGTGAACGCTGCGAATTGAAAAAATATATACAGAGAGATATTTTGTTTATCAATTATTTTGCGAAACGATATTTCAAAAACATTTTCTATTGTATTTTTATTAGACCCCCATATTTTAACGTCGTCACAACAAAAGCAGTTTTAATATATTTGTATCTGAATGACAAGTTTGGTGTCGAATATGTTATCATTTTAGGGGTTATTGTTCTTTGTTAGTAGCTGCCCGCAGAATTAGTGGTTTTCATATCAGAAGGAACATAAAAGACTAAATATCATTCCTCTGAATAATTTAAGGGACTAATGACAATAGACTAGAGTTGTGGTCATAACGTCTCCGCTAGGTAACTTTTACAATTTACCTGACCACTTTTCACTCACCGTTTAGTCAAACTACTTAATATAAAAATGTCAATTTTGTTTTAGTTTTGTATAGTTGAACATCGAAATAGATTAACAAGCAAAATATCACAGAATGATAGTAATAAAAATAACCTAAAGTCATAATGCAATTTGCACGAACTACAGAAAGAGGATATCGTAAAAGAGGGAGAGAGGGAGAAAATTATACTGAATATTAGCAACTTAAAATGTTTGAAGTTGCAACAAGTTTGGTTTTAGCGCACATATCTCCGAAGCTAATACACCGACTTCAGCTTATACAAAACACATTCTTGCGCAGGGCCACAGGATCGCTGTGGTTCCTGCGCAACATGGATTTACACGTGGACTTAGATTTTCCCACCATAGCTCGACACCTGAAGTTGGCGTCGTGCCGCTATTTCAACTCCGCCACTGGTCACCCCAATTCGTTAGTTGTAGGTGCCGCCATCTATAAACCAATCGCGCTTGATACGTTCCGCCACGACCATAGAAGACCATATAACAGTGGTAGAGCCCGCAACAACAACATCGGTTGCGCGAATGGGCCGGGTCGCCCGGTGAAATACCACGACCTGACAGAAGACAGACGTGAAGTATAGTATTCTGCGTTTCGTCCGACGAGTGAGGTGCCGGAGGCCTTATTCTAGTTCCCTCCCCCTTTCCACTCTTTTCTTATAAGGAAAGGTTGGAAAGGGGAAGAGAACTTGATGGTGGAGGGGATGTATAAGAATTGGAAATAACCATTTTCTGTTTGTCCCCTCCTCTGTCCATTAAAGGTGGGCAACGCATCTGCAACTCATTAGTTAGTTGCAGATGTCTATGGGTAGCGATCACTTGACATCGGGTGAACCGCTTGCTCGTTTGCCACCTAGTACTATAAAAAAAGACCTATCGAGACGATGCAATAAACACCGCCCGGGATAAGATAAACCAACTTCGCAGCAAAATCATACGTTCTGGCTGGCGAGGATGCCCATCTTACTCTTGATACGGCCACATTGCTGGCAGGGTTTTCTCCTCTACTATTGATAGTAGTATTGCTGGAGTTTTTTCCGCCACTTCTTCTCCCAGCGCTAACGCTTTCCGAAGTGGTAGTAATGTTAGTTGTAATGCTACTTGTAATCAGATAATGGTTACCGATTGAGCCGAGGCTCAGCCTTCTCTGGCACCCTCGAGTCGGAATGCGTAACGCGTAATAGGTAAAAGCCCATGCCGAGGTCCCCCGTCGGGAGCCCTTTTTTAAATTTAATAGGGTAAACAAACAGTGTCACAGATACAAGCCCTTGAGCCGAGACACACTGAAGCATCCGCTGAAGCGACCTAAGAGCTCGGCGACCTCCATAATAATAAAGTAACGGCCCGAATTTGGGCTCCTTCTATGGAGGGAGCCCTTGAGCTAAGTACTCTTAGAGAGGCTTAGTGTAGGCGTCTTCTGCCCCTGGTGTAGTTGTAAGTGCCACCTTAAGGCAAGCAGTGACATTCAGTCATAAAAAATGACATTGGAAATTACTTAGCGTGCTAATGATGCAAATCAGAGCCAGAAAAAACACGTGACATTGGCAGCCGTCAACGGCTAATGATGCGGATTTGCATCCACGTACTTATAGGACACTTGAACCCTTGTTCCTATTATTTAGAGTTTATATTGTATAGCTATCCTATGACATTCGGTCGCTTAGTAATCTATGAAACACAACTACCTTTTTCGACAGGCGCTTTAGCCTGTCTGTGATAAAATCAGTTGTGAAGTTGACCTTGGAATCGTGCATTGTGTTTTGTATTTTTTTGGTTGATTTTAACTTGAAATTAGTATTAAAAAGAGTTTTGGTTCAAATATATTTCTTTCTTAGTGTCGGAGTAAACATCGAACCTGACGAATCGACTATATTGGTAAGTATATTTATGACTATCTCTTTAAAAACGATTACTATAACTTATAAAAACGCATATATTGACCCTTTTCATAGGTAATATATTTCTCACCAAATCTACATTTACAGAATGAAAATCGGTTGTAAGGTTAACTTTTTTTACGAAGTTTAAAAAAAGGCGTTTACATGGCAGGCTAATTATAAATATGTAACAACCCCAAAGCTTTTATATGTTAAATCGTTATAATTGCTACGCAAGTAATAGGTACATATTTACGTACTTACATACACCGTTGCCAATGTCTAATTACATGGAACTAATTTTGCGATCCAAACGGTATCATTATCCTAAATGCGTGCGGACTCGTGGCCGACAATTGTCCTTTAAGTCTATTATGATAATCTGCAATCCTTTTCAATGGTATTATGCAAATCGTTTTTATGTTTTTGCTTTTGTAGAACCCGGTAGCTGTGAGGACATCGCCCATTATGATTTTAAAATTTATTGCAGCTTTTTCTATATGTGTAAGCACTAGGGTCGCGGCGAGTGGAGGCCCTGATCGTCTAGGAAAACAATCTCGTGAGTACGGTAACATGACACGGTGCTGAGGTACCGTAGCACTTCGAAAGTAAAAGGGGAGCTTCTATCTGGGTGGTTGCGGTGTGCTTAATGTACACATAAGTCGGTCTTTTCCCAAACGCAGTGATATCCCCCCCCCCCCTTCCACTGACACAGAAGAAAGGTTTATCCATTATGATGGGTTGGGTCTATTCAAGTATAAGTAGGCTGGATGAAATGGATACTGTTACCTGAATTAAAACATGAGAAACAAATAGTATTTGTTATGTTTTTTTGCCATAATAGGCTTACCTAACAGATTGTTATAAGCTTTACTAAAATCAATCTTTTAAAGTTTATATATCCATACCTATTTATTTAAATTATAATCAGGTATTGATACTTTTTAAGCAAATAGTAAGTCAAACCTCAAATCATTTGTTTTAGAAGATTTGATATAAAAAAAATCCTAGCTCCTTAAAATCAGAAACTATAAAAGAAATGCCTTTATACATTTGTAAGCTGGGGGCGAGAGAACTGAGACAAGTATTTTGCACAAATTGCTTTTTTCGCCATTCGCAAGATTACACTCTAAGAAATAAATCTCTTCTTTCCGCTTTCGTCGCTCTCATTTTGTACGGACATTGAAAAACATTATTTATACCAAAATATTATGCGTACCACTCGAATGGTTCGCTTATGGTTTTCTATTCTAAAATGCAATAGGATGACTCGAATACGATATAAGTACTCAATCTTGAGCTCAATAATAGTGGTAGTTAAAAAGGACGTTTACAAAAAGATTAAATATAAAGAAGGTAACATTTATCGCAACGGTTATAAGATTTGCAACAAGTTTGCAAATCGATCTTAGATCTCGTAGATCCATTTCAAACATATTCCTACTGTTCTAAAAAAATATGTTGCTCACCTTCAAGTGGTATATAGTATAATTATAAGTGGTAATAAGCCTAAACGAAAACCTCATGTTTTACAATGCAATGGATTTGCAGTGGTTAAATGTGAGGTAACGGTGGAAAATTTAAGTTGTGTCCGTAAATAGCATACGTAAATATTCTTCTCCTCCATAGCGGCTTGTGTCAATTTCCATCAGGCAAGAACGTGTGTTTTTTATGTAATAAATAAAACAATAAGAGCACTCTTTGCAGGAGAACGTGACGTTGTCACGAAGGCGTTCTGGTGAACCAAATAATATTCTTTTTTTCCCTTTCTTTACTTTAACAAGCGAGATGAGTTGCAGTTGTGTTGCCTACCTTTAATACCTGGCTGGAGGATAGACATATATGGAGGATATGTATATATATATATATATATATTGTAAAATTTGCTTGGTAAGTACCCCCTTATTTTGAATGAATAAAATTCACTATGCGTTATCTACAAACCGCTATCTTTGATACAACTCTTACATACAACTAAAAACTCAGCACTGCACTTAAGATAGATAATAGGGAACAGTAGGTACTATAGAACTATAAATTATTGTCAACAAAATTTATATATGACATGAATACAATAACTGTACGGACAACGGTAATGCGAACTCGTGATATTTTAAGCATCACCGTACGTGCCGGAACAGGTTTTAAATTCAAAAATTACAAAAGACGGTATCGTGCGTCATCGTAAGCAACTTTCTATTACTCGCGTTTTTTTTAATAAAAATCATGATATTGTAATAAAAAAGTAATATCAAACCGATATTAAACGTTTTCCGCTTCGTGCAATTCGCCTCCTCTTTGAAAATTGTAGACATGATATTAGCTAGCTAGCTAGCTATTTACCGTATTTTGCCGGAAATGATGCATGACACCCTTCCTTGGAAACTACTATTTAGTAACATTAAAGGACTTGATTTATCATTAAGTCGTAAAAAATGCTAGTTATAAAAATACAATTAACCCTCCCTCTCGCGCGCAATAACGGTAGAGTTAAACTGAGTTCCCTAGTCATAGAATTTAAAAATCAACGTGATGAAGTGTAGAACTTCGCGGAGCTCCTCGCGGCGGAACCCTCATTTACTATAAACGGTCTTTGCACTACGTATCTCTTAACACGGATCCTACAGTCTGTCATCTGGCCATGACCGGGCATGCCCCTATTACGATTACGATAGCCTTCATCTCTCCTCTCTCCTCTCGTCGCAAAGCTCACTCATACTCAGAACTGATTCCGAAGGGAGGGCACACAGTTCTAACTAGGGGGAGCTATCATACTGGCTGGTGACTTCAATAGTGAGCACACCAGATGGAACTCTAAAATTATCAACGACTGAGGCAAAGCACTCGATTTCCTATCCGACCTTCTCAACTTCTAAATCATAGCCCTCGCAGAGCCAACCAGCTACCGTGTCACTAAAAACCATTCGCCTGATCTGCTAAATATAGCAAATTATATATATATATATATATATATATATATATATATATATATATATATATATATAATAATCAAAGTTCAAATATTTCTTTGATTCATGAGCTTTACTCTGTTGTTGCTGCTGTATTACCATCCAGTCTTATTCAGGCAACTCTCACCTGGCCTCATACAGGCCTCTGTACCTGTCTCATCCACTCCATGGAGCAGTAACTAGTTAGGCTAAGCGCCTTCAGCGCTCTGCCGCCTCAAATTAGGTGAATCTGTTAAAGCCTCTTCCAGGCTAACAGTTACTAGTCACTCACAAAAAAATACGTCGCAAATGTTTTGGCTATTAATAAAAATAGTGAAATGCGGAATAGTTCACACTCGAAAACATAATTTGAATTTCACGTTAACTGAAGTAATAGTCGAAGGTATGTATATATATAGGCGTGAGCGGGTATTTTTTTTATTTTTAAAACGATAGATAAGCTTTCCAACGAAAGTTTTTTAAATTAGTTAGAAAAAAATCTTACAGTGAAAATTCACATTTATTATTTCAGAGATTGACATTCCGGTCACGTCTCATTGGCAAAGATATTCATGCCACCTGTGCTCGCACTCTATAAAATCTTAAACACGCTTTGACTGCTTCAATAAACCAACAATAAAACTCGAGTTCTACCTTGGCGGCAGTACTTCTTAATAAATGAATATAAGACCTTACAATATGTATAAGTTTATTTCTTTATCTTTTGTTATAAAAAAAGATAATATTGTTATAATATTTATTTGTCGTTAAATGGAAATTTAATTATAAGCGTAGAAGTTAACGAAGCACTTAATGAATTATAAATTTAAAGATGTTATGTTTTGTTAAAGAAGGAAGACTTATCTTATTTTTATAAAAAAATACACTTACTGGCTGGTATATTAACGCACAGCCCCAGCTACTGGGCCTAGATACTGGAAATTTGCACAGAGAATTACTTTTATTACATAGGCAGGAACTAAGAAGGATTATTCTTAATTCATCCCCTAAAAATCTAAATAGGGGGATGAAATTTAGTATGGAGAAACTACCCGTGTGAAGCCGGGCGGGACGGTAATATATTATAAACTTTTCGTACGCACATATATCTAGGCCGAGCGCACGCTTAGCACTGCCTTGATCTATCGCTGTGTTTGCACTTACGTTATTTTTGATCTTTCTTCTCGCTCATGTAGTGAAATATACCTAACTTAACCTAACCGTGAAAGATTATTGTAATGTCGCTCTCAACTCCAATCTAATTATTGCTACCTAAGAAGTTTCTTCGTAGCTAGCTACACTACCCGCTTGTTATAAATGTGATTGTAAAATACCATTATTAGTATATAAAAGTGAAAGACAGCAGGAAATCAATATAGACTACTTCGTATTTGAGTCAATTCAATCCAGTGTAGAATAAGTTGCTTATGATATAGATTGACTGACACGTTTTGGATAAAAACTACAATTGATCGTTGATCGTTGAGCAGTTTACCATTTTAGGATTGTTTAGCTACCGTTTGGAGGTACCTAAGACTCAATTGTATTCCACGGACTATAATAAACGTTAATTGCTGGCTGGCTATACACAGCGCGGTATAAATTTGTTCTCCATTGTTCACAGTTTTTAATTCAAACCGTGGCACGTGAAACAATGGTAACCGCTATCATTGTTGTTGGGGAAAGTTCATTTACATTCCGGATCTGAAAAGAGAACTGTATAATATATTACAAATTCCTGCAGCCCCATTGTCCAAATTGCTCGGCGCTACTTTACCAAAATTATTTCAATCTCATTGGTTTGAGTTTCTCTGTACTTCAACATCTTGCTAACGTTATGTGTAAGTTGTTTATCCATACTATGAAAGTCTATATAGGATTAATCGTTACATATACATATTATAATAGTTTTGATGCCGGGTATGAATTAAAACTTCGTCTAGTCCGTAGTAGTAAGTAGTAGTAGTGGCGAAAGTAGCTGTTTTGTGAATGGGCTCGATCAGGTGCCAGTCCTTCAAAAAGTTCCTCCTAGAACTTCATAGAACACCAACATATATAAGATTTAATATTTATATTTTACGTTTCTTCTAACAAGTAAGATATTGTATCAAAGCCATAGCCGTATGCAATCTATGCACCTGGACCATGGTGGGAGCTCAACATCAGTCGTTTCGTCGTTTACTATCTTTTAACATTTTATTTTAAGTTAAAAGCCGATTGTTGGAAACTGGCTGATTCCCGTAGTATCGAGCATTCATCAAATACTTAATTTAATTTGTTTTTCTTATTGATGGAAAAAAATTAATTCGATGATAAATTCGAATAAATTAATTTAATTAATTATTTATTTATTCTTAATTTCATAAATGGATTTTTAATGGAATCATTTAATTGAAACTTCGTATAAGCTTCGTCACTAACGTGGAACGTAATATTTAGAATATTGTCATTTTATGAAGAATTGGCAAACAATATTGATGGGTCGGTGTGGTCACAAAAACACATCTGTGAAAGTATTCATTATGTGAAGAAATGTTCTTAAAATAAATGAGTATTTTATAATGGGTATTATAATACTCTGCGCCACAAATTCATAAAAGTGTAATGAGTGCTACGCTGTTAATGTGTTTATGAAGCTCTGTGTTTTCTTCACAGTGATAAATCTGCGGGAATTATGAAGTTTTAAACAAGAAAGCTTGTAATTAGCACGATAATTAAAGGGGCTTAATTGTCATGGCGGTTCATGCTTTGAGTTTTAAATGAGGAGGAAAAGATACTAATTGGCGTCTTTCTTCGCTTTTCGAATATAATATTACTTAATTACCGAGATACTTACATATGTACGTGTATTTTTTAAATTAAACTTACTCTGCCTTGCATGCAAAAATATAACAAGACAAAAGCTCTGAATGGCCATGCGTCTAGTCTTACCTATCACTACTGTCTTTGGTCTTCAACCTATCCAAGGTATATATTATGAATGTTAAATTTGTCCGTCACGGAAAAGGGAGGATAATAAAAATAACTATTTATCTTATAACACGGTCTTAACCCCACAAGCCACACCATAAGCAGACATTTCTTTTATTTCCTTGTGGTACTTCCTGAGTTCCTTGGTCGACCGATTCTTTCATCCATGCGTGCATGTGAAAGTATTTTATAGCGTAGATTGAAATAATATTAAATTTCGACAAAATCACAAAGAGCCTCCCGTTGTAACAAGTTTAATAGTTACGACAAGCAGAAAAATGGTGACATTAATCTCATTTCCGGGAGCAAATAGCTTTCGAACGCGATGTAATGCATCGTATAAAACAGAGTAGTTGGAGCAGAAAGTGAACGATTGTGTTGGTTTCTGCGCGATTAATTCGGCGTGACATTAAAAAACCTACTACCTCTATGTATTTACAGTAATTTGAAACAATTATTGTGCTCTAAATGTATATTTTATATTTATTATATAGTACTGCTGTTATTTATTTATTGAACCGTGAATATTCTCATCGTTGTACTTTTCAAACTTACCATCACAAGAAAAAGAAAGCAATTTAGAAGAACACTGTGCCACGTTGTCTGCGTCGTTGACTTACTAGCAATCTTCGGTAGGGTTCGATAGACTTTCGATTCCAATACGAAAGATTAGAGTTAATAGCGTTATATTTCCGATCAGAAGATTCCTAGAGTGCTAAAAGCAACAACTTTAGGCTCTCGACACCCATGTATCACAATTGGCATTTTTTTATTAATATTTTAACTAGCTGGCGGTGAAGCTAGCAATTAATAAGCACAATAGATTATTCTTAACGCAGGGGCTGCTTTGTGTGATATTTCTTGCGTTTCGTAACCAATATATCTTGGTTTGATTCCCAGTCCGGACCGTCCGAATTATTTTATTCGATAACCGAAAATTATCCACTTAGTAGGTTTTCCCTTTCCTCCTCAACGCAGACTTAGTTTAAAAATGTCTTTCAAAGCACCTCACGCTTTTAGCATAGTGACATTAATTTTCTCATAAGTAATTTTATTCTTATGGTATTCATTTTCTATTTTTTAGTTTGATTATCGCTAAAAGCATGTCTTTTGGTTATTTTAAACTTTATTGTTTATGATAATAATGTTTTTTTTTACAACTTATCGATTGGCAAGTAGCGACACCTCTTATGTCAAGTTATAGAGTTCTTCCTAATTAAGCAGCGGCCTAATATATGTCGCTAGTGTCAACTAAAAACAAAGGATACGAAAATAAATTTATGAATCCTGACGAATCTAATATAATCGGATATTTCAATCCAATTATTGTCTTCGTCTTCGGAACGAGTGTGCAAGGTTTGATTCAAATCTGATCGTTCAAAGTGGGGCAAAATCACGTTCAAAGATTTCTTTACATTCATACAGGTGAAACTGATATAAGTTCGTTAAAAAAAAATTGGCCTCGTCTTATTCCGACCACAGTCCGTCCCTAATCCTTTTTGCGACGTTCCTTATATTGTAATAATAACAAGGCACAATTTTAACATTGCTTGTATGATTAAATTACATTCCTATTTTTTTTAATTAAACAAAGAGATTAGAGCCTATTGTTCTTGTTTTCTTGCGTTTTTGTCATTTATTTTACCAAAAGGATTAAAAAGATTATACCTAAAAGAATTTTACATTTACAATGAGAAATAAGATTTCATCACTTGGGTGGAATAAAGTAGATTTTTTTTTCATGGCGCTCATAAAAAGTTGATAACGGCGTCGCGTCCCGGCTGTATCTCAAATAAAATCTCACTGACGAATTTTTACGCAGAGATGACTCCAGGTTGTATTGTAATTTTATGAGTCCAATTTAACAGACTGTCGTGTCCTTTTCGTGATTTTTTTCAGTTATATTCACCACACGTATACGTATTACATTTTGTGAGTAGTAACTAGCGACCCGCCCTTGCTTCAATCGCGTAGTGTCCTTCTCCGTATAAACTTTCCTTGACCTTTTATCTTCATCTGTTTTTCTATTCCTTGACCTTTAAGGGATGAATTAAGTTTTTTAATGATATAATAATAACATCATCGTCATTAAAAACCAGACTCAGTAGTTTGGGCTGTGCATTAACAACAACAACATAAGTTTCTATTTATTTATTAATTCAACAATAATTTAATCACAGTCGGATTACAACTTTGTATCTAATTATATCATGAATTTCTGTTTGTTGAGCATTATTCTCAAAAAACGCCTGAACAACTCGGATAATTCCTCTCAGTCCAGGGAAGGTTAAAAATTAAAGAAAATAGGTAAAGCCAAAAAAAAGAACAAAATCGGTAATGTTACGTGTAACTATAGGATTATGATACTTTTTAATCCCGCGCATGTATGTCATATAATCATTCCGTACAGTGTTTTGGTATTTTTGACCAGGGGGCGGAAACGGAAACTATAGAACTATTTTTTATGAGCACGCCATGTCATAGCGTCATTCAATAATAAAAAAGCCGAGTCGTGAAATCATGAAAAATCGAAAAATTTCGATTCCAAAATTTCGAATTTCTTTAAAATGCACCAAATGAATGGTCGAGTGAGTGAGGAACTAAAGCTAAATCCGTGCCTTACGTGCATATTTTGGTTTAGTTAGTTGTAAAAGTAGAATTATTAATATTCGGCTAATGAACAACATTAAAGAAACACCGATTATCGAGAGAGAAAAAAGTCTGAGTTGCATTTTCGCGTCTCTGATCATTGTTTATTTACCCGCCGAAAGGAAATGTTAACAGTTAACGAGAAAGCTACATATTTCAACTATAAAATTAAATGATTAATTCACAAGCTTAACTTAAGCTGGACAAGATCATCGGTCTCAATAAATAACAGTTGGAATAATGAACACGATTGATGATGGGTTCGGACTACGGAAGGGTTATGGTATTAAGTTCGCCGGGTCATCGACTAAAGGAAATATAATTTATTTATTTTACATTTTTTTGCATTAACTGTATATCTGAGTGGTGTCACGATGATTATTTATTAATATTTAAGGCAAATACCAATGGCTTTGTAACTTAATTACGTACAAAACGAAGCATGGAAAGCTTTCTTCAAATGCAAATTTGACTTTGCAATTAAAACGGCGCTGCATGAGCTCGCTTTAGGATGTTAGTACAAAGGAACTAGTTGTTAAGTGTACGCTGAATAGCCCGTTCTCTTTTTCCACAAAGCCGAGGATAATACACTGAATTGCAAGTCACGTTAATGTTTCTCAATTTAATTTTAGACCACAAAAAAGTTTTTTTAATCGACTTCAAACTTTAAAGCATTGAGAAGTTGTTGTAAGTAAACTATGCAAGATGGATGAAAATACAATAATGGTGGAATCTTACTAAAAAATCTCTCTCTCTCTCTCTCACACGATTCATAGCGATGAGAGATACAGATTTTTTTAGTTTCAATAAAGCAACAGGGTCGAACAAACGTGCTGAGTGTCAATTACCCGAAAACTCGCTAACCTGCTTTCCATACTTTGGATGGAACATACGTAAGATGCTATTTTTCATATTAACTCCAATAAGCTTTTGTTACAACAAAGTTTATTCATTTTGTACATTATCAAATCAATCCTTTATTGACAAAGACTGGATGATGCTACCAACGAAAAAATAATTCGAAAGATGATGTAAGTGTTATGGTGAATGTCTACCGCATGTTACCTCCTCATCCCGAATTCGATTGATTTGAAATCAACACGGACGTATTACGACCCAGAAAAGACACTGACGGAATTCCATGAAGATGGAAGAGGACGTTGGTTCTACAGAAATAGAAAGTAGCGCGAGATTATTATCACAAAACAGGTGAATGCCGATCAGCTAATGAATTACCTAACGAGAAGGGATGTACCACTCCTCGTGACATTTGACTATCTCGGCAATTGTCTTTAATCACATTGACAAAATAAGACTTAAGTAGAACCAATTATTCCCGAGGTGGTGTCAGGCAGGCGGCCGGTCGTAAAAACTGTAGCCGAAACTTGTACAGTGTGGACTACAATCATACTGTGCCGACCGACGAAAATGGCAAGTAGATGATGATTTATTATACTTTTGTTCTCAATTGTTCAAATTTCACTTTGCAGTCTACAAATAAACCATTGGATATATTTTAGATTCTTAATAAATATCGCAGGTTATGGTTTCCTATTATACTTCTGGGCGTCGTTGCTTTTATTTTAGTTTCCGCTGACTGGAGAAAATATTACTCGAACATCTTATTGCTCTCAACGGAGTTAGACCTCTGACTTAGAACTGTTCCGATCGTTAGAGAAAAATGGATATATCTGGTCAATGAAATAGTTTCATAATTTTAAACTAACTGTCAAATAAATAATATGTACGTGTTAATTATAGTTGTATTTTACTCGTATATCGTTACGTTTTGATGGTTAAGTTTGAATTTAGCAATTTTTATAATTATGAACTTGCAATAGTTTTTTTTCTAATGAAGAAACAAATGTGTTATTTATACCGTGGACTTGATTCCGGGAATCAGAATGTTTGAATAAAGAAATAAACTAGCGATGGCGATGCGACCGACAAACGGTATATTCTAATTTGTAATCAGAATGATTTTTACTCATCTGTTAAAGGTACTCACCTCATAATTGGACAGAAGCACTGACTGCTTATTACCAGTTGGCAATTTTAGAGAGCCGTCATCAATTACCAGCTCTGTCTTTAAGAAAGAAAGTAATCATAATGACGTAGTAATCATCAGCCATTTTGCATTTCAAAACCTAGCCTTACCTGCATATTTTGGCGGAACAAAGAATTTATTTTAGATTCTAGATATTTTTGAACGTTGGAATTCAATTTCATATCGAATAATTCTTTTCTTATCGTTCTGAAATATTATCATATTTTTATAAAGCGAGGCCAGCTGTCTTTACGGTATTTGGTGATATTTATCGTGTGAATTACTACATAATTAGAGCTAATGTTTAATGGGTGTAGGTTACTTTATTTTTCTTTCATACCTTTTAGCATTTAAGTGGACTACGTGTAGTCGACATCAATACAAAATAAATAAATAAATAAATATGCGCTCACGCCCGTAACCCAGAGAGGTAGGCAGAGATCATGGATTTCCATTTGGCGCGATCCTGGCACACCTCTCTCGCTTCTTCCACATTCATACATCTACGCATGCATGCTCGTCGGTTATGGGTGCTCCTTATATCGCCCTTTTTAGTAAGTCATTAATCTGATCGATATAAGTTTTCCTAGGGCGTCCCCTACCAACACTGCCACTCACTTTTGCAACATAAATTTGTTTTGTTATTCTCTCTTCATTCATCCTTTCAACATGCCCGTACCACCGAAGCATACCTTTCTCTTTTCTAGTCACAACGTCCACTTTTAGGCCACACTTTTCCCTTATAACGCTATTTTTAACCCTATCATACAGAGTCACGCCTAACATACTTCTTAAGGATCGCATCTCAACGGCATTAACTCTACTAGCATGCTTTTCCTGCCAAACCCAACTCTCACTTCCATACATTAAAGTAGAGACTAGTACAGCATTGTGTATTGCCAGACGAGCCTTCATAGACACATTCTGACTCCTCACTACTGTACCTATAGCCCCATTCATTTTATTTCCCGCACTCACTCGTCGTTCAAAATCTTTAACATGCCTACCATCTCTACTAAACATACATCCCAAATACACGAACTCTTCCACCTGTTCCACTACATTTCCGTTAACCTTTATTTCAATTACTGTCTTACTTTGTTCTCATTCAAACACCATTACTTTCGTCTTATCCACATTCATCTTCATACCTTTACCATCTAGTGAATCATTCACTACATTCAGCATAAGTTGTAAGTCCTCCGCTGATGACGCAAGCAAAACCTGGTCATCAGCGTACAAGAGACATTTTACAACTAACTCACCCATTCTTAATCCACAATCTTCGTCTTTCAAAGATTTCAAACAATCATCCATAAAGAGATTGAACAGCCACGGGGATGCTACACAGCCCTGTCTTACACCTTTATAGATGCTAAACCAGTCTGAGTACGCCCCGTTTATCCTAACACAAGCAGTAGAATCTTTATAAAGAGACTTTAACGCTTGTATAGGTCACTGTTCAATCCAAACTCAACCAAGGTTGACCACAGATCATGTCTTTTAACTTTATCATAGGCCTTTTCTAGATCTACGAAGGCGCAGAAAACTTTTTGGTTTAGAGCCAAAAACTTTTCTATGATTATACGTAAAGAAAAGATCTGATCCATGCAACCCATTCCTTTCCTAAAACCAGCTTGCACATCCCACATTCTTTCTTCTGTTTCTTTCATGACTCTTTCAATCAGTACTTTAGCATACAGTTTTCCCACAATGCTGAGAAGGCTGATTCCTCGATAATTCTTATAGTCATGCTGTGAACCTTTCCCTTTATACAAAGAGCCGATGACGGCTTTACACCAATCTTCCGGTACTAGGCCATGTCTCCAACATATATTGAAAAAGACCCACAGCAGGCTTGCAACTAAACCTACACCAGCTCTCAGCATTTCGAGAGAAATCCTGTCATACCCGGGTGCTTTAACCAATTTCATTATTTTCATCGCAATCACTATTCTCTAACAATAACAACGTATGATTTCAGACACAAATATATACCAGTATAATCATGCTCCTTGTTACCTTTAAGTACGAGTACTCAATTCCACCAAGTTGTAGTGGACTAATTGCACCACGCCAGAAACAATAAGCATTTGTAAAATGTTGTAAAATTACTAAGTACGATATTTAATTTCAGACATAGCGCACAAATGTTTGGATTGCCAATAGATCAACACCTATAGGTTCGGAGGCCCACGCTCAGCCGTGAACATCTGTTTACTTGTGATGCTTTATTTTATTCACGACTACGATATCTGACGTATGTTTCAATCGTCTAAGTCAATAATTTCTTAAATTAATTGATATTAAGAAAATAAAATATAAATTCTAAGCTTCAACGATCTATCGTATTTATTTATGGGAACTTTATTATAGAAAAACATCATTTCATAAAATTAAAGGATGCATTGACCAAATATCAGTTTATCACACCGACGCTAGTATTTCTTTGTATATACAGATAGCTAAATACTAAATTTTGACACATGGTAAAATAAAAGGCGTTACATGTGTAATAAAAAATGATAATTATAAATTTCATAAGATATAAATATAAATTTGAACATATTTAACCTAACTTAGAGTTAAACACGAATTTAAAGTATAAATTTTATCTGATTAGCTTGATTACAGCCCTGGCAAGATTCCAGAACAGGAGCCAGGTCTTCGAGTGAAGTCTTAAAATGATGTATGCTTAATTTATTACAAATGAAATGTTATAGAATTGCCAATACAACTAAAACGTTCAGTTGTACACCTAAAACCATGTCGTTACTTTATATCACATTATTTTTTAATGTTTTACTGTTTAATAAGGTGATAATATCTAGATAGTTGTTGAGTAACTTGATACCGTAATGACGGTCCAGAAATAATATGTTCAACAAACAGATTTCGACTTTTAACAAGAAAAAATCATGCTTTATATATGTAGTTTTTAGTACCTAGCTGCAATCGATCAATTCGAATCTTTTCAAGGTATAGTTAGAATATAAATACGCACAGTAATGTTGTCTTTACTTTTTTTTCATTGAATATCGTATTTGTATCTTCTGTTACTTGCATGATGGGTTCACTATTTTTGCATGTACTTTGTTTAAATTTAAATGTTGTTATTATGTATAGTTTTATGTGTCCTCCAGTTTGTAAGCAATTCAAATAAAATTAATAAAATAGACGACGACGATAAATAAAAGATGAAGGTCAGAGCTGATTTTGTAATAAGATAATTAAGATATTGTGTAATATGTTTGTATGTGGCCGGTAAAAAATATTTATTTCTCACGTCACCTTGTTTTAGATGTCCACGTAATGGGATGTAGCGTATGATTTATACCTTTATAAGATACAAAGTAAGGCTGAGCAAGCCGCTTAACTTCCGCGCTTGCTGACATAAGCCGTAGCGCTCGGCCCCTTCTACGAGTTATTCTTTAGAAGCTCAGTCTGAACGCTCTAATCTAGTTTGGTTTGTTTAAGTTTACAGGTTAACATAGTCAACTATCCAAAAAAAAACAGTCCTTTGACTGACGGGTTCGTTACTGTACAATGTTGCTTAAATTTTTTAGGACATACCTAATAACAAATTCTCAGTAGGCTTCCTGAAAAGCTACTATGATCAACCTTTCTGGTTATACACTGACTAGAAATTAATAAGAACATTTATACATCTTAAGCAGATTAGCATCAAATATTATAATAATTGCAATGATAAGTATAATGAATCCTATGTCAAATATAATAAAGAATGGATACTACGATAAATGATTTGTTGTAAGAATAACAATATAGAATAAGAGAATATATAATAGTATTACAAGTATCCATTTGTGTACGTCAATTATGTTTTCAATACAGCAATTACTCTGAACGAATAGCTGGCAAGTATATGTACAGCAAAATAAAAGTTCCTGTTTGGTAAATTGCGGCTGTAAAACTTGGAAGTAATCTCGTTTCTGTAGCCCGCAAGTTATTTCACAGTATATTGCAAGCTACGTCACGTACGTTTTGATGAATGTGCATATATTCCGGGCACAGTACAGTTCACTGTAAGAATAACCAACCTACGCCGGACTGGAATAGAAATCTGGCGGTAGGCGTCACACTATAAAAGTGATCTATTGTTCCATTTCAACGACATTTTTGTAATCATCCTGCAAGGTTTGAATAATGCTATTTACATTGTGGATTTGGATACATCTGTATTTATTTAAAAATATAAACATTACTTGTGTTAGGATTAACGGGGCCTACTCAGACTTTTTGAGCATCTATAAAGGTCTAAGACGGGGCTGTGTAGCATCAACGTGGCTGTTCAATCTCTTTATGGATGATTGTTTGAAAGCTTTGAAAGACGTAGATTGTTGTTTAAGAATGGGTGAGCTAGTTGTTTTATTCGTAAAATTAAGAAAGTTAACTTATGAAAACTAAGTGATTTGTTTTAAGCCTGAAATTAAACATATGAAATTAAATTAGAACCATAACTTATACATTCTTACATGGAAAGCAATTGTATTGAACATGATGTTTATTTAAGTTCTTTGCGTAATGTGTGAAATTAATTAAAAATTAACCATAAAAAATAAATATCTTCCTAAGTTATTGTGATTATTCACTAATAACACAACGAGAACGAATACCAGTACTAGTCTGTATAGAAATTAATTGAATGTAACGCGCCCGTTCAAGTTTAAAGAATATAAAATGTTTCTAATGATTACTATTAGCAAGGGAAGTGAAAGTTTTTGACAAGGACAAAACGACGGCGCCCAACTGCGTAGCGGATGCGAAGTAAGCCCATTGACTTGATTCCTACGAATTTGCTGCACCCTCAAAGAAATTCTGATAAATTGATTTATTTGAATAGAAAACAGTATTACATTGGATGTCCATTTTACCTTCAAGATATTTGTAAAATAGAAATAAAATTCCTAAAAACCTATGGTACCGACAATAGTTACTACTAGCTACTAGCGTAAACCTTGATAATTGTGATTTTATACATTTAAGAACAAAATTATTTTTAAAAATATCTGTATATAAATAAAATTCAATGTTTGTCCTCTTTTTGTTCCGTAACCATCGAACAGATTGTGGTCAAACTTTGTTCTTTGTTGGGTGTTCTGAGGGCAAGGCCGCAAGAGCTTATGGCACAAAAATCTATATTGGGTAAGTGTTTTCTTCTTTTTAAGTTTTTTGTACGGTGCTTTAACTTTGATATTTAAAAAGACGCCAGTAAAAAAAATGTTGTATAGACAATAATATTTTATTCCATGGATCGTGATACTCATTCAAAATCATTGGGAAAACGTAGTGAAAGCGACATTCACACATGTTAAATGGTGAAAAAAAGATGGCGTAATTAAAATAATACGAAAAAAGAGCTCAGCTAGTGTTTGTCAATTAAATATGAATCCCAAATTCAATCGTAAGTGAAACTCCTACTGATTGCGTCGACGCGTTTCGACTGGGACGCTTTCGAGTCTTCACTTTTCGATGGCTAATGGCATATCTGCTACTTTATGTATTATAATATCATTTATCCATAGATGAAAAGTAATTTGTTTATTGATATCATGGAGTTGTGGGCGAAATGCCAAAAATCAAGAAGAACGGAGTAGAATAGCATTGCCTCTATTGTACATAAATCTAAATATAAAAACACAACCAAAAACATTTTTACTTTACATGGAATTGCAACGTATGTTGAGAATAGTTAGTATACAGTAATAATTGTAAGCGCAGCTAATTAAGACAGTAATAAATTGATTAAAAGTTTGAAACAATGATATTATATTACAAACAGTAGCATGACACATGACATTAGCGGCCAAAAAGCGCAGGCTCTTGATTTTCTCATTTGCAGAAGTAAACTTCTACTTACGCTGATTATCAAAGAGGTTGTGGTTGAAGTTACTCATTTATGACTTAATCTCGCTCTGTTCTGACAAATTTGAACACAAGCTTAGAACATGGCCGTTTCAAAACTGTATAAAAGTAAACTGTAAAATCTCCGTTTATAAAGGCTCGTCTAGTGATTTTTATAGATAATAAAAACATACAACTATTTTATAAGTCCGCGTAGAAGAGCCGATAGTGGTCGTACTCCGGTCGAGCCGACGTATTCACGCCACAGCCGGGCCATGAAGCGTTATGAGGTGCTTAAACATGGCTCAGCCGAGCTGCAGTTATAAACTAGCAGTAGAGCGAGTGAAACTGCTGACCTGCAAAACTTTTATTGCGGTTTAATTAAGGTTTTCTTTTAATTAGAAAACATTGAGCTAATTCACATCGGCATCGCAGCGTGGACGTCAGCCTTGCAGTAAATAAAATCGTCTACGCTTTAACAATTGGAAAATGTAATTAAAAAAAGCATTTTTCAAACTTGAGAAGCAAAGAAAAGAAGGGCAAAACCGACCGTAAATGTCGGGGATACAATTGATAAAATAAATGTTTTTAGTAGTAACTATGATTAATATTACATATAAAAATTAATTATAAAATTGCAAAATCTCATTATATAATCGCTTATTTCCAAGACTAGTGCAGTCGGATTGTTTATAACAAATAAATGTAACTACATTATTGCAATAGCCAATTCATTTAAAACTAAGCTCAAGTCAAAGTAAACGTTGAATAAAATGAAATGGAGCACTTGGCTTACTTGACTCAGACGTCAGCAAGGGGCTTATCAGAGTATCATACTATCTAGCTGACATTGAAAGCCTCGCCTTGTGAACGGCTCTTCACTTACCAGTTCTTTAGACAAAAAAATAAGAAAATAATCCCTACTATAATTTTATAAATGCGAAAGTAACTAAGACAGAGTTCTGTCGGAGTCTGTCTGTCTCACTTTCATGCCTAAGCTACTAAACCGATTTAAATGAAATTTGGGACAGACATCCTTCAGAGCCTGAAAAAGGACAAAGGCTACTTTTTAATGCGTAAAAGTTACATATAAACTCGAAACGTACCGAACTAATTGAATAGTTCTTTCAAACTGAAGACTATTCTAAAAAACTGCATTATGAAGAAGTAACCAAGATTTTGTTCTATAGTTACTTGCTTAATATTTTTACACTTTATTTTTATATAAAAACTCGTTTTTAATATTTAAGGAATAAAATAACTTGCTTAACCAAGCCTTCCATTTAAAACAATATCCTTTATCCGGCAATTTTCCTCAGATTCATTAAAAGCTTTCCTTTTCGGACAAGTATTAATAGTCCGTATTTGAAAAAGTGTTTCCTCTAAGAAATGTTGATCAATGGGTCACTAAAACACTTTCATAAAGAATAATTCCGCTTTAGAATTTCAATGATAAACAAAATTTTAAAAAGAAACAAATTAAAAGCTAAAGAATATTCACTAAAGATAAAATATAAGACTTAAAAAGTGACGTATTTGGAGAAGGCATTTTATAGAATTTTTTTCAGGCATTTATTTTTTTTAATTAATCTAATTTCTCCTTTTCTATCTTATTTATCGCGCCACCGTAACACCTAAAACATATTATATCACAGTGTGTGTATTTCAATGATATGAATATATTTAAACTGATTTTTTAAAAATAATTTATACAATTTTTAAAATTGTTGTGTGACTATCTTTTACCACCTTTTTATTTATTTACATTTCTGTAGTCACCCTTTTTGAGGTTTACCAAATCTTTTTTTTCTTTAAATTTGTAAATACGTATTTATAATATCGTTTAATATATATAGTTACCATTAATACGTTTTTAGGAAATGAATGGCACGCAGCTCGCATTCAGAACGAATGAGCAAAGCCGTTCACATTAATCTTTACTCTTAACGTGGACAGCCGTGCATAATGATGTTTTATTTTATCAGTTCATCTCTTTTGTATTCATTGCTTTGATCTTGGTGTGGAATTTTCAGAACACGACCTTCATTTCGCAATATTTAAGAGATTTTTTTTGTATTCCATTTTGTTGCTTATACTGTTATGCCTAGGTATTTGTGAAAGTAAAACTTAAAAGAGTTTTGCAATAGTTTTAAAAGTTATTGAATTTTATATTATTATTAAAATTACATAGGAACATTGCATTGCGAATAATAAAAATTAAATCTGTGCGTCTTGGTGCCTTGAAATTTTGATTTCATATTACTAAGCTCATTTATCCCGAAATTGTAATTTTTATATTCATAATTGTAAATGATTTCGCTTAGTTTAACGTCGGTTCGTCTTGTCAAGGAAATGCCAATTTGACCCACTTAAATGACTTAAGTAACAGAGGAAATAAAATTACATAAGAATACGTAGGTATTTTTTATAAAATTCTTACGCAGCCTGGATAGATAATTATAAATATTAGAAAAATCTTTTCAATCTTTCGAATGTATTATATAATACATAATAGTGTGAACATGTCTATTCAAAGTCAAGTTCTCCGCGGGCGATCTAGACCTTTTCTTTGAATTGTGGAGAAAACTAACAAGGTATAACATTTGCTAAGTAAAATTCGTAAGCAATACTTGTAATTATAAATTATTTTAACTATAGTTGACATAGGCGTTATTTTCCCAACGTTAAAAAGACTTCAAATAAACGAAATTCGGTATAAAGTATAAAGCATGTGAAAAACGAGTATATAAGTAAATATGCGCTCACGCCCGTAACCCAGAGGGGTAGGCAGAGATCATGGATTGCCATTTGGCGCGATCCTGGCACACCTCTCTCGCTTTTTCCACATTCATACATCTACGCATGCATGCTCGTCGGTTATGGGTGCTCCTTATATAGCCCTTTTTTAATAAGTCATTAATCTGATCGATATAAGTTCTCCTAGGGCGTCCCCTACCAACACAGCCACTCACTTTTGCAACATAAATTTGTTTTGTTATTCTCTCTTCATTCATCCTTTCAACATGTCCGAACCACCCAAGCATACCTTTCTCAATTCTAGTCACAACGTCCACTTTTAACCCACACTTTTCCCTTATAACGCTATTTTTAACCCTATCATTCAAAGTCACGCCTAACATACTTCTAAGGATCGCATCTCTACGGCATTAACTCTACTAGCATGCTTTTCCTGCCAAACCCAGCTCTCACTTCCATACATTAAAGTGGGGACTAGTACAGCATTGTGTATTGCCAGACGAACCTTCATAGACACATTCTGACTCCTCACTACTGTACCTATAGCCCCATTCATTTTATTTCCCACACTCACTCGTCGTTGAAAATCTTTAACATGCCTACCATCTCTACTAAATATACACCCCAAATACACGAACTCTTCCACCTGTTCCACTACATTTCCGTTAACCTTTAAATAAACATCATGTTCAAAAGTTCAATACAATTGCTTTCCATGTAAGAATGTATAAGTTATGGTTCTAATTTAATTTCATATGTTTAATTTCAGGCTTAAAACAAATCACTTAGTTTTCATAAGTTAACTTTCTTAATTTTACGAATAAAACAACTAGCTCACCCATTCTTAAACAACAATCTTCGTCTTTCAAGGATTTCAAACAATCAGCCATAAAGAGATTGAACAGACACGGGGATGCTACACAGCCCTGTCTTACACCTTTATTGATGCTAAACCAGTCTGAGTAGGCCCCGTATATCCTAACGCAAGCAGTAGAATCTTTATAAAGAGACTTTAGCGCTTGTATTAGATCACTGTTCAATCCAAACTCAACCAAGGTTGACCACAGATCATCTCTTTTGACTTTATCATAGGCCTTTTCTAGATCTACGAAGGCGCAGAAAACTTTTTGGTTTAAAACTAAAAACTTTTCTATGATCATACGTAAAGAAAAGATCTGATCCATGCAACTAAAACCAGCTTGCACATCCCACATTCTTTCTTCTGTTTCTTTCATGACTCTTTCAATCAGTACTTTAGCATACAGTTTTCCCATAATGCTGAGAAGGCTGATTCCTCGGTAATTCTTACAGTCATGCTATGAACCTTTCCCTTTATACAAAGGGACGATGACGGCTTTTAACCAATCTTCCGGTACTAGGCCATGTCTCCAAAATATATTTAAAAAGACCCACAGCAGGCTTGCAACTAGACCTTCACCAGCTCTCAGCATTTCAAGAGAAATCCCGTCATACCCGGGTGCTTTACCCAATTTCATTCTTTTCATCGCAATCACAATCTCATTCAAACTTATCTCACTTTCCAACTCCTTTTCTTCATGAGTATATGCCGAGTTTGATGCTGATGCCTCGTGACATTCAAACAAACTTTCAAAATATCCCTTCCATCTCTTCAGAATTGCTACTTCATCATTCAGAAGGTCCCCATTCGCATCACGAACAACATTCATTCTCGATTGTACTGACTTGCCTCTGGCATTTTTGACGTATTTCCAAAACGTTTGCGTGAAAATCGTCAGACAATCTTTTTTCATCCCTCTCCTTCCTTTCTTGCTTCTTTCTATTTACTATCTCTTTCACTCTCTTCCTCATACAATGGAATCGTGACTCAATCCTTTCGATATCCTCATTCGTACATTCTGATTGCCTGGCTTTAGCTGCCAGTAAACCGAGCCATGCTTTCTTCTTCGCATTCACTTCTATTCGAACTTCAGTATATATATGAGAAATACTTGTTTTTGTGACTGAAAGTTCTCCTCTAGGAGGAGGCATTTACAGCTACACCGGGCTCGAGGCGGTAGGGCGCAGAGGGCGCTTAGCCTAAGCCTCTTTAAGAGTAACTTAGCTCGAGTGCTCCCTCCGTAGAGGGAGCCTCGGCTCGGACCGTTACTTTATTATTATAACCAGATTGGGAGGCCGCCGAGCTCTTAGGTCGCTTCGGCGAACGCTCCATGGAGTGCTCGGCACAAGGGCCCCCGAGAGGGAACCTCGGCTTGGGCTGTCACTCATTACGCGCTTAGCATTCCGAGTCGAGTAGTCGGTAGCTATTATCGGATTACACGAGTTATACTACCATATGACTAGTCACGTATACTTAGCAGGGGCTTAAGGAATAAGGGTGTAACAACTCGTTTATATCTGTCTATATATTAAAAAACACTGAGACTGAAGAGAAAGAGACTGAAAGCATTCATCCAAGGAATGACTGTTTGTCAGTATATAATGTAAGTAATGTTAAGTGAGATGTTTCTATTAATATGAACGTAGTGAACCTATTGCTAATTGCTAAATTTATTGACGTATTACAAATTAATACAAACACAAATAACCACCCCCGTAACATGAATAATAACAGGACGATGTTTGATCAAAGCGACACCATTAGGCAGTTTAATAGAAATGGGTGGAACTCCGTGCATTAATCATCACTCCTCGTGACATTGGCTTTTGATTACTGTTTGACGTCAACGTAGAAAAAGCTGTCATTAAAAGCTTTTTCTTTCGATATAAAAATATAATTAATTTTAAAACACTTTTCTGTTGTCTTGTATTCGGAAACTCAATTTATTTATAATACTTTTCAGTTCTTTACTTCTTACCTCCAGTGCTCTCCTGACCAGAGCTATAAAAAACTATACAGATAGTGTCACAATTAAAACTTTATTCTCTCTTTAAGTTTGGTTAATATAACATCATGAAAATATTACGCTCTTAACAGCAATATTATTCACATTTAATCTGTCATGTTGGAAGCCATTTACATACACAATGAAGCCTATAGTCCCATCTCACGTCTCCTAAATATAATGGAATCTTGAATTAATTATACATAATATGATGAAATTTAATAAACAAATATACACGAAAGTGTACGCGTGCCCAAGTGGGTACAACTGTTTCACGTAGACATGTCTTACTCTTCTCTATATTAGCATATTTTGGTAAAGCGTTGTTCCCTATATTTCCAATGTTAATAGACTTACTAATCATTTAATTAAATAGAAGCAAATAGTAAATAAGAATTTACGCTTTAACCGTGTAGGTAGTTAGGCAAATGTAACTATGTCTATATTTTATTTCCCACATTTGTTATTGGTTTTATATCTTTATAATACTTACCATCTTTTGCTTAAATATAATAATATATTAGATTTTTTAAATCATTTATTAATATTTCTTTTATATTAACAATAATAAATCGGCCTTTTCTAGAATGTTTCCCACTGCAGGGACCTCAGGCCTCCTCTCCGAGAGAGGGAAGTGAGCAGTGGTGGTTCAGCGGTTTAGGCCCAAATTTACGTACGTCGCGGGTTCGAACCAAGGCAGACGCTTTACTTTGTGTAATATTTCTTTTAACCATTCCAAATAAGCTTGAAAGCTTGGTAGCACATAGTAGACGACAAAAGCCGAACGAACGAATGGACGATTTCAACCCATGACCTCATGTTCGGCAGTCCGTACCCTTAACCATTAGGCTATTGGTTCTTCTCAATGGAAATGTACATACATACTCATCCACCTCTTCCACTATTTTTCCGTTTATTTTTATTTCAATCACTTTAGTCATTCAAGCACCACCTTTATCTTCACCTTGTCTACATTAATCTTCTAAACTGTATTTTCCAATGATTCATTCATCAAATTTACCAATCATTGCAAGGTCTCTGCCAACCACCTACACAACCACCATACCTGGTTTTCGGCATACAGAATACGTTACAATAAGCCGTCTAATTTAAGAATGATACTGTTGACATTTATATCACGATTGGTTTATTTCGTACTCCATCGAATTTACGATCTCGTACAAAAATAATAATATGAGACAACAAACAACAAAAATTGTCATACATTCCTAATGAAAAATTAAAATAAATTGAAAAGATTGTCCAAAATTAAAGTATAAAATAAAAGAAACTGTGATTGGAGATTAGTAGTGAAACCTTTTACTATTAAGGCTTAAAATTTAGAATCGGTTTATCAAACATTGAAAGACTCAGTTATAAAAATATAGCATTAAAATTTAATAAATATTAAAAAAAACAGTTCTATTCTGTTTATGGTTGTAAAACAACGCAATTACATACATAACTCTAATTTTAAATGTAATCCATAATTCAAGCAATAAATTATAATAAATAACATTGATTTGTAGTGTCACGATCTTAAGCTGGCAGTTTTGAATCTGAGCGAGGCTGTAAGAATTCATATAAATGACATTTCAAAGTTTTTAAAGCGATATCTATCTTTACCTACCCCGTTGAGTTACTTAATAGTATCTCTTGTCTCTTTATGACACCATTCCACGGTAAATCGATTCCTTGAGTTTTTTGAATGACACAAAGTAACTTTAGTAATAAATAAATAATTAAATACGAGATCTAAAATTTGTAAGACTTAATTCTTCTATTTATTTTACCCATTATGCTTTAGGAACTCACAAAGCTCCTTTTAAGTTACATGACTTTTAACTTTGCAGCGCACATGCTTGGACTTTATCTAATCCTATTTAAGTATGTAGCAAAGTCCACACATTTCACATACAACTACTGCTTTAAATGGAATTTAGAATTGAACATAAATTACGTTTTTGTATCTTCAGGATTTACTGTCTTACTAAAGGTACTGCGGACAGTTATTGGCAGATATTTTACATGATTACTAATAACTTAGAGCTTCTTTTCTTTTTTATTGTAGATCGAATCAGAGCGATTGGTGTGCGAGAGTAATGTCTTTAATTAAATCCTCTTAGAAATTTACTTCTGAAGGAACTACCCCTTAATTTTCCTTACGAAACATTAATAGTTAGTTAGTATTGTAGTGAAATAAGTAGAATATAAAATTCAGGCGCACATTAGGTCCATATAAAATCAGATAAAATAATCATAATTTTCAATTCAGTATAAAATGTATGGGGAGCAGGGAGCAGTGGTGGCTCAGCGGTTTAGGCCCCGACTTACGTACTGTAAGGTAGCGGGTTCCAACCCAGGCCGGCGCTTTACTTTATGTAATTTATTTCATCACCACTGCTCTAAAACCGGTGAAGGTAAACATCGTGAGGAAACCGGCATGTTCTTAGAACCACCAAATTCGACCAACCAACCCGCACTGGGCCAGCGTGGTGAATTACGGCCCCTTCCCTTTCTCGTAGAGGAGGCCTGTATCCCTGCAGTGGGGAAAATTCTTAAAAGGGCTAATTTATTATTATTATTACTATTATATAATGTATGTATATTTATATATTATAACATGCGGTAAGTACTATAATGCCTAAGTCAATTGTAAAACCGTACACTAAAATACCGTTTAATTTACATGAATTTACTTCTCATTCATCTATACTTTTAATTTTTTACTTAAATTGCAGAAAGAGAATAAATTTATAGAATAATTACAATTATTATAATTATAGCAGTAAAAGCAACTTCAGACGGTGAATTTTCAAGACTGCAATTCAACAATGAAAGATTAACGTCTTAAAGAAAAGCATCTGGTTCTCGAGTGGAAGGAATTAAAGTTTCAAGAATATAAAACGGAGCCTTAAAGTATTTGAGAATTGTAATAGATGTATAATATAGTTCATAATTAGATGAAAGAATTTTGTACTAGTGTAAGACTTGGGAAGGTGTAATTTCTATTGCAGGACATTTGATTACGAATATATAATTTATTAAAATTGTTATATACTTCATTTACGACAAAAATCATTTAACGAGCATGAGCCGAGGTGACTGTGGCTACTACGGTAGGGGGCTTAAAATGAAAAGATTAATACTAACATTATTTAACATTAATACGTTACGAGGTTTCCTCACTTTTATTAGCGGGAGGGAAATAAAAACCTTAAACTGTTTATGGCGATGATATATTGGCGTCCATATTACTTTATGTATTTATTAGATATTGTTAGTTCTTAAGTGCACAAAATTAATAATTGCATTCATATATTAAAGTGTTTAAACTCAATCATTAAAACTGATTTTGTGAATATAACTGACATTGCTATTATGCTCAGGGTACTCATGCGTATCCTACGTAGCCATGGCAACAGTGACGTAGATAATCTGTACGTGCCTCCCCAGCAACATAGATGACGCTCTGCAAATTCGTTGAAACCGCAACAACAAAGGTTTTATAATTATACGATAGAGACAGAAGATACAATTCTGAGTGAATGTACCGACTCCGGTACGATCCTTGCGCTGGCAACATTTGTACCAGCGCCCAACGAATGAAATATTAAAATTAATTTTGAAAGTGCTCTTGCAATCCGGTTGACATAAAGCGTTCGCTACTTTTATACAAAAACATTTTCAGAACACGCATGAAAAATTTTAATACTCTTAAAACTTTAAAATGTTGGGTCGCCGTTCGTATTCAGAAAGAGATTTCGAATTGCAGACACGAAATGTGTCATGAAAAAGCATTTTAAATAGGCGCGCAGTTGCTTACGGAGTGAAATACGTCGACACTATGCAGCTGTGACAATCTGTGTACATTGTAACTACGCCAGAATTTATGCATTCACTAAACGATTCACGATTCCGATCGATGAAAATACAAATGTTTTGTTCACATTTTAGTATTTGACATTAAAAGCATTTATATCAGTAAAGCATTTGTCGTAAAATGAATTTAACAAATACTAGTGACCCGCGCCGGTACTAGATATAGCTGCAGACAGGTGAAACCCAGCCTCCAACCTCCACTTAATGCCTTATCATATCAGATCTTGGTGCTTCGCCCACTCGAGCAATAATCATTGATTTTTCGTCTAATGTTCGTATTTAACTAGTAGGCTAATTATATTATAATTTAATAATAATTAAAAGTGATAAGTAATTGTGATATTAGATGTAATAACTTTTAACTTTGAAACTTTATTTTAATTTTACTTATTTTAAGTTTAAGTTAAATAAAATTCTACTGAAAAACTTATTACCCGCACCCAAGGTCCCTGACCTAAAATATGTTAGGGGGAACGAGAGGGCGGCATAGCGCCGCCCAAAAAAAACTATTGTATTATTTTTATTTTATGTGTGTTATGTGTAACAAATTTTGATTATTAAATTGTTAATAACTTTTTTCCTTCGATCTTCTATTACAATGTTGCGTTCGATGTTCATTATAATAACGTAAATTTTTCTCTGAAACATTAACATGGGAAAATATTTTTTGCATTTTAATCATTGACATTCAATATTTTGATAAAATTATTATGAGGTTATGTTAATAAGCTTAACTCTGCCATCATGGAATTGCTGAATATCTGCCAAAATAATTTATCAGTCGCTTTGTAAACTTCTGAATGTAACAGACTAACAGAATTAGCGGTTACATTATTAAATTATTTACATAACTTTTTACTAAGACTTAATTAAGTTTTATATTTTATGCTTTTGTTACTATGTACATACCAGGCACAAAAATTTGTATCATTAACACTGTACATTAAAGTTAAATAAGGTTGCCAAAATTGTAAATATTGATTATCTTGAGTACCTTACACATATAGGACTCGGTACAAAAAGTAGATAATAGAATAATAAAATGCAATACCAATAGTACTTAAATTATAGATAAAATAAAATAAAAAAGAATACAGTACAAAATACCGCTACACACGTACTGTTGGCATTTTCACTAAAGTCGTGAAAATACCAACATTTTAGCAGTAGTAGTTAGCACAAAAGGCAACGACATTGTATATTAATCCCACGTGTTATGCCTTAGGGTCGTAACATGGAACAAAAAAACGACTGACAGTTTCTAGGCCAAAATTGTTAGACTAGAGGATACGCAGATAAGTATGAAAAGTTAGAGCGAAGTCTGACAATAGAGGTAAATTGCGGCATTCGAACATTTTCACACAAAAGACAAAGCGGAGTAACTGCATGATTTTTCCGTTGTGCAGCACGCGTACAATACACTGAATAAACAATAATGAAACTTTGGAAGCAACAGAATTATTTTAGCTGTTCCCGCGACTTTGTCCTTGTGGATATCATTAAAAATATTTTTCGTAGACTTACTCATATAAAGGCATTTTTAACACGTGCTTGAAAAATATGAGTATATAATAAAATTATGGAATGTAGCCATACGATGTGACCTATTTTTTAGTTAGTTTTAACCTTAACCAACTTGTATAAAATTGTAAGGATATTCGTATTAGCATTCCCGACATCTAAAGCATCAGCAAAACATTACTGTTAGATATAAACCAAGATCTATTTGTAATTAACGCTCTAATAACAGACGTGTAATGGCTTAACACGTCGTGTCCGGAATAATTAATGCCCAGTCTAACAATAGCAAACAAAGGTCACTGCTAATTTTCTTCATAATAGTAATTAAGGCTTTAGCTCAAAGTATTACTTTCAATATTTTCAAAGATTAAGAATTAGATTTATAATAAACTTGTGTATATTATAGTGATACACGCTCAGTAGCCGAATGTAAATCTTCAACGTAAAAAAATGTAAAAAAGCGTACGTGATATGTTAAACCAAAATTTTAAGAACAAAGTGGACTATATGTAAAAGTAAACTCAGTCAATTTTAAAAATATTTAGAGTCGTTGAAATTTTATAGCCAATTAAATACACTGAAAGCTTCACTTTAAAGCGACCAAAATAGAGGAACTTTACTCTAAATATTATGAAATTCAGCCAGAAATACAGATGACTTGTGAAGTTTCAGGTGAACAGCGTAAAAAACGCGAAGATTTAGTCGCACATTACTCCAGTGTCGTGGCTCTGACCAAGAAGATGTTGGAGCGAAACCAGGACTGCTGCACCGTGTCGGAATTCTTGGTCTCTATCAAATTAGAAAGTAATCACGGCTATGCTCTCTAGCATAGCCGTGATTACTTCCGTAGCTAAATGATAGGTGATTGTATTTATTATTATAAATGAAACAACATTACAACAGTATATAAATGTGATCTTTTGTTCAAGTGTATATAAAGTAAAATTAGAAGACTTCTAAATATTACCCATTTACACCCCAAGTGTCTTTGTGTTCCTCTAGACTAGACACATTTAATCAAATTTTTCGACAAAAAACTATCCGAAGGAGCAACATACCTTATAACTTAACTTTATTCGCCTATACAGCCTCTCAATAATCTCCCACTGACATATTATGTAAGTTATATACGTAACAAATCCACAAGTTGAAATGAAAAGAACTTTTACTGCTCGTGTAGCATAAAACAGAAGTTGGAAATTGTTTCCGGCACGCATAAAAAGTTCATAACGACCGCATGTCGCGGCTGTATCTGAAATAAAATTGCGTCGACAAATTTTCACAGTGAAATGATACTGTCTTATGTGTGAGGATTTTTTGTTATTGTACTTTTGCTTGCTTTTTACATACACAAACAACATTATCACCAAATCTTTGTTAGGAAGATACGATTGAGAAATATTTTGAAATCAAATAATTTATTCCTAACAATAATTAGATAACATTTAAAACATATCTATCATTAAAGAATGTACAGACAATAAAAGTAGAAATTTTAAATTATTTAAATAATTAACAATCAATTTTTGAATGATTTTAAATGTAAATAAATATACGTTAGAGCTAGACATTTTACTTAAGCACTGAATTACAGGATATGCGAACTAGAAGGGTAGCAATGGAATGACGTATTAGATTACTAACGCCATCTGTTGCAGTAAAATAAACTGTTATGGCACGTCAATGCCTTTGTGTTGCATATTTAACTTGTACCAAAAACTATCTTTTGTATCTATACAAGTTTTCAATGTTGGAAGAATATATCTGTATCTATATGTATGTATCTATATGTATATGCCTATATGATTTATACCCACAAATTATAAAAAGTACAAACCGGTAAGGAGGGAACTCAATGGCTTAAGCCACTGTGCTCAGCTTAGAGTACAGGCGTAAGACGGCTAAGTAATTTGTGTAGAAAAAATACGCGGATTAATTGGTGCATCGGATTTCTATTGTTTTACTGTAAAATACAAGTGTGTTTTTTACTCTTAGTAAAATTAAAGCGGTTAGAAAACACCAAATATATAATAATATTTACACGTATTTTTGTTATTTTTACTAAATTAAAAAGAATTTAACATATTTATAAATTGAGTATGAACAGGGAGTTCAATATATATTACATAATAAAGCATATTTTCCAATCTTTAAAAGCAATGGACACTTGAAAAGTATAAATAAAATGAATAAAAAACGAATTACAATATTTTATATAATATTTTACCTCTGGCAATTTCTTAAATCGAATTGGGCCTTAAACTCTGCAGGATCAATTTAATTTATTAGATAACGAGAAAACACCCCATATATTTACGATGTATTTTATTTACCGTGAAATAAGAAATACTTATGGATACTTAGAAATACCGGTAAAAAAAATCTTATCATGAACATCAAATAACATTTCTCAAAATGAATAACAAATACAATTTTTGATTAAATTCATCAGGTAATTTTAAAACATTACGAATTTATTTATTATATGTTTAAATTTCTTTTTGTTATATTATTATTGTTTTACTAAGTAATGGATTTGTAGCCAGTTATTTAAATGCTATTCCATGAAAATTGTTGAACTATCGACAAGCTAGTATACATATTGACACGGTAAATAGAACGTGAGTTTCATGAAGCCGTTGTCATTTTGAAATGAACTTAACGAAAACCGATTCACTTTTGATTTAATACCGAAGTGTTACAATCTTAACTCTTGGTTAGATATAAAAATAAAATACAGCATTCCAATCTTATAAGTATTTAGCAGTGCTGCTAGAAAACGGACATTTTTTCAAGTTGTTTATTTTGTATTATGATGAACGATATAAATAAGTAAGAAAAATTGACAGTCACATCTTCTAAATGAAAGGTAACAACAACAAGTAGCAATTTTGAACCAATTTACCATATTACCAACATAGGCATCATCGACATTAGCCAATGAGCATCAACTTTTAAATACACCTTCTTTTTCTCTTAGGACGATTCTGTCAACCTCATCCAATAGATTCCTGCAGCCTTGACCACCTACGCTCCATCGTCCGGTACCTGATGCGATTCAGACACTATAGGCCACATAGATCATCCGATGAACGAGGAAATTGCGCTACTCGTTACCACATAAACTTAGCAATTCTACGAACTATATGTATCTGTGAGCTTGGTTTTGCAGCCGATCCCGTCATTTCTGATTCCATCTTGCAATGAAACTCCGAAAATATAAAGACCTATTCATGTATATAGACTGCTTAAATTAAAGCACTATATTTACTTATTTTATATTGTAATCTTAGTACTTTTTGTATTGTTTAATATCCGACACCGTACAGTAATCCGTGTATTAAAGACACTGCTTAGCCAGTAAATAATCTTTATTATCCATATTATCTTTCCGTTTATCTTTATTTTTGATCATTATGAAGAGAATACGAGTATGATGTGAAGTTTCCCAAACACGCATACGCCTCACCTTTAGTTGTTTGATTGCCATCCGTGTCAAATATCTAGAAAAAGCAATCCTCTTGCCACACGAATGCCCGCACATATATTTTACTTGATATAAGACTTAGGATATTAAGACATTAAATCTACGCAACTTCTCCTGTATGCAAAATAATAATATGAACATTACCAAAAATATCAAAATGTTCTATATTTTATTACTGCGACTTACGAGATATGTGTATCACTTGTATTATCGAGAATAAATTGGGCAGAGTGTGCGTAAGCTTAAATTTATAATATTTCTTATTGTATGCTGAAATTACAATTTTTGTGAACGGAGGTACGGATGAGGAGATTCATTCTACAAAGCTATGAAACAATAGTTTTGTAGCAATGAGGTCGGCTGTTGGAAGTACACATGCCTTATGCTTAACAATATAACGTTTCTTGAGGATTGTAACGTATAAACTCCACACCACAGCATTTGTACTCCTTACTTTGAAATATAAGTACATCTTCACCAGTTATTTCACCAATTCTTAACAACAAAAATTACTGCCGCACGGTCACCTAAATTTGATAGTTCAAATCGATTATCAAAACCCTATTTCTAATACAGATTCATCATAATCATCAGCCAAAAGCCAGTCCATAGTCCACTCAAGAATCGCGACAAAGAACTTGCTGCTCTCATTCTATTGATTCCCGCAATCTTGACCATATCATCAGTCCATCTAATCCACGTTCTAAGTGTGGTTGCAATTGTAGAAACTCTTGGACCCATCAACGAGCAATACGGCCTGCCTAGTGACGCATTAACAGTACCCTTAGAAGTGTAAACTTAAACGTTTAGTAAGATATAAAATAAACATTAATTTTATCTGCTTCTCATTGAAAATACTTGCATCTTACCCCACGTCTTTTCAGATAGCATGTTTTCAAAGGCGCTATCCGTGCACGTCGTGGCATTGGATATTTAAAAAATGCACATTCGTAACTATTTCGACGGCAAGAATTTGTATAAGTCGCCGAGTGTCATTGAAATGCGTTTGTAGTTCACACAAACATTCTAGAAATTTTGTAATAGAATTCTTTAGCTTTGAATTCCTTTTACGAAACTACATCTTTCTTTGTGTTAAACCAGAGTAATGCTGTAATTAAACTTTTTTTATACAACTAAATACATCAGGAAGCTCAGTGTTCTCGACAAAGGAACAACAGTTTTCACAAAGTGCTAATAGTCTACGGTGTTTATATCAGTAAACCATTTGTCGTAAAATGAATTTATCAAATACTAGTGACCCGGCCCGGTTTCGCCCGTGTTCCACTAATTTTGTTGATCCGATCTTGATAGCGATCGGAGATCAGAGATGTGCCAATCTGCTACAATCTGTAAATTTCATCGAAATCGGTCCAGCTGTTTCGGAGTCTATAGGTCCCTAGGGAACATACATACTTCGCTTTTTATATTTTTTAATAATAAGTATCTTATGTTACTTTTAATACCCCCAAGTTTCATACTCTCATATTCATACTCCCTGGTGTTGGTAACAGCTATATTTGGTAACGCAGTATTGTTTGTTGTATTCTTTTTTCCATTCGTAACTCAAGTAGTTATTATTTAACGTAAAGTCTGCAAAACAACGCTGCTTGGAGCCTTAATACATCAGAAGCCTAGCCTTTTACCATTGCGTTATTTATTCTACTGGTCGCTCCACTGGGGATTAGCGGCTAATCACTCGATTAATCGTTCTTATTCGCCTTGTTCGTATTTCGCTGGACTGATCGCTCGACCGATCGCTCGACCGATCGCTCGACTGATCGCTCGACTGATCGCACGATTGATGACTCAACTGATCGCTCGACTGAACGCTCGACTGGTCACTCGACTGGTCACTCGACTGATCGCTCGACTGATCGTTCGACTGATGATCGCTCGACTGATCGCTCGACTGATCGCTCGACTGATCGCTCGACTGTTCGCTCGAATGATCGCTCGACTGATCACTCAACTGATCACTCAACTGATCACTCGACTGAAAAGTTGAAAAGTGAGCAGCAGCGTTGGCTGTACTATTGGCTAAGGTAAACTTATAACGATCAGATTAGAGGTACATATACTATAGAAAGGCGATATAAGGAGGACCCGTAACCGACTACCTTATATGTGAAGGTGTATGGATGTAGAAGAAGCGGGAGAGATGTGCCAGGATCGGGCCGAATGAAAATCCATAATCTCTGCTTACCCCTCTGGGTTACAGGCGTGTACAATTATCTCGGCCATCATGAAAATATTCATGATGGATAGGTGAATACTATGTTCCAACAACCAAGATAATTTTCATTTGATGAATTTAATAGTAACAAAGATCATGGTCAAAGTTAAGAATACACGTGTATGAATTATTGTAGAAGAAAAATGTACAAACTACAGATTACAATAACACTAAAATATTACAGACATCATTGAAAAAAGGTTCGTTTTGTAACGAACTGCTGCCACGGTGACGCTACTCGTGCTACCCGGCGTGGCGCCTGTTACCATTACTAGTTGAGAGCTACTCATAAAAGTTACAGTTATACGGTAAAATAAAAAGCTAAATCGTAAACATATTTTGTTCTTTTAAATATAGTTAAAGCCCCAGGTCCAGTACATTCCGAGAAGATACAAAATTTTTAATAAAAAAAATCGACGCTTCTAAAAAATATATTCAAAAACAAAAATGCACTGAAAATAACAAAAAATAATACGCAATTAAAAATAAGAACAATTTTACGCCATTAAACATAAAAATAAATTCTTAATACTTTTTATTTTCAGAGTCTATGATCTATACTTAATATTATAAATTGGCGAAAGTTATGTACGAATGTTTGTATCTCTGTCACGCCAAAAAGGCTAAACGGATCTGGATAATATTTGGCACGGAGATAGATCTGGAATAGCACATAGTTTTTAGCGCGGAAAAATAAACGGTTTCCGTCGGTTTTTTTTACAGGTGCATATAAACGTATATAAAAGGTGATGTTCCTTACAGATTCCGAAACGGCCAGCCGGACGAAGCCAGGATGGATCTCTAGTATATAATGTATAAAAGATAATATATATATATATATATATATATATATATATAGAATATAAAATAGCTGTAGAAAAATAGCTTCTGGTATGTTAATGTGGCATAACTTTACAAGTATATTAAAAAAGCAGTAGTCTTAAATTTTATGAGACAAAGCAAGTGGCAGCATGTTATTACAAATACCACGGTCTCGAGACTAGGATATTTTTACAAATTATTTATGATGTCGCGTATTCGGTTGAAAATCGTTGGCGTGGATAATACATTTCGCGCCAACTGTTGTCAACAAATAAAATGCGATAAGAAAACCAAATATTTGTATGTTGTTTTAGATGACCTAACGGTTTCAAAAGTGCAGTCTGCAAAATGGTTGTTCACTTTGAAAACGTGCCAAGAAACTTTGAAAATGAAACAATAAAGGATAAACAGTAATATGATTTTATCTTAAGCGAAAGATAAATGTAACAAGATTAAAATTGGTTTACAATGTATCATAACTTTTAAAATGTAGACCAGACCCACAAACTCTAAAAATGTCGAAAAGTAATGAATTATGGAAAATGGTCACATTGTGAGATTAAATTACGTCTTGCTTCTTATCTTAAACTAATTGAACATTGAATTGTCCCTTTCCATTTACTGTATATGTACTCCTGTTTCATTTCTTTAGAGAGAGGTTGCACAGTTTTGAAAAAGTATGCTTTTTGTTTATAAATGGTATAAAAAATAAAGTAAATGTTGGAATATTTTAAAACGTTTTCGTAAGTGGTCAACCGATTTTAGTATATTTTGTTTATATATACAGTAGTTTTAAGCTTGACTTTTGTAGTTTTCGACCAGATAGGTGGTGCCGTTGCTACGATGTGATATTTCATTTGCAATTTTTTTTGCCAATGTTGGTATCACTTCCATCAAGTATATATACATAGTACATACGAGTGTTGATTGCCAAAAAGTTTGTATTTAATAAAAAAAAAAGAATAGTATTGCAGCAATGTAATAATGTGTTTTAAACATCTGCGCGGGATGACGGCTACTCCGCTGGCCTATTTCCATTATGTCTGCAATAAAACCTCATCAAGTTTTATGATATCCACGCTCGTTTCTGCTCCTTGTTAAAAATAATAGCAGCATAATTTATTTTTTAATGCGTTATTACATCACAAGTTATAAAGAATTTTATTTATGTAACATTTAAAATGACATTTTAAATCAAGTGTCACTAACCTTATATAAACAAACCAATAAGGAGTGTTGATCATAAAATAAAGTAAGATCTGTGACATTAAGCTGTACATCAAAATCTATAACAACCTCGTATGTCAATATTTCATCAATCAATCATCATTTTCAATATTCATCAGATTGCTTTTAAAATTTAATATACCTTAAAAAAATCTTCGCAGTCACCAATATTTGTTGACATTGACAACAAACTCCTGCAAAAGTATAACTAGATATAACTAGAAAAACGAGTAGGTACTTATAAAAAAAATCCAGTTGGAAGCCCAGTTGTATATTTTATATTATATAGAGTTATATCTAAACTACACTTATTAAAAAAATAAGACCTAATAAGGTCAATAAAAGCTAATCGGATTTTCATCTCCACGCTTTTCACTTAGATAAAGACATGAATACTTACTTAAATAAGCATTGTTATCGCGTAGTATTTTTAAGAGTTGATTTAGATTTATTCATTCAAATCCAAAGCTAGCGCTTGACCTCAATCCTTCCTAATGTTAAGTGGAGAGACAGATTTAGATTGTAAAGTGCATTAGCATAGCAAAGCTTAATGGCTTAAGTATTTACATTTGATGTCAGGTAGATAGGACATCTCACCGTGTGAAAAAGGTGGTTAACAAAAGTGTAAGATAAATGAATTTTAATACAAAGCTATGTATAAAGATGAATTTTATAACATATTGTACAATAACCAAGTACAGACTAGCCGCACTGAAAAGGTTTACAAATGTAGAATTAGTTAGCATAAAATATCTTGCGAAAGGGAAAGCAGTTGTGTTAGCCGCCTAAATGCTTTTGTTGGTAGCGAGAGCAGATTCATTATTCACCATTTTGTGCGCGTGGAATAAAAAGTAAGCAATTTTTTACTTCACGATGAGTTTGGAATAATATTCACTGAAATTAAAGATTAAATAAAAAGATAATAGAGCGACTTGTTACTAGTAATACATCCGTTAATCAATTGTCCGTACTGAAAGGCGCTGAAATTCAGTTGTGAACTCCCGGGATTGTATAGTAGTCGTAGAAGACTCTTTTCGTGATTTCTGATTACCACTTACCCGCTGGAAATCAAAACTACAAATTTAGTTCACCGTTGATAACTTTTCAATGAAATTTGAAAAGCATTCATTTTTTTACCAATTAGAAGATTCGGTTAATTCATTTAAATTTTATTAAATCAATGTTGTTAGATGGTACAAGTTTCACAAGGCTTATCTATTTCCATATAATAGTCAAATTGTTAACCGTCTACCTGGTCCTACCAGGACAAGTACGTATGGTTTACCACACCAATCAATTCTCAGCCATTAGCAAATATAAATTTCATGTAAATTTGCCTGGATCATTGATCCACGTAGGCGGAAGTCAATCTACATTGAATTTGCTAGTAGCTAGCTTGAGGTTCGAAAACCTTTCATGAGCAGCGGGAATCCTTTGAGTCATATCGGTAATTGATTTTATAGCGAATGCCCGTGTTGCAGAATTGTATTATAAAATGTATATTTTATGTAAATATATTTGTAACTGATAAAAACTTACGTCTTTGAATTAATAGGAATAAAAAATGCTATATTAATACCCACATTAACGTATAGAAGCAAAACTTGGGTTCGCAAAGCAACGTTGTTGTTGTTAGTAAAATAAATTCAGTGGAGTCGCGAAGTTTATTTTGGTTGTAATATTGTAGTGTGTAGTGATATTTACTTCCCGTAGTCTATTAAAATTGGATACGTAGTCAGAGTCTTAATTATTTACCTGTATTTTATAAATTTGCAACTTTCAAGCGAACAAAATATAAACATAATTAATCACCAGTAATAATTCATCATAATATAATCAAGGATTATTCATGTTTTAAACATCCGCTAAACAAACAGCCGTCTGTTTGTTTTCAATCGATTCGTTTTAATCCTTTAATTTGCGTAGCTGTAGCAATTATTTGGTAAAATACAACCTTTTTCGCTTAATGGTTGTTAAACAATTGATTTCGAAATCGGTATAAGTAAATAATTCTTTTTTATTACTTGGTTGCTATTTGATTTAATGTTTGTATATTTTTTCGGACTTGAAGAAATTAGAGCGGAGAACGTAGTTTTGCTTTGTTTTCACCAAATTGATGTATCTTAATGTTGCAATATGGATCGTTACATGAGAGAAAGAATGGCCAGTGTTATGTTTGATTGTAACCATTAAAACCTCTTTATGTTCTGTGGAATCTCTTACGGAATGCAAAAATGGTGCTTTGCAAAAATATTTTCCACATGCGTAGGAGAACAATGTCCTTAACGATGTTTTATGTTACATACGTAATCAGGTTTTTGTTAATACATATAATAATTCGAATTTGCTACAATTTCCTACAGTAGAATCCCGAGTCGTGGATCTACGAATTTTAGTGATGTACGAAATTTGGAATAGACTCGAAGACAACTAAATATACTGTAATAAAAACTGTGTAACAATCATAGATTATACAACTTCCGAGTAAAGCCCAAGTAAATATTAATTAGGCCTAACATCATAACTAAGTGCGTTTTGCAGTAAGGTAGTTAGGTAGTATGTTCCCGTTCTGCACCGGTGCACATAAAATGCTGGTTTCAACAAACTTTTTAATTATTAAGCAACGTGAGTGCTTTTATGATATTTTAACTCGAATTTAAGGAATAAATTTAAATAATAAAAATCATGCGAGTAAGCTCTTATTTTCGTAATTTCGTTCGTCCGTATTAACGGCATTGCAAGTCAACATATTTTTTCCAAATACATCAACACCGATAACCAACGCGGTAATGGCCAAAACTAGGAGAAAGAGAGAATCCCATGAGCGTAGTTACTTTTAAGACATTTAGTCTAAGGAACTTTTTCATTGCATCTTAAGCCCAGTGCGCCAGTAAATGCCACTTCTGGCCAAACGTGTTAGTCGCCAAAAATACTTCTCACTGGTGTTTCTCTATATCAACGACAACTGCTCATGCTGTCAGATGTTATCAACTATAGCTATTATAATTTGCATGTTATGTTTTTAGTTTTAATTTCAAGATCAAAAACGTTGAATAATTATTTTTACCATTGATATTTCTTAGTTTTTAGTTATTTCTTTTGTCATCTTCCCTCAAACACCACAGAAAATCATAGGAAATAAAAAAAACATACTAGAGAAAGTATTCCTAAGAAAAGAACTTTTGACAGTTATGCTCCTACAGTGACAAATCTAAAAGGGTCTAATGAAAACGATGTTATCTACATCGTGCAATCCCACTCTTCTACAAGATGCTCTTATCTGGAGGAAGCAGAACGTGTTTATCGTCCGACGACTATACATGACTGCGTTATTTCCTATGTTCCGGCAACATTAAACTGTCATTCATAGAAATTACTCAGAGCTTTTATCTTCCTTCGTACAATTTACTAGAGCCGATGAGAGCAGTCTTTTCCGAGATTAGAACTAATTAACTTGTTGACTTCCTGCCGAAGTTAATTAAAACGACCCACCAATGATAATTATATCGTATCGTATTAAGTACATATTACCTTCTATTATACCTACAGTTATAATCATCCATTAATACCTTTTCACTCTATTTTTACATTAGCAAAGGGCGGTAACATAAGTTGTAGCTGTTATTCAAAAAATCTTTAAAAAAAGCATACAAATTTTCTTCCTCAACAAATAAAAAAGGAAGCCAGTCGCAGCTGAGCAACATTGTGAATCTGAATCATATATTAGTTACTTTAAAAACAAACAAAAACTTCATCAAAATACTCAACCTTTTGGAGTACACTGACATACATACGCACAGAAAAGTATCTATAACTAAAGCTTATAATAAGCGAACACAACAACACTCATATATCCAATCTCCCGACAGCGGAGCCATCACCGGTACATCAAAATGTCAACACTATTAAATTTAAAAACAAAAATCCAGAACAATTTAAAAAGGCAAAACTTATTTTGATAAAAAGTCCAAAGTTCTAGCTCTAGCTTTAATTATAGAATAGATTAATTAAATTTTGAAAGTTTTCAAATGTGAGCGAGTTATCACCGACTAAATATAAAGTTAACTGTAAAATGTTTGCATTAATCATTTTCAGTTTTCTCTGCGGTAATATTTAATGAAGTAGAAGTAGTGGTATTTCACTGCGTTACGCTTGCTTCACGTGACATGTCACCTAAAGTAAAAAAGTGTTTGGCTGCTTATTCTGTTTATTGAAGTCTCGATGAAGAATTTTTTATTTATATAGATTAAGCTATTTGTCACTTCAAGAGAATATCTAAAATTGTATATTTATGGGACGTGTAGATGACGTACGTACGAGTGGACTAGATGTATCGATGTAGAAGGAGCGTGGGATGCCAGGCTGGTGACAAATGGAAATATCTACCTAGAACTCTGGGTTACGGATATAAGCGTTTATTTATTTACTTTATTGCAATAAAGTATTAGTAAGAAATTTCTGTTTTTAATTTAATAAGCGTCTAATATTTATTCGTACCTTTGATGTTGATTTATTTATAATTTACGAGTGTACACGTCTTATATATACTCGATTTTCGCTAAATTATTTCATAGATATCTTTTTCTGTATGAAAAATCAGAGAGGAACGAGTGACAACATTAACTATATTAGCAGCAAGCAAGATACTGTAGATAACGGTTCCGAGTTTTCAAAGTCACGAAATTCCGTCACCAAAATGGCGTCACACACAGTCAACTATTATAGCTATGCCGAATGTGTCACAGCAAAAAATCTTCGATTATTAATTACAGGAGATGAAACACCATTAGTTTGTTCGCTCTCGGGGGTCACAAACTAAACATTTCAGAAATAAATGTTTTATTTGGTAGTAACACTTTTTGCTATTTGAAAGCCGCCCTGTGTACTTATCAAATAATAATAACTATTTCCTTGGTTTTATTCAGAATTGCACATATTTTAGTAAGCATTCCAAATATTTATTTTAAAATTGTCAGTTATTATTGCTTGCTTGAGTTGGGCACGTGGTAAAGAGAAGAATAATTGTATAACGTGCTAACGTGTGTTAATGTTTAGTGTGAAGAGAACATAGAGTGGAAGGAGTTAATTTCCCAGGGGAGCAGTACATTAGGCACACATTCTCAGAAATGGGTCGAATGCAGTAAATTACTCTGTGCGACATTTATGTCAACGTAAATATTTGCGCCTTTATTTTTCCTTCAACGAGTCGTTGCTAAGTAATCTACAAACTCTTGGATAATGCTAAAATATTAACACATCTCGGTCCTACTATATAATCTACATCTTCATATTTTATGAACTACTTTAAAATATACGTTTATAACACTTAAGACTGCTCTCCGAAAACATCGCATACAGCATATTCGAGTGTTTTGATATCGTGAATTTTATTTTGCAGCTGCATAGTTGTGTAAATTTACTTTTCCAAGTATCTATCAAGAACCTCGCTTCAAGAATATGCAGCAAGGTTAAAACTCCCCCTCTATGAAATTTAAAATGATATCAAACACTAAAACTTTAAAACTCTGATATGAAGATGCATATTTAGGTGGGCCCTGGCTTGCCTTTACTTTTACTTATAATAATATAATAATAATAAACCGGCCTTTTCTAGAATGTTTCCCACTGCAGGGACACAGGCCTCCTCCGAGAGAGGGAACTTTTACTTTACTTTCTTAAAATAAAAAAATATTATCGCATGTATACTACGCTATATCAAGATTATTTCTAAGTGTAGGTCAGTCAGTCTAGCTTTTCTTAGGAGTACCCCTACCGGAATATTACTGCACATATCTTAAACTCCTCTTGTCACACACACACACACACACACACACACACACACACACACACACACACATATATATATATATATATATATATATATATATATATATATATATATATATATGTAACAAGAAGAGTTATCATGGCACACCTCTCTTGCTTCTTCTACATTCATATATCTACGCATACATGCTCGTCGGCTATGGTTGCTCTTTATATACAACATGTACTATATTCCGTTATATTTTCAAATAAAATTCCAATTCAACTCTAACAACTAAAAATTAAGACATTCTCGTGTAGAAATAACTCTAGGAATATAAAAGGATTGTTGCCATGTTTCCACGATATATTACCTTGAATTTATAACGCTATTCTTCCCCTACGAAATGGCCACGTATGCGTCTTACAATGTTATGTTACAGCTTTCTTCTCATATAATAACAAAACAAATTAATCTAGCGTTCGATTATTTATAAGTATATTGCATTTTAGTTAATACAGATAGCTTATTTTAGTTTTGAATTGGAAAATAATATGTATTACTTTCAGAAAGAAAACAAAGTACAATTAAATAAATAAATATACACTCACGCCCGTAACCCAGATGGGTAGGCAGAGATCATGGATTTCTATTTGGCGTGATCCTGGCATACCTCTGTCGCTTCTTCTACATCCATACATCTACGCATACATGCTCGTCGGTTACGGGTATTATTCATACCTTTACCTTCTAATGAATCATTCATTACATTCAGCATAAATTGTTAGTCCTCCGCTGATGACGCAAACACGACCTGGTCATCGGCGTACAAGAGACATTTTACAACATGCTCATCCATTCTTAATCCACACTCTTCATCTTTCAATGCTTTCAAACAATCATCCATAAAGAGATTGAACAGCCACGGGGATGCCACACAGCCCTGTCTTACACCTTTATTGATGCTAAACCAGTCTGAGTAGGCACCGTTAATCCTAACACAAGCAGTAGAATCTTTATTAAAGATTTTAACGCTTGTATTAGATCACTGTTCAATCCAAACGCAATCAAGGTTGACCATAGATCACAATGTATTAAATTGTCTTAAAATCTAAATGCAAACATTTGCACCAATTAACAAAAAGTATTTTTGAACGAACCCCTATAGTCGTATGCCTGTGCAGGAGAAAACTCTGATACGGATTTGCCGTAATACCCCGTTTGGCAACCGGATTAGCAATCGCAATACCAGCATTCATCGACTTTAATCGTTAATGCGCGCAGCAAAAGAGATATATAGATAGAATACTAAAATGATTAAGCAAATTAAATAAATATATGCTCACGCCCGTAACCCAGAGGTGTAGGCAAGGATCGTGATGTCCATTTCAGCCGATCCTGGCACACCTCTCTCGCTTCTTCTACGTTCATACATATACGCATACATGCTAGTCGGTTCTGGGTGCTCCTATATCGCTTTTTTTTAGTAAACCACTAATCATATCGATATAAGTTCTCCTTGGGCGTGCCCTTCCAACAAGCCAGTCAAGCCTTCATAGGCACATTCTGATTCCTCACTATTGTGCCTATAGTACCATTCGTTTTATTTCCTGCATTCACTCGTAGCTTAACATCTCTCTCTCTAACATCTACTGAACATACACCCCAAATGCTCAAACTCTTCAAACTTTCTTTTGTTTATTTCAATCACTGTCTTGCTTTGTTCTCTTTCAAACACCATTACTTTTTTTTTATAAGAGAAGGTGGCAAACGAGCGGCGGGAACACCCAGGTGATCAACGACGCCCACGGACACCCGCAGCACCAGAGGAACTGCAGATGCGTTGCCGGCCTCTTAGAAAAAGATAGGCTCGCTTCTTGAAGGACCCCAAGTCGTACTGGTTTGGAAATACCGCCGAGGACAGACCATTCCACAACGCGGCTGTACTTCTACTTCTTATCTACATTCATTTTCATACATTCACCTTCGAATTAATCATTCACTACAGTCAGCATAGGTTGTAAGTCCTCCGCAGATGACGCAAACACGATTTGGTCATCGCCGTACAAGAGACATTTTACAACTAGCTCACCCATTCTTAATCCACACTCTTCGTCTTTTAAGGCTTTCAAACAATGATCTACAAGGAGATTGAACAGCCATGAGGATGCTACACAGCCCTGTCTTACAGCTTTATTGATGCTAAACTAGTCTAGACTTTAATGTTTTTACAAGGTCACTGTTCAATCTAAACTCAACTAAAGTTGACCACAGACCATCTTTGTTACCTTTATCGTAGGCCTTTTATAAGTACACGAAGGCACAGAACATGTTTTGGTTAACAGCCAGAAACTCTTCTGTGATCATAGGTAAAGAAAAGGTCTGATCCATGCAACCCATTCTTTTCCAAAAAGCTGGTTGCACGTCCCACATTCTTTCTTTTGTTTCTTTCATGACTTTTTCAATCAGTACCTTAGCATAAAGTTTACCACGAATACTGAGAAGGATTCCTCGGTAATTTTGGTAATTTTTACACTCCATTTTTTCTTTTATATAGAAGGCCAAACTTTATATCTTTCGGTAGCTCCTACACTCACAACAGTCTCGCAACTAAACCTTCTCCAGCATTTCAAGGGAAATTCTGTCATACCCGGGTGCTTTGTCTAATTTCATTCTTTTCATCGCACTCATAATCTCACTTTCCGACTCCGGTTCTTCATGAGTATTTGCCGTGTTAGATATAAAAAAATCAAAAATAGTTGTATAAATAAAAAATAATTGTAATGTTGTTATGAAATTTTCACTCCGGTATCATAACAACGCCAAACGCTAATTAAAAATTCATAATAGTGGAGATGACGTGAAAAATTTATTTGCCGTGTTAGTGTAAAAATTTATTTGCCGTGTTAGATATATAAAAAAATCAAAAATAGTTGTATAAATAAAAAATAATTGGAATGTTGTTATGAAATTTTCACTGCGGTATCATAACAACGCCAAACGCTAATTAAAAATTCATAATAGTGGAGATGACGTGAAAAATTTATTTGCCGTGTTAGTGTAAAAATTTATTTGCCGTGTTAGATATATAAAAAAATCAAAAATAGTTGTATAAATAAAAAATAATTGTAATGTTGTTATGAAATTTTCACTCCGGTATCATAACAACGCCAAACGCTAATTAAAAATTCATAATAGTGGAGATGACGTGAAAAATTTATTTGCCGTGTTAGTGTAAAAATTTATTTGCCGTGTTAGATATATAAAAAAATCAAAAATAGTTGTATAAATAAAAAATAATTGGAATGTTGTTATGAAATTTTCACTGCGGTATCATAACAACGCCAAACGCTAATTAAAAATTCATAATAGTGGAGATGACGTGAAAAATTTATTTGCCGTGTTAGTGTAAATAATAAAATTTATTTGCCGTGTTAGTGTAAAAATTTATTTGCCATGTTAGATATATAAAAAAATCAAAAATAGTTGTATAAATAAAAAATAATTGTAATGTTATGAATTTTTCACTGCGGTATCATAACAACGCCAAACGCTTATTAAAAATTCAAATCAAAGAATTTGAAACCATTGTATTTGTAGAATGGAAGAGCAGATCGACATTGATACGCCTATGCATCGATCAGATGTCGTCATTCATTAAGCGTCAGGCGTAAGGCGTGAGTGCATTATTAATTAAAATGGCAGAATACCGCCTGCATTTTCAATTTAATGCTGTTATTTTGTGTGTCCTTTAAAGATGAATCAACGCTGGTACGCTTGAGAAGTACTATTCTTGCCTAAGTTAAATACAACTTTAAATAATGTGTTTTCAAATTTATTAGCAAATATATGGAAAAATTCATTCTTAGTATCCACTACTAAAGCAAAGTTGTAATAATAAAATAAAGGTATTTTACGCATTAGAAACAATAACAATAAAAGCTCTCACCATATTCCTGGAATACCGAATAATGAAAGGTTCTAAGAATAGGGGTAGCAGTAACCGTATTGTATATTTATATGAAGTCCTAGTATAACAACAATATTCGGCGATAAGCGTGTTGATAACAGGATAAATTCGGAGAAGTCAATCCAATTAGCTTCTTTCTGATCGATTTGGAAAATTTTTGTTTTAGTTTTATTCATCTACGTTGATGGCGTCACGCTTTGTGTTTGTAGTATACGAACTATTAAATAATCTAATATGACTAAGGAACATAGTACTGACACTAGCAGGTAGAATATATGTAGCTCTCTAGCTTGTGTCATCTGATTGTACACGCGTAGAACCATCATTAATGTTAAGACGAGTTCGCCGACCGCGTCCACTTATTTCCTGGACCAATTAAATGTTTATGCCACAAGATCTACAGCGATATTGAAAACCTTCAGCTGTACCACTTCATGGCAGTGGTATGGCAATGGTCTAAGAAGTATTTAAACAGAAATAACTGTCAGTGTCATTAAAATTTCAAGTACCAAAATCAATTAATCATTGCCGTGAAATTTTATATAAAACTAGCTGCACCCGGCATGCGTTGCAATGGCAGGCACATAAAGTACCTCAAAAAAGTGTTTCGGTGTTTGGTCGGCATATTGTGTCTATTGAAGTATCTTTAAATATGTCATATTAATATGTCAAAACATTGTGCAAAAATCTCGTTAAAAACGATAAATTTTAATGTACAGTTATTTATAAATACTGGAGTTGTTACAGAGACGTTAAGACATATCACAATGTCAAATTATAAGGTGAATTGGCTAATGTAAAATGTCATATGGCGACAATGTTTGAAATGTAGTACGTTAAATATATTTTTTATGTTATTTTATTTCATATATTTACAACACATTATATGTAAAAGATGCATGGGGCACGTTTCCACGAAAACTTTCATTAATGTACCAAATATCGCACACCTTCATTTTTTTTATGTGAGATGGTGGCAAACTAGCTAGCGGATCACCTGATGAAGTGAACGCTACCCATGGACATTCGCAACAGGCAAATGTGTTGCAGATGCGTTGCCTACCTTTAATGGACAGAGGAGGGTATAGACAAGAAAAATGATATTTCCTTTTCCCCGTTAACCCCGTCCCCGTCCACTCCTCTTTCCTTTCCCATCCTATCCCCCTAATGTCAAACGGGTGGGAAGGGAAAGAGGACTGAAATTAGGCCTCCGGCACCTCACTCATCAGACGAAACGCAGAGTATTTCTACTTCACGCCTGTTTTCTGTGAGGTCGTGGTATTTCACCGGTCGAGCCGGCCCATTCGTGCAACAGATGTTGTTGTTGCGGGCTCTACCACTGTTAAATTATTCTTAAAAGCATTTCATTAAAATCGGAAAAACATTTTAAATTATATTGTAGATATTTGTTGGCCACAAACCTTCGCAGACGTCCTCAGATCACCCTATCAAAGTTTCATCACAATCTGATCGTTGGTTCAGGAATGCATAGAGGGCAAACAAATAAACATGCGAACATTGATTTTTATTTATATAAAATTATTTCAAATTTTTCATGAACCCTTACCAGATAGTGTTATCGCTTACGTTATTCTGTATAAAAAAACTTATAGCCTGATACAAGCTTTACTACTTCGATGAGTTGAATCAACCGCGAAAAGACCACTTTTTATGGATGCGAGTGTTCACTGCTATAGGTCGATAACGATGTATCGCGTCTACACGCCGGAGCGACATCAATAACATCTTCATTCAAAGCCTTTCGATTAAATGAAACACTAGCGATATCGCTGGCAGGGGGCAACGTAACCATCATACACGATGTGCGTAGAATCTGCTCTGATTTCATAATGATACATGTACTTGTTGGGTAAAACACATTTTTAAGCTAAGTATGTTTTCATACGAAAAGACACACTGTTCCTGACACAGTACGATGTCATAAGCTCCTATACAACTATTATTTGTGTCAATAAATGTATTGATGTTCAATATACGATATATCAATAATTACTACTGATTCTGATTAATAAAATGCCATAGTTTAACTTAAGTTGGTGTGACGGGTTATGTGTGCGTAACACTCTCATATATACAATACTATGATAGACAGCTTGTCCGGGAAAAGTGGTGACCTGCCGCGTCACTGCAACACAAGTCACAGCTTTATTGACAAGCACAAGCACACTTAATAGTTCCAGGCCAGCTTGAATTGAACCGTATTATATACTGTACTGTATCTGGATTGATTATTATGAATTTTACTTGAAATTCCTATACTAAGCAGATAAATGTATACGTCTCGTAAGCTTATTACTGGCACTGGCATCTCGGCTTATTGGAGCAAACGTCGTACTTCGCAGAATTGTCTAATTCTACATCCGGTGTAGAGCTTTATTGCCAGGATATAAAGGAAACATCCTGCCTTATCTTTCATTTAGTTATAATTTTACTTTGATATAACTATGTATGTCACAATATTTTTCTACACCAATTTCTTCCATTTACAAGATAGACATAGGAATCTTCTCTTTCCATTTCTCCTCTCCCTTTATTTATCACTACTACCCTCCTTCTAACATACATAAAAAGTAATAACTCATGCATATCTCCTGTGATTGTTGTTGATATATCGTATATTTTTGTCAAAACTATGCATATTAAGTACTATTATTACTCATCGCGATAAAAATTCTAATATACCGCGTACTCGTAACTTTTTATTCATGACGTCACTGTTTTCGATTTCAATAAGTTGAGAACGTCGTACGTAAGCATTAACCTAAGTTGGTCCCGTCGGAGTGGAGATGATAAGAGCAAGTAACGAGCGTACTTACGAATCAGTAGCAATTAACTGGTCGTTGGCTCTAAGTTACTACTCCAATGTATTCCTGCATGAATGTTGATAAGAGAAAATTCCCGTCTTCTATTTGCTAGATAAAAACGTTATACAACCGAAAACTTTTAAACAAACCGTTTGAGTTGAGAGTTTCTATTAAAATATTGGGATTGCGAAAAGGTTCGTCATGTGCTTTTTTAACTAAATCTCAACTGATTTTCTTATAGTGTTTTAAATTAATTAATTTAAACCTAGCAAGTATGCTCCATTCTTATAGAGAACTAGCAACTACTACTACTACTACTAGCAAGTTTTCGGGTTGGGTGTAAAACTTCAATGGTTTCGGGCTAATAGACCTGAATCAAGTGGTATTCAAAGGCTTCTAAATCCTTATCTAGCTTAATTAAATTTAGAGAGTTCTGCAGAGATTGGAACAAGGGATAGTCAGAGGATGCTGTGTCTGGACTATGCGAGCACGTATTCTATTATTCAAATCGGGCCGTTTTCTTTCAATGACCTAGCATAATCTCTGTACGCTAGTACTTTAGACCAGTAAGAACTGTTTGAGATATCAAACCTTATTTTCTGTCTCTTACAAAAAAAAGTATTTAGAAAATTAATTCCTTTTATAAAAAACATTTTTAAATGAAAAATGTCACTTGAAGTTTTATGTCTTAACACGGTGGTTCCTATGCTATAATTACCAGCAAAATAATACAGTCGCCAAAAGCCTTTTCATGGTCCTTCGAACCTATGGATTTTTATGTCTCTAATAATAGCTATATTAGTTAGTTACGGTGGACGATTCTTTTCAATCCCATACCTATATCGACACTATTGATATGCTCTCGCACATTCACCCGCCTCTAAATAAAAAAAAATAGACTAGGCGATCTGTCTAGTTCTACTACTGTCTACTTTTTTCCATTTAACTTCTTATGAAACTATAATAATAGTGTCCAAACCAATAGTTATATAAATTTTACTTCAATACCATTATGGATTCCTTCATTTTGTAACGATTTTTTAGCCTTAAGAAACCAGAAACAGGACCAGTTACTTGATCGTAAGTTGTGCCATAAAAAACCATTATCCTGGAAAATCCAATATTGGCAGGTCAAATATTACATTTATTAATTAGTTGGTATTTAAAATTTATTTATACATTACCTAACGTAAAAAATACTTTATTTTCTTCTGTAGTCCTATTATTCTTTATATATTTTTTAATTCGTAATTATTGCTTCTGAACCACCTTTCTTTATTTTTTGTCAGTAAAGTCCTATACAAACAATAAAAAAAAATTGTCCTACACGAATACCATTTCGAATGTTGCCCTTTTCAATCAATGTCGCACAATGTCAAAATGTCCGGCCTTCGGACACTCACTTTATGTAATTTAGGGTAATAATTATTTCAGGTACGAAAAATTACAAGAATTCGAAAATTTAGCTTTGAACGCAAAAGCGTATATTTTTTGTGGAAGTAAGAAACGTAAGGAACGTGGAAAATAATAATCGACTCGAACAAAACTGCGGGCAACAGTTACTATATACTAGCTATTTAATATATAAAGATTGTATGAATTGTATTGACAAACCATATTTTAATTCAATCTGCTGTTCGTATTTTTAACTTTTCATGAGAACCCATAACGAATGCGATAGAAAACCCTTCACTTTGAAAAATGTATCCACTTTCAAGATGAACTGCTACGGTAATTTGTCTTGTTTTTCCAACTTGCTATTTAAATTCTTAACGGGTACCGCTTTGGCAGACTAGGACATTGAAGTTAATTAAATAAATAGTATTGTCGAGTTCACTTAAGCCTTGTTCACCTTGTTAACCTTATCCCACATTTATTAATAACTGTCAGGAGCTCAACTAACGTTAAGTCTCTGATATCAAATGACTTGATTTGAGAATATTGTGGGAATGCAAGTAAATTACTACTTATATTTAAAAAGGGATGAAGCTATTTTCTCAAGTCTACTTCAAAATATCTCCCAGTACTTATGCTGTTAATGCTATACATATATACCGAACATAATAGATGTAGTAGATTAGATGTATGGATGAAGAAGAAGAAGGACAGGTAAGATCGTGCCAAATTCACACATATAAAAATATTACCAATGAATATACGTAAACTTATTTGTAAGGTAAATAATAATAAGTTACAATAAATACTATTTACAAATGTACAATGTAAGCTAACAATACAAAGCCAACATATTGTTTCATTCCTTGAAGCTATAATTAAATGTCGAATTTGTCAAAGCTAGTAAAATGTAGTATTTGTGTATGATATATGTATGTGTGTAACACAGGCGCGTAAGCAGGTGCTTGAATATAGGTATATTCTAACATTCAATCCAATTAACAAAATGTACAATATTTAACTCATATTATAAAGAGTACGAGTTTCTTGGTTTGAATCTTAGGAACTACTTATCGGATTTTAAAACTGTTTTTATGAATTAACAAGCTGAGCTACTACATTTGCTAGGCTATTTAACATCACGCTTTAAAACTTAGGAGCGGAGTAAAAGGGAAAAAAACCAAATGCGTAGGGATTGAAAAAAACGCCGAGAGAGACAACATAACGAAAATGATACAAAACAGAAGAACAAGTAAAAGTTTATGCAGTCGAAGAAGAAGTTAATGAATATGAAGATGTTGAAGAAGAACATGATTAAGAATAAGTTGATGAAGATGAAAATGATGAATAAGTTGAAGAAGTTGAAGGAGATGGTGTACAAGAATTTATGGAGAAGAAGTTGAGAGAGGTGAAGTTGAAAAAGATAAAGTAGATGCAGAAGACGAAGCAGTTGAAGATGGTGAAGTTAAAGAAGAAGTTGATGATGAAAAACAAGTTAATGAAGTAAGAAGATGAATAAGGTGATGATGATGAAGAAAAAGAAGATGAAACGTGAAGAAGTTAAATAAGTTGATTATGAAGAAGCAGAACTTGAAGATGAAGAAATTGATGAAGAAAAAGTTATTGAAGATGAAGAAGTTGAACCATATTTTTGAATTACTACGTTTCTTTTTATGTGAGAAGGTGGCAAACGAGCAAGCGGATCACCTGATGTTAAGTGAGCGCTACCCATAGACATCCGCAACAAGCAAATGTGTTGCAGATGCGTTGCCTTTCTTTAATAGTCAGAGGACAGAAAAAAGGATATTTCCTTTTCCTCGTAAACCCCCTCCCCGTCCAATCCTCTTCCCTTTCCCATCCTATTCCCCTTATGAGGAACGGGTCGGAAGGGGAAGAGGACTGAAATTAAATAAGTTGTAAATAGGTCACCTAGCAACAGTGATTTCCATAAGATCCATACACATATTTTTTCTAGCACATGTTAATAAATATTGTGAATTTGATTTTTTTTCACTCATTGTTAACAAAAAAAGGATAAAAAATCTTTATCCATTGAATTTGTTGTTAACCTTACATGTAATATAAACAAAAACAGTCAATTCACAAATAAGAAGAATAAGATAAACCTTCGTATGAGTATGTGTACCAAAAGACATTTTTATTGTTTCTCACGCGGTGGAAGGCGCGTGAACACCTATTTTATTATATACTATAAATTCACTTAGTTCCATCGTAGTATGAATTTAGTTAATAATATGAAACTAGATACTGTAATTATTAATAAATAAGAGAAGTTTCATTTACCACAATCCTGGCATATTTAGCTTCATCTAAAATTACCAAATAATCTGTTAATTAAATACTGTTTCGCCGATGAAATCCAATACAATTTTCAATAAACATTCAAAGCACCGATCCCCTATTTCGGTCAGAGCCCGAGAGGTAATATCAATTTAAGTGTCGGATTTACTGGCGAAAGCTTAACCCTTATTATGATTATATAAAGCAATTTAGCAAAACGAATGTAAATAAAATTGCTCTAGATAAATGAACCCTAAATAAATTACACCTAGTGTTTCATTAAATGAAATATTTGTTAAAATATTATATTATATAAAAAAGTAGCAGAAGCATTGGGAATTAGGGCAAAAAAGGAACCGAGCTTAGTTTTTTTTTATAGTACTAGTTGGCAAACGAGCAAGCGGTTCACCCGATGTCAAGTGATTGTGTGCTACCCATAGACACCTGCAACTAACTAATGAGTTGCGGATGCGTTGCCCACCTTTACTGGACAGAGGGGACAAACAGAAAATGGTTATTTCCAATTCCTATACATCCCCTCCACCGTCATGTTCTCTTTCCCTTCCAATCCGTTCCTTACAAGAAAATGGTGGAAATGGGGAGAGAACTAAAATTGGGCCTCCGGCACCTCACTCATCAGACGAAACGCAGAATACACTACTAATATTTGCAATTTTCCCATTGCTGTAACTTTTTCTCTCTTTATAGCAAGGCAATTAGATTAAAAGGTCCACTACATAGCAAAGTACAAAGTGAAAGGCGGACAATTCGGTCAGTCATAGCTTTTAGAGAGGCTTTAGTGCAAATATTCGGGTACAGTGTAGCCGAGAACGGAGTTTGATTGATTTACCCGGATGGGAAGTTGTCTAACAAACATGAAACTGTCCATAACCTTCCTCGATGTTCCTTTGATATATCCATATACATATATCGTAGTTTTACTCTAACTATTTCTTAAAATTTCTGCTGGTTAAAAAATAAAGAAAAAATGGTTAGTAAAATTATTTTAAGTGGGAGTCAGATGGAGAAAGAAAATCTTGGTGTGTGTTCCTTCAAGATGAACCGGTAACCTTGGGCAAATGGCAGAAAATCACTACTGTGGATGGAATTGGACAAAAACTATTTCCACTAGTGGACTGATGGATAGGGGATGATGATGATGGCAGTTAAATGTCTAGCAGCGAAGTTTTGAAGGATAAGGAGTGTAGGAACAATTGGTCGTCCATCACGATTCGGACATCCAAATGCTTATGCGTGACATCAATTAGTTGCATTATGAATAGTTATTTAATAATTAACGATTTACCTAAATTATTTAATAATTCTGGCACGTCATAATCCCTAAGGTGAAATTAATAACGCATTTCGTACAGAATGAAATGCTTATTTCAACAATACGCAAAACAGTAATATCATTTTATTCCAAAATGGCAATACTTAATGATGATATACGACGAAATAACAGCGCTAAACGTATACGAAGTTGATTGATTTTAATGTCATGCGATTTAATACACAAATGTATAAAAAAAAATCTCGATCGAATAATTCGGGAGTTGAAAATGTATGTAAAAATGTAAATGTTTATTCTCATACATTATTCTGGACTTATATAGAACAACCTCTCTATGAACATCGAGAATATTCTGGAAATCTCTAAAACTCTTACTCGAAGAGGGTGTTTGCAGTTAGTTCAATGTATTAGAAGAAGTGATGCCGCCGATACACAAAAGAACAATAATAGAAAGAATAACCCTATTAAATTGGTCTTTTGAATTCACTGGTTTCAAATCGGTCATGACTGTTAGTTTTTTAAGACTTTTTTCAAATGTCTTAAAAAACTATATTCATTGCAATTCATCATTTGGAGTGTAGAGTAACAGAGTAATGGATGGATGGATGCAATCTTACATATGGTATAAGAAATTTATACCCTCATTTGTGATTTGATAACGACCGTATGTTAGCCAATATATGAATTCTGGACTAAACCTGGGAACACTAATGTTGAATCGTAAAAACCAAATGAGGTTGAACACTTGCGTACTCTAGGGGCTGTAGAGGATTCTTCAATTTACATATTATCTAATATATAATCTAGGTCTAGGGGTGACGTGATAATAGATGAGTGTATAAATTTCTAATGCCGGTTCTTATAATACTAGAGATACTCAAGTGTTCAAAATTCGACCAAAATTTTTTGTTATCTTATATGTAAGTCATATATTTGATTTCATTTAGTATATTCGCAACATATAATATAGAATAAGATTGAAGCTGATCTTTTCCACAAAAACTTAAACTGCGTGAAATTACTTTAATTTAATAAATGATATCGCTTTATCTCCACAAAAACTTTTCAAGTATATTATATGAATTTTTAATTTATTATGCTTATATTTTATTATTTACCTTTTCTTGTTGAATTCATTTTACAATGTCAGTTTTATTAGTAATTGGCAAATGTTATTTGCATTTGCCAATTATTTGAAACATGCGTACAATATAATGTGCGTGTTCTTTATTTTTATACATTTTCGACAAATTTTAATACTATTGGCATGGGGCATGTCTCCTCCACGAAAACTTTTACTTGCCAAACATCGCACGCCTTCGTTTTCGAATTATTTTTAAAAGAGTCTTAATGATTTTCCTTCGCGTATTTATAAAGATAAACATTTTAGGCATTTAAATAAACATTTATTTTGTAAAAAGATATTTGATACAAGATTGATACAAGATTTGAGAAAGTCAGTAGACTGATGTTGACATTGTTTATCGCGAACATTATGCCATTTCCGTCAACATCAATTTTGCAGGTCTTTATCGTGTATATAATTTTCGTCATCTCTACATGCTCTGACCACGGCAGCGGACACATAGTACTATATTAAATCAAATATGTTTGTTACAATTGAAACAAAAAGTTATAATAGTTTCAAAATTATTATTGCAATTGTTTACATAGCGCCAATAGCCTATTGGTTAAAGGTACGGACTTCGAAACATGCATATTTTCGTGGATTTGAATACGCTGTGCTACTATTGATATGAACTAGTTAAAAAGAATCAGTATATTATTTCGATAATCTACTCATACTTCATAATTTATTATATGTCCAAGGCTTGCGACCGGCCGTAAAAATTGTACCTAACGGCTATACAGGATAGGCTACGGTCGTACTGTGCGCAACCCATATAAGTGGGAAGGGGGCAGAGAGAAACAAAAATATTGTAATTAGTTAAAAATGTTATATATTGGTATAAGTTAGTTTTTCAAAGCATTTTTTCATAATATTTAATACGAAGAAATTACAAAAATTTCTAATTCGAATGTTTTGTAAGACACATTTGAAGCTATATAATCCACATTGATTATTTTCAACACATGAGGTATTTATCTCAAGTTTTTTGTAAGACAATCTCTTCAGTTACCGAATTGTTACGTAATTTATTGCGGAGTATAATAAAGAACGTCTAATAATATGCCTCGAGCTCTTGAATTGTATTTTCGGTTCTTTGTAAAACTTAACTAGATCGGGAAATGTGAATGCTGCTAACTTAAATAAAGTACCTGCTTTCAATAAGCCATTCTTATATGCGTTCATGTTATTAAAATTAAACATTTTAAGGGAACACAAGAGCGAGCGATTTAAAATGATCCACTCTGTGAACACAAACATTATAAAAAGGGTTCGTTGTTCACAAAGGTATATGTTTTTTAAGTGCCTTATACCATATCAGTTGGGAATTACCGCTGAACTCTCACTAGGCTAATTCTTTTGCTTCGGAAGTTGATATCTACTATAGTGTAATATAAACAAAATAATCCTCACGCTTATATCTTAAAAACCTGTATACCCTATTGGTATGACATGTCTTTATTTCATACTAGCTGACTCGGCAAAGTTTGCTCCGCCCTTTAATTAATAGAAAGTTTACTATTTTGGCGATAATGACTTACACGTACAAGATACATAATTATATGCTGTTGCGGGCTTTTTTGCACGACTATGGTAAATATTTCCGTTTTCGCAACGCACACTAGAATAGCTTATTTGACACTTATCGTGATATTTTGGACTTTGGACAATTTACACATCTTTATAAATTATAGCCCATGTGTTATTCTGATGTGATGTGATAAGTTATATACATCCTCCATACATACAGATTTTCGCACTTATAATATTATTTATAGTAGGATCGTCTTGACAAAGCTCGCTGGCATCTTTCACATCCATACCTTCATAATATAAACGCCACGAAAAGGAACAAATAATGGAGTACAATTAGTGAGCTCGATATTTTTCTACGCTTATCTACAATTATAATTAACTATTAGATTAGCACGATTGTTATCTGTCTTATATTACAACATTAAACAGTCCTTCAGTTTATTAAACGTAACATTTTTTTAAATTAAATGCGCGTAAATTTAAAATACCCCAGGCATTAATAAAGTTGATAACATTTGATCAATGCTCTATGCGCCGATAATTAATTGCTCCCCATTGTGAAATACAATAGCTGACCAACAAAATTACCGGAATATTTAATGTATTCAGCTAGAGGTCCAGGGTTGAACACCGGTGACTTTTTCCATGTTTTACTTGCTTTTTGCAATAGCCTAATGGTTAAGGTTAGGTTAGGAAACATGCACAACATTGGTCGCGAGTTCGAATCCGCCATTCGACAATTAAACGTGAACCATTTCCAACCAAGTTTAAGCTTGGTTAAAAGAAAATTGTTAAAAGAAATAATAGTAAATAATTTCTACAATCTACTAATAATTAATATATTTACGTTGGCATCAGGCAAGCGGGCGACCGTAAGAAAACTATAGCCAAAACTTATTATAGTATGAACTACCATCGTACTGTGCCGACCCCACATAAAAAGTGGAAAAAGGCCAGGAATATGATATTGATGACGATTCCACATTAGACTCAAAAAAGTTAAGATTACTGTGGATGAAGTAACCCAAAGCAAAGTTATATCATTAAATTAGTGACTTACTAAAAGAGGGCGAAGTAGCCATAACCGACGAACATGTATGCGTAGATGTATGAGAAGCGAGAGAGGTGTGCCAAGATCATGCCGAATCGAAGTCCATGATCTCTGTCTACCTCCTACCGGTAAGTGAGCGTGAGGGTATATTGTTATTATTAATTCTTTCTCCTGCGACCTAAATATTGTAATTTTAATATTGGTCTCCGTATCGAATATACACAACTAAACAGTTTTGCCATTACTCTTATAAATCCTATCTGCATTTTCATTCGATTCTCTCAAAATAGACTTCGTCTCAATATCGAATTGCATCATGCATTCCCCGGCTATAACGTCGTATAATATTGCTTCTATAAGTTGAAATATTTCTCGTACCTTTAAATTTTCAGTCTTGTAGTCACTGGGATAGAAATAATCAAAATTAGATATGAAGTCATAACGTATAATGCTAAAATAAAGATGAGTCCACTATCTCGGACTCATATTGGGAGGGTGTGTGCCAGTGAGGGACTGGGCAATGGACACCTGATACCGAGCTACACTCTCCATATTATGAAGCATATTTCTAGTCCATTCATCTTTCATGAATGTTAGACGTCAAATTTAAACGGACACACTTATTAACCCATAAGGTAAAAGTTAAGGATTATTATGGAAATAATATTTTACTGTAGTATAAAGAAATATCTTCAAATACGCTACCGACATTTCAACATAAATAATAAACTAGAAATGTCATTTGCTTGAATGTGCTTGTAACACAAGTACTAAAATAAATTTAAAAGAAACATTGAAAATAGCTAGCTACAACTTGCTGTGAGCGGAAGTAACGAGTTTTCACAACTAACAATTATAAGTGTACATATTATAATTTGTATATAAGAAAGGCCATTGGGATAATGTTATAGGGGTAAAACCTATCAAACTAATCCCAGCCACTATCGAAGTTTTTGCCGCAATAACATGTTTAGTCCATTTGAACAAAATAGAAAGCAAACATCTGAGCCTTTAAGCTTGACCCTTTTTTGTTATATTAAATCGATATCTACTCTATAAGCCTTTATTGCTTTTTAACTTCTAAATTTTCACCGTGTAAGGATGTTGTTGTATTAAGTAACAAATTTGTCCATATATATCTTCAATTGCTGCTTATGAGGCTTTTCGCGTTGAAATTATTTAAATAAACTAAGTATAGAATACTAAATATGATACCAATGTCAGCACAATAGGAGCCGTGTGCTAAACTTGTTCTTGTAGACGAAAACAAAGCCCGAAAGGCAAATGGAAAAGATGCTATCAGCCTCATACAAACCTATTCCTTTGCAAGGCTCTCTTATCTGTAATGGCATAACGTGTTTATGTCCGACGACTATATATGGCTCCGTTACTCCTCTGTTCCGACGACATTAAACTGTCATTCACAGAAATTAACCAAGATTTTTATCTTCTCACTTACAATTTATTAGGCTAAATTCAGGCAGACTTTCACAGATAAGATGATATTAACTTAGTAACTGTCTTATGGTAGAAAAGTTATTTGCATATTCTAGTGTAACAGATATATATGATTGATTTATTTTCTGCACTCATTTGTAGTATAAAAATCCGTTCATGTGTCGTTTCCATATTATTAGGCATTGCAATGAATTTTCGTTTATATTATTCCCATATATAAATAAGTCAATTATATAATAATAACAATTTGGGCCAACAACATCGACCTCTGTCATATTCATACCTACTCAGACTAAATAAAAGATGTGAAATAACTTGACAATGAAGGAAAAATACTTAGATTTTAAAATGAATGGGGATGATGGAGTTTAGTTTGTTTTTTATTTATAAATTATTCGCTTATTACTTGTATCCTTTTCACAAATTGCAATAAATAGTTGGCGAGATACACGGCCGATGCGTCTTCAAGTCGAACGAAGCGCTTTCGAATGTTCCTCCAGTACGTACATATGTATGTTCTAACTTTGTGTACTTGTAGTCTTGCTTTTTGTAGAATTTGGTTTATTCATTTATGAAATCATACATACAAACATATTAGTAGGAAATTCCATTGATATTTGAGAGATAACATTAATCAATTAAAATTGCTTAGATCTAATCTCAACATTGTTTATTCGTCTGGAGCTTCCTAAAAATTCGAAAAAAATGACACCCACTCTATTAATTCAGTTTAGGCACGGACTATAATCGACCATAGTATTCGAGACAAATGTAATAAGTACAATATAAAAGTGAGAACCATTTTAAGGTGCCATTTTTACTGTTCTACCCATTACGAACATACAGGCTTATCTTATAATAATAATAAATATTGTTCTACTGGTCATGACTTTAACAAAGTACGTATGTTTGTGTAATAGTAAACTAATATAAAACTAAGAATAAGAAAAGAGAAGTTAGAACAATTGCAAACGAATTAAAGTAAAGTACGTGATCCCAATACGTCGAAGTTTCAATACTTGTTTACCTTTGTACTCGCCAAAGTGACTTTGAAAATACAGGCAATATAAACTATACAATTTAAATCTAGTTTCAATGAGTTGGTCAACTAAACGTCGCACAGTTCGATCATATTCCCATACCATGAACAACTTTTACGAGTAATTTGTTTGAGAGACACCTACATACGTTTAGAAACACATACTTGTAGCAGTTGAAAATAATAATTTAATTCAAATACGTATATAACCCTAATTTCTTAGCCTCATCGACTACGCTCTAAGATTAAATCTTTTAATAAATGAAATAATTATTAATAAACACGGGTACTAATAAGTCATCGGATAAAAGCTTTATAGAGTAGATGGTGGAGATCAACTATCAACGGTTAATATTTTTTGTTAATAGTTAAACACCATTGGATTTAAATCAAGGTGCGGTGTAGATTTAGTATTGGGTATTAAGAGAAATCTGTAAATTAAAATAGATTACGTTCTCACACAATATAATAACGACACGGTCGTCACGTCACGGTCACGTTTAGCATTACATGCTAAACATGACCCATCCATTATTCGATACATTCACGTTTCACAGACAATATTTTGTTTTTTTTTTATAAAAGAAGTGTTTATTCACTTAAATAATCTTTTTTAAATTATTTACTTTTCTCATTAATTCTCTATGGCAAATTTAAAACAAAATTTTACATGATACATTCATAGTTTTATCTAAAACGTTAAATATTAAACTATAGTGCTAGGTTAAAATATATTCAGACAATAGAAGTGTGTTGTGATAACGCGCAGTCTGACACAATACAGCGAGCGTTAGTGAGTTCTTGACTTTTCCGCTTTACTACTCTCACACAATGGTATGAATGCACAGTAATAAAACGCTACGAACAATAAAAGTTATTTTAGATTATATTTTCAGTATAAAAGCTCTCAAAGTACAGAACCTCTCTTGAATTACGAATAGCTTTTGTGTTGTGTTTATCAAGGTGATCTTATTAACTCTTTCCATCGGGACCATATTTGATATTTGACACTGGACCTGACCTCCGAATATGCGATTTTGATCGCAATCATAATCGTCACATCGTCTCATAGCTGCTTTTTAGCGATTGTATTTGCAAAATAAAGGACTGCATTGTTCTTATGCATGAATTAATCGTCACATACGTTAGTTTAATCCCCTCCTTAATCGGCCCCTGAATAGCCTCAAAGATCGGTCCTTGCCGCCGTATACACGCGCGCACGCTAGATAACCAGATGAGTACCTTCATGTTATTGAATTATATAATATGTATCTGTGTTTTCCAATTATGACGTGGGCTTCAAGAGAAGAGTAAATAGCCGTTGCTAGACTAGTGTGTACCATCGTCACGTCTACCACCACGCCCACGTCTCCACTTAAGTCAATTAGGACTATAGTCAAGCGCTTTATTAGTTAAAAAAAGTTATTCTGCCAACACCACCGGGGTAGGGGCAAAATACTTAGTTATTTTTATATTTACATCTGATTTATATATATTTTTATAAAACGAAGTTATTTGTAACGTATGGTATTAAATTGTATGCTTGTGGTGCATTTGCCAGTGGGTAGGAATTTTCGTTATAATGAATATTTCTGTAGCGAGGTTCGCGAACAGACGCTTGTTGCGGCAAATTTGCACAACACTGCTACGGAATGAAATTCGCGATACACACACTACCCTCGTTATTATCAATTTGTGTTATTATTTTGCATTTTAATGAACTTCATAATTTTTTTATATACAGAGATATATTATTTTTTTAATTTATAAAATGATAATTTTTTCCTAAACTCTTAAAAAATCTTGTTCCCAACATGGTAACAAAATTAAGAATGAAATATATGATTATTAAAAAATCTTATACATACACCAAGATTAGTATATCTAAATTAAATCACGAATATCAGGAACAGACGTCCTTTACGACTTCACGGTCTCTTGATTTCCGGCCGCCTGTCAACTCCACATACGCCTGCTTTTGTAATAAATAACAAGGAATGTGATCGTTATAGGCATAAGATATACTTCTATCCTTATTCAAAAACCAGAACTATATAATATAAAAAAAATTGTAAAAATATTTTTTTACATTATTTATATAGTCTCCGGATATAATAATGAATTTGCTTTTCCCAAAGTTATGAATAACCTGTGGCACATTGTATTCTAGTCTGACCTAAATAGGTGGCACTGCCGTGTTTCAGAAGTTCTTGCTACGTATAACGAAACACCGTTAGTTGATACCAGACAAGTCACGGCCATGTCTGCAGTATCACAACGTCAGCTGAGTCCACTAGAGTATTTTTATTTATACTATTGTGTAAATCTTAGTGACTATGGTAGACGAAAGCCACAGCAAAGTCAAAAACCTAACACTGAGCTACATTTTTTTTAAACTAACGAACCAGTGAACATTATAAAGTAACTCTCTCATTGGACACCTCGGATGCCACTTGTTTACATACGAAAGTAAAAATAAAAATTTTGCCATTTCTGAAGATCTTGTTACGATTATAAAATAAAGACACGTCAAAGTCAAACATCATTTTGTTTTGACACAAAATCTCACAAAGGATAAGCTTTTAAAAATTTTGAACTGTTTATTTATTTTACATACAAACATCGTAAATTGTTCATTTCAATTCACTGTCAGTTTGACGCATAAAGAAACATGAATTAAAATTAGTTACTTCGTTAAAAAGACGTAAATGATTAGTCAATTTGCATACAAAGCTAATTAAACGCTTAGCTCAAGATATATGTTAATTAATTCCATTTCCATGTTTGGAAATTTAAATCATTATTAATTTACTCTTATTTAAATTTAAAGAGCAATTCTGTTGTATTTTCTTTTCAAGATTTTTTTAAAGGCGGAACTTTTAAGGTGGATATCATATTAAGCCTAAACAAAGATCGATACACAAATCTAGCTTATATATCCTAATCAGAGAAGGTGTTTTCACCAAGCTGTTACAATGTAGGCTTAAATAAACTTACCTTAAGTAATGTTCCTGGACCAGGCAAAATTGAATGTTTTATGAAGATCTGACCGGTGCACGTGCAAGCTGCTTATCTTGTGTTGAGAGACGACCGCTACCCATTAACACCTGGAAAAATAAGATTAGCTACAGACATGGTACTGGTGCCTTCATGTAGGCTAGAGGGTAGGGGACAGATGGGGGTAGGGAGAGTAAGATGCGATAGCTAGAAGGTCTAGAGCATTGAGCTTTTCAGACGAGACACGGAAGACCAAATTTAATACCGGTACTCTGTGAGGTCACAGTACTCCTTCGACCCGGCTCATTTATGAAAAGGCTACAGCTCCTGTGAGCCTTAAACGTTGTGCTAGTCCATAAGGCTTGTTCTTTGTCGCATATAGGACATAATAAACTCTTTCAGAAGAAGATAGTGATTATGGTTGTATCTTTGGTTTCTAATGCCTAATAGTGTTTTTAGGCAAACATTAAGACTGGTGCATGAGATGATATTTCAGAAATATATATATAAGCAATATGTTCCAACATATTTTAATCTCTACTTTAATCTATAACACCAATATAATGTAGTATAATATGCTTTTCTACCTTTTAAAAAATTCAGAAGTCAAGGTTGACATTAACATCGTCGTATTCGTTTTTAAATAACTTGCCCACATACACATACACATAATCTAAATTCATTTTCAATTTTCAAATTTATTCAGCGATAAGCTTTGATTTATTTTTTAATCCACACGAAAAATATTTCCACGTGACGTGCGTAATATAAATTTATCGGCCGTAGCGTATAAAATTTTTCAATTGACGCAAAAAGGTAAATCAACTCTTTTTATTACTTATTCAGTCGAATGTTAATTTTTTTTATTAAGTTCGCATACTGATTGTGGTTGTTTTTCTCATAAATACAATTTAAAACTGTGGTAAATACAGCGGAAAAAATTGCTTATAATCTTTAAGATCTTAGATGATGTAGATTGATATAGACCCAGATTCTATACCAAAATTTGAACTCATCGTTCTCCGAACAGCCACGTACATCTTATTATAATGTCTTTATAATAGAGATTCAGTTTAGAAAGATGACTCGGATCTACTTTCCCAAACTTTGTAAAACCATTAGGACTAAGGATTAAGGATTAATATTATATTTTAGTATTAAATATATTCGTATCAACGCACAGCCCAAACTGCTGGGCCTAGAGACTTAAAATATTGCACAGATATTTCTGTTATTACGTAGGAGTGGTCTTAAAAATTATTTTTCTAAAGTCATCTCCTAAATTCTAAAGTAGGAGATGAAAGTTTATATGGGCAGACTGGGCGCGTCGTGCGAAGGTAGGGCGGGTCTCTAGTCTAATATAAATCTTGCTCTTTGGCTGAAATAGCCTGTAGAATCTTACGGTCCTTTTATAGCTGTTAAAATCCTTTAGATGAAAGGCGGGTGCAGTAATTAAAATAAAATCAATTAAAAAACTAGCCAAGCGCGAGTCCGACTCCCTAACGAAGGGTTCCGTACTATTATCTCTAAAAATCATGTATGTTGAATGGGAGCCCCTTAACTATTTATTTTATTCTGTTCTTTAGTATTTGTTGTTATAGCGGCAACAGCAATATATCATCTATGAAAATTTCAACTGTTTAAGTAACACGGTTCATGAGTCTGGTGGCAGACGGACAGACAGACGGGCAGACGGACAGCGGACAGCGGAGTCTTAGTAATAGTCACGCTATACCCTTCGGGTACGGAACCCGAAAACAATTCAATTGCCTCCATCATACGCCAACTAAAATGCCTTTTTCTTATCACCGATGAAAAAGGCGTTTTTGGAAATAGATCTAAAAAATCCTTAAAACATTTTCGTTTACGAATTTCTAGTTTGGATGCAGTTTCAAAATTGTTCCGCAGTCTGCCAGTCACCACGTGAATGTTGAAACTGAACTAATAGTTCATAGCTTTTATACAGCCAAGGTTATTGTGAAATGTATTGTTCCAATATATTCGCTACTGTTTTATTTATATATAGGATTTGTCAATAAATACTTATTGACACATATTTAAATATGGCATTATTATTTTTGGGGTTCAAGTGGCAACTCTGATATTCAATAGAGTTACGATTATTAATAATGGAGCGTTGCACAAAATAAGAATTCACGGATTTCCATTTGGCGCGATCCTGGCATACCTCTTTCACTTTTTCTACATCTATATCTATGCATAAGAGCTCGTCGGTTACGGGTACTCCTTATATCGCCTTTTTTAGGATGTTACTAATCTGATCGATATAAGTTAAGTTAAGAACGCGTTATCATTGTGAAAATCTATTACGAAAATGGCAGGTACGCTGACAACAAGAAACTTAAACTTGAAGAATGATCAAAACAATTTGAGGAAACTGGATTGATAATGGATGGTCTCTTTTGCCTCGACGTACTGGTCGGTCCGTTTAAAACATTTTTTTTATGTTAACTAAAGTCACCTAAAACCCGAAAATAGTTCGGCATTGTTGCCAACAACTTTAAATTTCACGAAAATTTATACAGCGAATAAGACGAAAGACCTCCACATACCGACTACGCGATTCAGTTTACTTTGGACCACAAGCCAGCATGTAAAGCATCAACAATTCGTTCAATAGGAGAAATTTATGTTGACTTATCCATTTATTTTTTGTGGCTCTTTGCCTAGAAGAGGCATGTATAGCTACACCAGGCTTAAGACTACAGGGTGCAGAAAGCGCATAGCCTAAGTTTTTCTAAGAGTAACTTAGCTCGAGGGCTCGAAGCCTCGGCTCGGGTCGGGCTATTCTAGCTGGATAGTTCTAACTCTGCGTGGCTCGATCGGTAGATATTATCAGATTAGGAGAATTTCTGGAGCTAATATTAATACCACTTCTGGGATAAGAAGTTTATCGAATATAAAATCTATAATCACCGAAAGTGCAACAGCCTATGACCAGAGCCGCGGATGACATTTGCAGAATATTTTATCATACTTTCGGAATATGTATGTCTACTTTATAATGCAATAATATCAAATGCTACAAAGTAAAAAGAATGGTCTTATTTTAAAATGAACAATTGCTCTCTTATTGAGACATCCTGTATGTACAAGTAACAAATCGACATTATTTAAAGCTCTTTTGCAAAAAATTGAAGCATTCTTTGTTATAAAATGACATACAGAGCAAAACAAAAAATATGAAAATAAAATGAAAGTATGAAACGGGAAATAAATATAAACATATTTCCATACACATAACATAAATACTTTTACCGTCTACTGCGTCCGTTAAGAAAAATTACAACGTCTCATCAGTTGCCTTATAAAAGCTAGTGAGCTAAACGTTTAGAAAGGTATTAAAACCACTTCTTCCATCCACAAAAAAACTTCCTGATGCATATGGGTGACCATAGCAGGTCTTAGAAATGTTCCCCCGACAGGGTTGGGAACCCGGCCTTGTCGTAGCGGTAGGGCTCAGTAAATGTGGGTGGAGGGCCACGGTGAAGCGCAAGAGGAATCCAAAGTCGGTCCCTGAGGTAGAACTGGCTAGAGACGGCCACTCGGGGTAGGTTCATTGGAGTCCACCTTCGAGCAAGCAGGAGGGCTGCGGGTACTTAGTCTCCGCAGTGGTGGGTAAGTCGCGGAGGGAGAGGAGTGTTGATAATGCGGTGTGCCACTCGCCCTATCCTCTGCGACTCAACGGGGTCGCACCGCAGATGCGGCGGCAGTGAGGCTGCGAAGGGATGAGGTTAGGTCCGCGTTGTATTTCGCGTAATCCCGGCGGTGACTCCTCGGGCCTCCGTCTATTTCAAGTCGGAGGCCACGAGGAGTGAACCTCTAATATAAAAATTATTAAAGCGGCACTAGCGGGGGCGGATCCCGAACCTGTATTTCAAGGTGTCGTCTCCTAGGAGCGCCCCAGATCATCCCGGGGCGGCCAGTGGGCGTCGCGGTGTCACGTGCTTGTCATGCTCCCGCGGAGCCTACGCAATGGCCATGAGGCCACGCGTGTAGTTTTTAGTGGGTACGCCCGCTTGCTTGATTGTCACCTACTTCTATAAAAACATGCTAGATGCGAGTTGATTAATCTACATCCTGTTTGTTCATACATATCGTAAAAAGAGTACAGTAACCCAAAAAATAATTACGTTTACATCTAGCCAGTTGTACGATCGAGGCAACCTATTGATATTGTTTATTTATTTCTGTAAAAAAAATAGTACATTATTTGTATTTCAATTTAATGTATTCAAATTTCTTCTAAAAAGTCTAAATAAAAAATGGGCATACCTAAACATGTCAATCAATAGGTTTATAGATAAAAGTAACAATACTTCGTTTGTTATCTATGTAGGTTAATCAGCAATCTGTTTTCATTTAGCAGTGTATTAGAAGTCAGTTTGGCGAGTATTACGGCGCACAAGAGTCGGCAATCGGCAGCCAGTTGTATTAGATCACGTACGCTAGTTTCATTCGTTCGCGATTGTTCTTGTTCCACTTTTCTCATCTCGAACTAACTTTTATATTTGTTCATGTTTCTTGGTACTCCATACTTAGGTATGCTATAGATATACAGTAATTGAAATGAATAGTGTATTTACGTATTTTTCTCTAAATATTTTAAATAACGGCGGGTTAAACAACGGGTGGGATGGAGAGATATTCTTCTACGATTAGCATGTGAAGCTATTTACTGGAGGCCTAAATCTTATTTCTATTCTATTCCAGTTTGTAATCAAAGCTTATAGGTTGTTCATCTGATCCATTAAGCATCAGATAAACAGCTTATTTATTTGCCTACTTTTTCGAAAAAGGGCCTTTAAATTATGGAGAAGAATTAACAAGTTCTACGAAAAATTAAATTTTATGTCATTGATGTGATATAATCATTAGAATTATAATTCAATTTAATGAATGGATAAGCAGCGAGTGCTGAGGGTGTACACTTTGCCGGGTTCATACTCAACAATGCGGTATCCAATAGAATTACTGTCAAGCGGCGTAGCTAGACTTTGGAATGGAAATCACACAATTACCGCATTCCTCGTGAATACTGTTATTGCATTATGTACATGATAATCATACAAAGTTTTTTTTGCGTATAAACATATTTCATTTAAGATTTCAGTACAATAAGCGTTATCTCTAGCTACCCAAATATCTCTCTAACTCAAGAAGGTTTTCTTCTGTTTTTGATGTAAAAACTCGTACCTCGTTCTGTACTACTAACAAAAATAATTACACCGATTGACGCCCACTTTCTGAAAGGCTAATCAACGTAAACATTAGCTGTCATAAGTCTAATCAAATGTCATTTGAGTCATGAGGCAACTATTTTTTTCTTATGGAAACTGAAATTCGTTTGACATTACCGTTAACTTAACAGGGGTTTTGAATAAAACTTTGAGAACCCTTTCAGAAGCCAAGCGTCGGAGTTTTGAAAATGTATTGTAACATTTTTAGAAGTATTAACAATTTGGTGAAAATCCTGATAATTCCTCCAAGTCAAAAATTTTAAAGAAAATGATAAGAGGGTGCGATTAAAAAATATTTATAGTGGAACTTACGAGTACCTCATTAAATTTAAAATAGAATTACAGTGATGAGATGGCAGGTGCTTACATTTTTATAAGTTATTTTTCTAACAGTTCGTATTCGAAACTTGTTACAACAAAACAAGTATAAAACATTTTCCCATTTCATTTCCAAGAGTGACAAGCGAATGCGTAACACGATTCCCGCGGTATTTCCAATTTTTACGCTATTCTCTGAACGCCAATACAACTATTCAGTCCATTTCACCGATGTACGTACGTACGAACCGAGCCGCGGTGTACGTGTCATGTCAGACATCAATTTGTGAATGTTCTTCACTGACATTTGGAAGTAATATGAACACATGAAAATTTGATGACTAATTTTCAATCCATATAACCCAATCTATTGAACTTGTGACGATCGTAATGGTTAATTATTGATGGATGTATTGATTTGTATCATAGGTTCATAGAACAGAGAGCGGGCACTTGCGCCTAGTTTTAATAATCATCGCTGGCTTTTATCAAGCGATTAATGAATTAAGGATCGGCATCACCAACGACCTTGTCCAAGTAGCTATAAATAATTACGGCCAAGTCTCCGTTACGTTGGAGTGAGGGATCTCTCTCTATAGTTTCTCTATTTGAAACATTTCAGAATTTTAATAATAAGCAGATAGCAATAGGCATTTAACACAGGTTCGCTTCTTGGTTTGCCTCTTTCTTCCCTAAAAAACAGTAACCTTTTATACTATACACTGGCATATAACATATCTTCGATAAATAAATAAAAGATATTTAAATATTAGTTGCAAATTTCCTGAATAGGGAAATGAGGAAATCATACGCAGTACTCAACCCATAAACACGTTACGTTATATTAAATAGGAGTACGGTGAAGGAAAGCTTTATGATTCCCCGTAACACTTTGACACCATAACGTTTGTATTTATTCATTCTCTTTAGCAAAATAATTGTTGGTTTTGTGTGTTACTGCGCAATATTTGCTTTAATACGCACGACAGTTATATCACGAACACCTTTGCTTAATTGTTATTTACGACCTCATTGCCGCGGCTGCTTGAAACCATATATCATCCATTTGCAAAATTATCTCACACAATGCGTACTAATTTTGAAACATGTTGTTTTAAAGCAATTACTTAAGCGCTTTGTAAAAAATAACTATAGATTGCATCGGCTTAAAACTTAAGGGAAATTTACATGGATTGGGAAAGAAGCCACTTTTACTAGGATATCCTACGGTGGCTTGGTCTTTGACCATTGATGGTTGACAAGCAAAGGTTTCTCGCAAAGAGCATTAGAGAGGTCAGATAAATGTTAAGCATCTCCCCGAAAGACCGAATTTGAAATAAAAGATTTAACGGTCTGGTCACAATTTTTGTATGGGGAAGTAATGTCTTGTAATAAGCCCGATTGCGATGAAAGAGATGACCCTTCTTCCAGTGATCCTTGGTTTTATGCATTATCTATGCAGGACGGTCAACATCCAATAATAGATTGGTACAGCCTCAAAATATTGTCTTATTTATTTCCAGTGCAATCTTACTGGTTCTAGTGTATCATTATTTATTTTTGTTAAAAAAGTTCAATGTTATTGACGTCGAGGATCAAACTTTGTGTGTGTTAACTTCAATGCGGCCGACAACTCAACGCGGTACTAAAACAAAGTTGTAAGTAATGTATTGTCATCGGTTCTTGATACGAATACAAATCTTCAAGATAATCGGACGAATACAAGTTCATGAAAATTAAAATTAAAAATTCCGTTTCATACGAACAAAGATACAGACCAAGCTAATACAAGCGTAATAAAATCATACATTTTAATTATACGATTTTATCTGGACTTTTGCTTCTTTTACTTGCGCATTGGATGCTTTCGTATGCCTTCTAATATTTTTGCCTATCAACGACGTGTAACGTGTATCAATCACAAATGGCAAACAGTCGCGCCTATAGGCAGATTATTCCCATTCGCTATAAAATAAAATAAAGTGTTTCCTAGTTACATAAAAGATGTCTTATTTACTGACTTAATTATGCACCAAAAATACTTTTAAACTTCGTTTTGTTTAGCTCAGTGTACATGTATGTTCAATGTACAATGACGTCCAGAACTCTATTTCGATTTAGAAATTTTACGTAAAAAATTTGTCACGCTATTATCACCAACAGTGGTAGAGCCCGCAACAACAACATCTTTTGCACGAATGGGCTGGCTCCACCGCTGAAATACATCGACGTCACAGAAGGCAGGCGTGAAGTAGAAGTATTCTGCGTTTCGCCTGATGAGTGACGTGAGGCCTAATTGTAGTCCTCTTCTTCATCCCACTTTTTTCTAATAAAGCAAGCATGGGAAGGGGAAGAGGATTTAACAGACGAGGAGGGTATGGACAGGGAATGGAAATATCCTTTTTTCTGTTTGTCCCCTCGTTTGTCCAAAGTTAGGCAACGCATCTGCAACTCATTGGCTTGTCTATAAAAAAAAAACAAAAATTAAGTCGGCCAAGGTTACCTTACTACCCGCCTGTCGCTTGTTAAGGAAGTAAATTATTTTTTTATATGTTTAGAAGAAACTATAAATTCTTGTATAACCATTACTTCTCAACATTCAACTTGTAAAATTGCAGTAAAAATGAAACAAATAAAAACAAAAAAAATATAATAAATTATACAGATATATTCATACATACTATACTATTTTATATCAATATTCAAAAATTAAACAATTTTGTTATCAAAAATCATGTACTCGCTAACCAATTAACCTCAAGGTAACCAAGGTTGCTTAACGAAAGTAGCAGGTGCCGGCAGGGCCTCCTACTCGGGGGTACAAGAAAACTATACAAAAACTACATCGAAAATAAAAATACAAAAATATTCAATGCAATGTTCAGATAGTCAATAAAAGTAGAAACGAATAAGAAAATTATTCGTGTTAGTCTGAAAATGTTGGTGTAACAGTCAAACTGTCGAAACTACGACTAGGCAAAAGTTAAGACATTGACGTCTGATACATGGATTTGCCCGTTTGTTTTGTATAAAGAACATTGGTAAAGTTTTTCACTAAATAAGAAATGTACTTAAATGATTACGAACTCTATCTAGTACTTCAAACTTATTAAGACCACGTGCATGAAACAAAGAAAAATGAATGAATGAATCAGTTAAGAAAAATCTTTATTAAATTATTATTTCCGATCTTCACACGAAGCAGGGTTTGTTTCATGGGACAAAGAACTCAACATAATCGTAGACTACTAAAGTCTAGTAGGCAATCATGAGCCACCAGTCGCAAAAAACGTTACGTATGGCATATGTTTATATAAAATATTTTTAATAAAGCAAACATTTAGGACTAAATCCTAAATGTTTGCTTTATTAAAATAATACGAATAGATTCAAATATAAATCAAATTAAAACAAAAGCTTAAATGAAGTGAAACTCCGCGGTTGTTGATTCGAAGCTCCGCTCCTGATTTACCGATTAAGATGCCTTTTATTATGCGACAAGTAGTGCTTGTCATGTGGTCATATTTTTTGAAATCAAAAAGGGACGAGTAGTTTTAGAGTATTTAAAAATAGGACAATATTGCTTTCTTGGCTTGCGTGGGCTAAGTAAACTATAAGACTTAGATTAAAATGATGTATGAAAGAGTTGTAGCTGGTAGGTGCTACCCATACACGTATGTGACGACCTAATGAGTTGCAGATGAGTTGTCTTACTTTAAAGGACGGAGCCGAAGATAAGTAGAAAAAAGGATAATTCGTTTTCCCATCCATCCATCCACGGGGGAGGGCGGTCAAATTCTCTTCCCCTTGCCATTTTTTTAAGGGATAGAGGACCATAATTAGGCCTACGGCACTCATTAGGCGAAACGAAGAATACTTCTACTTCACGCCGGTCTTTTATGAAGTCGTAGTATTTGACCAGGCCCATTCATGCCATAGATGTTGTCATTGCAGGCCCTACCTTATCACTATTTAATCTAATCGATATAATATGTAAGTTCTTCAAGACGTCCCCCCTACAACAGTATTTAGGTAAATAAAGTCATGCAATAAATATATAACAACAAAAACAATTTTCCTAATATCCTACTGCATGTATTTTAAAATTTGGTTGTGGCAACAAATGTGCATCGCGAATTTCATTCGTCGCTGCGCTAGTGCAAATTTGCTCCAAGGCTTTTTTACTCGTATATACTTCGCTTGGGGAATATTCAACAGAATTATTTTTTTTCTAATCAACTGTTCGAATGGAATATAGATTTTTTTTATAAAAATGCTTTTTTCAGAATTTCGCATTAATGAAAACTGTTACCCAACGCCAAAAGAAGAGGATTGAGGTTTTAATTTTGGCTCGGTTCTAGCACTCAACGTCGCTGTCTCGTTCTTAAAATGTGTATGAATAAACATCTCTATGTAAACCAGTACAACAATAACATAAAGGACCGGTGTAAAGAAGACAAAATTTGAACTTTATACACAGCATTTTTCTTAATTTAACAACCTTAAAATATTTTAACGAAGCTCCCTGCATCTGCAACTTTTACGAGAATCTCTCAACGAAGTCGACGAGTATATACGAGGATTTGATGTCTTGCGCCAAACGAGCAACATCGTTACAGGTTATGTCTGCTCGAAAAATGAACATTTTAGTCAAAATTTTAAATAAAACTTAGACTTTCTTCAAAATAATAAATTCAAACAAAATATTCTTTCATGTCTAAGAGTGGTACAACTAACTATTCCATTTTCAACCGAATAATTAAGCACGCACAAGCATTCTAACACCGGAAACTGATTATCGTATTAAAAGTTTTTCCCACTACTGCAAGAATATAAGCTTGATGACATGTTAATTACTAGGTTTACAAGTCATATTAGCCGAGTGATAATTTAAAGATACTATTATATTTGTGAAACATCCACGAAATATAATATGGTCAATAATATTTGGCAGAATGTGCTAGACGCGACAAAGCATGTCTTGCATTGTCGCGTCTAGCATAGTCAACGACGACTTCGAGAAATTAATGTATATAAGCTTTCAAGCTTTAAGTAATTTGTTCTAGGAAATTCGAGATGGAGTTCAGGTTTACAAGAGCACAAGTCGCAACCTCACTTAGATCCCAATATCCGAAGGAGAAAATGAAAAAGCTCTATCTAGTTCAGCCAGTGTGAAAATACGATGAAGAAAAAATACATTAGATGCGATAGAGTGGAATGGTTTCCAGGTAAGGTTAAGTTTAATTACATTAAATAAACTTGAAAATGTTTATGCTTTCCTCTCGGCCATATTTTCTTTACAGATGCAAAAGTAATCTCGTTGATTTTACCTTCGTTTCAACGTCAAAAATTATTAAAAAAACTTCTTAATTCTTCTTTTCCGCCTACAGTCCTCCAGCAGTGGACGTAGGCCTCATTGATCACTACAAAGATCGGTCCCATCGGCCAGCATTGCCCTTGAGCCGTCTAATTGTGCTCACAGTGAGGGACCACATCTCGGTTGCGTAAGTCATCGCTGCAAACACACATTTTCCGTAGACTTTTATCGCGGTGGATGTTTAGACGAGAGGTTTTAAAAAAATCGAAATATGTGCATGGCACACATAGCAAAAGTGAAACTTCAGCGTACAAGTGGAAATATTGGCATATTTCCACATGTACGCTGAAGTTTCACTTTTTTCAACGCGGAGGGTATTAGCAAATTTAAAGAGATACGATTCTTTCATACATCATATGTAGGTCAATTGTTGTCCAAATAAAAATTGTGTGAAAAATTGTCCATTTCTTTGTTACGTGTTATTGTATTTTTCAGTTGCACGTGTTTTCAATCCTTCTAATATCTTCTAAGCTGTTGCTCAGAATGATATAGTTGCAATTCATACCTAAAACGAATAATAGCGTAGTAAGTGGCGTATGCGTTCCAATGAATATTTCTTAAGAAAAAAATGATTAATGTGAGTGAATAATTGAAGATAGATATGCATTATCGCGAACTTTTATGTAGCATAATAAAGAGCTACAATTCTTTCGTGCATAATTTTTATATAAGTCCTATAGTTTAGCCTGCGTAATGCAAGAGAGCAAAATTGTCCAATTCAACCGACTTTTTGGTACGCAATATTAAGAATAACTCAAATACTCAGTTGGTTTGTTAGATCAGTGTATGACAAAAAAGTGTAACTATAAAACTTCCTGTCGAATAAAAAGATCATCAAAATCGGTATATCAGTAGCGGAGCTACAACAAGCGAGCGCGAATTAACAACTATAAAAAACTCCAAATTGGTTAGACTGTGGTTTGTAATCCAAAAAAGCAATAAAATCACTGCCTTTTCAACCCAATTAGGGTTCCAATCAAACGGCGCAAACCATTTGGTTATTGTTCAGTTTTCATTGTTTATTGTCCAATTGCTATTAGAGTTATCTAGAATATGTCGTCTGTGAAATACCCAAGCGTGTCACCCTGTCATTATCGAATGAAATGCTACAGGTAGACTTTCAAATTTGATGTGTAGCATGACACCTCCTGACTGCTGAAATTTACTGAATAGTTTGGCATTCGCAAAGTAACGTGCAATTGTAAATTCCAGCGGGAATAGCAACACGCAATCGTGCGACACAATTCCAAATAGACAGGCGAAATTGTTTTATATTTACTTTGCAATGCAATGATAAATATATTATACTCGCAGTTTAAGTTGTCCTTTTCGATTAGAGTACACTACCTTACCACTAAGATACCAGCATCTATTAATAGTATTATTATTACTACAATAGGTTTTAACAAGCTTCATAACATTTCAATAAGAGATAACTCTTATCAATCAAGGTATCAATATAAAAATAAACCGATTTGATTAAAGTCTTATCTACGACGTCTGCCTCAAGCAGTGCTAGTAAGTAGATCTAGCATATAAAATGAAATAAAACATTCTACATAGTCTAATTTATAAAATAAAATACACATAGAAACAAATTTTGGGAATGATATTCGTCATAAAAGTAAAGGAAAAAATCGATGATTTTATCTACGCCAATATAGGTATAATACGTTATCAAGTGTAGAACCCGCCTAGAGGTCCTTTAATAATTAGTACTAATTTATGTTTAACGTAAATTAGTTAAAGACTTGCATGACGTTTTGTGTTTTTACATTACGATATCTTGGCTGCGCTGGACACGACTCGCGACGTTACTGCCGTGCGGCGGCGGGGGCGAGGTCGGTGAGGTGGTTCACGTAATTTTTGTATATTACGTACGTTTAAAGATTAGAAATGATAAATTAGGAATATGTTTTCACATTTTACTACTTTCACGTAGTATCTTATATTCAATTTTATTTAATAAATTTTATCAACAACTTTTCAAACGGGGAGATTTTCATTGTAAAGTAGTCCACAAATATTTCCTTACGTTGTTGCATTGCGCGAAAAGGTAGGGCAAGGTAGGGTAAGGCTCACCAAACGTATTTATGGTGTATAATTATATGAGCCTAGCCTAGTAAAGTCTCTCGTATTTTGTTACCTTTTCCTACGTAATGATTCATACTTTTATACATGTATTTATTTTCAACTATCACTTTTTACGTCGGAGTTAACATTCTCTTTACACAAACAAATTAAAATTAATATTTAAATTATGCCAAGCAACGGTTTTGTTGAAATGACAAAAATAGTGTAGCGCACTCTACGAACGACTGCGCAAAATCAATCCTTTCGTTTACACGTTCCTATTCGCCTTGTCTGCGGTAAGCACAGTATGTTTTCGTGTCTAGATCCGACACAATTATTATCGTGTACATGATGAATTTTTCCTATCTATAGCAGACACGGTAAAATTTCTTAGTGTGTACAAGTGCTGTTATGCAGCTATAAAAGACTATATAAAACAGGACTGAGGCCACCATCGATACTTTTGATTGCCTTTGTGTTTATTTCTAAATTTACAGTAAGTTAAAATTCATGTCAATTAAAAGTTATACGCTAAGTTAATTCCTCATCAAAGACCACATCTCGCCTAGTTCTAGTACTAGTTCTATCGATTACTGTATGGTAAAGAAATATACTTTATCTATGTAATAAAATATCATTTAACCAGTCGTTTTGATCAAATAAACGTGTGAGATACAATATAAAAGACAATATTGAAAGACCAGAAACACGAACTAAATAATTTATTGGGAAAATGCTCAATGAGTGTCAGTTGTCCTAATTGTTGGATATTAAGAAGTTTATTCGGTTTTCCTTATTGTACAAAAGGTTGGTAAGTAATCTAGCCGCACCGGGATCCAAAGTTTTTGTTGCGATAACATGCTTAGTCCATCTGCGATAAAATGGATTCCAAACATGTGAACCTTGTTTGCGACCCTTTGTGTCACATTATATCTTTTGACCAATTTGCTGAGCTTTATTGGCTTACTTTATTTTGTACTCAATATATGTTACCTCCATCTAGATATTTGATGAGTAAACTCCTAACAGACTTTTTTAAAAATCAATTTACGTTTATATTCATCATTTAGAACATAGAATACAAAAAATACATGGCCAATGAGCAGAACATCTGTATACTTAAAGGTACCTAGCAATAATGCTAGGTTGTCACATAGGCACATATTTTCTGTAAGGCTATAATTTCTTATTAGTTATAGTTTATAGTGTTATTTATATGCATATAATGAAACTGTAACTGATCGCTGTCTGTACATTGAAGATATTTGAGAAAAAAAATCAATGGGGGCCTTCATATACGCAATAGAACCCAAAACAATGATTATTAGAATTGTTGTCTGTTTGTCTGTGCGTTTGTTACCGCTAATCTCAGAAAAAGCTTAACCAATTTGGGCGCGGTTTTCACTGATATATTGTGGTAAGCTTCACTTAACATTTAGTGTTATTTTAATCTCAATCGGCTTATAAACAAAAGTTATATCAATTTAACGAACCATATCAAGAATTTGCTCGATAAAAATGCTATAAAATAGCTGTTCAGTTGAATAGGTTGAACTTTTAGTTATATATGTTATCAGTTATATTACGATCTTTAAAATGATGATGATTGGAAGTTACAGTGGTAGAGCCCGCAACAACAACATCTGTTGCACGAGTTGGCCGGCTCGACCGGTGGAGTACCACGACCTCACAGAAAACAGGCGTAAAGTAGAAGTACTCTGCGTTTCGTCTGATGAGTGAGGTACCAGAGGCCTAATTTCAGTCCTTTTCCCCTTTCCACCCTTTCCACATAAGGATAGGATGGGAAAAGATGGGGAGGATTGCACGGGGAGGGGCTTCATGGGGAAAAGGAGATATCCTTTTTCCTGTCTATGCCCTCCATTAAAGGTAGGCAACGCATCTGCAACACATTTGCCTGTTGCGGATGTCTATGGGCAGCGCTTACTTAACATCAGGTGATCCGCTTGCTCGTTTGCCACCAACTCACATAAAAAAAAAGTTTATCACGGGGTCCTATCCCGTAGTAAAGAAAATTATTTTTTTCGTTGTATTAGTTTATTCGTCAAGACTAGATGGCGTTACGAGTAGCTGTGTACAAATTAAGAAACGAAATGCGGCAAAATACAATTAGAAAAGCAAAAGATAATAAAAGTAACTAAATTTAGTATTACTTTTAATATCAAACAATACATAACAACACATTAAAATTAGAATTTGATATTTTTAGCGGAAAAAATGCGAACCAGTACGATAATCAATTCTCCGCTACGTTGAAATGGTCAAACGTTAGAAATTAGATGGCGCTAAATAATCAATAAAAAAAATTCAATACTATTGGCCTAATAAAAAAGTGTAGACTTTTATAAATATCTTAACATTAATGTTTTGAAAAAAAATCTATACATATAATAAAAATGTAACTGAGCGCTGTCTGTGCGTAGAAGATATTCGAGAATGACTATTATTGGGGGCCTTTATAAGTGCAATAAAACCTAAAACAATGATTTTTTTACTATCTTTAAAATACTATATAACTATATATTATTATCTTTAGATTGATGATGATTGAAAGTGTACATAAAGTTCAAAACAGGACAGTGTCGGAGATTTTGCAAGCTTCCGCTAGATACACTGTGCATTGGGATATTCATAGCACACACACTTCTTTCGGAGACGCACAACGTTTTGTTAGGTTAGGTTAGTAGCTTATTATTCCCGACGAAGGTAGGCGTTAGGCAGGAGGCCGGCCGTTAAAACAGTAGCCAGAACCTATATAGTATGGACTACGTTAACAGTTTAAACAATAATATATGTGATTGTTAAGCTTTGCTACGGTCATGTCGATGTCCCCACATGAGCGGGAAAAAGGCAGGGTGATGATGAGGTTAGGTTAGGTTAAATACTACATTTAAGTAGTAATATCATTTCGTTTAAGTAAAATTGCAGGGCGGGTGAAACCGCGGGGCACAGCTATTGTGAATAAAATTACGCTGTATCGAAAGCTCCGCCCGTTACCTGGAAGTCACAAAGGTTGCCTTACTGATGTTTTATTTTGAACGGCAAAAACATTTAATGTAAAAAATACGATTATAGACTTTTATTCTGCGAAGTGATCAATATGTTTTATTTGATTCCAAGCGGACGAAGTCGCGGGCAACGGCTAGTTTATAAATATAATTAAATTGATAGCATATGACTAACATTTATATTATTAAGGGCATGTAATAGAAAAAACAAGAATTACCTGGGCCCACAACCACCACAGCCTACAAACTACCAATTAATCTCAATTATATCCTACTATATGTAACAGGAGCTGAGCTTTTTAAAAGCACCAAAAAAAATATCTATTCTTTTTAAATAATCACAAAGTAATTTTGTCTATCCTGAACAACTAAAACAACTTTTTGTAATCAATTTTCTCGTTCGTCTCGTATTCAAAATAGAGCAGAAATTTCTTCATTGTCGTCAGCAGAATATAATATCACGGTTCACAAGGAGAGCGGCAAATGTAATTGTGAAGTTCCACTGCGGACTGTTCTAAGCCGCTTCACAGTAATTCTATTCGAGACCACAATGTGTAGTTTGTTGGGTCGTCTTTATACCTTCCACGACTAACGCCTCGCTTAACAGCTACAATCCTTAGAAAATGTTCTTACATAACATTACTATGTAATGTACAGTCTAATTTTCCATATAACCAGCTTAAAAATGTTTCAATGAGGATATTAAATTTTAGGTACTGAAATAACTAGGTCTTTCCATTCAATACTACATTTCACAAAACCATATAAATAATAATTTAAAAATAAATACACATTAATGGTTTGTCACGCACCAAATAATTAAACAAATGTGCTTTCATTCTTATCAAATAAGAACACACTCTACATAATTAAATACCACATACATGTGAATTAGATGAATAGGCATAGGGATAAATAATACGTTCTTAAGGCATAAAACCTCCTTTGTTGATAGTATATGACTTAGATGACTGCATCTAACTAGATTCGTAAGTTTACTAGCACTAAGTGTACTGTACCCTGTACCCTTTATAACTATGGTTATAAAGTTCGCGTAAACATGATCTAATATAAAAGTTATTCCGAATAAGAACAAGGAGGGGAACAAGAACAATTGCGCACAAATGAAACTGGCCTACGTGATCTAATACAACCGCTTTCCGGACCTCGTTTGCCGTAACACTCGCCAAACTAACTTCTAAAACAGGATTAAATAAAAAATACAATACGCTGTAAGCTTAGGAAATTCTCAGTTCTAATGGGGTAGAATGAAATAGACCACTCTTCAGAGAGCCCAAGAGTGGTGGAGGATAGCGCTCAAATCCTGCGAATCGATTAAATAAAAAAACGTTTTCTGGCGTTTGAAAATTATCAAAAAAAATCAAACCAAAACCTAAAAGCATAAGAATGGATACTAATCCATGGATTCGTAATTAGATACATAAATGTACGCTTATTATTCGTCACACTTCATGCCCTTAAGATACTTACTGATATATAAATATCTCGATTCTCTGAGGACTATGGTCCAACAGGAATCGAGACATTATACGGCCTCTAACAATCAATTAAATAAGTAAACACTCACGCATGTAACCCTCAGTGAAATGCTAAGATTAATGGAAATCCAGTTGCTACCGTCCTGACACACTCCTCTCGGATCCTCTACATCCATACATCTACTTGTACATGCACGTCGGTTGCAGATACCGTATTTTACTCGTGACACTAAAAATCCTTACTAGCATGGCTACAATTTTTTTTAAATTGTCAAAATGTACTTTGTTCTACAAAATTAAACTAGTCAATCATGCATAGTGTCTTAGTGCTCTTATACAGAACGTCTGGTAATATAACGACGAGGTTTGAGTACTTTACAGCGCTCGATGGCAGCAGGCGGTAGCACCCGGCCATCTTCTCTATTGAAATTAGGATATTTTTAATTTCAATAGGGAAGATCCTGGGTAGGTAGGCGGTGTTCTTTGGCGAGGGCTTGTGGGTTATCAAATCTAATATATGAGCGCTGTAAAATACTCAATATTTAGGGAACAAAAACTTTAAAAAGCGCCATAAAATCCGTAAATCCATTGTATTCCTGTTTTTTTAATTCTTAGAAATACTACTATATTTATACTATAAATGCAAAAGTTTGTATGTAGCAGAAACTACTGAATAGATTTTAATGAAACTGTACAATAATATAATATTGTAAAGTTTCATTAAAATATTGAATTAATAGCTTATCAGAATCATCATCAGAATAACATATAGGCCATAATTTATAACGATTATTGTGTGAGTAATATTATTTATTATGCGAGCTATGCAGGTGCTTAATAGGGTTCAGGCTGGAAAATCGTCGGTTAAATTAAGTTGCACGGCGGGTGGGACTGCAGGGTACAGCTGGTACTGTAAAAAACTGGCCCTCTGTTGAAATAATACTTAAACTTACCACAAAAACGTAAGGAGCTCTCTAGGTACAACTCATAATGACTAGATAATTATTATAATTGGAAAAATTATTTCAATTAGAATGTTATGACTTGGATCAATGAATTTTACAAAAACTAAATGCTCGGCCTTCATTTCTGGGTGATGTGCGTGAATATTTACAGAACATAATCTGTATTAAAGCAAGTTAATCAGTTTTAATCCTTCGCAGCTCGTAGCTGGAGCTATATTCATTATTACACACAACAAAGATAGTGCTGCGTCAACTCTCTTATCTCATACAGTTTGTTTGCACAGGGGGAATGAATCTCGCGCTATATGCATTGCGAGCTGTATTCACCAATCTGCCCGGCTTACATTGTCTTATATTAAAGCACGATTACACGAAGCTTTTTCATTTTCTGAATTATATGTGACAAACAAGAGTCTACACTACACAATAAACGAGTTTTACGTAAAGTAGTAATAGAATTGTATTAAATTCAATTTAAATTCATTACATTCCCGACTTTACAGTGCTTTACAGTTCTCAATGGACTAAGATATTTAAGGTTTCGATTTTATAGTGGTTAAGGGCAAATTTAGGATGTAAATTTTGTTTTTGTTGCATGGAATCAAAATTTTGATGTGTCTACTGAGCTGGTTTTGATAATTGTGTTAGTCGTATACTGCCATTAATGTATATAAAATACTAGCTGTGCCCCGGGTTTTACCCGCCGTGCGTTTTATTTTAAATGTTTATTACGTATAAAAATGTATTTTATTCCAAAATATTTTGTTATTTAGCTGTCTGCTAAATTCGCATTCATTGAACACTCGAACTGTCAAACGCGCGAAGCTAAAACAGTCATTAGGTTTTTTATTTATTTACTACTACTCTACTTTCTTTTTTTTTTCTTTCATAAGAACCTTCGCACAATAATAAACACAAAATAAAATGAATTAACAAGATCGGTCCAGCGGATCACGGCCGGTGCCACCTAACCAAGAGATACATGGATTCATTTTTATATTTATGTAGATCATTATTGCTCCTAATATTACTCAAAAAGATTTTATTTTATAGCCGAATATGTTCTATACTTGTCGTCGTTTGATCATTTTCCTAAATAAACTATAGCTTAATAATCTTGCTAAAAGACATTTTATTTTTATCTTAATAAATAAAAAAAATACCTATAATAGTGAACCGAGTGCGTAAAAAATGTGTTTACATTCAACCTGTTGTTTTGTAAGCCGACTCTCCGGTGTTTACCAGTATTTTATTTTTTAGGATCGTACAATTTTGTACATCGGATATGTTTGACCTGTTTTTCCCTGTGTAATCCAATAAAATTCACTTGAATCGAAATGAGTAGAATTTTAGATGCGTGTATGTTTTGATGTTCTAAATTGGTAACGGCAAAGTACATTTTTAATTTTAAATTATTGTTATCAGTCAATCAGTTACAATTGCCTGACGGTTAATTTAATATTTTACTTACAGCCCAAAAAGTTACTTAATGTTGTTTGTCCGATTACTAGCTAATTCAACTTAAGTATAGATATGTGCATCTAGGTAGAACCTATGCTACTGCGCAAGTACACTTGACTGAAAAGTTTTTGATAATAAAACATATAGTATGATTTACCTTTTTTTGTTGATTTATGATATACATATTGGGTTAATACAAGGCAAATAAGTGCTACAAATACAAAAATATGTGTACGGTCGTAACCGGATTTCGCGTGGTCGCTTGGTCAAGAAAATTTAGTTCTGCACAGATACTACTTACTATCGTGTCCTGCATTAGTGTACGTATGAACCAAAAAGATCGATTAAAAGCACATCAAAATCTCCATGTTAAATAAGATTAGAACGGGCGACGGGAAGTTTTATTAGTTCTATCGACTGCGCAAATATGTAGTTTTTACTTAGACGAACGTGAATTGATAACAATACTAAATGTGAACTGGCCACTGCGGTTGCACCCAAATCAATTAGGGTCTCGTTATATATTCAATAATGTCGGTCACTATTCTGCCAACACAAACGCTGGCGTCCATCAATAAATCATTTAATACATTGTTAATATTCCATTGTATTCGGTACGCCTTGATCCTAAGCGAAAATGAATTCACGTTTATACTTAGACATGTACCGTGTTACCACAAAAAAACAGATAATTAAGCATAATTTTGGAGCATTGCCGATAAGCTTATAGTACACATTCTCGACAAAAACCGACGCCATTTTTGAACTTTGAAATTGTGTGGAAACGGTATCTGGCGCTATGTACGCAAGCAACTTGTATAAATTGTATCAGGTGTGTGTGTGTGTGTGTTGCATATGCACATGGGAATAATGTTCAAAATAGAACTGGACTTGTGACAGTAGATTTAACTATGCAATTAATTAAACTCACTTATTTTGGACTTTCAGCCAGTGCTTCTTCAGTCTTCAGATATAAATGGCGACTCTTTAATCGTTTCCATGAAAATCTTTTATAATCATAGATAAGTACCGAAGTGCAGTATTTTTAACGAAGGTATTTTTAAAATACACAAACCTTTTCCTCAGTAGTCCAGTTACTTTCATATTCGCGATGTTTATCGTTCATTTTCACTTCGTTTAAATTAAGTTAGCACACAAATCACGACTGTAATATTTTTATGACATTCTTTGCACCTCCAAAATGACTCTTGGTTTTGTTCAAGACTGTCACCTTTATGTCATTAATTGTAACGTCACGTTCCGTTGTTCACAAACATTGTAGCTGTAGCGTAATTTAAATTATAGATGTAGTGAGAAATTATTTTCCTTCAGGAAAACTCTTTATCGGAATACGATGACACCCGAACTGTCAATGAAGAATCGTATTAAATTAGTGACATTTTCATATCCATTAATATGGAACTTTATTGTTAAGTGTCAAATGTCGAAATGAATAATGTCATTGTATAATATAAGAAGTGAGATAAGAGACACAGAGCTACAAGAAGCTATTTAAGAGAGCACAATAAATACGAACTTTTCCGAAAAAATACGAAGAAAATTGTTTTCTCACTATATCTGTATGCCTGCATCAGCTGCCTTGTGACAATGGGTCGACGTCATTATAAACATAAACTAGTGTATATAATGACGTCGTAATATTCACGTAACGCACTTTTTTCCGAGTACCGCTCAGGGTATACCGATTTATAAGACGTTGTTATGTCAAAATAAACTCAAAAAAAAAGACTTCATACCTAGACTAAAACATGTGTTGCCACACCTCTCTCTTCGAAAACGGTCAAGCCACCAAGTCCAACCAGTATTTGAATATATTTCAAATTTTGGGCATAACAAAACATACGTTTTATAAATAGAATTAATTTCCCGAGCGAGCGACAATTTAGACTCGGGCAGAAATGGGTCGATCACAGTAATTTACTTCGGGAGACATTTTTGTTGATACACATATTCCTTATTTAAAAATGATTTTGTTTTCTGTTATAATGTTGATGTTATACGTCGTATCGTTGCACAATTATATAATATGTTATTTTATAATGTTTATTTACCTCTTATTAAGAAAAAATCAACATAAACAAACAAGTATAATACGTGCATTTACATCTTGCCCTTCCTATTCTTTTTCTTCTCGTTCTTTCCCTTTTATTATTTCTCTCCCTCCTCTTCATCCTGCTCGTCTTTTTTTCTCTATTTCTCTTAATCTCCGTCTTCTTCCTATTCTGTTATAAGCAATACACCATTCTTAAGAATCAAAACATAGGTGGCAGCTTATAGATATACATAATTGCCCCTTGCACGTAAATTATAAATATTACAACACACACAACTTATAATTAGGACAATAATGCATTCTTATACTAATAGTTTAGTATTTCAAATATCGTTTCAATTAATTTACCCTTTAACTCTGTTAGTAAAACTTTATTTTGTCGTTTAAATAGTTTTCAGTACAAGTCGTGGAGCTACGGCGAATTCTATACTAAAACTTCGTGTTTTCACAGTCCTCGCCTTACCTCTTCGAGATTTCGTATAGACCTCGTATCTCAAATCTTCGGGGCTTATGTAAGTAAAGTTCTTATAATTAGATCAAAGATTGGTTTAAATAGTTTATACTGTAAAAAATCTCGTAGAGTACGCGGGGTATCCGGTATATGTTTAGTATCCAGAGGCATAAGCAGAGATCATGGATTTCCATCACGTCATCATCTCGTACGCCGATGACCAGGTCGTGTCATCATCAAACACGACCTGGTCATCGGCGTACGAGAGACAATTTACAACTGGGTCACTCATTCTTAGTCCAGTCTTTCAAACAATCATACATATAGAGATTGAACAGCCACGGCCTTGTCTTACACCTTTACTGATGCCAAACCAGTCTGAGCAGGCCTCGTTAATCCTAACACAACTAGCAGAAAATTTTAAAAGAGACTTTAACGGTTATATTAGATCACTATTCAATCCAAGCTCAAGTACTATGTATAACAAGCTTTTATTTAATTGATTAAAAATTGCATAATATTTGCATTAAAAAGCAGATAGACAATTTCTGTTTCGTTCTCGTTAAAAGGTGCAGAAGCTTACATTTTTTAATAACTAAGGCAAAAACTTGCTTTGTTAGCTCAGTGATCGAAGTAGTCGAGGCCTAGATTTCAAAAACCAGAGTTGAAATCGATATGTGTGTAGAAGACGTAAATGTAGCAATCCTGTGCATGCTTTACCGTGAGTATAATAATATAATATCATAAATTTTATTTGCCAATTCTGTCAATTTACTAAGTGACATGTCGTTAAAGCAGCTCATCTGATGTGGCAATAGCTTGCTTACTTTTTGACAGTTAATCATAAATATATAGGTAAATAATAAAGTTACGCAATGGCTAAGGCAAAAGGATGCGCAAACATTGAGTAGCTTTAGAAATTCAATCCCTTTTTCCGTGAAGTGAAGCCTTACTTTTTTGTTACTATGCTGTGAAGTCAACTCAATTGAGATTACATCAACACGTATTTATTTTCTGTAGATTATTTAATCGTAATATAGGTTGCTTCAGCTGTGATTTCATTATCAAATCGAATTGAAAATGTTTAGTGGTGAAGCTGTGCAGTAGCTCCTCGCAGAACTTACGGTATCAACTTACGTTTTAAATTTAAAAGTGTAAAGACCATGCTAAATTTAAGTCCATGAGCTCTTTTTAACACCTCAGGTCACCGACACAAATGCAATATTTTATTTCATCATTTGCTACAAACGTCTAACTAATGAATTACAATAGAGTTAAGCAGAAAATGGAATCATTATCCACTAGTCATTTAAATTAATTGACTTTTTTGCTCCCGGCGCAGACACCTACAGCTTGTTAAAGCTAAACTAATTAGTGCTAATGAAATGTCTGTTTTCAGTTTAAAAATTCTGTTCAATCATTTAAAATGAGAAAAAGAAATACTTTCTGAGCTTCCTTTTATATTGAACTTCATTTTCAAATGTTTCACTGCATTTTATTTGTACTCAGTAATTTTTAGTACGCAAAATCATTTTACGGTATTTTCTCTTTTAATATTGCTACAAAGCTTTATATAGTCTTTTACTTTTTCTAGAGAAAAATCGTCGCTGATGATTTTGCTCCGACCTGGTAACTTTGATATTAAATGTACTTTATTTTATAGTCATTCGTACACAAATTTATAGTTTTCTAATATTTGGTAATAATAAGCAAACCCTGTGCGTGCTATTAATTAAAATCCATCGTAAATAGAGTTACAACATTTAATCCACCTTCGTGGGAACATAAAAAACATCAGTGAAACTTGCAACGGTCCCGAAGCAAAACAAAGTTTTCGTGCCTTAACTCAATGCTGTTATATGTTTAACAAGCTTAACTCTCCATGAAAAGTTAGTAATAATGGAGCTCCTAGCACTGAGAAACGTAATGTTGCGTTGATATTATTAAAGAAAATAAAGCCGCCGTTGATAAATCTATACATATAATAAAACTGTAACTGATCGCTGTATGTACATGGAAGATAATTGAAAAAAAACTATTATTGGGGGCTTTTATAAACGCAATAAAACCCAAGTAATGATTATTAGAATTTTCGTCTGTATGTCTGTTTGTCTGTGCGTTTGTTACCGCTAATCTCAGAAACAGCTTAACCGATTTGGGTGCGGTTTTCACTGATGTATTGTGGTAAGCTTCACTTAACATTTAGTATTTGTTTTATCTCAATCGGTTAATAAATAAAAAAAGTTATATCAATTTACAGAACCATGTCAAACATCTGTTCTATAAAATAACAGTTCAGTTGAGTATGTTGAACTTTTAGTTATACGAGTACATGTTATTAGCTATATTATGATCTTTAAAATGGTGATGATTGAATGTTTATCACGGAGTCCCATCCCACAGTAAAGAAAATTAGTTTATTCTTTAGATTGCGTTACGAGTACAAATTAAGAAACTAAATGCGGCAATATACAATTATAAAACCAAAAGATAATAAAAGTATTAGTTACTTTTATTTTAAATTATTAGTATTACTTTAAATATCAAATAACACAAAACAACACATCAAAATCAAATTTAGATTTCATTAATACGTCTAAAAGCCAACCTGTCGACCAACCTATCGAGCAACCTGTCGACCAACCAGTCGACCAACCATTCCACCAACCAGTCGACCAACTAGTCGACCTACCAGTCGACCAACCAGTCGACCAACCTGCCGACCAACTAGCCGAAGCGACTTAAGATCTCGGCAGCCTCACAATCAAAAATAATAATAATAATAATGTAACGGCCCGAGCCGAAGCTCGCTCTACGGTGGGAGCCCTCGAGCTTAGTTACTGTTAAAGAGGCTTAGGCTAGGCGCCCTCTGCGCCCTGCCTCCTCGAGCCCGGTGTAGCTGTAAATGCCACCTCTAGGCAAACACTGCTGACCTTTGTTCCATAAAAAAAACTCATAGGCTGCGTTTATCCCGGAAAAATGTACGATTCCCGTTTAATACATATTTTGGTTTTCTACAGGTGCATATCAACGTATATAAAAGGCGATGTGTGTATGTATGTATGATCCCTATAGATTTCGAAACGGCTACCCGGGCGAAGCCGGGGTAGATAACTAGTCATTAATATTAACAGTTTATTTGTTGTTAGTATACTAGAAATTACAATCTTATTCACATATTTTATTATACTATAAGTAAAGAGAATGGGTATAAACCTTTTCTTGTTCTAATTCTGCCTTATGTATATACAATGTTGCAACCATCAACGCACCAAACACAAAAGCAAAGAAACAGCGGAACCAATGTACAAATCCATCAAATTGATTTTTCATAAGCTTTTATCTACTTTTGAATAACATAAAAGGAATTATGCTTAAAATATTAATACTAACGCAATATTGAAAAAAGTAACAATTTGTGAAGAAAGTATAAATTAATACAAACATCTGTTATGTCCGAGTATTACTTCTTAGATTTGATTGAAACTTTGAAACCACTATGTGAAATCAAACAAGTAGTGAGTGTTTTTCTCTTCACTTTTGGTCACCTAGTAGAATTATGATAAGAAGGGCTTGAAAGCAATTTCATGTCACTTTTAAAGTTTTTCCTAAGAAAACATATTCAGTATATTTAAAATAAAATGGAAAATAAACATTTGAATCTTTTATGTCCGACCCTTATCATCGCATTAAGTCGCCTTGTAAATGTATAAAGGCTTCTTCGCTCGAAGATATTTCTCGTCAATGCTTATATTTCTATATTCCCGATGAGGGTTGGCGTCAGGCACGCGGCTGGCCGTAACAACTGTACCAAACCTAAGCACTACAGTATGGTCTACGGTCATACTATGCCACATTACCTCGGAAAAGGGCTCGGAAATGAAGATGCTGATATTTCTATTCAATATTACCCTCAAACAAAACCAACGAAAATATTATTTAAACAAAACTTCACCATCGATTCGGTTTTTTTGTTTAGACCTTATCATCAAACTCCTATTCGCCATAATGCAAATACAAGGCCGCCACGAATAGGGAAATATAATGAGTTAATACCGTAACAGTGTGCTCAGTGACAAAAACTGGGAACAGAACATCGGTGCATATTATAACTTATAATATGGACTAAAAATATGTTCTTAGGCTACTATTGCCTCTCTATGGTCATCACCTTAAATCCGTTTCATCACCATAGTTTAATACAAAACACTAAATATAATAATAATCCAAGAATCTCTCTTTGTGGGTATGTTTAGGGCAGGTCTACGTATTTTTTTTGTCGTCTCTCATGATCAATCATTTTCATATTCACCAAGAATTGAAAAATCAATTAGGGCTATTTATTAAGTTGCTGTTCTGATATATAATAAGGATATAAACTCCAAAAAAGTGTAATGTCAAAACATACATTTTAATGCACTTTGGGGAGCAATAAACTTAATTTAGTGTTCCATGTTTTCTATCGCGAACAATGCAATTCTCCAGCGAGCGATGCGTTCGGTTTTTGTGTGAAATTAACTTTAATTGAGTATTTAGTTAACTAGAAATATTACGCGTTGAACAAATAAATAACGTTGTTATAATAACTATTATAACAATAAAATAGTTTATAAATGAAAGAAATATATTTGAATTCCTTTTACCATGTTTCAAAGAAACTTATTTGATAGTAGTTGTATTTTTGCCTAAACGATTTCCCGCCGCCGAACCCAACAATCTCAGTAACAAGCTGATAGCGCCGGGCATCTCTATGTATAAGTAAGTTTATTTATATATAAAGCATAATAACTTATTTATTATAATTACAAATATATCTCAATATATATGTCATAGAGAGAGGTATTAGGTATCTATTCGGTAACTTCGAAGATTAATTAATAAGCAGCCGAAGATAAATCAATATTTAGTATTTTGTACGAGACAATAACTATTTTATTTCGGTATAAAACTTATTCTGGTCTCGATGCGCGAATATTTGGTCCGACTTGTATTTACGACTTCGATAATTCTCCATTAGAGCGTCATAAAGATTGTCCGCACGGAAACCATTTGTGCTACAACATTTAGTATGTGTTTTTTTTAGTTTTTGTTGGAATAATGATAAAATTTGTTTATCGGTAGAATTAGTGCTTGTTATACAAAGGTCTCACACGCTGTCACATTTACAATATAATTTCGTTGGAGTAACATAAGAAAAGGAAATATCCTTTTGCTATCTATCTTGGGCTCCCGTCATCAGAGGCATAGACTACTTGTACTTCATGTTCATCTTACAGAACACTGCTGTGAGATCGAAGTAGTTCCGCACCCGAGCTATCACATTTGTGCAACAGCTGCGGCCCAATGTCCTTGTTATGACCCATTATTGCGGGTATGGATGGATGCATACGATGGATTAATGTGGTTATGCGACAATTATGTACTCTACAAAGTTATTATTTTGATAAACGGAACTCTATCAAACTTTTGTTTATATGAAATTCTTATTTGTTACAAAAACACTATTAAATACTATTTCATTAAATCGATACACAAGGAACAAAGCCAACTTCGTATTAGGAACAAAACGTTGAAGACACGGATTTATAAAAGAAACTACTGTCATGTTTCCGCAATATATTATCTCGAATTCATAACGCTATATTGCTTGGGCGAAGTGGCCACATATGCGCCTAATAATGCTATATTGGGCACGGATATTGTACATCAAATCTGTCCCAAATATAAAAGAGAAGACAAGTTTATGGTATAACTTAAACATAGCTGTTTTTATATCAAATAGTTATGATTCATTGGTATAGAAGTAATTTTCTTGAAATATACATATACTACTGCATTTCATGTAATTGATTGACCACGAACCCCATCTCCTTCTACTTTATATCACGCCCTTCGCTTCTTTTTTCCTTATCTTCTCCGTCTTGTTGTATAAGAAAGATTATAAAAGTATAAGAAGTTCTTAAAAAGAATACTTGATTTAAAATCTTTTTTGCTAATAAGTTCACAATCAAGTTATAACGACATTTAACCCATTTGGGTTAGCAAAATATTCGAGACGTGAAAGGGTAACTTCAACTTTTGTTATTAATTAAATTTGGTAAAATCAATTGAAACCTTGTCTATAGCGGCTGAATATTAGAAATAAAACACTCTCATAGACGATACAAATCCATGATGACAATAAAGAATGATTTAGCATGGTTTTAAATATAACATTTTTTTATGGAATATGGTGGCAAACGAGCAAGCGGATCACCTGATGTTAAATGAGCGCATAGACATCCGCAACAAGCAAATATGTTGCAGATGTGTTGCATATCTTTATTGGACAAAGGGGGGCATAAACAGAAAAAAGGTTATTTTCTTTTCCCCGTTAACCCCCTCCCCGTCCTATCCTTTTCCCATTCCCATCCTATCCTTAAGGGGAAGGGGAAGAGAACTGAAATTAGGCCTCCTCACTCCTCACTCCTCAAGTTAAACGCAGAGTATTTCTACTTGACGCCTGTTTTCTGTGAGGTTGTGGCTTTCACCGGTCGAGCCGGCCCACTCGTGCCTCAGATGTTGTTGCGGTCTCTACCATTTAAATTATAACCATTATATATATTATATATTTTTATTATATGACCATTCAACATGGATATTAGGGGTCTTAAACTAGACAATATTTTTACCTTGAAAAAATTTGAAAGGTTCGCTTGAACAACATGCTTAACCATATTGAGTCAACAATGCTTGTTTGAATTTGGAACTGTTACGACAAACTTTTTTTTCATTTATTTTTCTTTTAATTTTGAATTTTATTGTTAATTGAGAAAAACTTTTGATGATCATTATTTTTTTGAACTATTATCGTGCCTTCCCATCGGTTTTGATTATTCACTTCTGTCGCCAATAAAGGACAATATACAGTTTATTGCCATGTTAAATGAATCACGAATCATAAATAATACCTTCATAATCCTGTAAACACCATTCGAAACTGTCAAATTCTATACAAATTCTTCTCGTGTTGCGCTAAGAGCGCTAATGTGTCGGTCATTTCATTACATAAAGTATTCATTTGTTATATTTCGTGTTACTGTGTGTAAATATATATATAAATATATGTGTGCAATAAATAAAAATGTCAAAAGGATTCATTAGGACAGGACAGCTCCGATTTTGTTGGTGGGTCAGTTTTAACAGTTGTACAGCTTTTATCAGCTGAGATTCGTCTTTAATGTAAGTAAAGTTTAATTTTATAATGTAAAGTTAGAAGTAAAACCTATACTTAAGTTGTATTTGAAAAGTATGGGTTAGTTTCAGGTTATGTTATAACAAAAAATATAAATTATATTGTTATCTTTATTAATAATCATTGTGAGTTAATTGGGCGGTATTATTGATGTATTTTTGCACAATGCTCGTATACTTTCATAATAATTTTGACCAATCAATCATATGTACTGTGATTTAAATAAATAAATAAACGCTGACGTTCGTAACCCAGAGGGCTATGCAGAGATCATGGATTTCCATTTGGTGCGATCCTGGCTCACCTCTCTCGCTTCGTCTACCTCCATAAATCTTCGCATACAAGCTCGTCGGTTTTATTGTCCTTCTTTAGTATGTTAATAATCTGATCGATATAAGTTCTCTTTGTACGTCCACTACCAACACTACCACTCACTTTGCCACATACTGTAATTTATGTCAAATATACCACCCGGTACACACAATGGCGCGATGCCACTTGGGTGATTTTGGTGCAAAATTCAATTTTAATTTAATTGGTAGCAATACAATTTTTAACTATTTAACGTTTATTTTAAGCAGCAGGATTTTAGACTTATTAGACTATCCGTTAAGTACATTATAGCAAAAGTTTTACAAGATTAGTCACCATTCCTATTAGCTTAATAAAATCATTACGTACGTTTAGTTTATTCATTAAATACAGTAGTATATTTGAAAACATTTTGTTTCATAATTAGGAAGGAATAAGGGTAGAGATTGAAAGAAATCTGGGAGAAACCGACCGAGTCTCATAAAATTCTACACAGGTACGAATATATCCTATTTTCTTATATTTTAGGCAATTGTTCGCATATAAATCTCTGTTTTGTCCAACAAGCGCCCTACTGCAAGTTAAAGCGCAATAAAACCCACTTGGCCATTATATAAAATGACGTATTTTAAATGGCGTTTTGACATTACGAGAGAGATATTACGAGTATATAATAAATACATCTCTTTAATTTGTAATAGACACGAAATCTATTTTTTTCTTGATTTAAAAATATTATCATAGATGTTATACAGAAATTGATGTTATTTAAATACGTACATTGTACTTATATAATTACAAATCAATATCACAAACATTGTTTATCCTAGCAAATGTTTGGGGTCATAAGGACTAGCTACAGAAATTAAAACTTAAAACGTGGGAAAGGGCGACAATAGTTCAATTATAAATAATCAACAAAAATAAAAATTATCTCAATAATAAAATTCAAAGTTGAATACAAGAAAAATAAATGAAAAAAGTTCGTCGAAACTGTTGCAAATTCAAATAAGCATGTTGCTGATACGTGTTGAGCATGTTGTTCACGCGAACCTAGATTTTCCCCCATACCACCAAATATCGCATTACGCGGCTAAAGAAGTCCTTTAAAAAGTACTCTGCGATCAAATTATACTTTTTGCTCAATATGCTTGACTTATTTCAAAAGACGTCAGGAAAAGAAAATTAGGGCTGTAGTTGCCTGTTATCCGTAAATAAAACTAATCATTTTGAATTTTTATTATGAAACATTTGCACAATAATTTTATATTATTTTGAATTATATTATATTTAAGTTCAATTCAAGTTCAATTGGGAGCAGTGGTGGCTCAGCGGTTTAGGCCCCGACTTACGTACTATAGGTCGCGGGATCGAACCCAGGCAGGCGCTTTACTTTGTGTAATTTAATTCATCACCACTGCTCCACCGGGATTTATTATTATATTATTTATTAAAATTTCAATTTAAGTAAAATTCAGTAACTTCAATAAATATTTTTTTTACTTTACGTAGCATCGCCATCACCCATGCCGGGTCCAGCTAGATTATTAAAAAAAACATACATCATCAGATCACAGATAGCATTTGATCATCACAGAATATTACTTTGAATAGTTAAATTTTTGTTTCAAATGCCCAGTAAATAAAAACTGAAGTTAAATCGTCTCTGTAAGCTCTTTAGAAATAAGTTTTGCAATTCCATTACCGACCTCATAAGCTGTTGAGTGAGCTCCCACAAAATTAAAATCCATTAATTCTAAACGTAAGCATTACGGGCTTAAACCACAATCGTGGAATCGCCGGGCTTCAATTGCAAAATCATTTATCGATAATGCTTAGAATAATCTGCATTTCATTTTGCGAAAACACTGTTAATATATGTGTGTTATTTGAAATAGATTCAGGTGGAGTTATTTGTAAAAGCTTTCATAAAAGTTATAAAGTATATTGTTGAATATTTATTTATGAACATACGGACCATTTGCTAATGAATAAATAGAAAATAAGGAATATTTTGCATTCAATTAAAAGGGTTTTAAATACGTCTAAAAGTCAGCTTTAAATGATATTTACCAGTCGTGAACCATAGAACAGTAACTCAGAATGTGTTTTTCAACTACTGCGGTCATCAAGGTTTCATTTAACTTTTTTTGATTTCATTGACATTTCGCTCAAGTCCATCGTCGGACATTATGTTCAAAGAAACAAAAAGGCTCACCTGGTTCAAATTAATCCATCTACATTCGAAAACTATTAGTAACAGATACGTTGTGTGAAAAAACCTTAATATGGGATAAGAGAGGGGAATGAGGATAGGAGTCGAGGATAAAAAGGGGATCGTGCTTCTATATTGGACTTCAGGCCTATATTGTATTATAACCGATTCTTAAATCATATGGCCAAAGTGCGGAGAGCACGCGGTCTTGACATTATTCGGTTGCGCACTCACCTTTCTTATCTCTCCCTAATGGTAATGACATGTCCACCGTCAGGCATCCACAGCAATGTCAGCCTATATCTTCGTCGATACCAACTATGTGCGAACTCCCGCAGCCTAACTAAGCCTAAATTTGACCTTCTCCCGGACGACATCCAGTAGCTTTAAATAAAAAAGTGATGCCGCGTTGCAATCTAATGACTTAATTTCCTCAATGGAATTTTATTTTTATAATCAACATTTGTATTATTCGTTCGTTGTAAGCGATACTTTTGTTCAACATTATATTATACATTTCGCCAAAGTCCGCACATCTAATTTCCTCTAGTCAGATTACGAGTTGAGATAATGCGGCGACTTTTGGATGAATAGCATTTTTATGTCACTGGAATAGGACGATAGCGATGGCACACGCAAATTGGACGATAAAAGACCAACAATATTTCATACGTAAATTGCTCATTGACTTATAAATATGTATTAACGTATATGTATTATATTTTTTTACAAATTTATATAAGATATGGTTTACCGATGTCTAAGTTTTGGTCACATGGCGGTTTTGGGCAACAATTACAAACAAATAAAATCGTTTTTTTTTTAGACTTTTCACTTTTCATTGACTTTACCACACCGAATCTGAGAACGGAGTGCTATAAATGCCTTGGAAGTAGTATATAAGTTATTTATAACCCACGCCACGGTATATATCATTGTAATATAAAATATTAAATACTTTTTTTGCATGCATTTTATAATCCATGATGATTATTATGTCTCTATTTTCATTTCGAGTGACGTCGCGTTTTCCAATCATATACCAGTGCCAAAAAGTCGAAGCCTTCGAAATGTGGGTATACAGGAAAATGTTATGGATATCCTGGACAGACAAAGTTAAAAAATTAACCGTTCTAGAGCGCATGAAGAAAAAGACAGAAGTGTTATATACAGTAAAGAAAAGAAAGCTACAGTGCCTAGGCCACATAATGAGAAACACAATATGACCTACTGCAGCTCATCGTACAAGGCAATCCCAGAAAAAGCGAAGTGTAGGCCAAAAAAGTGCAAGTTGCCCTAATATTCGCCGAACTTCGAAAGAAGATGGCACTTTAAAAAGAAGAAGAATCGTATACCAGTCACAATTTTCTATTAATAATCGTACCGACATCCGATAAAACTTATTTCCCACAGAAAAATCGACATTCAATTCATGATGTCCATCTTTGTAGGAGTGACTCGATAACTCGGTCTGTCTTAACATTAAAAATAAAATGAAGATTCGAATGAAGATTACTAGACGTTTGCCGACAAATTTTCGAACATCTATGTGAAACGTTCATAGAACAATTTTGGATGCAAATACTTTGCCAAGTCTATGTCTTTATAAAGCAATTCAATTTAAAAGCAATCTTGGACCCGACGTCCACTGCATTAAGACAAAAATAAAATAAAAATGTACTACATTTGGTATGCAATCAGTTAAATTTAAAAAGTTACATTTTAAAATGACCAACGTAATTTCATAAGACGGCTTTTATTGTCGGCTGATAGACTCAATCCGCTGTCAGACTTGATTTCTTTTATATCCCTTTGTATATGAGGCTTGACTCAACTGCATAACTATTTTAAATAGATCCACCTTGTAGGTTAAGCACCTCACTCACGCCGCGCCGACCCGCCTGTTTGGAGCTTTTACTTCTGTCGGCTGTCCTTGTGTCAGCGTTTTATATTAATGTATATATTGTACTAATCGATGAGACGAAAAGAACTGTAACCTTGTGTGATTAAGGAAAATACTAAACGTTGATTGTATCCTAACAGAAAATATTTGACATCAACAAAAAAGTTTTTTTTTTTGGTTCAGGTAAAAGTAAATTCTGTCACTTGGTGCTTATTTGAGTTAAAGTTATATCCGCAGACGTCTACATCGTGAGCAGAGCTTAGCAGCAAGCGAATGCTACTTAATTAAAGAGTAACGGGCTTAATCTTTTTTTCTTTTAAATCTTGTCTCGCGTCAAATATTAGATTATATACTTTAAGGATGGATTGTACAAAATTAAAAGTCACAGCTCTGAGAATTTAAATTTACTATTAAATGGACAGTTACAATATCCTCGCTAGATTTCTCTTAGTCTTGTGTCTATTTCGAATGATTTTCATTAAAAGCAAAATAATAAAAATAAGGATATTTCCCTTTAACTTATGGACCAGCCCCACCGTCAGGGTCCGAATCTGTGCGCCGGAGATAGTTGCTGAAGGACGCATTCGTTTATAAATATACTGGATTATACTAGAAGTGCTTCGAAAATATATAGCACGTAAATGGCGAGTTACGTAAATGATATCGCGACACGGAAAGAACTTTGTTAAAAGCTTTTTATACAGTGACATTCAACAGCAATCAAAAGCAAATGTCACTAGGAGATATGATTAATGCACAACGATCCACCTTTTTCCATTACCCGCCTAATGGCGTGGCTTTGGTCAAACAATTAACAATTATTATTTACGTGTTAGAGTAAATAACCATATTTACGATAATTTTCTTCTAATTTAGTCAGATGGAATATCACATTTTAATTAAATCCTGATTTATAATTTAACTTGAGGCAAAGAGGCAGTAGCTAGGCGGTAGTATCAAAGAGGCTGTCTGGTTGTGTACCCACATTGCCTCTTCCCTTTGTACGTCCTAATCCTTTATCATTATGCTTTCGTTTTGTAAGCTGTCGACTGCTTTTCTGTTTCATAAATGGCCTGAACAAAATTTAGACTAAGGAGTCTGAACCCATTCATAAAACCAACATAAGAATGTTTTGGTCATTTACTATCTTTTATCTTATTGTACAATTACTGAAAAGGTTTTGTACAACAGAATATGACTTGGGTGCCATTCATTTCGTTAAAAAAAACGTATTTAACAATAGCTGACAAAAATTCTGTTGTTTGTAGTCCCTGGCAGGCACACGGGACGAAAATTCAATGCCATAAAGGCCCTCGAAACCATTGTTGTCCCAGACAGTTAATTTAAATTCCCCGCTTGTGAAAGGAAACAGTAGAAAATGTGAAAAATAGGCGTTACAAACCCATTGTCAGATTGCTCTGGGCAGCTACAAAATAGATTTCGCTTCACTTTATCCGGCAAACCGTAATCAATGGCTTTGTTATAACCCTTAAAATTAATACAATTCCAAGCCTTTAGTAGTAATGAAGTTAACATCGAAATAAAGATTCAATTACAACTAGTAATGTCACGTATTATAGTTATTATTTCCAATACTACTTTATCTATGAAGAGGAGGGAACTCATCAGAGAGGTCACACGTTAAATGTAAAGTATACATATATAATTAATGAGCTGATGTTTACACAAGCAGCGGAGATAACGGTTTCAATTAGACTCGAGGCATCAGCAAACATAACTATTTAATTTCTACGTTTGTTTTAAATTATATAAGTACTGAAAGACTCTTTATTAATTAAATAAAATTTCCCTTAATTTAACTTTTTATCGTAATAATATTACTTTGCAATTACATCAGAATAATCACACAGTTGGCAGAGGATATTTTGTTTCTTAAAACTTTAAAATATACAATTTGGGAACCTGCGAAGAAGAAAGAGCCCTTCGATCTTAACTGTACCATTAATTAAAATAATTTAAGAAATATTTAATGTTCCTTTCACATAAATAATTTATTATAAGACTGATTGAGACCGTATCGTTCTTACCTATATATAAAGTTAAGTAAAATCCATGTTTGTTCCTGAGGAGGTCCACTATATTTACCGCTCTCGGGGGAAATTCACTCTGTTTACAATATTGTTGGTGTTTCCAATCTAGCCATTACGGAACAAGCTTTACGACCAATATTTCTTTATAAATTTCACTTTGATTTATTTTCTCAGCAAGTGAATAAAACATGAAACCTTGTAAATTGATAACGTCAAAATTATTTTCCCAGCATCTTTATTTTGCGTGTATCTTTTATCAATATGAAATTATTTAATACATATTATTTAAGTCCTACGTTTTGAATTGTATGAAGCAGACACACGATTGAGTTATTGGCACTGTTTTTTATTTTATAGCAGTAACAAAACCACAACTTTAAAAGGAGGAATATAACGTTTGACTTTAATTATACCTATAAAGTACGTATGCAAAATAAAGGTGAAAAGAACAAAAATGACACACCGATGTCAGCCGTAACATGAAATGGTCAGCTATATCGAGGCAACACTGCGACTTCCTTTGTCTATTTTACAACTGTTTACGTATTAGACGGCAATGTAGGTTGGTGGTTGTTAAATGGAACGATTTGGCCCTTGTATCACCTACCCATTGTGAACTTCGTCACTTTATAATCGGACTACGCACGCTATAAACAATTAGCAAAGTCTGCCCGTTGTATTACATACATCATTAACGTTAACGTAATTAGACGTGTCATTTCTCAACAATTTATAAACTGTCAAAGTCAAATTTTCATATTGTGAATTGATACTTTGCTTGCGTTATTATTTTAAAATTTAAGTTACAATGGAAGATAATTGTGTTAGGTTTGTTCAGTATTAAGTGATAGTTATATGATAAATAATATTTTAAATGGTTGCTTATCAAATAAATTAGTTTGTCGCGTTTCATATGATACGTCAAATTTTCAATGATTGGTTCAGTTCACGGTGACAGTGTATATAATATGCCTAGTCTGATTACAAACTAACGAAGTTCACAATCGCTCGGAGACAGTTATAATCGATGCAGACCTACGTCCATTCGCCGACTAAACAGAGTTCCCGCAAGCCCGCGCAGGCGCAATATGTTATTTTCAAACCTCAAAGATAGTAAGATTAATAAAAATATATCCCGGGACTAGACTACCTACTACTATGTATCCCGTCTCTTACAAGCCTTATACTAGAAAAAACCACGAAAGTTTAAAGTTATATATCCCGGGACATTACACACACACGGCCATATCTGATCCCAAATTAAGCAGAGCTTGTACTATGGACACCAAATAACTGATACACTCCATATACTACCTTACTTTATTAATTACATACTTAAATAGATAAATGAATAAATTTGCACTCACGCCCGTAACCTAGGCACGGATCATGGATTTCCATTTGGAGGGATTCTGGCACACCTCTCTCGCTTCTTCTACATTCATACATCTATCTACGTACGCATGCATGCTCGTCGATTATGGGTGCTCCTTATATCGCCCTTTTTAGTAATCCACTTATCTGATCGATATAAGTTCTAATAGATAATCAATCTATTTGACGGGCCGGTTGGCGTGGTATGTAAGATACTTGCTTCTCACGCCGAAGGTCGTGGGTTCGATTCGATTCCCACCCAGGACAAACATTTGTGTACATGAACATGTCTGTTTGTCCTGAGTCTCGGTGTAATTTATCTATATAAGTATAAATTTACAAAGGAAAATTAGTATATGTAGTATATCAGTTATCTGGTTGCCATAATAAAAGCTCTGCTTAGTTTGGGATCAGATGGCCGTGTGTGAATATGTCCTAAGATATTATTATTATATTTATTTTATGGAATAAGACGGCAAACGAGCAAATTAGTTGTGAATGGGTGTCTTACATTTAATAGACAGAGGGGTGCAAATTAGGCAGGAAAAAGGATTTTTTCTTTTTCTTATTCATGCCGTCCCCAATCCAAACCTCTTCTCCTTCCCATCCTATATGCTTTGTAACAATGGATGGGAAGTAATTGCCGCAAAGAGAGCCGACGTCGAAGTACAGATAAGGGACAGAATAAACACAGAAAATCTGAAATGTTAATTAGAAACACAGAAACAAGAAATCTAATTTTAAGACATTGCATAGAGTCGGCTCTCGCGGTAATTAATAGAAATAAGGTGTAGGGTTTTAATTGTTTATTTATTAATTTTTAACATATGTATTATTTTAAGCGATTGTTATTTTATTGTATTTTAATTTTCTTTTTAAACTAGTAGAATTGTAAGTAGTGATAAAAAAATTAACATTGAGAACATTTCTAGCTATCGTTATTTGTATTACTTAATATTAACAAATGCTCATGACTATTCTCAATCTGCTATTTAAATGTTGGTTCAAGACAAAGTTCTTATCGTATTTATAAAGAACTTTTGAAATGAAAATCTCTTTGTAGGCTTTGTGTCAGATTTGATAGATTAAAATATTCAGACGTTACAACACAATTTTTTTAATCATTGCTTTCTCATCGGTCTACGTTCTTAGAAAGAAGTTTGTTATTTTTTAAAATAGACTGGATTTTTAAAAAAAGATTAAATTATGATTACTAGCTGTTCTTCCCGACTTCTTCCACAAGGACAATATGACGTGTGTGATTACTGATTAAAGCGTGCTCAATGTGGCCGTTGCTAATTCTCGATTAAAATCGATCTTTGTGCCAAATTCATCGACATCCATCCAGCCGTTCTTGTGTGATTGAGAGACAAACATCCATTCGAAAGTTATAAAAAATGTAAAAAAATAGATTAGTAAGAAAATACAAGAAGCTTTAGCTCCTATAATAAGTCCCTAATATCTTTTTAGATTAACTTTTGAAACTTCTATAACGTATTATATTCAATTATAAAACATTTAAGATACATAACATTTAAAAATTATAAATATATTTTTATATTCCACATCAATCTTCCTCGAGGAACATCAAAAACACAAAAATAAAAAAGTAACGTACGATAAAGCGGCTGTGTCTCAAATAAAACCACGCCGACAAATCTTCAAAAAGAAAGGCACATCCGTAGCCCCTACTATTGTATTTTCACTTCATTTCATTGATTTCCACATAAATAATTAAAAACCGATAACTCCAATATTCTATTTATGGGGAAGTTAAATTCATCTTAGCCCCAGGTTCGGTTCGCACGAACACTATCGCAGTAATGATCGTACTCTTTGTAAACACTCATGTCATGGACAACTCTATAGCAATGGTCATTCAAATTCAGATTAATTGTGTGTTCGTTTACAAGTAGAGTAAAGACGAAATACATTAAATAAAATACGAGTACACACTTGTTTGTGTTCTAGTCTCATAGGTAGGGCCTAAACTCATCATTGAAGGATTTGCGAATGTTACGGTCGCAATTTGTTTCGAAATCTAAAATTGTCTACATCTTATTTAAACGTTTCTTTATCTCAAATTTATATGTGTAATTTATTTTTTAAGCCAATTTGATTTCTTGATATTAATCCGGGTTGCACATCGCCAGTCGTATCTGATATCTGAACAATATTCTGATTTATATCTTTTACTTACGACCGTTTTTTTACTAACTCTCTCAGTCTTTTAGTCTCTATTTGGAAATGCTTAATATTAAAAATAGTGATAGATCTAAGTGTGCATTTTCCCAATCTTTGGTTCACACGGTGACACCTTGCCAACTCAATTTTTATAAACATGCACTGCATTTCAATTCAAATAATATGTTGTTGTTTACCGAATAAACGCGATTGGATTAGTTCAGAAACTTTGCTGGCAAGCATTCAAAGGAAACAACAATTCTGTGGATTGCATTTTAGTTTCAAATTGGTAACAATAAACACGGTTATCGCCACCCGTCAAAACGTCAAACGCAACATATGAACAGCCTTTATCGCATCTTCGGTGTATTTTTGGCACGAGGTACGCAGATAGCCTTTTAATTCCTTTTAACCCTTATAACAAAGGTACCTAACAGCCTTTATCCGGAGGAGCGGTTATTACGGACTTACATTTTTCGTAATATTCAAGTGCATATTTGATATACCTCTTCTTATTTATTATTGCGGCTTATTTCAGAAGTAAATTGTGGATATGACGTCTTACTGTAGCTACAACGTAATAATCAAAAAACTTCATCTAGCTTTAATGTGAGATTATCAAATAATTGAAGCTGGAAAACATAAACTAAGGCTGTTACAAAATTTCACTTATTAGTTTATACTCCATGTAAACAAATACTTTAATTAAAAAAATATGAAGTGGGTTTTTTATGTTCCGGAATTTAATTAGTAAAGAAAAGTTCCATGAATCCTATTAAAATGCCAATTAATACTTTCGAACAGAAAGAAACCTTTAGAATATCAAATCTAGAGTATTTTAGAAATATTTTTTCTTACAAACAATAAACACCAATAATGGTAACTTTGTATTGTCAAGTAAGCTTCTCTGTATCAATTGAAAAATCTTAAAATAATAAAGGCTCCCGACGTGCAATTACCGGTTGATTGACGATGTTAGGGTGAACGCATAATATATTTTAAGCCAGAATAAGAAGTTTGCGAAAATCGATTGCATGTGTGTCAGTTTTTTCAAGATTTTCAATTTAAATTTCAATCATTGAACTGAATGTTCTACGTAGTCAGGTAATCGAATGTAATGCGCGGACATTCAAGACATATTTTACATCTTTGTGATAAAGCAACCGCTGCCCACTTTTCGCTCTACTTCATCATTACTAAAATGATCCAGCTGGTCGTACACTTTCCCAAAGATCGCCACAATGTCAATTTCTTCTCACTCACCTAATGAACTTAAGTCATCGTTCATCGCGCGTATGGCAAAGGCTTGGATCAAGAATCCATCATAAATTTTTGCGTCCAATTATGACTAGGTAGTGTGTATCATTTATTCACCACAGGACCACTTAACATTAGGTGGGATCAGGGTCAAGCACTAGTTTTATCATCACTAACTGTTCCCGCCACTTAAAAAAGGATCCGGTGAAATTCACAATATATATTAACTTGGAAAATATGATTGATATGTTGTGGAATGTACTGTTTCTATGTGATCCATCCCTCTGCCTCCTCGGTGGTCACCCGTAATATACGAAGACACGTGTGTCACGTAGTAACTCATAAATATGGGCTTAAATAATTTATGCAAGGAGAAAATTAAATAATAATTTGGCTTGTATTTGCCTTTATTAATCCGGCGTTGTTTTAAAAATCGTTAAGTGCTACCCGCCCCCACCGAACGTGTTACTTAGTATGGGTACGTTTCCTTATAAATACATTTTACCTGACATTTTTGCTGTTTAGCTTAAAAGTTATTATTCAACTGGTAAAAGAGACGATTGGTAACTGCTGAGACTATCATTTCCTATGTCAGGGATTGGCAACCTTTCGGTAAGCAGGAGCCACAAGTTGGTAAATATAGTGAAGGCGGGCTCACTTGTTATATCATCAAAAATGACAACAAAGTGCTATTAAAACTTACTTAACTTGCTTATTAATCAATGAATTTATTAACATTAGAATCTATAATGTTTTCAATCGAGTATCAATAACATTTTATCATCGACATCCGCGGGCCGCATGTTGCCTACCTCTTTCCTAGACAATGCAGTCCGAGAGTAATGACGCACGTGTTCTAGGCGATTAACAACAAAAAAGCAGCTGTTTACATTACCACCACACCACCATAAAAATTAAGTGCTTTTATTAACTGATAACGAACAAAAATAATTATTTACATTTGATATTTTATTGACGTCGGAACATGAACAATGGGGGCTACCCATTTTTGGGCACGGAACGCCCAACAATTTGCTTTTATCAAAAAAATAATCCTAATTAATGTTTATTAAATGGCGTTTTTGCTATGATGTAACGGATTATAGAATATCAACTTGCAATATAATAGCAATATAACTAACGTCATTTAGAAAAGATCCAATAATAACATTATTACTAATAAGGACAATAAAAAAATCTCCAAAAAGCGAATTGATTATTGGAGATTGAACGATTTTAATTGCTTGATTGGCAACTTTTTTTTTAGTCACCAAGGTACATATTACTTTAATTTATCGTTTCAGCACTTTTATTTCTACGACGATGCTTGCAATCGTTTTGGATAAATGAACAACTAATTGCAATTCTTATGTTTTTAAAAGTGACATAAAAACCTAACAAGTAAAATTAATAGAAAATATGTTTAGAAAGACGTGCAAAACTTGTAGCGTCTAAATATTGTTTATTTTTAATGACAATTCGACGAAAAAATCGATATTTTTTTGAAGTGTTTTTAAGTGGCACCATCGATTCATTATGAAATTGTGATAGCTAGGCCAGTGTCATGTCCAAATGTCAAATCACATTGATTACAATAACCACTAGTTGACTTCGTTTGCATTTTGTATGATTGTTTTTTTTTCTTGCGGATTCGTAATTTAATTAACGAAAAAACTCGCTAAATAGACTGAATAAATTTAAATGATAACGTACGAGCACGGCCTCGGAGTAACATTTTCCACTTGCTCAATTAATGGGCGACGTATTGATTGTATTTATGGTACAAATGAATACTTAAACAGTAATAAAGATGGAAAGTAAAGAAAATGACATTATAATATAATATATGCTTATATGTATTACGTTAAAACTTACTTATGAAAAATAAGTATAAGTACATAAAAAAATTACGTTATATATGCGACTTGTTCGTATAGCGATGAAAAGTACGTATACGTACGGCATATTTGGCTCTTTCGAACACGACTGGATTTACATTACAATATTTGTCCTTACTCGTTCGCTCTTTCTGACATCGTGACTCGTCGATGTTATTCGACTATATATCCGAGTATGATTTTGGACAGACCAAGTCTAGGCCGGTAGCAGGTATGACATATGAAAAAGCATTTCACATGATTTTGCTACTTATGAAACATAACTTGCCTACTCATGAGTGAGGTGCTGGAGGCCCAATTTCAGTCCTCCTCTATTTCCCATCCTTTTCTAATAATGATATGATGGGATAAAATATAAGTAAAATTATACATGTTTCCTCTAAGCTCGGTCAAGATATTCATGAATCCGTAAACTGTATTAAAAAGAAATAATATTCCAGCAAGCATGTATGTATGTATGTATACGTATATTTATATAATACGTAACCCTTGTCATCACTGGTGCGTAAAAGTTCATTTAAATTCTTGCGGGAAAAGAGGTCAATGCGTACCACAGAATAATGTAATATTTCGTTCAAATTGGTTTGAAGTATAACTACGGGAAATAAATATCTAAACTATATATAATCATGGATGCTGTAGACTCGAATTATGCGCAGATTTTTATCTAAAAATTTAATAATTGCGAGTCAAAGCTACTGAGCTACTCTTATAATGACAGGGTTAGCAAAACTTTAAATATTTATATGCCTGCTATTTAATATAATAATAAATTTATATTTAAAAAAGTCTCTTGAGGCGGGTACAATTGTGTGTGTCAAACATCTCAAACAAACACACACGAAAACAAAATCAAAATCGGTGCAGCCGTTTTGGACGAGTACATCCCGTAAACACGCACAGAAAAAATATAAGGATTTATAACAATTTTGCAACAAAATATCAGTATAAGCAAATGGAAAATTTTGCTAGTTTTACTTTAACGTGTTATATCTCTTCTACTATAATATAGCGGAGGCCTAATTCTACTCCTCTTCCCCTTCCCATTCCTTATTAGCAAAGGAAAGCACGGAAAGGGGGGAGTGAGTCGACGGTGGAGGCGATTAATAGGAAATGGAAATTTTCTGGTTACCCTTCTTATGTCCATTAAAGGTGGGCAACGCATCTGCAGTTCATTAGTTGGTTGCAGATGCCTATGGGTAGCGGCCGGTAGCTTGATATTGGGTGAACCTCTTGCTCGTTTGCCACCTTCTACGAAACGGGTACCCACTATTAATTTATTGTATTCGTTCTTTAGCCAGAATGCGATTCAATCTTTTATATAGTTTTTGTAACATCTGATGCCATCGCTCGTTTGCGGGCTTTCACGCCGCCTTTTTTTATTTCTGCTTGCTGCATTGTCGGGTAAATTGCTCCCAAACAGTTTCACTTTTTATCTACGAACAATAAAAACCCGTTTAGATCACAAATTTATAATAGGTTGTACATTATACAAGCGCTTACCTTCAAGTACACAGCTTCGCGTTTTAAAATGTGCTGTGGTTGGTAGAGCAATTTAAAACAAACTGCTCTACCAACCACAGACAGAACTCTCGTACGCGTCTTTAACTCACCTAGTGTTACACTTACGCTTAAGTGACAAAGTCCTCTTTTTTTATTATTTTAATAACGTTATTCTGTTGACACTATTTCACATGTGTGAATGTTGCTGTCGCTGTCTTTGGAACATTACTACTATAGTGTAAAATATCATTGTGCTACTTCTAAATACAATTGATGTGCACATGAACGTAAGAACTTGATGAGTTTGGTCGACTTAAATTTCACACTATATTGTTCGAATAATTGACTTCCCGATCACGTCTCATTGGCAAGAATATTCGAGCCACCTGTGCTCGTATTCTATGTGGATTTAACGCCTCGCCTCATTCAATAAAGCCGAATCTAAATTCGAGACGTATACTTTGCAATATGTTTCGGATCGATTGTGAAACCGATATTGATGCGGTTTTCTCATTCAAAAGAAAAATGAGCTAGATTAGGCAAATTTAAATTTCATCTATAAAATTATTTACGTATTTCCATGTTAATAACTATTTATCGAGTGGTAGAAAATAGTATAAAATCCAAGTATAAATGCAACAATACCAGAGCGTGGACTAGTCTGCAAATGGCTCATGACTTTAGTGAATATAAACACACTTCACAGATCACTTAAACTTTTGTCGAGACATTTTTAATAAGTTAATAGAGTGGGACTGTGATTAGTTCGCGGTCGCGGGTCTTGATCAGTGCGAGGCAGTCCCACTGACCCTTGGGAAGGGCTACCGATGGGCTCGAAACTTGTCGGTACATACACCAAAGTACAAGTGAGTTAAGCCGTTATTTAATTAGTTTACAAACACGCTTGTTTAAAACAGCTTTTCATAGGTCTAGCAATAAATTTAATCTTACACTCAGTATATCACACATATATTTAATAAATAATTTACAAGCCACGACGATGACAAAACTTCTTTAGAGGCAAGACGACCGCCTCTAAGACGCGTCAATGCCGACGATAACGATGAACGTCAATAGATGGCGCAGGCGTAGATGTAGTTGTTACTATTTCCCCAACTGACCCTAATCATTAATTTATATTTCTTAATTATATTGATCAGCATTATGTAAATCAATATTATGAAGCACATATAAATTGGAAGTTATGCTTGATAATTTAAGGTTTGTGAACATCATGCATTCAAGTCTGTTAGTTAGTAATTCATAAGAAAAACATTATAAAATGTTCTTAGAAAGATTTTGCAAAATACAAACTTTAAAGAGGAATTAAGACTGTGCCAACATTTCAAAATAATAGGTGCGGGCGCTGACACCGCACAAAATTTAGGGTTCCAATTCCAGTGTGCGAGATACATTTTGTGTGAAAATGTTAACTTCTCATTCCTTATTTTTAACTTACTAAATTCAGTTCAACAAAGTTGGCTATTATGTATCTTTATAGATAATGTGAAATTTGTATTTCATTACGAACAGAAGCTCTCACAAGCTTGGTAAATCTTACTAAGGCATTTTCGAACTTGGTTAATGCTTGATGAAACTTTATAGTTATTAAACGAATCTTGTTTTGAATTGATATGCTGAAGTGACAAGAATTGTGAAACTATTATTGTGTCACTTCTGCTACACCGATATTGATGAAGGCCGCGTCGGCTCACTTTCATATTCCGTTTGCTATAAAATTGTCTGCACTTGCAATATATACAGATTGGTTGGTATAAAATCTCTCGGTGTAAAATTAAGGCAGTAAAACTTGGAACCAATCCCATATTATCTGTTGCCTACAAGTTATTCCGCAGTTTTTACGTGAAGCGTCCCGTAGAATTTGATGAATGTATCAAAATTCTGATACCGAAGTTGATTTAAAATATAATTGATTCAAGTAAAATACATTAAAAATTATTTCCAATAAAAATTAATGTAAAAATTTTAAATGATTTTATTTTTATAGCTGTATTTTTTTATTTGTAACCCTACGCCATACCGCAAACAATCCATCGTGCCGTGTTTATTTTACTAAATACTTCTTAAAATATTATTGCCTTATTTTTATAAATCTAATTTTGAATACCTTCATTCTTTGAAGAACGAATCGTTGAAATATATATTGAAAACGTATTTTTCACCTATATTTACATTCAGCAGCATTATGGACAGAGGAGGGATTACACAGAAAAAAGGAATTATCCTTTTTCTATCCATACCCTAGCCCGTCAAATCCGTATCCATATCGCAGCCATCAAAAAAAATATTCGGTTGGTATGTATGTATGGATGTTTGTCTGTATGCAATGGAATCTTTAAACGTGATTTTTACTCCAGCCAAAACGTATTAAATTAAATCGTTCTACACTTGTCTACGACGGATGACAATGCAATAATTTGAATAGTCCGCCCCATTATCTTTGCCAGGATTTTAAGGATTTGCGATTTCTTAAGATAACACCATCTAGGTGTAAATACAAGGCCTGTTCTTGTTACACGGGTAGAATAAGACTTAAGTACAACCAATTATTCCCCAGGTGGGTTGGCATCAGGCAATACGTACTATGATCATACTGTGCCGACCCCACATAAGTAGGAAGAGGGCATGGAGATGAAGATGATGAATTTGCATGTTTTTAGTTTTTAAATCTATTATATAAAAGAAAAACTAAAGTACAAGGATACAATATGTAATGACATTGGTTTCCTACCACTTACCTACGTAAGTAAGGTCAGAAAATCGAGCACTGTGACGTACATTACAATGTTGTTTCAAATGATATAATGGCGATTTATATTTAGTAAGGAAAGTCCCGTTTCCGGTAGCAGCTGAATAGACCAATTGCGTATTCTTGGCGGATGCGAAGTTTGCTCATTAGCTTGATTACTGCCAATTTGCTGCCTTCTTAGTGAAATTGCGATAAACTGTTTCATTTGGATAGAAAACAAAATTGAAAATTGCTCTCATTTTACCCTAGTTAATTTTAAGGAAAAAAATAAGCCTACTAAACTCAAGGATGATTTTCGTCCCCTAATATTAGAAATAAGGATTAGGTAGATCTTAGGTCCTTCAGATATTAGGAACTTTTATTATAGTCGAAATAGAAAATAACAATTGCGTCAACTTATTTAATAATATTTGCGTTAACAACAATTTTAACAACGTTAGTACTTTTCTTACGTAATTATGTTAATATATTTTCATTGTATTAGATGGCGCTTATAGATTATAACACTTCTAAGATTTATAAGACTACACTAACGCCTGGTTTCTAAAAGGTTGATCAAGGGGAAAATTAGTTAACTAGCTGTCTAATGTTCGATTAAATGTCATTTGAGTTGCCATGACATGATTAAACATGAGATTTAACTCGACCAGGCGAATCTTGACAATCTATGTACCGTGACGATTCTAGCTTTCATAATAAATTATTTAGTTTTAAGGTCTTTTCTATACCTGTGGAAAATTTTAAAATTTCTAAATACATTTTGTATTAATGCACTTCTGTGAATAACGTTCTAAGGTCAAGAATTCTGTCATAAATTAATATCGTGGTATCCGTAACGGCGTGAACTTCAAATCGACCTTATCGATTTTCAGCTTTGTTGGAAAATTTACTTTAATCACTATAAATCACGTTTATTGCTCTTTTGGGAACAATGTAAGGGTTAAGTTTAGTTTGCAGTAGTTTAGGTTGATTATTTAAAAAAATGTCCAACACGTATATAAATAGGAGTATATAAAAGTGGATGTTGTGACTAGAATTGAGAAAGGTATACATCGTTGGTTCGGGCATGTTGAAAGGCTGAATGAAGAGAGAATAACAAAAACACATTTTGCAAAAGTGAGTAGTAGTGTCGGTAGGGGACGCCCAGAAGAACTTACATATATCGATCAAATTAGTGGCTTATTAAAAAAGGGATATAAGGAGCAGCCATAATCGACTGGCATGTATGCGTAGATGTATGAATGTAGAAGAAGCGAGAGAGGTGTGCCAGGATCGCGTCAAATGGAAATCCATGATCTCTGCCTACCCCTCTGGGTTACGGGCGTGAGCGCATATTTATTTATTTTACGCATATAAATTTAAAAATGCATCATTTAATTACATAATAAAATCGTTTCGTTCGTAATTAAATAATATGTTTCATTATAATACGACGAACAAAATCACAACGGCATACAATTAACGTACAATGTAGCCATACTTTGCTGTATCTATTTTAATGAATCCCAGAATGAAACTTTATTGTTATGATTACTCTCATTCTCTCGGAATAAATTTGAACAATTCCGCTAAAAACTGTTAATTGTAGATGTGTATTTCTATTTTTTTACAGTAAAACCACATCCTAATTTTTAAAATTTACTTTCCAAGGCTGATCTTTTCCTAACATTATTTTTTTTCTTTTTAGAAAAAGACTTATTGATTCCTACACATTAACAATAGCATCAACCAATAGTGACAGATGCGTTTTCAGACTTACGTAGGAAGGCGAATGGGAGTAAGTGAAAGGAGAGAGGATAAGAAAGAAATAAAAAAGGAAAGAGAATGGGCCCTTCGACACCTCGATAAGAGGTATCAGGGCAGTTTTCTGTGAGGTCTTGTTACTTCACCGATCGAGTCAGCATCATACAACAACCGCGGCTTCTGCGGAGCTCTACCATTGTTGAGACCGCAGGACCCAAGTGCCCAAATGTAAATTTAAATACAATACATGCCCTTAGCAACTGCGTGGGTTATAAAAAAATATATGCTAGTATGTATCTGTTCAATACGGTAATTGTATCTTTGGCGAGGCCTGTGACCAGCTATAGCCTGTTCAAGGCTGACGTTAATGGTATCATTATATGGCCTTCTTTACCAAGGAACTTATGTATATGTAATAGTTGCGGTGTAAATGGAATAGGAATTACATCAGGTAGACCTACCAGACCGCGCTCAATAGAACTTATAATGCGTCCAGTAAAAATCCGTCGCCGTGGGTGGACTGAGGGCGCGCATTTTTTTAAAAAAGATCACAGCGTTTTGTATAAACAGAAACCTGATTTATGCAAAAACATTGCGCCGTAAAAAGTTATGTGTTGTACTTTTGACAACTTTAAGCGAAAATATTAAAAATCTTTTGCAGTACTTAATTTATGACAAAAGTTAAGGCACAAAGTTTCGGAATATGTTTTCAGTTTAGTAATTTGTAAATTGATTTTTTTTATTAAAAGAATATCAAGAACACCATTCCTTGCAACGTGTTTCTTGATTTATAACCTAATATTTTAACTTACACTTGTTTATATCAGTAAAGGAAGAAACGAAATGGATCCACCATAGTCCAATAACGATACTGTTTTCCGTGGTTCATACATGTCGCTTATTGTACTTTACAAATTAAATACAAACTTAATGTACGACTTAAAATCATTATATAACAAATAGTCCTATATTACTTACGATATTGTATAAGCTAATTAATAATTGTCCAGTGGGTTGTATTCGTGATTATTTTGTGCTTATAATACTGCATAATTTTTTAATTATTCATGAAATGATATATCACTGTAATGTTGCACGAATGGGCCGGCTCGACCGGTGAAATACCACGACCTCACAGAAAACAGGCGTGAAGTAGTACTTTGCCTTTAGTCCGATGAGTGAGCCAAAGGCGTAACTTAAGTCCTCTTCCCGTCTTATCCGTATGAGGATAGGTAGGATTAGACGGGGAGGTGGGTTGGTGGGAAAATGAAAATATCCTTTTTCATGTCTATGCCCTCCTCCGTCCATTAAAGATAGGCTACGCATCTGCAACACATTTGTAGCGTAGCTGATGTCTCTGGGTGGTGGTGAGCGGGCTCACTTAACGTCAAGTGATCCACTTGCTCGATTGCCACCTTCTCACATAAAAATATCATGTCATGTCAATCAAATCATGAAGACACAGACCTAAATCAAATTTGTCAATCAACTGATATCGTTGGTGCAGCAGTTTAATACATATATATATATATATATATATATATATATATATATATATATACATATATATATATATATATATGTGTATATGTGTGTGTGTGTATGTACGTTTATAATATACGTATTAATTATTATGTAATCAGTATTTTCGCCACCCTCTCAAATTAACCTAAAAAGGCAAAACAAGGCTGCTGCATCAACGATAACGGCAGATGGCCTTGCCCCTGGCCCCTCGTCAGGGGTAGAAAAAAATACGGTTAGTAATACGACATGTCCGTAATCTGTTCGAGATTTATTTTCTCAGAATCACGATGGTGTACGTACGTACGTAGTAAGGAAGTACTTATGTGCCGATTTATTTGCATTAACGCGAGTATAGACAGATAGAAACTTTAGTCAATACTGGAGGTTATTTATATTCGTAGGTTAGTAGGACAGTTCTTTTGTTGGTTAAGTATTCAGTTTTAGGTTATGGCCCAGCCCGATGTTGCGCGTTAAAGGTTTTTCTTCACGAAAATGTAAACAAACATTGCATTAAAGTTTATATGAGCAAAATCAGAAAATAACTTCTTCCAACAATGGTTAGACCTTTTTCTATCCAACTTACGCCACACATATGAACACAGCACACCCGCTACTACCGCAGCTACTGAAACACAATAAAGTGACAATTATCACTAAACATCATTAGTTACTGATAGAGTCCAACAGTAGTTGAATAGTGTTATAATGTAGTACATTGTGGAATATCAGCGTGTAGTGAAAGTTAACTTATTATATTATATATTTCTTTATAATCTATGGATTTAAGTGTCCGAAGAACTAACGCCTTTTCGATTTCTTGTCGCCTCCTTTCCAAGCTACACAATACAAGGAGAAGCAATACACCGGGAGCTGCAATTGGCACTTAGAGGTTTTCAACAGTGAGTTATAATTTCTTCGTTGACTTTGTAAATAAAAAAAATACCACCTGCTACGTATATTTTTAATCCTAGTTAGAAAAGTCAAATGAACTAGTTTGATTCAATAAATTGATGAAAGTGGGCCGTGGGCGTAGCGGATTAACAGAAGTCTAGTTATTTCATGTATACTTACTTGTAAATAAATCCATTTTTATAAAGGCAAGTAAAAATAGAATCAGTTACATAGTGACATGCTAAAAGCTAGAGCGAACACCGCGATATGAATTATTCACATAGAAAATTGTTCGGCGTCGTATATTCGACCGGCGGCATACCGCACGCGCGCTTGACAGGAATATTTGCAATATAGCGTCTTAAAGTAAATATCAAGTAATTTTTATATACGAACTACTCGTATTTATTGAGTGAAATCGGACTTAAGATTTTATATATGAACGGAATTTACTATAACTATTATAGACGCTTGAGATTTTTTTTGTGGCTGAGCCGTTTGCCAGACCAAAATGTTGTTACAAAACTATCCAGAAAACAATTGGCAGCGACTGTCTGAGAGTAATCTGCGTCAGTAGTCTGAGCATCTCAGTTACCTAGATTCCATAGCACAAACTCTGCTTAATTTGGGATCAGATGGCCATATGTGAATAATTTCCCACCTATTCTGATTATTATAGATATAGATCTCAAATCACACAGCTTGTAGACTTAATGTCTCAAGAATTATATTGAAAAGATTAAAATAATCTGCAGAATCTGAATTAATATATTTAGGCAAATATAAAAAAAGTGAATTACATCCACAGAAAAAAATTTTGTACAAAAAAATAAGCATTAAACTTTAACCCCTAGTAATTTCACTATAAATATTGAATAGCAAGATAAAATGGTAAAGCAAACCGAAATCAATCATTCAAATAATAACCAAACAATGTCGATGTAAATTATTTTATTCAGCCAACCAATTTCATGTCAATACAAAAGAAAAACAACTAACAAAAGTAAAAAAAAGTTAGCTTTACAAAATGTAGTAACAAAAAAATGTTTATGGATACAAAAAATATACTATTGTACGTTGAAGTATAAGTAATGAGCAAAACTATGACCAGAATAGTTGATGATATAAAACTAAAAAAAAACATTTTTTGAACTCAAACAATTTAAACTCTTCATATCAATTGCGATGCGCTGTATTCAGTTACCATCGTAACAACATTAAAATATCGGAACTAAAAAAGCCAATTTTATTAAAAACGTCAAACATTCGTTAGTAAGAGTGTAGTTTTAACTCATGTATTTCGGAAATGATTTGTTTGACTTTCTTAATAAATCAAAATTAAATTAAGACGTATAGCACCCTATTGTTATAAACACATAAATTACACAATCTTTCTTCTGAATACGATTGTCTCTTCTTCATATAAAGAAGTTTTATAAATTGGGAATATAGTATGCAATTTCATAACCTCCTATGAAAATATATAATATATTTATAGTGTTCATTAATAATATATTATACATACGAAACATTAATTATAAACGCAGGGTCATTAACTATAATAAACTTTATATAAACTTGTATATTATGTACAAAAATGAATAATCCATTCAGAACAATCTTCTTATGCTGCACAACCATCGATAACTTCTTCAACACGTTTATTAACAACTATTTTAAAATACATTTTTGCGTTTATAAATAATATAAAGCAGAAAAATCTATTTTATTAAACAGTATACTGAATAGATTACACTAAATCCTACAAAGTCTTCAAGTTACATATATTTTTACTATTTTCTCTTCAAATTGTCCGGTATGTAATTGTCTTTGCCGGAAATGCCGGTTCCGCCCGAGTCTCCCAACCATGGATACCTGAAAATATTGATGTAATTTACAATATAATTATAGTTATAAGCATGCATATCGTCCTAAGATGAAGTGTTGAGTTTTTTATCTTCATTAAATTTGAGGAAGCACTTAACAACTTATTACAACGAATTACGCAAATAGGCGCACGTTCAAATTCATATTTTCTTGAGTGGAATTTACGACTAAAACAATGTCAGTAATTAAGTTTTACAAAGCTCACTAAATGTCCGTCTACTAATAAAAAAATGCGCAATTTCTCTTATTTTTTTTCGAACTATAATAGTTTTATATATGAGAACATTAAAATAAACAGATGGCCGCTTTACTATATTCACAATCATAAATAAAAATAAAAATAAAGCCTTTATTCAGACAAGTATAAAATTTTGACGTAATCTATTTTTTTTATTCCTATAACCCTGTCTGTGTGCCTTGACAAAGGCCTCCTCCAACTGTGACCACATTTCACAATCATAAAAAGCACGAAGTTAAAACAATCATTAAGTTCCTAAAATTTTCTGAAATCTTTAAAAAAACCTACAAGATGAATGAAATCGGTAAAGTCGTTTTCAATGGCGTGACTGAGAGAAATGGGGATGTATAAAAAGATTTACAAAGTTTTTTTTTGTGTGAGAATGTGGCAAACAAGCAAGCGGATCACCTGATGTCAAGTGACCGCCGCCCATGAACATCCGCAACAGACAAATGCGTTGCAGATGCGTTGCCTACCTTTAAAGGACAAAGAAGGGCATAGACAGGAAAAAGGATATTTCCTTTCCCCTGTTAACCCCCTCCCCATCCTATCCTCTTCCCCTTCCCGTCCTATCCTTATGAGGAAAGGGTGGGAAGGGGAAGAGGGCTAAAATTAGGCCTAAACGTTGTGAACGACGTAGCAAGCAGTAGCAGTAAACCTACCCCAGGATGGCAAGGGGATACTTGGGGGAGGAATATGAAGGATCAGGGAACTCCAATTGATGATGATGTATGAAGCTGTTATTATTACGAAGGATCTAGATACATATATACTTACTGATTAGGGCACTCGCTGCAAGTCTCCATGTACCTCGTATCGGTGAAATTAGTTTCGGGATGTTTGAAGGAGAGTGCGCACTTGTTGGATAGATTACAAGGCGGCCCTGGCAGGTCTTTATTGTCGCACCTCCAAGCGTCGTAGTTATTGAGCGCTTTTAACGGTTTAGGATCCGTGATCCAAGTCAATGCTTGGGTCACCGTAACGAACCACACGTCGTTTCTGAAAAACGAAAACCAACTCGTTAGTACGTAATTTTGCTCATAATAAGTAACTTTCCAAACATCAACTAAACTCATAAATCAAATATTATATTGAAAACATTAAAATTAAGCAAAGCCGCATTGGAGTCGGCTATTAGCAAATACGAATATGATATTTTTTACGCGTTTAATCTCTCTCTCTCTCTCTCGCAGTATGCATATACATAATTACAACTAAAGCCTCATAATTATATCTGACGTTAAAGTCATAGTTAAAGTGTAGTGTGCTCACAAGTCAGCCGCCCAGCGGAGGAACTTGTGCAGACCGTGCTCCAGCTCTTTGATCTGGAACCAGTTGGTGTGGAACGGCATCATGTACGGCGCCCGGTTTTGCTCGTAGTACCTGTTGAAATCTTCTTTCAGCCATTCCAATACCTGTACAAACCGGTCTATCGGTTAATTTACTATAACACTACTTTTTTAACGTATTTTGTACTATAAACTGTACAAATAAATATCATAGCACTGTCAATATAACTACCCCAATTAGTTTTACAAACCTCCTCGGAAATCGCCTCTTTTCGTTTTTCTTGGGACTTATATAATGTTTAACTGGATGTTATCATGTCAGTAAATGGTTAGCGACACACTTCCATATGCTTAAAAAGCTGTGGCACCAACGCGCATAAACCAAACAAGATAAGTAATAAAGTCAGCTAAATCTCCGTGTTATGTAGTAAAATATACACTTAATTAACTTTAAGGCACACTTTTTTAAGTCCTTTAAGATAGGTGTTGTTCTTTTGAACAACACCTATCTTAATGGACTTAATAATCACAATTGTGGTCACAAGCGGCGTAAATAGGGCTTCATATTCATATCGAGTCTATAATAACAGCATTAATTGCATATCATGATGTTACATTTAATTTATGAGTTAAATAATGAAATAAGTGCAATAATCATGTTGTTCTTCTTTACTCTTACACTTTAATAACTTACCAATATTCTCAGAAAAAAATGGACTTTTCCCAAACAAATAACATTAATGAAATCGTCTAAGGGCTGACCGGTATCTGCTTTATTGACAAGGAATGTCGACTCCTATGATATTTTCTCATTAATTTGGGAATAAAGGTATATTACAGAGACGTGAAATGAAGAAAATATGATAAATTAAAGAACAAAGAACCAAATTCATATGTCAATTAGAGTAATTACCAATATGACAAGAACAAAGGCTATTATTACTGGAGTAACGATCGTTAGCTACTAGCATTTACCCGTGGCTTCGCTCTCTTTGATTTAAATTCAGTCATAGCGTAACAAACAAACAAAATTACATTCAAATTAATAATATTAAAATTAATAAATATTTCTTTAAACAATTTCAACTAAAGCTTCAAAGCTTGTGTTAGGACGTGGTTCACGACAATAGTTGAATGGCGGATTCAAACCCACGACTCTGTGTTCAGTAGTCCGTACCCTGAACCATTTGGCTATCGGTGCTTCAATTTCGCGCGATGACAATGGTATAATTATTAGTAGTAGTAAATAGTATTGGCTTCTAACTAAGGCCGAGGCTAATGAGATGTAATTTGTTGTACCCTTTGATGTTTCGGTTAACTCATATACATATACTATATGTTAGACACAAAAGTACGAACGCAGTTCAGGTATGTCAAGACTCCACGAAATTATTTGGTAGATTTGATGTCTTAGTAGTTCATCCATGTGTATTATATCGTAAATAGCTTTTAAATAAATTTTAATGAAAATTGGAATATATTAAAACGCTAACCACGGCGAAGACCAAACGACTACAGTCATTAGTCTAATGTAGTTATTATATTTGTATTTTATATGCTTTGTGACGTTATAATTAAAATAAAAGAATGACGATCGACATTTGCTACAATTAAAAATAGAACATGATATTTAATTCGAAAATATTAACTAGGAGCGTTTACTATTTTGAAGTTTGTAGTATATCAATTAAGCATAATTTTATATACAGTCCCATACTTAGTGCTTTAGTATCAAAAGGTACTACGTGTCTAGGACTGGATAAAAGAATTAATTTAAAAACTGACAAAAGTCTTAGTATGCCGACTGTTCGTTCATCTAATAGGATAATGAAAACTTTATGGTTGATATTTTTATGTTATTTTTCTAACAATACCTTGTTTCATTGCAGGATGTGATTTTCGTAAACAAAGGTTTTGTTTGCAGTTAAAACATTAAATCCCGAAATATTTTCTAAAAACAACTTTTATTAATATTTATATTTTTACGCATTTTCGCACTCCCTCTCACTACCTCACGATTTCCACAAAATTACCGATGAAAGTATAAATGTGTAATGGCCGCCATGTATGGCAAATTAACGGTTTGTTTAAAACAATCATATATTGCAATTTAGAAAGATATTGTATAAATGTTTCCTTTCTTCCTGGGATATAAAATCAACAACCATGTCAAGCTAAAGGTACATGATGGCATTAGAAAAACAAAACAACTTTGTTTCAACACAAAAAATTATGATAAAAAAGAAAATATTACCTCGTCGGAGTCGTGATTGTGGAGCACACATTGATCCAAGTAGGGGCAATGTCCACCCTCAAAGGACTCCACATAATGTGCGTTGAAGGGCACCTCCCACAGACCTAGTCAGATAGGAACTTTATTAACTTATTATCCAATATCGCATTTGTACACCTCCCAAGGGTTCTGAATAATTCCCCGAATAATATCGAGGTAATTTACTAATAGTTGATTAGGAAAATTCCCAACCTCTTTGATAAATTACGTTCCATTTCATTAGAAATAGAAATGGTAATATAATTTTTTTATCTAAGATGTTTTTTTTATTTATTTAGCAAAAGATATCTTACCGGGGAATGACTTAGTTGGGCAAGTGCCTGATTTACACTCATGTGGTATCTTATAGTCCAATGTGTAAGGCCATACTGGTATTGGGAGTGGTGGAACACCAACCGAACTGTCGTAAATATATCCGAAATCTTCTAACACCTGAAAAAAATAAGATTAAGACTTAAGAGTTTCCAACATACATAATTGATGGTGACTTAACAGGTAAATCGTTTTCCTCCTCATAACAAAAACAACAAATCGAATACTTCGACAGCATAATGCCGGTATCGTAATGAACAATTCAATTCCCGAATAATTCGGACAGCGCGGGCCGCCGGAAGCAATCGCCGTAGAACACTCGCAGCTGTTTACATTGTATCTGCATGTACTCCATAATGGTAAATCTGTGTTTAAATTATAAACATATATACGTGACGCGATATTTACTCTTTATATTTACAGAACAAATAACACAAATTTACTTCATTTCGGTACAGTCGAGGGCGGCTTTATAACATTCTGTACACCATTTTAGCACAAGTAACCACATTGTTTTATTTATTATTCCACTATTTTAACAAAAAGTGTTCTAAACATTAAATCTCAACAACCTTTTCACACAAATGATAGACTCAATATATTTACATTAATTAAACCCGAACTATATACACAATTTGAAACTGTAATTTTAATAAAAAACATATTATGAATAAATAACAAAATAATACTTCTCAATCTTCTTTGATTGAATAAAGCGAGAGTAACAAAGCAAATTTATATTGCGAAAGTGGGTGGTAGTGTTAGCGGGGGACGTCTCAGGAGAACCTATATCCATCAGATTAGAGACATACTAAAGAAAGACGATACAAGGAGTAGCCAACAGTGGTAGAGTGGTAGAGCCCGCAACAACGACATCTGTTTGCACGAATTGGCCGGCTCGACCGGTGAAATACTACCTCACAGAAAACAGGCGTGAAGTAGAAGTACTCTGCGTTTCGTCTGATGAGTGAGGTGCCGAAGGCCTAATTTCAGTCCTTTTTCCCTTCCCATCCCTTCCTCACAAGGATAGGATGGGAAATGGAAGAGGGTTGGACGGGGAGGGGGTTAACGGGGAAAAGGAAATATCCTTTTTCCTGTCTATGCCCTCCCCTGTCCATTAAAGGTAGGCAACGCAACACATTTGCCTGTTGCGGATGTCTATGGGCAGCGTTCACTCCATCAGGTGATCCGCTAGCTCGTTTGCCACCTTCTCACGTAAAAAAAGCCACCCGGAAACAACGATTACGTATATGTATGTGGATGAATGGGTGTAGAAGCGAGTGAGGTGTGCCAGGATCGAGCCAAATGAATATCCATTACATCTGGGTAGCCGGCGTCAAGGAATATTTTTGTAGTTCTATTTATTAGTTATACCTTTATGTCAAAGTCACAAGACTTAGATGGATTCAAAAATACGAGTATGTTAATCCGTAAACTTAGCGTCAATGAACAAAATGTCAAACTGTATTTTAATGATGCATGTGAGCGACCCGCTTACCATCAAGGGTAATACGAGTACCACGATTTCTTAATCGACTTACCTTAAATTGCGTATTTCTGCCGGGCTTTAGGAATGGCGCTCTGGCCCCGACGATTTCCGAGCGAGATACGTTGGCGAATTTCTTGAGTATTTCCCGCATTCCTATCATTTCGCCGGCCCATTCCTCGTACCCTTTATCTTGGAGGCCTTGTTGCTGCGAGATTGTGCCGGTAGCGATCTGACAATGGAAACATTAATTGGATTTTATCAATATTTTATTTAAATACACTCTGCACCGGCTGTTTAGATTGTATTCATATATAAGCTGCATAAAAGTAACGTCACGTAAAAACAATATTTATCGGAGAAATGACCTCACGAAGCTAGTTCGGATTCGGTAGTCATATCGCATGAAACATTTTACATTTTACATGAACAACGATTTTAAAAACAAAATGATAAAAAAATTGAAGTGAAGTGTTGAAGAATATTTCTTCATTTATTCCTAGCTTTTTCTTTTTTTTATTGCCGACTGAATGTGTGTCGTAGCTTAGTTGAATAACTCGACTATCTAGAACACCATGGTGGTATATTGGTATAGATAAGGGCTTTAGACTTATCTTGTCCGTATTATAAAATAAAATCATTATATTTTTACCACTCCATTCAGTGACTATTATAATTCTCACAAAATTGTCAACAACGGCTTGCTCTTAATTAAAAAATGACGTAGATAGTCGCAGTTAAATAGGTAAAATAATGAAAAACCGTACCTCGTGGCCGTCGTGAGCGAGCGACTGCACCATGGCGTAATTGCTGAAAACATAAAACAAGCCAAATTAAACAACGCACGAATCACAGCGGAAATTTTAATAATGTTCCGCGCACCGCGACTGCACTACTTGACAGTAATTTGATTAATCTATGTAAATATAATTTGTTGTTATACTAACTATAATGCAGAGAAAGTTATTATTACACTACTTTACTAACATTGCTGGCTAACTGAGCTTTATATAAGTTTTACGTAAATATTATAATGAAGTATTGTCTTATTTGTTATAAAATTAAATGGCGTAATATACATCACTTATTTAACTTTCAAATATATAAATGTGATGCTTAGAATTGAAGATGTTTAACGCAGACGTAACCGCGCTTTGTTCACCTTCAATTTTATTAAACTAGTGAAACATTATACTACGTATGACATATAATTTTTTTTTGTATGTTCGAAAATCGCAATGAATCATTTATTGGTATATTGAAAGACAGAAATGTAGGTTACAATATGTGTTCAAGAAACTTCATTAGCAGGGTTGTGAAATCATGTTTTTCTAACAGAAAAACTCCAACTGCTAACTGACAATAAGCGATAACTCTATTTCAAAAATACTTTAAAGTAATTTTCTTTTGAATTACGAAAATTCAACAAGTAATAGAACTACATGAATTTAATACGATTAAAATTATCTATGCAACAAAATTTATCCACATTAGCCAACGATTATGCCAAAACAGATCCAATGTATTCAAATTACAACATTTTACTATCACAAGTTAACAAGCGAAATGCGTTGGTATTGACCGTGAGCGTGCGATCTCACGGACACACGGTCGCACGTTCGCAGACGACCAGAATTTCAAGTTGTTTTGCATTAATTCCGCACATAAAATCATCGACTCGCAGCTATCGTACATCGCCTGAAAATGCTTGCACGTTTTCTTTACACTTGCTCTACGAATTGACATTGCTAGACTCTGATGAGTATAGGTAAGGTAAGCTTCATCTTTCAAAATTGGATTAGTTGGACGGCTATAATAGTGGCTTTGAACTTTTTAAGAGCTAACTATGAAAAAATCTTATAGCTATTGGCATAAACGAAAAAGCAACTACTTGGAATCTCGCAAAAAACATATGCCGCAAATAAACTCTGCCTCTGCCGTGACCATTTTTGCAACTTAAAATGCTGAAAGGTCCATCGTTATGGCATCCTTCAAATTCCAGAACTAAAGAAGAAATACGCCAATTGGGAAGTTATCGACTAATCACTGTTCGCCCGCTAATGACATTTATTTCCTATATTTTTGTATTATATATCATTGCTTAAAGTACATTCGATTCTTATTATAGAACGATGGAAATATTAATACCAATTACCTGTATTCATGCGAAAGGAAGAAAGTTCCCCGGATCTGGCAACCGTTAGGGTTGCGTATCTTTCCATTGAACACCTTCTTATACAATTCGTAGTTATTTAAATTGACAGCACCGTCGAAAGTCAGCATAATTATCTGTGGTGTCTGTAAATGGAAACAATGTTTGGCGATCCATTACAATCTAGAAAGGAAACGATTATTTTGCACGTGGACTCGCATAGCAAAACATAGCTTAATGACTTTAGAAAGTCAGAACGGAAGACGCGAAACAATCATATGGATTATTGTATTTATTATTCGTGAGGATATTGAAAATATTTTTAGGTAAACTTCTCAGTACTTTCTAGAAAAAGAAACGAGTAACACAGGAATGACTTCTGAATAATATTTTGTAACCCTAAAAAAAAACTAAAAATATGTAACAGTGCCCAGACACACACTGGGCGTCATTCCGAAGGTCATCTGTTTTTAGATGGATGGATAGATAAGACTTCCCAGGCAGTTTTTGTATTATTAGTCGAAAATTAAGAGTAATTTTCAAGGACACGTCATGTTTAGCACATTTTGCATTACATGCACATTTGCATTAACATGAAAAAGAACTACTCGTAAGATAAATCTTACGAATACTTCTTCTTTTAGTTAGATGAGGGAAAAGAGAGCAACGAATACATTCTATACCTAGAATAGATAACTCAACGTTGTGAAGATATTATTATTATTAACATACATAAATGTACTTAAGTTCTCTTTAATTTCATAAACTTTGTATATAAGTTGTATTAACTTAATTACTCACATCTTCTGGGTCCAAGCCGCCTGGGATTAAGGTGCCATCTTTTGAACAGAAACAATACGGTAGTTCACATTGTGATAAATCACATTTCGTCGCTAAATCTAATGGAGCCTCTGTTATTGGAGCTGGAGCTAAAATAGAAATCAAGATTAGTTAATTTTATAAAGCAACAATGATTAGGTCTAAAAAAATTTAGTCATTATTATTTGCGCTTTTAATAATAACATTTGATTAGTTGTAATCCTTGCGTAATTTGATCATGTTTTTTGTTTACTGACATTTAAAAAACGTGTAACATTTTATCTTTGTATTGCGTGACTTTTTGATTTTAAAACGAAAAAAGAATCATTCAAAAAAAACGTAATGTGTTAAAAAAGGTTTAGTTCAAATTAATGTTTAATACATTAGCATGAAAACGTTAAACACAATGTAGCATTGTGCGAAGATATTGTATTCCGTGAATGAATGTTTAATGCTTTTAAGTATTCCCACAACGTGCTCGGTTCCCTTTCCATACGGGCACCGACACATAATCCGATTTTACTTACTTCAGTGAGCTGAACGTGTGTCGGAGACGTTCAATTAATAGACTTAGAATCGTACTCACTCGTGGAAATGGGACCGCATCGTGCCTCGGCTTTAAATGTACAATACTTGCTAATATCGTCGAAGTAGAGCCCCGAGGGACATCTATTCAAATACGGGTACCCGTCGACACACTGTGAAACAATAAGTCGGTTAAATCAAATATGAATGGGAGGGACGATACCCTGATTAACTGGAACAAAGGCAAATCATACGACCATTATAATATACAATAGTATTACCATGTATAAATTAATTCACGTACATACATATATATACTAAAACCTTACAAAGTTAAAAGAAGTGCCTTTGTGAATGTAGATAGAGCAATAACGACACGCTTATTACCCGTTATTCAACAATAGTAAGAGGTTTTTTTCCATAGCCAACAAAAATAAATAGCACTAATCTACATACGGATGCATCGAGTTACTACAAATGTATACAGATTGTCCAATTCGTGAGGTTATATTAATTTTAGTTATCTATTATAAGACGCACTAATTCGAATTAGAGTTATAAGTAGTTATTTTTTATGTATGGCGCAAATAATTTTAAAAAATATAAAAAAAAAACAAAAAAGTAAATATTTTTTTGTAATAATTATCGACCTTTTATGGGGGCAAATGTGTTCCGGATCGCCTCATATTAAGTGATCATCGACACCTATGAATATCTGCAACGCCAGAGAAACTGCAAATGCATTGCCGGCCTTTAAGGAAGTACTCTCTCTCTGTGTCTATTCTCGAAGGACCCTATGTCATAATAATTGGAACAAGCCTATTTTTTCTTGGATAAACATCTTTTGACTTGAAAAGTTTAAAAACTGTCAAGAAATGACACTTAAAATTGTGAATAATTCGTTCAATTTCACCAACCAGAGCTCGCTATTTAAAATATGCCTAGTCCGATTATATACTGACGAAGTTCACAATCTGTCCGGGACCTGCAATGACAATTTAGTAGCTAGTTTATCCACAAGGTCAGTATACAAGAATGGTTGAAAAACCGTTTCTAATCGCGACCTTTTCGATCTTTGTTTAAGACTAACTTTGCTCGTTGACAATTAGTTGAAACACACACATAACAATTAAGGCGTTTTCATTGTTTTGGTCGAGACAATGCTAAGAAAATTTAAATACAACTGGAGGTCTCTGCTTCATTGTAGGCAAACACGACCAAAATCACATACAGAAGCAAATATTTTATAAAGGTTTTTTAAAAATATTTAATCATTACATTTTAAATGTAAATCAGACGAAACGCGTTCGTGCAACAGATGTTGTTGCGAGCTCTACCACTGTTAAAATTCTTTATCCACTTTTATCACTTCTGTTCCAACATATATCTGATACATGGATCCCGGGAGCGTCTATTGTATTCGTTAATTATAATTATAAGCTCATACACTAGATAAAGCTTTACTTACATACTACAATAAATACAAGACTTAAAATATAATATGCAGTATAAATATACACAAGCTAATAAATCTAGGAAAATATATGAATATTTTACTTCTTGTTAGTCCAGTAAGTTAACTAACATGACAAAATTTAAATTGGGAGAGAATAAAGTCTGCGTACTGTGGACAAATAAAACGTAAAAGTATTGCGTAATGCATCATACAAAATCATTAAAACTAAAACATACGTAGCCTTAACTTAGTTGCGTGTTATAAAATAGAAGGGAAACCGTTAACATCCGTCGAACTTGCTCCATACATGGACAGTTGGTACTTGCGTTTTTATTTCAATCCCACACACAGATACGCCGCTATACTATGCATGAGTCGGAGTTTGTTGTATTAAATTGTTAGTGAGAATGAGCATCAGCATTTACAGACAGACATAACTAAAACTACTGACAGACATAAAAATTGCATTGATCTTTAAAATAAACTCACTCTTATCTCATGTAAAATTCAACCATAATATTTATAAATTATGAATAAATAAATAAAAGAAATGAGGAGTGACAACACAGTGAGTTGAACCATACAATCTTGCTATTATATATTAAATTTATACGTTTGTCTAATGCGTACACGGCCGTTGCTTCTATTTCATTTTGCGACATTTTGCTAGTTTCTGATCATTTAGACGAGTACAGTACTCGGAGTAGGTACCGCTGCCTCTGTGAGATCCGATCCATCGCTAAGATATGAGAATTAAAAAGAAAACATTAAATGTAGGAATGTTTTCTGTTTTCATTACTCGACTGTCAAGATTTGAACTAAATTTGAATATACCGATATCTATATAAATAAAGGTTTTTGTGCTTATATATTTGCTTCTTTGTCCTCGATGTGTCCCTAAACTATTGATCAGATTATGGTGAAGCGTTAGTGGGGTGTTTCCAGATCGCCCCCAATGGTTTATAGCCTAAAAATCTATATAAATAAATATTGTATAAAAAATAAATATTGTTTTGAAGAGACTTCAATAAACATGAAATGAATGATGAATGCAATATGTAAGCAAATGTCTCACTTTACGTGGCATTGCTACATATGCTGGGTGCAGCTGGTAGAAAAAAATCATTGACTAAATACGATCACGCTTGAATGATTAAAATAAAAGTTGTTAAAGTTGATCTCCATAACTCATTCATTTATTACCGCCGAGAAGGACCCGGAGCTATAAAAACCCTCCCAAATGGAATCCTTTAACAGTGGTATAAATTATGAAAATTGACATTAATGGTAAGAATGATCCCGAGACAATTATTCTAGATCTGGACCGTCCAGGATTGGATTTCAATAAAAGATTTTGATTTGAAATTATTATTATTATTCTTAAAGCCCTCCTTATTTTATATCAATAAAAAAATATTTAAAACTAAATGTTACTCTTTTACGAATTTAAATTAGTAAGTTTTCGTGCCTGGTGGCGTCTAGGTCGTTTTCCTGCCACAAAGAAATGGTAAACAATCATCTTCTACGTTAAATTTTCAATTCGTCAACGAATATGTGTGTCTGATAATTCCTCAGAGAAATATGCGGAAAGACTAATCATAATGTATATACATTGTCTCTATGTTTGTACTGCGATACAAGTTCATAAAATTGCGTTTTGCGTTCTGTCTAATAGTTTTTGGAAATATGATTCAGCGGTTGCAGGATCTCAATCTGTCCAGTCTAAGTCGAGTCAGTAAGTCGAGTCTTGAATGATCTGCTGCAACCCCGTACTCACAATGCTCGCTTCCCGGCACGGCGTGAATAAAATATCACGTAATAATACATTAATAAACTTATTCACTTGAAGCTGCATGAAAACGAACCTAATCGTAGGCGACTGCTAAGCGACTTCTAACCGACTGCACTCCCCGCACAAGCCCGCTCGTTCGTACCGCGAAGAGGTTCTAATCTACTCACTTGTGCGAGGAGAAAAAAAATATTAAGTTTACATAATTTCACCACCTGGACATACAATATACCAAATAATACTACTAATTACTAATTATTCAATCATCTTTCGTATGCTGAACGTATAATTAACCGATAAAAGCTGTTGACAAATAATTATATTTCTTAAACAAGAATTCAATAAAGCCTTATTTTGACGGCCTATGTACATGCTTACATAAATCGTGTATATCACTTGCACGGTTGCAAGTTATATACTCAATTCAAGGGTACGTTAATATACTCGTACACTCACATGCCTCTAGGTATTATATTAACCTTGTAGAAGTGTATGTCACCGATCGATCGTAAGCTTCGTAAGTTTATAATCGGACGAGGTATATTATTAACCGTCGGCGAATTTAACCTAAGCTTGGTAATAACTATTGGTTTTTTGCTAATATTTTTTATCAAATTTAAATCACGTTTACATGACATTATATATATTTTTAAATCTCCTAAAAGTTTTATTTACTTATAGAAGATTTCTGATATATCTACATGGATATCCTTATTCTATTTTCTTCATTTCTTCGTAAAAGTACGAACGGGACAAAGAATTTTATAATAACTGCGATCTCTGACGACGCACAACATTTCAAGTGATCGCGTCATCAATGCCCAGGCATCGTGGGTATAAACATTTGTTTTTATACAAGGATTTATTCTGAGTTTTATATTATCTCGAAAAGATATTTAATTTATAAGTGCGATACTGAAACGTTGGTATCGTTTCGGTTGAGACAGGCATGAGTGACGAGCGATGTAAAACTACCTGATGCGGTTAGCAAAAGATATTTAATTTATAAGTGCGATACTGAAACGTTGGTATCGTTTCGGTTGAGACAGGCATGAGTGACGAGCGATGTAAAGCTACCTGATGCGGTTAGCAATTATCATCAGATTGCTGTGAAGTATGCTTCTAAGTTTAGTCTGTTGAGTGAAGTGCTGGAGGCCCAATTACAGTCCTCTTCCTTTTACCATCCTTCCTTAAAAAGTATTGGTTCTGAACGGGATTAGACGGGGAGAGAATCAATAGGAAAAATGACGTTTTTCCTGTCTACCCGCCTCGTCTGTCCATTAGAGGTAAGCAATGCATCTGCGACTCAACAGCTTATTGACCCGCTAAGCTCGTTTGCTATCAAAAATGAAAAAAGATCAAAGTAAAATCTTAATGTCACGATGGCTATTACATTATCCTACGATTCACTAAGATTTCTCATAAGCTTCGTCGGGTACTTGCAACTTAAGATGCTCATGAACTGCTTGATACTGAATGATCTAAACGAATTCTTTGAAGCTTTTTCATAAATAATAATATTAACATCACCAATTTCAACAATTATTAGACAATTACTCAAAGATTACCTTCAGATTCTCCGATCACGTGTTTTATTATTTAAGTGCCAATAGCCTAATGGTTAACGATACGGACTCCGATCAGAAGGTCGTAGGTTGTAATCCACCATTCGACTATTGCCATGAACGATGTTCTATAACAACCTTTTAAGTTTAGTTGTAACAGTTAAAATGAATATCAGTAAATTATTTAAACAATCTACAAATATAAAAATGATAATAAGGTGCATCTACTCGACCCGTGCAATGCTTAGTATTTTAAAGACCATGCACAGACCGTGACTATGTTTATCGTTTTAAAATAATAATAAGTACATGGTACCCATTGCTGAAAGCCAGATAATTTTGCCAGCGTGATAGGACATTTGAGTGCCTATTCGACATTAGGCTAAATACGATTGTAAAAGATTTTTATAATGCCTTGTAGTACATAACTTAGTTATCCAACGATCGCGAAAATGGTATGGGCATAAATTACCAAATATTACTTCCAGTTTACAATAATCCATTCGACCTGCTCCGCCCATAACCAGTTTTGTGGTACATTAAACAACAATTAATATGCCAGACTGCTTCCTTGATTGTGTATACATGAAAATTCCTATTATTTAAATTCTCCTTGAACTCGTTCATTTTAATTACTTGACGATTTTTAAATGTCTGTTTAATTAAGAGAAAATGTCCAACTATTAATTTAATTATATTAGCTTACGAAACACATACAAACATTATTTAATAAAGATGAACAAACATACATTTTCTATATTTTATATACAACCGTTAGTAATTATTTATGGCACATTTGGTCAAACGTTTGTCTACATAGACTGATTGTTGGTTTCGTTAATAACTTAGCCTTTCTGATGTCCAAAAAGTAGACCTAACCACCATCTTCCTCGTCCCTGACGAGAGAGTTTATTTAACATTAACTAGGAACTTAATCGTTATTCTGACATTCGGTTTCCAGCCAGCATTAATATTTTAGTGTGCCTAAAAAAATATTATGCGAAGGGATAAAGAAAAAACGTGGATTGTTACAAGGGTAGGCGAAGGCTGAAGAAATTGTAGATGGATTGTATGAGAGATGGCAAGTGTAAGAAGGGTGTTAATTCACATTTGACTCCTGATAAAGGCCAAGAAAAGGACGACTGACTGCATGATATTGGTGCAAAAAATTCTGGAAGGTTTTATTAAAGTAGGTATTGTCTTAACTTTCCCGTTATCCATTTCAACTATATTAATGCTTGTAATAACTAGTGAACGACTTATCACCGTAAGCAAAAGGTGGATTACAACCTACGCTTTACAACAAACAAAACATTCTCAAATCCATTTCTATTCGAACTAATCCTTTGATAGCGGTGATTTTATCCTGATGAAAACTTCCAATAAAAATATAAATCAAACGATTATGCTGCTCGCTTCCGACATCTTATATAAAAATAAACTATCTCTTAAATTTATGTTACTTACGACAAATATCATTTTAATGAACATACATTCAATTAACTTTTAGGAGGCGCCTTCATCTGACTTCATCTATTGTATCTATTGTATCTATTTCTTTTCTTTTCTTATACTGGTAAATCAAGAATTTGATGCGTGAGTCAATCAGGTCCAGTACTATGCAAAATATTCGTATGGGTCGGTTAGTTATTAATAAATTTATAGTAGGATCTTTCTTTCTTTATCTCAAATTATATTCTTTACACAGAGAGGTGTTAAAAAAGTATATTGGCACCGTTTTCTACGAAAGTGCCGTAACCAAATGACATTGAAAAAGGCGACCGCCATTGTCAGACCTAAATGCCTAATGTATTCCGCGGGTATTCAATAAATTGAATGAATATGCGACAAAGGTAACCCTGCACCATTAGTCACGACTCACGACTACGTCTGACGTACAAAGTACCCTTTAATCACGATGACCCGAGTTCAACTAGAATCTGGCAATGATAAAATCGCATTTACGCCAAGCCATTTACTCTGACAAATTGTAAATGAACGTCAAACATAGTCATACGTAATTCAGTGTTACGAAATATATCGGCTAGATTGTAACTGCGCTGTTACAAGATATTCTTTTTGCTGGCTGTGAACTATTGCTCACTTTTAGCAGTCTGTGACAGACGAGTCACTTTGAGACAATGGGTTAAGGACAAACGAATATCGCGCCTCTAACGATTTCGGAAATTGTATATGGACGCTAATGGCCTCCACATTTTTCGACAATTTTTCACCATTATATGTTCTAATTATGTATAAGAAAATTTGTCATCCGTTTAACTTTAATGAAGTAGTATAAGTCGGATATATAGACAACACATATGTCGATATTATGATTATTGGCCTACGGGTGTACAATAACAATTGCTGACCGCGATTGGGTAATTAGTAATAGTCATATCATACTCAAAATCACTTAAAAATTATTAAGAAATTTAAGTCTTGACAACAACTCCACCAACATATCGTATCTTTCTATGTCCAACTAGAAGCTTGAAATGATGTAGCTGATCAGTTTCTAGCGTGTAGGAACACACTCACAAATAGGTTTAGTCTGCAAGTTTGGAAACGAACGGCCAAAGTTTTTCATTATCAATACAAATGATACCTGATAAAAACGCCTGCACGTCGCCGGGTCTGCAAAATTTCCGTTTCCTTGTGTTCCTTCTGGACAGACATACGCCTCTTCTTTGTCCTTTTGACAATTTACTGAAAACAAACGAATACTATTTAACATCATATAAACTAACAACCATCTACAAATGTCTTTGAAGTCCATCTTTATAAAACCTTATTTTGGTTGTTGCAATTTTAACTAGCCTTAGGCAAAATGTAAATTCCACATGCCTTTTGCTCATTCCTTTTCAATTTTTTTATATTGTACTAGAAACCCGTTTAAACTTATTTTGAGTACATTGCTAAAAGAAATTCTAGGTTACTCGGTGATACAGAGTTCTCTGTATTTCTTTTGATTTTTGAGTTTCTAGGAAAAACAATCAAATGTTTTATAACATTAGATTCAAAATCATATTTTAAAATATATAATATAATAATCTCTTGCATTCCTCAATCATAAAATACCTTCCAATTATTTTACACAACATAAATAAGCTTTAGGCAAGTTGAAAGGATGAATGAAGAGAGAATAACGAAACAAATTTGTGTTGCAAAAGTTGAGAGGTAGTGTTGGTAGGGGACGCCCTAGGAAACTTATATCGATCAGATTAGTGACTTACTAAAAATGGGGATTTAAGGAGCACCCCACCCCACAAGCGACGAACATGAATGCGTAGATGTATGAATGCAGAAGAAGCGACAGAGGTGTGCCAGGATCGCGCCAAATGGAAATCCATGATATCTGACTACCCCTCTTGGTCACGGGCGTGAGCGCATACATATATATATATATAAAGAAACTAACTTGTAGGAACATCAATTACGGAAGCTTTCTAATGAGACAGCAATATTTACATAATTTTTAAATTATTATTATTTTATATCTCATAAAAGTGATTTAATAATTTTGTTTGCATAACAATTACATTACTTCGTTGATTAAGTCTTTCACGAAAATAAATTGGAATTAAACAAGGCGATCTTCGATTTTATAAGCGGTAATTTTAACAACCAATTATTCGAACCAAATTACTTAATGTGTTAACATTTAAATAAAATAACCTTTTTAACTCATTAAATAAAATAAATTTAAAATCTTAAGTCTGCTCATTATCTTGTAATGTTACTTTAAATCAAATTGATCTTTTCTAATTGTCTGCAAATTAATTCTGATCGACTTGACAGCAAAACTTTACGAAAACAAATTAAAATGAAGTGTTAAATGTAATTATCTATTTATTTAATTAATTACAAACTTACAGAAGCAAGACACTTAAAACAGGATGGTCCAACTGAATCAATAAATTTAATAAATATCTCCACATCTAGTTATATATTGGTATAATAAAAATTTAAATTACTTTTTAACCACTGAATTGATTTCAATGGTAATAAAATTATTAAAATTAGTTAGTTTTATTAGTAGATATAGAAAACTATTAAAAAGCTACACAATCGCGAAACTAACAGAAGCAATACTTTACCTCCACTTATACTTAGATAAAGGTTGAAAGAAGGTTCATTGTAAGTGGATAAAGATTGCTATGTCAGTCTACCTCAGCTAAAAGAGATGTAAGCTTTTTCAAAAAAAAAACTAACTTTAATAGCCTCACAAATACAAGAAACACTTTTGCGAAGTGAGTGGCCTTCTTTTAGCATTAGACCCACTAGAAGCATTACAAGAAACGTAAAGCACATAAAAATAGGACGTCAGCTCCACTAATTCATAATGTCAATCCAAAATACTATTTCCGTAAACTAGAAAATTTCAGTGGAAAATAGTCAATAAATACCATTATCATAAATAATAAAAAAATGTTGCTTGTTGATATTCTATTTTAAATTTAAAACTCAACAATACATCTAAGTTTAATCTAAGTTATAGTTCATTATCATATTAAGTTATGGTCATATATTCAAATTCGATCTAATGTTTTTACAAATCCTGCAATTCCAATGCATGAACACGATTACAACATAGTTTAAATGAAATATTTGACGGCTACCGACGTATTTGCATCTAAAACACTTCTTTTTTACGTTTAAGTTAGTCCCAACGCGTTAACATATATGCCTAGTCAGTTGACTCAGTCAGTGAAATGCCTGATTTTAAGTATTAATATTTATTTATCAATGTTATGTACAAGAAATATATCCGGTTTATTATTTCGGTTCTGTTGCTATTTTGTGTTTGTAATTCTAGTTTGATTTTGGAACGTGTAACAAAGTATGTATGTATGGTATGTGTATTTTTTTCTTTTATTTCTTGCAATAGAAAAATGGTTACCTCTTTTATATAAATCTAATTATTAAAGCAATATTAACCTTTTAATCTTACTTTAGAACTACGTGGTAGAGTCTGCAACAACAACATCTGTTGCCGAAAGAGCCGGCTCGACCGGTGAAATACCGCTCACAGAAAACAGGCGTGAAGTAGAAGTATTCTGCGTTTCGTTTGATGAGTCAGGTGCCGGAGTCCTAATTTGAGTCCTCTTCCCCTTCCCACCCTTTCCTCATAAGGACAGGACGGGAAAGTGAAGAGGATTGGATGAGGAGGGGGTTAGCGGGGAAAGGGAAATATTCTTTTTCCTGTCTATTCCCTCCTCTGTCCAATAAAGATAGGCAGCGCATCTGCAACACATTGCCTGTTGCGGATGTCTATAGGCAGCGCTCACTTAACATCGGGTGATCCGCTTGTTCGTTTGCCGTCTTATAATATATAGAACTATCAATATAGATCGAGTAGCAGAACTTTCTATAGGTGAAAGAAATTTTCAAATCTGTTCAGTCGTTTTTGAATTTGTACAGAACGTCCAAGCAATCAAACCTTTTTATGATATGAGTAATAAAGTAAAAGGTAAAGCATAGAAACAATGATGTGTGGACGAAACGACAGATCTCTAATTTTTAGCCTACTCGATTAGACGCCACATGTTGACTTTGTTTCGTTATGCACAGACAGCTTAGAAAGATGATTTATAAAATCCTAACAATGGAAACCATTTTATCATAGTAAATTGTGGAAAAATTAAATATCATTCGTGATCCGAGTAATGTTGTCGGCATGTAATTTGTCGTCTCAGAGTTGACAAGCTTAAGCGAGCGAACAAATAACTTCATTGCTTCGAGAACATTAATAAGAACATTTTTATAATAAAAATTCTAGAAGCCCTACAAAATGTTAATGATTATTTTGCCCGTTATTTTTGCAATGTACTTAAACGATATCTCAGAGAACATGTTTACCTTTCATCACCTTATTAATAAAAATAATGATTTCAATTCAAGTATTAGATCAAGGTTTGCACAAAATTTAATTAAATTTAGCATCATGCAATCTTAATTATTTTTATAACCTTTACTTTAGGTACATGGAGTCTCAGGTGTTGAATCTATTAATAAAGATTGTCGGTGCTCGGTTTATTAACTGGTTATAAAGTTCCCTCATGTTTTTTTTGTTTTTGGTATAGATGTAAAAGCATATAAATTATCTTGTAACAATAGCATGCGTGTTAATATGCAATCAAGGAAGTATGCCATTCGACTACATCCGTATCGAGGTATTATTGGAGTAAATAACGCATTATATAATTTGAGGCACTCAAGCAAGTGACTAAATGTCAATATCCCGCCATCATGCCGCCGGTCACGTCTCAATGTCAAGTGAAAGAATGGACGTGCCCGACGAATTCAATTAATAGGTGTCTACATACTGTACGACCGTACAGAGTACCGTTTGATATACACTTTCTAAATTAAGATATATTATGCCAACAAACGATAACAATTGTTTTCTAAACAGCCTCACCAAATATAGCATATCTTTCCGCTATATCCTGTTACGTTACTGCGAATAAAAGTAAATCTATATAGCTTTCACTCTCATTCGTGTAAACAGTTACGTTATCTTACAAGTGGAACAGTTGAAGGAAAAAATACACTAAACGGTTGCAGTGAACCGCTTGCATAAGATTATATCATCACATTTAGAACTATATTTTTGTTACTTAAATTATATATAAATGTTTTTTTTAATAACTAACCGTATACGAATATGGCACAAAAAAGTATAATTCGCGCGTATGCAGGCATGGCGGGCCGCGCAATTTCCAAGCCGCGAAGAACCGATATAGCACCTTTCACCATCGCGCGCGCACTGCGCCAGCGACCTGCCAGCGGCTGCCACCACCCTACTTAACCGCCTACCGGCCTCTACGAACGGCTTTCTCCCGTTGAACTCTATTGCACTAACAGACTTAATTATAACTTAACTATAACTTATTTACAAGCTCATTGTGCCTAACGCATACTTTATTAGCTCCCATAGTTTCATTTATGCACATTAATATTTGATATTTATTATTAACGCTTGTGTAATTATTTAACGGGAGCAAACAGCACAGACTACAAATTGTTTTTCATGAATTTGACGTTGCTAGCAGAACTTTATTTAACCTTGCCTTGTGTGTTGCAGTTAAGCTGCCTTCGTGTTGAACAAACTATTGCATACATCATGATATTTGAATCCATTATATAAATTATTTGAATCTTGACAATGAGCAGGTTTTGTAATAAATTTAACAAATGTACAACGCTCTGTTACAATAATTATATCTCCCTACACCATTAGGTTTAAAAAACCTCTAAGGTTTAAAATATTGTCTTTCATTATATTTCACCTTTAGAATTATATATTTCTTTACACAAAGACGTCAGCATTTCAATTGAGCCCTGATTTCTCTGTGAATTGAATTTTTAAACTGTTACAATTAAACTCTACAGACGTCAGCACCTCCTGTGTCAGATGCAATAGACAGGTAGATTGGTTTGATTAAAATATATAAAATTGAAACTGTGGTTAGTTATTAGCTTAGTTGCGAGTCTTTTATCTTACGGTCTGAAGCTTTATAAATTCTGGCGTTTATGTGTATTTGTTTGAAATAGTGCGGTGAAAAATGTTTTTTGATTAAACATTAATGTAATGTTCCATAGGGATCTTCGTATGTCATTTGTCTTTAAATCTAACTGCCTTCGGCAGGATCGTGATTGTTTAATAGAAATAGAACTGTTACACACTATGTGTGTAACGTATTATAACATTTTTGGTGTAGATAAAATAAAAAATTAAATATGCTCTCACCTTAAGCCTTAGACAGGGATCACGAATTTCCATTTTGCACCCATAAATTTAAACATACTCGTTGGTTACGGGTACTCCTTATATTCTCCTTCTTTAGTTTGTCACTTATCTGATCGATATTAAGTTCTCCTGGGCGTTTTCTTTTGTAGATATTCCTAACAACTCATTAACAAGAAAACAATCGTATGGAGCACCTTTAGCGTACACATGACAATTTGAATCTGCACAAAGAGGTTGAGGAGTTAGCGGGCTTGAATAAAAAACCTAACTGGCTCAGATCTACGTTTATTACTTTACCTAAAAATGCTAAAAGCCAAAAAAATTATCGGAATATTGCACTATCACTCTTAAAAGCCATGTACTAGATGTATTCCTTGCTATTATCTATAATAAGATACGACCCCAAACCAACGTGCAACTACGGTAATTACTTTGGTTTCCGGTCAGGTATGGGCGCACGTGAAGCACTGTTTGACCTGAATGTCATGATGCAAAAATGTCGAGATATGTATACTAATATCACGCTTTGCTCCATCGACTATGTGAAAGCATTTGATCCCGTAAAACATGAAACCCTTCTGCAGTGCTTGATCGGCGCTGAACTGGGTGACAAAGACCTAAGAATCATCAAGAATTTGTACTAGAACCAAAGGGCTACGGTGCGGGGTCAAGGATTTAGAAATAGATTTTGTCGCGCCTATTATTCGACCTGTACTCGGAATATCTGAAGCGCTGAAGGGACTGGAGGTCGGTGTCAAAGTAAACAGCAAAGTGGTGAATAACCTCAGATACGCCGAAGACACTGTGCTCATAGCGTCCTCCAAACATAACCTACAGACATTATTTGAAAGAGTCGATGGGTGCAGTTTTAGGATTGGGCTGAATATGAATGTCTCGAAGACGAAAGTCCTTTTTGTATCAAATAACCACCTGAACCCCAGAAACACTGTTTCAGGGTCAGATATAGAGCGAGTGCGGATTTATAAGAACCTCGGTGCTTTGGTTAACGAAGAATGGCTTAGCGAACAGGAAATAGGCACCCAGATTGGAATTTCCCGAGCCACCTTGAGGAGACTGAGTAAAGTTTTAAACAGCAGCCAACTATCCATAAAGCACAGAGTAAGAATACTTCAGTTGTTATGTTTGGCATGTGGTATTGTACGGTAGCGAAGCCTGGACGCCGGAAGGCATTACCCAGAAGTTCGTTAAAGCCTTCAAGATGTGGTTTTTCCACAGGATGCTACGCACTGAGAGGTTCCAATGTAGCGAGTACTCCAGAAATGTTGCAGACCATCAAAAAGAGAAAAGTCGCCTACCTAAGTCATGTCTTTCAACACAAGAAATATGTTCTCCAGTTTGAGAACTTATCAGAATTTACCACCAAAACCACTTATAATTCGCATATTACTTATAATGACTTGGTTGGTTATGTTAATAATGGTTGTTAATATATGTAGTAGTGTTTGATAAATCAAGACATCCGCAACACATTTGCTTGTTGCGGATGTCTATGGGTAGCGCTCACTTAATATCAGGTGATCCGCTTGCCCGTTTGCCACCTTCTACAATAAAAATAAAAAATCCTATCGTATAACTCCAAATGCATTATAAATGATCGCAAGATAAACTCGAATAGTGAACACTCACTTTAAACATAAAAGTGCACGAAACTAGCCGACTCGAATAGAATTTATTTACTAGTCAACCCATCTCATTCATAAAAATGTAATTTTCTTTGTAATAATACTTGATTACTATCATAAAACCTGATTTAAAGTTTCACTTTGTATCAGTTTTTTTGCAGTTTTGGATTAGAATACTTCAGAAAATAAAAAATCATATGAACGTTCGCCTTTTTTGCAAGTGGCAACTAAATTCTGATACGTTCATATGGTAGATCAATCCCTTTTTAAAAAATCCGTTGCTTCAGCTTTCTGTGAAGGAGCCTGAGTTACTAGAGGGTAATTAATAACTATTACATCCTTCTATTTTAAACAAATAGTTGTAATGTAATTGTAAAAAGATATTTATTTAAATAAACTTTTTACCCTTTTTTAAATATATTTAACCACATACAGGAGCAACATCTAGAGACCAGAAGAACAAATTTAAATGAATATCAACATTTATATAATATGCACATAAATAATTTCAACATATTCATAAAAAATATTTCCACGCCACAGCTATAATTATTTTATTTGTTACTCGGCGATAGATTTAGCGTTATTTCGCACTTAATGCTTCCAACTACAATAAGTAGATTTAATAGGATGTTGAAATACAATAAACCTCGGGATGACGTTGCTTCGCTTATTATACATAATTGATTGCGTATACTCATATCTCCCTTTGCATAAATGGTGAAGACTTCAGCCGATACCAGTGATTTGATGTGCCACTTATAACTTATTGCTTATTAACTTATAACTTGGTCAAACTAACAATTCATCTGCAGTTACTATTCTTTAATATTTGTCGCTTAGTTTCTTCTTAGGTAAATATATGAAATTAAATGTAATATATTATTATTAATTATTAATTTATAAATACACAAAATATATTCAATAAAATCATTTTAATTAAAAGCCATTTACTAACGTTCCTTAGTAATAGAAGTTCAATGCAGTGCAAATGAAAACTGATTTTTCTATCTAGCTGCAAACGCTGAGTGAACAAAGAGGGTTGCAATCAGCATTAAGCTTTATTTTATAACATTGTACTTAACAGAATGCGAATAATGACTTTGTTCTTATTTTTATCTGCATGTATGTGTCCGTTTATAAGACCAGGTACATTTTATAACACCATAATCGCGCCCTGTCTACCACATTAATTGTGCTCAAGCAATGCATTTTTACAATTAATAATTATTTAATATTATCATAGCTATGGTAAAACAAACAAACAAAGATTAGACGTAGAGTTGAGTAAAATCTGAGGCAAACTATTTTATGTCATTGATTTATTGATTTTATATTTACATTTCCAGTTATTACGATACCTAGTTAAGTAAATGAAGATTTTCGAACGCACCAAATAATATTATGAATTACTACTTCGCATTCTCTCCGCTCTAATCAAGCCAGGCCAAGTGATTTGACTCATGACTAAGATGGAAGTATAGTTTTCCTAAACAATACGAACTTTGCCCATTGGGCTAACCCTTATTAAACTTTATCCTTTAAATAATTATATTGAATACTATGTTAAATTAGTACGTGTCGGTGTCGTCCACCTAACCAATAGAGACCACATCACATCAGATAGATATAGATATGGTGGTCAAGTCCTAGTTTATTATTATAAAAATAATACGGTACAAATTCGTACCAATTATAATAATACACTAACTAGTATTCACCTTAAAATTAAAATATTCTTGTTTTCAGGCACGTTCTAAGGCATCAGATAATAATACAACACATAATATTAAATTTATATTACGATTTAAGGGTGATATATGGAGTACCCGGAATTGACGAACTTTTTTGTGTACATATATGGATGTAGAAGTAGCGAGAAAGGTGAAAGTATATTTATTTATTTATAATATTAACTGAGTAAAACTTAGGTCTAACAGACTGTAGAACTCGTACTTAGACAGTATTAAGTATACATAATAGACTAGGTTCAAAAGACGTAAATCATGCAAATTATAATTTAAATTATGATTTTTTGAAAATTACTCATTAGACTTCCTGTGATATAAAAGAAGAACTTATGATTAAAATGAAACATTTGCATACAATTCATTTATTTTGCATTGCACTTTTGAAAAAAAGAGTTAAAAATGTATTAAGGACGCAGAAGGACATTTAACGCTCTATTTAATTGTATTACACAAAAGCCTGGTATCTAGGCAAGCAAACCATAACCAAAGCTGACGTGTCTCATCAACAATATCGTGAATCTGTATAATGTCAAGTCAATGTGACGTAAATACTGATCGAAAAATAATGAAAACTTAAATAAAAATCTTTACTTTTTTAATCACATAGGACTGCGTCTAGTACGAAATTAATATACATCTTAATATTTATGGCAGTTTATTTTATTAAACAAGATGTCAACTCTGCGCGAACGGCAACTAAGTAAATTAAACATTGGTTACTTATGTGAAGATGCGTGATGATTATTATTCTTATATGAGTTAATGTGTTTTGTTTTCAATTAATTCAAAAATTTCTACAGATGCTTTGAAGCAAATGCTTAACTTGAACCAGCCGTTAACCAAAGCTGTTGCAACAGAACCTACTTGGAAAGTATTGATTTATGACAGAGTTGGTCAAGATATTATTTCACCTTTAATTTCTATAAAAGAACTCAGGGAGTTAGGAGTGACACTGCACGTGTAAGCACATTTAATATTTATTTAATATTATCACAATGACTTAACTAAACTAAAACAACAATATATTCCATCTAAATTATTGTGATGGTTTATGGGCATACAATTACATTTTTATCAAGTAACAAGTAAATCACCAGCAATGACAATGAAATAGTCTATTCCTGCCCCAAACACTAGCGAAAGGTAGTGTATTAACAGCCATTTAGTATAGTTTTTTAATAATATGTCTAAAAATCCAATTATTATTCAAGACAATATGTACTTCAGAAAGCCAAAATTTCCATTACAATAATACAGAACACTTTAATTTATTTCTGGAGATAAATAGAAGAAAATTGAATAAATGTAACTTTTAAAAAATGTATGTTTTCCATTTTTAAAAATTGATAAACTTTTACCCTGTTCACAATATCAATTGTTTTTTGTATAGTCAACTACATTCAGATAGAGATCCTATACCTGAGGTGCCAGCTGTTTACTTCTGTTCACCGTCAGAAGAAAACCTTGGTAGAATTTGTCAAGATCTTGATAATGGAATCTATGATCAATATCATTTGAACTTTATATCACCTATAACAAGGCAGAAACTTGAGGACCTTGCCGCTTCAGCAATTCAATCCAATGCAGCACTCAGCATTCATAAAGTATTTGACCAATATCTGAATTATATTTGCTTAGAAGATGATTTATTTATAATGAAGCATCAACAATCTGATCCTTTGTCATATTATGGTAAGTTTGTCAACAATTTATTCAATATAATTGGATCTTTTATGAATAAAAATATGAAAGCTATAGTTTTTATTGATAAATATATATTAAAGTTATATACATTATCATAATGTTTTATATAGATTTAAATGTTATAATAAATGTTTAATTAACTGGCCTATCAGTCTTATATTTCCTTTAATTTATTCCATTTTTCAGCAATCAACAAAGGAGATACTAAAGATTCCGAAATGGAGGCCATTATGGATGATATTGTAGAAAGTCTTTTTTCAGTATTTGTAACTCTGGGTATGTTTATTGTTTTATTTCAAATATATTTTTACAAAAAAAAACATTTTTCTGTTTATTAATTTCCTGCCCATGATTTTTTACCTAGACTTTGTATGTAACAACCAGCAATAACTATGTGTATATAAGCGTGTTTAAAAGCACATATACAGGTATAAAATGCACATGAAAACAATGGCTGAAAGCTGAAAATTAAGTGATATTTTGAAATATGTTATAAAATGATGATTTTCTTATTGCCATATGATGTAAAATCAACTCTAATGTCATGGAGGTATATGCATATAATAAAATGCAATTTTTATTTACTTTGCAGGTAATGTCCCCATCATAAGAAGCAGCAAAGCTAATGCAGCTGAAATGGTGGCAAAGAAATTAGATAAAAAGCTGAGGGAGAATTTATGGGATGCTAGAAATAATCTTTTTCATGGCAACACTGGCCAAGCTGGTTCATTCAGTTTCACAAGGCCAATGCTAATTTTATTGGATAGGAATATAGATATGGCAACACCTTTACATCACACTTGGACATACCAAGCACTAGCCCATGATGTCTTGGACTTATCATTAAACAGGTTTGGCAATATTTACAGGGTCTCCGGAAATTATGTTTTGAATTAGACCACAGATTGCTTGTTTGTTGTACAATCGGGTTTCTTTTGTGGTATTCAACTTATGAAAACATTGCCCTGTTCTTTGCAACAAGACAAACTCAGTCCCTTCATACAAATAACCAGTAAGGTGTAATACCACCAAGGGCTCCATCCAATAATACATGTCTTCATACTTTTATTGTATACTTTGCTTCCAGACATCCTGTACACTAAATGAAATGGCTCAATACTATGGTAATTATTCTATTTGAAAATTTCCGTGTTTTTCTATTAGTTTTTTATTTTCTACAGAGCAGTTGTGCCAGAAAGCTCCAATAGTGCAGTACCAGGACAGAAGTCTAAGACCCGAATATGTGACCTTGATTCTAGAGATCCACTATGGTCAGAACACAAAGGCAGCCCTTTTCCAACAGTGGCTGAAGCCATACAAGAAGATTTAGATAAATATAGGTAAGCCATAATGTCTTCCTCACTGGAAATTAAATTCTTAAATATGTTGGAGACATGGCCTAGTACCGGAAGATTGGTGTAAAGCCGTCATCATCCCTTTGTATAAAGGGAAAGGTTCACAGCAAGACTGTAAGTAAGAATTACCTAAGAGTCAGCCTTCTCAGCATTGTGGGAAAACTGTATGCTAAAGTACTGATTGAAAGAGTCATTAAAGAAACAGAAGAAAGAATGTGGGATGTGCAAGCTGGTTTTAGGAAAGGAATGGGTTGCATGGATCAGAATTTTTCTTTACGTATGATCATAGAAAAGTTTTTGGCCCTAAACCAAAAATTTTTCTGCGCCTTCGTAGATCTAGAAAAGGCCTATGATAAGGTTAAAAGAGATGATCTGTGGTCAACCTTGGTTGAGTTTGGATTGAACAGTGATCTAATACAAGCGTTAAAGTCTCTTTATAAAGATTCTACTGCTTGTGTTAGGATAAACGGGGCCTACTCAGACTGGTTTAGCATCAATAAAGGTGTAAGACAGGGCTGTGTAGCATCCCCGTGGCTGTTCAATCTCTTTATAGATGATTGTTTGAAATCTTTGAAAGACGAAGATTGTGGATTAAGAATGGGTGAGTTAGTTGTAAAATGTCTCTTGTACGCTGATGACCGGTTGTGTTTGCATCATCAGCGGAGGACTTACAACTTATGCTGAATGTAGTGAATGATTCACTAGATGGTAAAGGTATGAAGATGAATGTGGATAAGACGAAAGCAATGGTGTTTGAAAGAGAACAAAGTAAGACACTAATTGAAATAAAGGTTAACGGAAATGTAGTGGAACAGGTGGAAGAGTTCGTGTATTTGGGGTGTATGTTTGGTAGAGATGGTGGGCTTCTTAAAGATTTTGAACGACGAGTGATTGCGAAAATTAAAATGTGCCAGGATTGCGCCAAATGGAAATCAATGATCTCTGCCTACCCCTCTGGGTTACGAGCGTGAGCGTATATTATTATAAAATCGATAAATGTTATATAGTTGACAATGAAACCACTCAACTAACTTATTGACATCTCCTTTGCAGGAGTTCAGAGGCTGAAGTAAAGAAGTTAAAGAGCTCTATGGGGCTGGATGCCGAGAGTGACTTAGCGCTGAGTCTGGTCAGCGACAACACGCAGCGGCTCACCAGCGCCGTCAACTCGTTGCCTCAGCTCATGGAGAAGAAGCGGCTCATTGACATGCACACAACCATTGCTACTGGTAGGAATTTACGTGTCTTATGAATATTTGTTATTATGATATTTGTTAACAAAAGTACAAAGATAGGGAATTATGTTAATGTTCACCGTCTTACAGATATAAAGTAACTATCAATTTTCATTTCATTTTTGTAAACATTCTTCTTCATATTTGATTCATATTAAAGTAACACAATTCTCTGTTTTATTTGATCTTTTTTGCTTTATAAATACTGACACAATACTTATTATAATATTAAAAAAACATTGATTTCAATTGTAGCCATTCTAAATGCAATAAAATCACGTCGTTTGGACTCTTTCTTCGAATTGGAGGAGAAGATAATGAGTAAGAGTAGCGGAGTGGAGAACAAGGCGGTGTTGGATCTGATCAGTGACGACAGCGCGGGCACGCCCGAGGACAAAATGAGGCTCTTCATCATATACTACCTCTGCACGCCGCAAATCACAGACGATGAGTACAAGAAGTTCGAAGCCGCGTTGTTGGCCGCCAACTGCGACATCCAGCCATTGTCATATATGAAGAGATGGAAGTAAGGAGAAATATACTAGTTTAGTCATGGTTATATATTTTTTTAGTTTTTATGGTAGAAGATGGCAAATAAGCACCTGATGGCCATCGGTACCCATCACCACCACCATTCCCAACAACGAGAGCACATTCTTATGTAAGAGAGATGAGAAAAAGCAAAGATTGAAGTAAGTTTGGGCACCAGCACCTCTCTAAGGGTCGAAATGTTAATTCCCTATTTCATTATTTGCAGAAGTTTTACAAAGATGTCTAGTCAGTACGAGGGTGGCGGCACCAAGACGGTGTCAATGTTCTCTAAGTTGGTGTCCCAGGGCTCGTCCTTCGTGATGGAGGGCGTCAAGAACTTGGTTGTAAAGAAGCATGTGAGTTTTGTCTACATCCCCTCTATTATGTGATCGTGTCGTACTTTGACAAGGAAAATGCTTCACCTTTTACAAGTTCACAATCAGCTATACATGTCTCTATACTCATTCGTCAAGTCACCTTTTAGTATTTGGGACAACGCTGCTGTCTTATCCCTCGAGTCTGCCAATTATTTACTTATTCAAAAAGATTAGATTCCGATTCCTTTTCTTACTGTACTTCATACATGCACATACATTACACGAAATAATTTACTGTTTACACATTGCAGTAAGAAACAAATATACTCAAGAAAAGAAAAACCAGGTTAAAGTATTATGTTGACGTAAAGTTTCTCGTGTACAGAAATTGCCAGTCAGCCGCACGGTGGAGGCGGCTCTGTGCGGCGAGGGCTCGGAGCTGACGTGGCTAGACCCACGCGCCGCCCGCACCGACGCCGCCGCCCGCGCACGCGCTGCCAAGCACCCGCCGCCCACAGATGCGATCGTGTTCGTAATCGGCGGCGGCAACTATATCGAATACCACAACCTACTTGACTTCGCTAAAGTAAGGCTATTTCACAACTATAAATTATTTACGGTTCTAAGATAGATAAAGATTACAGACTTTCATTTGCTTCTACATTCATAAATCTTATGCAAGCCACAGGCTGATTTTGACCTTGGTCCGGTTTATAGTACGACTAAGACATGTGTGTGACACGTCCTATTCTATACTATGTGTAACTAGTGAGTGCCAGAGTTAGGAAAAACCCTAGTGCTCTGCCAGTCACTTCAACATACAGCAACATACATACATCATATTCTTCATTCACCTTTTAATATGCCAAAATAGATACATTAGCACCAAAACAGTATAGACAGTCCGGCAATAAAAATAAATGTTAGAAATATAAGAAGCATATTATTATTCAATACTTTTTTCTTGCAGCAACAAGCAACTGGCGGCATACCTAGAAAGTTAATATATGGAGCCACGACTTTGCCAAATGCATCTCAATTCTTGAAGCAACTGTCTCTCTTGGGCGAGGAGATTCAAACATAAATGTTGAACATTCCGGGTGTATCAGTTATTATTTAATTGTAATGTAATTTATATATGTGTATAATCTCAATCAAGCATTTTATTTTTACTAGCTGTTGCCCGCGGCTTCGTCCGCGTAGAATCAAATAAAACATATTAATCACTTCGCAGAATAAAACTTCATAATCCTACTTTTTGCATTAGTTGTTTTTACCGTACAAAATTAAACATAAAACATCTGTATCAAAATTATTTTTTGATATAGCAAACAATTTAATTTTGTTTATCTGTATAGAGCTACATTTCACCCGGTGTTGCTGCTATACAATTTTAAAGTAAAAAAAATTGTAAAGTAATAATGCACCTGTTCAAGACATTTAACAATAACAAAAAAGACGGGTGTTTACCGGCGGCCGGCCGCCGGCCTAACGCCAACCTTCCTCGGGAATAATAAGCTACTAAGATAACCTAACAAAACCTATTAAAAAATAATACACACATAATTCCTAAAATCGTCTACATACGTGTAAATACTATAATAACCAGGGAGCTTCGTTCTTCTCCGAAAGACGTGCGTGTGCTATGAACATCTCCATGCACAGCGTGTCTAGCTGAAGCTTGCAAAATCTCCGACACGTCCTGTTTTGAACTTTATGTAAACTTACAATCATGATGATATACATTTTAAAAATAATAATATATATTATTTAAAAGATCATAATATATAATAAAAAAAACCATTGTTTTGGGTTTTATTGCATTTATAAAGGCCCCCAATAATAGTTATTCTCGAATATCTTCCATGTACAGACAGCGATCAGTTACATTATTATTATATGTATAGATTTTCTTTCAAAACTTTATGTTCAAATGTCAAAATATTTTTAAAAGTCTACTTTTATTAGGCCAATAGTATTGAAAAAAAATTTATTTACTTATAAGCGCCATCTAATTTCCAAAATTTGTCAATTTCAAAGTAACGGAGAATTGATTATCGTACTGGTTCGCATTTTTTCCGCTAAAAATATCAAATTTTGATATTACATGTAATACTAAATTTAGTTATTTTTATTATCTTTTGGTTTCCTAATTGTATATTGCCGCATTTCGTTTCTGACGAATAAACTAATTTTCTTTACTACGGGACAGGACCCCGTGATAAACTTTCAATCATCATCATTTTAAAGATCGTAATATAACTAATAACATACATAACTAAAAGTTCAACCTATTCGACTGAACAGTTATTTTATATCATTTTTATCTTAACTTTTGTTTATAAACCGATTGAGATAAAACAAACACTAAATGTTAAGTGAAGCTTACCACAATATATTAGTGAAAACTGCACCCAAATTTATTAAGCCGTTTCTGAGATTAGCGGTAACAAACAGACAAAAATTGTAAAAATCATTATTTTGGGTTTTATTGCGTATATAAAGAACCCCAATGATAGTTTTTCTCAAATATCTTCCATGCGCAAACAGTGATCAGTTAGTTTTATTATATGTATACATAATGTGCTAGAGCCTACAACTGTTGCACGAATGGGCCGGCTCGGCCGGTGAAATACCACACAAAATGTATTTTATGTGGTAAGCCCTGTCGGGTTAAAGTAGATATTTCCTACGTTCCGCCTGAAAAGTCATGTTCCGGTGGCCCAAGTCTCCTCTTCCCCTTCATTAAAGGTTGGGAACGCATCTGCAACTCATTAGCTCGTTGCAATGCCCTTTGCTCCTTTGCCACCTTGTTCTTGAATATATTATTTAATTAAATAAATTAAAAGTAAAAACATGTCAATGTACGGGTGAGAAGAGTGCATGCGTGGTAAGATGAATGTGAAATATAAGGAATTGATACAAACAAAACGAGTATATTAGGGGATGCCTGATAGTAGGGCCGGTGATATATGAGTTAATGAAAAGGGAGGTTAGCATGGTAGGGACATGTCGTAGGGGTATTCGGTAGGCCAATGGATGGATCACTTGAAAGGTGAGATGATTGAAAAGAGAGTAACGACTGAAATGGCGGTTGTTAGATCAATTTGGAAGACGGAAACCTGTTGTGAAGATCCACATAAACTGGGAACAGAGCAGAGAGGGCTTTTTAAGTAAAAAATAATATTTACACAATATTTTTTTACTTAACATGTTGTAGCTTGTGATGGAGGGTTCAGACGTTGTAATCTTGCTTACGAATGAGTTTCAGAATTAAAGGGGGTATGACTGGCCTGATCTAGACCTGTGATCAGGATCGGTTGGGTCCCTTGCTCACCGCAGTTGGCGGACTTCTGATAGACGTATCGTAGTTGATAGACGGCTCGTAGTCGCTAAGCGCAGGTAGTAGCACGTTGGTTGAAAATTGCTAAGTCGGTAGTTCGAACCTGGAATCCCGGTTGGGCAGCATTAGGGACACCATAACCAAGATGGTCGGGCCCACGCCAGGCGCAGCACCCTCTTACATTTACATATTTCAATAGTACGCAGCTATTAGCTAATTACAGAGCAGTTACAAACTACATTATGACTATATTAAGAATTAGGCAAATCGAATTAATAGGAACTCACCCCAGCGGGATCTCAGCACTTAGTCCTTTACGTTTTAGGATAGCAAATAGATTTAGTTTAGTCTTAGAATAGCAATCGATTCTTCACACTTCCCCCGGTATGACGGTTGACTCGACATCTCCCCCGCGCAACGGTCACCCCCAATTAATCTTAAATGTCCGTTGATTAAATTTTTTCGTTGCGGATTGGCTACGCGATGCATGGATTAAGTATCATTTATTACAATGTTACTTCTATACAAACAAAGTGTGTTCTAACAGACGCTATTTCAAATCAACTCGGTCTTGGTAAAAGATTGTGTCTAAAATAAAACAAATTTCAACAACAAGTTGGCTTTTTATTTACAATGACATTGAAAATAGAGCTAACATCTAATATCTACTAATAAATTTTGATTGTTTAGAACAAGAAGTACAAAATCTAGATCACAAGATTATTATTTCAGTAACATTCAGATCTTAAACCCATCCACAACATGCACATATATAGTTCCCGTCGAGTCACCAAAGATGTAATACGTACAGAAAACCAATTCACAACCGAAACTAAAACATACAAAGAAACTGAGTTATACTGTTGTCAAATAATTAAAATATCTCTTAAGCTATTGTGCTCAGTTATCAACTAAAGTTTTCTGTTCAGAACACATACTAAATAACCATCGAAAAATAGTTACTATATTATGTGTATAATACACTAAAGATACGATTGAAAAAGTACATATTCGGGCACAATGACATGAGACCCGAGTCGGATGACGTCATAGCGTGCTGTACACAACGCACAAAAAGTTTAAGTCGTGACGTAACCGAACGGTACGACCTCATGGCAGTCGCTCGACGCTCGTTTGTAGCGACAAATGTCGTCGTGTTATATTTTAAACTAGTGACCCGCCCCGACTTCGCCCGGGTACCACTAATAATGTTGATCCGATCGCTACCAAACACAGAAATGTGCCAATCGAGACAATAATCCCTGTAATTTTTTTTTCATATAAAGTATCCTATGTTACTTCTTCTAGTACCTTTCAAGAATATCTGTACAAAGTTTCATGATGATGGGTTGAGTAGTTTTCGCGTGAAAGCGTAACAAACAAACTTACATTCACATTTATAGTAGTAGGCGCCGCGTCGAACATCAGTGTCAACATGGCGGCTTGCAGTAATGATTTTGAAAGGCGATTTCTTAAAGGAATGATCTCGAAAACTGATTTCCTAACCCCCTTTTGGTGACGCATTAGAGATATAGGTTATATTTTTTTTTTGATTCGCGGAAAATTTAAATTAGGGTCACGTGATGAGATTTGTCCCTACAAACGAGCGTCGACAGACGACAGAGCGTTGCCATGAGGTCGTACTCTGAGATTACGACTCAAAAAAATTGTTACAAGTCGCCATCATCTTTGTCGCTACATATCACGTCACCGTCTCGCGAGTTGCGGGAAATGTAAAATGTGTCGCGTGACGAGATTTTTCGCTGAAAACAAGCGTCGAGCGACTGCCTTGAGGGCGTACCCTAAGGAGACTATCGAATGTCAGTCCCTGTACAAAAAAGGGCGCACGCGAGATGAGATTTAGCGGGCATGGACGTCGCAGTCCACGCGACCCTCATGTCATCGCACACTCGTTATAGTTCAACTGACAAGGAACTTCCACTGTAGCTTAGCATTGCATAAACATACTTGCTATTATAGTAGAAAGATAAAACATTATATGTGCTAAATATAAGAGGATCTTATGTTAAATGTCGACATATTATATCACTGATCATGATATGGTTTGGCACAATGGTGAATCGATCGCGGGCGCTTAGAGGGTAAGAGAGCAAGCCTGATAGTGAAGTACTAATATTAAGCAAAAGCTAAGCCTCAGACAATTTCAAACTTCCCAAAGCCGGAGATCTCGTACTTAATTTGAATTATCAAAATAATAAGTCACCATTTTAATAAACTTTCGATTAGATGAAATTTAATAATACTAGACTAACAGGTGATTCTGATTTTTTTTCATTTCATTTTGTCAATACTGTTTTTGGAGTAGACAGATATTGCCATCTGCATCTATTGGCTGACATCTGGAAAATTATCAATTTAATTGCAACAGTTTTTTGCACGCAGTGCGCAGCAGGAGGTTTTGTTAATTATAGAATGATGAATTATTATTTTCTGAATACAAATTAATTATTAAATTTTTAACGAGATTATCTTTTTTTATTTGAAAGACGCTGCCAACTACGAAATACTTCATTCATTGAATGATGTTACAATTTATAAATCTGTAAAATTATAAGCTTTGTAATAACTATAATAAATATTTCTTAATTATAATAGTGTCAAAATTATTTAAAGATTTTTTTTATGTATGTTAATGTTATTCAAGTATCATACAGTCATAAAACTTAATATAAATGAACTTGTATTGAAGATTTCGGAGCTGTCATTTCACTTCATATATAAAAGATATAGCTTTGTTCCTAGCTATATATTTGGGAAAGGACACAGGGCACAGACATCTGAATCACATCCTTAATTATTAATTTTTCATTATCACACTCCGTTGAGCTCAACCCGATCACCAAAAGAATTAGAGATATTTTACTCTTAAGTCAAATTGTAATAAAAACTCTCAGTATATATGAAAATAAAATTAAAACCTTCATCATATAAGATTAATATTAAGTAACCTGAGTAAGAAAGACAGCCAATATTGCAATAATTACTAAATAAGTATTAATGTTCATGTTAAGTAAGGAAATATTTCTTTAATATATTTTTATAATTATTAAATAGTTATGGCAATGATTAGGTCAGTCAATCAACCTCAGATATATCAAGCACGTTCTAGATAGCATTTTAGTATAGCATATATCACATATGAAGAATAGAATTTACTACATCAAAATTTTAATTGTGCGAAAAAACATACTTTTAACAGTTTAGTTTATAGTAAATATTTGCTGAAAAAATATTAGGGAGCATTAAATTTGAAAACAAACATTTATTCTGTATTATTTAACATTACAACTCATCATGCGGATTTTATTTTATTAAAAAAATCAATAGAAATAAAAATAACTTTCGATGAAATTACATCAGTAAACTGTTAAAATTTACATTTAAATTCTAGTATGGACACAAAAAGCAGACTATGTTACAAAAGAATTCTCTTGTTTTCTCCAAGAATTACAGTTAATGGCACAGTTATGTCAAAGTTGGCAAATTTCTTAAGTATAACTTAATCTAGATAAGTATAATGTTTTAATATATTGATTCCGATTACAATATGCTAAAAAATATTAGAACTTAGACATCATTTTTCATGAAGATCTTTTATTATAATACAAACATTTTTATATTTGAACAGAAGCATTTTTTAACAAAAATATATATAATTAAAATATTAATAATGCTGTATTTTATAGAAGGTGGTAAACGAGCAAGCGGATCACCGATAACCGACGAACGTGCACGCGTAGATGTATGAATGTAGCAGAAGCGAGAGGTGTGCCAGAATGTCGCCAAATGGAAATCCATGATCTCTGCCTGCCCCTCTGTGTTACGGGCGTGAGCGCAATTTCATTTATTTAATAATATAATCTCTACAATATATGTCGAATAATGATAAACTTTGCTTTTTAAATACATAAAGATACATATTGAATCAAACATTACGGACTTGAGCATTACAAATTGATTTGATGAAGAAAAGTCCATTGTTGCCATTCTTGCCTTTTATCCTGATCCTCTTTTAAAATAACATAGTTCGAGAGCGTCCGCAAATCTAAGGAGCGGTTTGATTTGGAGTTATATAAAAAATATATATAAGATTCAATACTGAAGGTCTCAAGGTATCAAAACGTTTGATTAAGATGACAGTTTCATATTCTAGGAAAATAGAACCAACTCGTTTCGTAAGTGAATACCTAAAAGTAACTATCTTGACACACAGAAATTTACATGCTCCACGCCTTTTTCTGCATTATTTATATTTAAACTTCATTACAGTTTAAAATGGAAGCCAATAAGAAAACTAACCTTAAAAATATCTTGCTAACAAAATAAATATAAAATCGATGAATATTTTAAATACAGATCTTTTATAATATTTTTTTTTAATTAATTCGTATTACATTTCAAAATGACTATAAAAAGCAAAAATAAAAATACATATATGGAATGTCAATATGTTATATCTCAAATGTCAATACGGTACAAAAATTACACATTATTTCATTCTCTAGAATCCTTCAAGAAAAATAATTAGGGTAAGTTGGTGACGAAATACAAGTGTTGAGAAGGCTGCAGATTCAAAGTTTTTGTTTCCAATGCCTGCACTTCCAAGAGTAAAGTTATATCAAGGAATTTCACTCAACTAAGGCAGTAGCAGTTACATGTCGAGTCACTGAGGTCATAGCTTTTATGTAGTTTGACCCACCTGTCCATTGTAATTTAAATTCTTTTATATAGTGGTAATGTATTTATCCCTATAGAGAACATATTATATACAATATATGAAATAATCTACGTTTTTTAACAGCCAGTGTTAGTTGAACTGTATTAAGTTAGTTTGCCTGGGTCTGTGTTTCCACAATCGCTAAAATGTTGTTTATTTTCTTTTTTAATGTAGTTTCTGTAATTTAGTCTATGATACAACATTATTTTAAAATCATATATGCAGTGAATATCGTAGCAGAGAAATTGAAAAATAAAATAAAATAAAAAAGGACTAGAAAAATAAATTTCAGATTAAATTTTTAGGAGGTATATAAGTGCTATGCGTTTGATGTTTAATTTTTCAAATATTTGATAATTAGCTTCAACGTTACTGACAGAAAAAAAAACAAAAATAGTATTAATTTAAATTATATAAGTTGGTGCTTGATATATTTTTATACATATCTTCATATTTTCTTGTAGTTGTAACTGCCATTTCCGATATTATTGAACAATATAATATATGGCAAAATATTCTACGTCATTCTTATTTTCAAGGCAACCTCTATACTGCGTCACATGTACTTTAGACTGATGGCTTGTGAGATGGACGGAAAATATTTATATCAAAAACATACAATTCAAATGCTGATTTATATTTGGTTTTATATGGAATGCTCCATTATTATGGAAACTGTGTTGTGTTTATTGAGACGCCAATGGCACAGAACTATGATTGATTAAATGCAGTATTTTTTTAATTTCATTTAAGTATTATTTAAAAGTCACAATAATATTCAGATAGCTTACAGTAAAAAGTGGAATGTAAAATAATAATTTATCACAATCATAGTAGTATTAATTTAGACATATAATATGTGATATTAGTGTTTAATCATATAGACAAGAATTAATGTGACGTGGAATGCTCTGTAAAATTAAATATTACACATGACATGTAATGATATATAGGCATAAAAACAATATAAAACGTACAATGTACAGAGTAAAAAAGACGCAGTATATTAAACTGTCATTCCCAAGCAACATTTTTTTTCTATTCCTCAATGTAATGTTGTTTAAGTAGTAATTATTTTGAAAAACTATTTATAGTCTTTATATTTATTAAACTCTATTAACACAGTCCGTGCCATGTGGGGCGTACAACTTCACATCACGTATATAGCGTTTACTGGACTGTAAGGTGTATACGCCCCACGCGGCGAGTCATTTTTTTCGACTCTCTTACGTCAACTCTGTCAAACAGAAGACGTTTATTACAGTGATCAAGTAGGAGCTTGTAACTCGTCTGTTGAAATAAACGTTAGGCCTTATGATTTTTAAATCAATTCATTAAAAAATAAATTTATTGCTTTGTTGTCTAATGCATGTTGAAATTTAAAACTTTTTCCAGCTAATTATAGCCTTGGAGTATGGAAAAAATGTAAAGCATACATCTTAAACGACTTTTTTTTATCTTTAAGAAGTGAGTCGTATACGCCCCGCGCGGCCTAAATGGAAAATCTTCGAAATTGCCGTGGCACGGAACGTGTTAATGTCAATGTGAATAATTCTTGCTAATGATACTTTGCCCAAATACCATTCTAAAATTACCAGCGAATGTTTACGATAAGAAAGTAATCGTATTTATGTCGAGTTAATTTTTTTAAATGTATACATTTTAAGGAAAATATTTAGTAGGCCCACAAAAATATATATTTTTCATTATAATTAAAATGTGGATTTAATATTCCAAGTGCTATTTGATAATTAAAACGTGATAGAGTTTTGGCTAATTCCTTTGAAATAGATGATATATTTGTTTACAGATAGGAAGGAATCAGCATTAAAACTATGCAGTATATATTTTAGCCTATAGTAATATAATAATATATGTTTATATAGGTTTTATTCTAAAGTTAAAAATAGCGTCAATTTATTTCGCATAAAAGTTCAAACTCTTATCTATTAATGAAGATTATACTTTTATAATATAACAGTATACAATATACATAGAACAGACAGCAAGTTATACTAATTATTCATTTATGTCATCATAATAATAATGCAAGCATTTTAACCATACGAAATTGTTAGCCACTCGCATAACACTGAAAAATGTTACATATTTTAACAATTATATGCTGTGATTTTTTTTCGCAATAACAGTAATTTGACGTGTTTTTAGAATGGTCATATAGTTGATATAGAAAATACTTTATTAGGTTTGTATTTAACATGTACACACTACTGACCACATTCCTAATAAGCCATTACAAACTTATTAGTACATATTAATAGCTATATAATTATTTAATAAAATGCAGATCTTTATGTCATGTATCAATTATCTTTAAAATAAACTATGCAATAGTATCAGATCAGTATTCATAAGAGTTTGAATTTATTAACAATCTATCAATGCTAAGATTTTAATATTTTATAATGGGGTCATTTTATATCATATAATTATTTTATATCATATAATCATAATAAAAGATAAATATACAACTTATACAATGTCATGACACTGCTTATTCTCAGATATATAATTGAGATAGACAGAAATAAGTGTGAGATTCGGAGTAATAAAAAAATACAGGTATGAGCAATTTGCTGCTCAATTTTCTTTTGTTTCAAATAAACATATACAATGAATAATCAGTATTATACACAAGTTATATCAGAATCATTAAAGTCATAGTTTATCGTGTTTAGACCTTTATCAACCAAGCAGCATTGACTAATGATAAATAAGGAAAAACATTCATATCTCAGAGCAATTTGAAGACAATATTCTATTAGAGGTTTTTTTCTTTTGAAATCTAATTAAATAACCATATGCAACTAGTCTTATCTGACAAAATTTTCGTTGAATTCAATCAATACCTACTTTTGATAAAAAAAAATATAATAATATACAAATCATGTTAATATAATACATGGCAATGACACAATTTTAAAGCTTACCAGCCAGCAATCACTTCAGAAGCAATGAATTTAAATTAATGTAACACATCGGCCAATTAACTACCCAGAACTGTATAGACCACATGCATCCAAAAGCTTTAACGAATTTGTGTCATGTATAAGAATCAATATGACATTTTAAGTACATTACCAAGCTGGTTTCAAAGCAGATATTCATCGCGTCATATTCCATGTTATTCTTCAAGTCGACTATTGTTTGGGTTGTTGGTTGGCATTGCGACTCGAGCTGCTGCTGCTGAGGATCATCTTTTGCATCTGCCGGATAACTGTGGTCGCATGATATGCCTGTTTCCAGCGTGATTTGGCAAAGTTCTTCTTGAGTTGCTCAGAAACTGTGCCATGGATATTCTTGTTGCTGGCAGCATTGCCTGAGATCCATGGATGTGCCAGGGCTTGCCTGTAAGAATGAAATATTAATAAATTATGTAATGAAGAATACTTCCAACATAATACTGGGTCATTACCTCCATAATACAAGAAAGATTGATTTTATTTTGTTACAAGCTATTTCCTCCATCTTCAGCACCATTATGTTAAATGCAACTATAATAATCCAAGTGAAGGCTTTTAAATAGGGAGGATATAATACTCTATGAAGGGACAAGCTATTTAAAAACTTGACTATCTACCAGTTTGGTAATATACTACACAAAGACAGTCCAACCTGAGGTTATTGAAAGAAACTGTGTTTCGTTATTTACATGAGGCTTAGGCTAAGGAAACTGCAGTTAATTGACTCAAAAGCTTTTGCTAGAAAACTGTGATTTAAGTTAAGTTACCAGACATTAAGCATGTGAAGCAATGCAAAATTTATTCTGACATTTAGAAACCCTGCTGAATTTTTGCAGAGACTACCATCTATTAATATTGTATACTATACTAATATTATATGTATATGTTCTACTTATCATTCAAAACCAGAATACATTTCAAGGCAATATAAGTGATATATTTATGCAGATCAGAGTTATTTATAACTTAATCTTATTTACTGTAACTGAAAATCTGCCAGTTGTTAACTTTATAATATGCATCTACTCCGTTTCTTAATCTGACACCAAGTATGGCCAATGATCGATTATTTTTTTTATAAATTTACTGGGCAACTTAAAGCGCGCCTAGAAATAGATGACTGATTTGTGGTGTAGGGTACTTAACGAGGTCCAAGATATGATCGATGTACAAAACGTACGCTTGGATTTATAGAAATCCCTGCTATGCTCCGTACAATTGTAAGCAATTAACAATATATCTTTATGTATATAATTCTTCTGTACATGTGTTGACAGTAAACTCCTCCTAAATGGCTTAACTGATTTAAATGAATTTTTGTGTATGTGTTCAAGTGGATTCGAGGATGGTTTAGATTCACAAATAGCGCAGCTGATGGCAATATATACTGAGAGTCTAGTGTGATTTTTGTATAGTCTATCTATATGGTATATAAAAGGAGATGTATGTATGTTCGCCATAGACCTAAATTTACAGGGATAGATTGGCACAGCGGGTATTCCCATGTTTGGTAGGGATCGGATCAACAAAATTAGTGGTACCCGGGCAAAGCCACTAGTATATATATAAATGAATCCGTATTTTCCTTGGTCACAGTATCACGCGTAAACAGATGGACCGACTATGCTATTATTAGTACTATTATGAAAGAAAAAATTGAAAAATTGTGTGGAGAAGTAGAAAATTTATGAAAACATAATGATCAACATTTCTAATGTAGCCTTTGATATCATTGTTCATCATTTGACAGTTGACATGATCAACAGAATGCAAACAAAATTATTAATATAAGCGCAAGACACTACGAACATTGTGTATCATAAAGCATTAGATCACAAAGTTAATAGAAATTTATTTTTATTAATTATACCAAAAATTAATCCTAAAGTCCCAAAACATTTAACGAGTCAGGTAGTTTTGTTATAATATAAACTACTATTCTAATGATGATATGATGAACTATAATTCGACATAAATGTAATGTGTTGACGTTTTTGAAGATCTTCAAAGAAAAGGACAAACATTGGATGCTGAGAAGACATATCTTAATGTCCAAACTTTTTAATTAACCTAACAGGAGTATCTTATACTATTTTCTACATTTAGTCAATAGTATATACAGCTTTAATGGTAAAGACCCAAACTTACTCAAGACATTTTTAATAGGCATTTAATATTAGTTAAATCACTCGACAGGCATGTGTACAAAAGTGGACCTTTAAAAACTAATAGCTGAATTAAAAATACTGGTTACTTTAAATTCAGCTATTACTTTTTAAAGGTTATATACACCCATGTCAAAAGGTGTGAGCAAGTGTTCATGCCAACAATATTGTATTAGACATAACTGTAGAAAAATAATGCACTAAACCGATGCAGTGTCTTCTGAGTGCAAATGTTTTTGCTATTCTCTTAACTTCAGCCTTCAGACACATAATGGAAGGTGCAGATCCATTGAGTTTTTCATTCACAAGACCACCTTTATGTAATAAACATGTTTGAATATAAATACTTACTTGCATGTATATCTTTTTTCAACATCCACACACATCAAATGACGTATGAAGTCTTTGGCCGATTCACTTATATCATCCCAGTAAGGTGCATCAAATTCAAAATCACCCTTTAATATCTGAGCAAACAAATTTGCATCATTCTCATCATAAAATGGTGGGTATCCACAGAGTAAAATGTATGATATTACTCCTATACTCCATACATCAACAGCTTTACCATATGGTTTTTGTGCTAACACCTCCGGTGCTACATAACCAGGAGTCCCACAAGCAGTAGCCATTATTCCCGAATCCTCAATTTTTGACAAACCAAAATCGCTTATCATTATTTTACTTTCTTCATCTGAACTATAATACAGAAGATTCTCTGGCTTTAAGTCTCTGTGGACGACTCCTTGGGAATGCATATAATCAACAGCTTCCAAAACTTGTCTTATAAGATTCGAAGCATCTTTTTCGGTATACGAACCTTTTTCTACGATTCTATCAAACAATTCTCCACCGGTTACGAGCTCCATGACTAAATAAACTTTATTTTTGTCTTCGTACGTCTCTAGCAGCTGAACAATGTTAGGATGAGAAAACATCTTTTTCTCTCCTCCTTCACTTTTCGATTGTTCACTAAATCTTTTTAGAACACGTATCTCATTCTCAAGGGAATCTTCTTTTCCTTTTAAAGCCTTTTTGTCTATAATTTTACACGCGAACATCTGTCCATTTTCTTTGCTCTCTATTAGGCGTACCTCAGAAAAGGCACCTGTGCCCAAAAGGTCCTTAACTATATATTTATCTTCAATGGATGGCTGCTTTTCGTTTTCACGACCATCTTTTTTTGATTTTCTACCAAAATCCTTTTTACCAAAAAGAGGCATATTTAAACCTCGCACTCGCACCTCACAGATTCAATTTGGTGTAATATCTATACGACTATGTAGATATATCGATAAAGGTACTCATAGACTCATAGCCAACTCATAGCATAGTAGATTAGTAGCTCATATTCAAGTCAGAGTTCACAATCCGCACTCGCGATCACGACCTAAGATAAAGTTTAGTTCAGACGTAAAATGTCATTTTGAGTTATTGCAATAAGCTAAGCTTCAATGAAAAACTATCGATATCTTTGACTCGATTCGAAATAAAAATAAAATAACATCCAAGCCTGATATCAAAATTGTAACAGATAACTAAAAGTCATCAATTACCTTGCTTTTAAATTTTTTTCATTTATTTTGAAATAAAACAAGGTCACTTTTGTAAACTTTTTATTACTTTGGTTATGTGTCATATACTTTTATCGACATAAGGTCGAGATTGAAGACAATCGACTTTATTTCGAACAAAGTATCGATTATCAAAAAAAAACCTAGGTAATAGAAAATTTTGTTAAATAGGATAAGTTATGGTTACATAATTTACATATATTCTTTGCTATTTCTATATAAAGCAGTGATTGAATACCAAATAATGGATTTTTTTGCACATTCGATCAAAAAAGTGTCAGCCAAGTGTCAACCAACTTAATTTGTTTATAAGTTTCATACCATACTCATATATTACCACTTAGAGTAGAAATAGTTCTAAATTTATGCTCACTTTCTATGAAACAATACAATAAATCTGTATACATTTGACTCTACGCATCACTACACGTACTCGTTAATTTTTTTGATTTAGACAAAGAACAGTATATCAAAAACTTAAAAGACTTCCGTTATTGAGTTTCTAAATCAGATTATTTATTTAAACACTTCTTCGTATAAAACAAATGGCCGGCTTAATGCCTATGCCTAAAATTTATGCGTGATGAACTGGTAGATCACGTTTAAAACTATGCCTAAAATACGAGACGTCTGGCAACGTAGATATTCACACTAAGTGACCCATGTAAAATAAAAATACCTTCGTACCCCCTCGGCGATCACCGTAGTATATAGTCAAGCCGTGAGTCTTAGATCTGGTTTTCACGTAGTGATTTAGATACAAATATGGTTTTAAATCATATTTTAAATCTATTGTTGCATAGTTTATTGATAAAATGTATTACAATGTATGTGATAGAGGTCGTGTTTTATTTTTTTATTTTTTTTTATAAGAGAAGGGGTCAAACGAGCGGCGGGAACACCCAGGTGATCAACGACGCCCATGGACACCCGCAACACCAGAGGAACTGCAGATGCGTTGCCAGCCTTTTAGGAAAAGATAGGCTCGCTTCTTGAAGGACCCTAAGTCGTACTGGCTTGGAAATACCACCGAGGACAGACCATTCCACAACGCGGCTGTGCGTGGCAGGAAATGTCGAGAGAACCGCACTGTTGAGGAATGCCAGCCATCCAGATGGTGTGGATGGTACTTGGCGGTCTGTCGTGTCGTACGATGACGAAACTCGGCGGCAGGAATCGTTCCAAGCAGTTCTTCGGAACACTCCCCGTGGTACATACGGTAAAAAAATGCAGAGGGAGCTGACGTCCCTCCGCAAGGCCAGAGTATCAAGCCGATCGGTAAGAGCTCGGTCGTTGACGAGTCGAGTCGCTCTCCGTTGTATGCGGTCAAATGGAAGAAGCTGGTATTGGGGTGCTCCCGCCCAGAGATATTCCATGTGGGGCCGAACTTGCGCCTTGTATAGCTGAAGGCGGTGGCCCGGCTGGAAATACTGCTTCGCTGTACTGAGTACACCCAGCTTTTTAGAGGCCAACTTGGCCTTGTCTTCCAAGTGACCACGAAACTGAACGTCACTCGATATGTCAACGCCGAGAATACCGATGCTGGCTGTGGCAACCAGAGGAGTGCCCTCAAAACGTACATTCGCGACAAAGGGTTCATTTTGATGAATGGTAAGTAATACTCTAATCTTTACGTGATACGAGCTATATATGTTATAAAATCTAGAAAAAAAATAACAAAGCTTTAATGAAGAAGTGAGTGTCACGTTTTTCGATACATCGAGAAACTACCCCTACGGATCTACATTGTCTATGAAACCACCCCCTGACGTCATTGTGAAAATCGACCAATCCCATCTGGCACAGTATTCGATGACCCTCATAGCAATATCAGTGTCGCATATTATTTCGTGCAGTATTTAATGTTTTTCGTTGTGCGATCACGTTTATTGCTCAAAAATGACTTTAATTGTGATCCAAATAGTTTTAAAATGAAATAATTATCACGTTGTTGGCTGTGAAACTAGTATTTCATTTTGTTTTTATCATCAGTATACGTTATTAGTGTTACAAAACAATATAAGGGGGAGGCACCGTGATGCCAGTTCGCAAGCAAGGTGAATTACATTCTGTTAATTATTACAATTCCAATATACCTACGTAGTTATCTTGTACAATTATTGCATATTATTTTATTTATATCTTGAAATTAGCGGTTACGACACCGCAGAGTATTTTATAATTCTTCCCTTATTTACGAAAAGGAATGTCAGAGCCAGACCACTACCATTAAATTTAAAGTATTAATTAAACATAAAAAAATGTTTAATTAATACTTAGTAATAAATCAATTATATAACTTTATTAATTTATAACTAATTTTAATCATAAGTTTAAAATTTGAATTTTTAGCATATTACACATTGTTTCGTAAGCTACGCCCATTTATTGGATTAATAATGAAGCTATTTATATATTTACTCATAACTACTATATTTTTCACTGTATTTTATTTGTTAATTAGGTTTCAATACTTTACATTTACAAATTATTTGAGATAGTAAGCAAATAGTTCGTGATCTAGATACGCCGACCATGAACAAAAGAGCCTAACGCACACTGTTTGCTGCCGACCCTTTAGCGTTGTTACGGCTTCTCTTCTCTTTGATTTGTACAACAGCGACTTCATGTAATACTTCTTTGTAATCTGCTTTAAGAAATTTACTCGCCTTGAATTTTATTCACGGAAACTTTAAATTATTATTTTCTTCAAGAAATCTTCTAGTATGTGTCACCTATTGTGAACTTTTATAATAAAGGAACAGTTTATAATCGGACTAGCTATGTCATAAACTGTCAGTCAATTGTGAATTGAACTAATCATTGACTACTTGACGTATCATGTCAAATGCAGCAAACCAATTTTTCTTTGATCAACATCTGGTTAAGATATTATTTTTGTATAAAAAAACCATCACAACCAACCTAACCGAATTATCTTACATTCTTAATTAAAATTAAACGTAATAACGCTAGTAAAATCTGAGGTCACTCTTTAACTTCGACAGTTTATAAACTGTCGTGAAATCAAACGTCAATTTCTCAATTATTTGTTCAGTTCACAATTTGCTGACTGTTTATAATGTGTCCATTCCGATTTTAAACTGACGAAGTTCGCAATAGGTCGGTGACATATTTTAAATGGAAATTCCTAATGTTCTTTCTTTATGGTAGAAAAAGACAATTACAAGCGGCTTACCTAAAATCAAAAAAAATAATAAATATTTCCTAATTCCTGTAACCCAAGGACTATGGGCGCACCTATGTTGCTTTCGACAACAAGTTAAAATACATGATCACGAAGATCCATTAACAGCAACAACAAACAGAACGATGGTCTTCAGATGCGTTCCTAGCTCTTACGGAGACCTAGAAAATGAGCAGGAAAGTTGAGATGTAGAAAAGGAATAGACTCTGCGGGTGACGGGTGACCTTTTAGTATTGCTTATATTGTACTTACTATCCGCCCTCGCTTCGTACGGAAAAACAGAGCACTTAAGCCAATAGTATTTTTCTATTACACCACGGTCTATGGAGTTTTCAATAATTATCGTTGTAAAATTTCAGCTTATTACAGAAAACCTTAATGAATTTTAAACATTTCCCGCGTATCCCCGTTTATTTTTGTTATTTTTATTATGTAAGAACGTGTAAAGGAGTAAGGTGTTCACCCGATATCAAGTGACCGTTAGCTATAGGTAAAGCAACGAGATGACGAGTTGCAGATGCGTTGCATTCCTTGTCGTGGCGGTGAGGCTTAGTAACTGTGGGTATGAGCCACCCACGGTGAAGCTAAGAGGAACCCAAGGCCAAGGTAGAACCGGCCAGAGAGGACAATTCGGGGTGGACTCATTGGAGCCCACCTTTGAGCGCGCTGGAGGGCTGCGGGGACTCGTCCCCTCGCAGTGAGGGTGAGTCGCGGAGGAAGAGGAGTGTTGGTATTGCGGTGTGCCACTCGCCCTGCCCTCCGCGACTCAGCGGGGTCGCACCGCTGATGCGGTGGCGGTGGGGCTCCAAGGAAATGCAGCTGCAAGGGGAGGTTACCCTTCCCCTTGCAGCTGCATTTCGCGTAATCCCGGCGACGACGCTGGGACCGCGGGCCTCTGTCTTTTTCAAGACGGAGGCCACGAGGGCGCAGAAAGGGGCCCCATCCCGGGGCGGCCAGTGGGCGTCGCGGTGTAACGTGCTAGTCATGCTCCCGTGGCGCCCACACAATGATCATGAGGGAACGCGTGTGGTTTTAGTGGGTAAGCCCATATCAGTGGGAGAGTCCCACAGACCCTTCTGTTGCCCCGAACAGGGGGCGTAAGGCGTAAGGCATAAGGCGCATTTTCCACACCCACACCCCATCATATCTCGAAAAAAGGCCATTTCCTTTACCTGTTTTCAAGATATTTTATAATATTATTATTATAAAAGCGTAGAATACTTTTACCGGACATATGTCTTCTGTAAGGTCGTATTATTGCTACCGAGCCGGCCCGTAGGTGCAACAAAGGTTGTTGTTGCAGGCTCTACCTGCTTTTATCAGTTTACCATGTGTTTCCACTGTCGTAAAATCGTGTCGCGATACAATCTTCCTCTGAAAATACTGAGATGACAATATGTTTTATGTGAATGTTTTCGGGAGTGTAAGACTACGGTTATTTGTAAAATATAAAAGAACGAAAGACAGCAAACGCGGCGAGAGGATTGCTTTATGTTTATGTTCAATATAAAGACATTCGCAGAGTTGAAAAGAACTTACAATATTTGACACCGTCAGATTATGATGTCAGAAATCTGTGAAGGAATATAACTTTTTCATAACGTCTTTTTCCATCATAATGTAAATAATTTTGGAAAGGGAACATTCCCATGCTAGTTTGAATAGTATTCAACCATGGATTCCAAGGATGTACTATAAAGTATACGTGAGATTCGAGCTTGATTTGTTTGACGTTTCCTGATGTCCACATTGACCCCCTAGAATTGCCAACGGCGAGTTATGCAAAGGCGCAGCTTAATTTAGTTACCCAAATAAATGGCACAGTTACATCTCGCTCCCGTATACTGTAATTTGAATTCGCTTTTTTTTTGAAAATGCAGCTTAAGCAATTATTTTAATTCATAAATAATCTGTACAAATGTATATAAGTGAATAAAAGCAAACCTAGTTAAATAGGCGCTTATTTGGTAATCGCTCCTTCTTATAAATGGTTACTGGGAGCATTTCTGCTTTCTAAGAACCTGATAGATAAACTTTATTTCATATTTGGGATAGAAAGAAGTACGCGACAAAATTCGTTTTTGTATAAGTTATAGAAAAACGAATAGCACAAGATATGAGCAACAAATATTTAAGGTAAAGTTTTCATATTCCAGTGCAGTTATTTACTTTAATATGCAGCTGTAAAAAGTAATGCTGAAAAACTGCGACTAGTTACTTGCAGAGTAATGAAAGTAAGGCGCAAAACTTATAATTGACAAAGTTATGAACAACGTGATTAACGTATACCTCCAACCTCCTTTGTCTTGAGATGATCCTTTTCTTTCGATCGTCTTGAATTCGATTCCTGCCATATTAAAATATTTTTGTGAAATTTTTCAAAAATTACGACACCTTTTGAATCTTTGTCATATTTAGAACATGGGACGGGACGGCGATAGAGAAGAACATTTCTACTCCGATAAGCTAAAATTGTGGAAACTAATTCTTCCAAACGTAGCCAAAAACCATTTAGGTTACTAACTTCACAACAGATATCGAAGAGTACGTAAATCGAAGAATATATATGTAAGGAGCAAGAAAGAGAGGGAGGATGTACGTAATTGGATATTTACATATATAATCTACCGAGATCACAAATATGGAACTCGCATTCTGCAACTATCGGCTTAATTACGGTTAGAAAATATCTAGCATAAGGATTTCATAGTTTTCATTGGAATCTTTTATAACACCGAAAAAAAATTGCTCGATGTCGTGAAAACTTACATTAATATTCCATCAAGAAGTTTTTAATAGTTTGAGTTTGTCTGGTACGTAGAGTAGTGTACGCAATGGACGGGCCAAGACAAAGAGCCTTTGTAGATTTTTGATCCACAGGCGGCTTCTAATCAATATTGAGTAAAAATAAAAATGTAGTCATGTCATATTGCTATCTTTTTAGAAATTAAACTTGAAAGCAGAGGTACACAAAATAAACTTTACGAGTTCTATTTACGTAAGATTTTTTTGTGTCACCCGGGGGTAAAAAGAAATAGCAATATCGATTCCTTTTTTATGGAACTCGCTATATGCCGATTTTCGCACAGTTTGAGCCTATCGTTCTTACGAAACCACCAGTTACGACAACAAATTTCACACACATACAGCGAAATACTCTAGTAGTCTTGGGTCTGGATATAAATAAAAGTAGTATATGTAGGCATTTTCTCACATAAAAAAGCGTTTATAAAGAAAATATTAATTTAAAATTAAAAAGGTTTTTCTGCTCTTATTATTTCTATTGATGTATTATTCAAATAAATTAAAATTCAAAGAAAAATTTTGGTTTACAGCCAGAAACTTTTCTGCGATAATACCTAAAGAAAAAATCTGATCCATGCAACCCATTCCTTTCCTAAAACCAGCTTGCACGTCCCCCATTCTTTCTTCCGTTTCTTTCATGTCTCTTTCAATTAGTACCTTAATAATTTAGCATAAAGTTTTCCCACAATACTGAGAAGGCTGATTCCTCGGTATTTTTTACAATTATGCTGTGAACCTTTTCCTTTATATAAAGGGACGATGACGGCTTTACACCAATCTTCCGGTACTAGGCCATGGCTCCAACATATATTGAAAAAGGCCCACAGCAGGCTTGCAACTAAACCTTCTCCAGCTCTCAGCATTTCAAGGGAAATCCTGTCATACCCGGCGCCGTGCCCAATTTCATTCTTTTCATCGCAATCACAATCTCATTCGAAATAACCTCACTTTCCAACACTGTATTATTCAAGCAGTAATTTATAGCATGTTTTTGTCCGCAGAGGCCCACCGAGCTTTAGAACTGCTGGAAGACTATCACAGCAAATTAGTGAAGCCTCAAGATCGCCAACTCAGGCTAGCTATCGAGAGAGTTATAAGAATTTTCAAGTCGAGACTATTTCAGGCTCTTCTTGGTAAGTACCCTCAGAATATATCTTATTGTAATGTACTAGCGATCCGTTCCACTAACGGGTGACACTAATTGTAATGATCCGATCGCTACCAAACTTCACAGGAACACCCTTTAGACCATTCTGAACGTTTCCTAAAAATTGCATCGAAATTGGTCGGGCCGTTTCGAAATCTACTGGGAACATACATACATACATTGCATATTTATATATACATATACATATATGGATGATTCGATGTACCAAAACGCAGTTAACACCAATTTTACCTTGGAATTCGTTTTATAAAGGTGGATGTTTGATGAAAAGATAAACTACTTTTTATATATATATATATTAAACTAGGGCTTAGCCACGATTCCACCTGATAATGGAATGTGTGGTCGAAAGATGGTACGCACTATTTTAGTAATAGCCTATTCACTCTTCTCTTGAAGGTACCCACGTCATAGTTAGACAGAAACATTGACGCTGACAAGTTGTTCAGGTTCCAATGTTTACCTTGTCATAAATAATACGACTACATTTTAAAAAGGTGAAGGTTTCGAAGATATTGTTTAATTTGCGCTATCAACTTGATTCATATGCGTGTATATTAAGAAAACCGAACAAAAGTTAGTAGACTAGAAGAATTAATAAGTTTTATGATTGTTGTGTTCAATTAGTTGCCTTTTCTCCTTTTCTGTTAACCTCAGAGCTAGAACAAAACTTTTAACCATTTTAAAAGCAGTACGAATAGTCGGTGGCAAAGAAATATGATTTAAAAATAACAGACCAATTGAAGATGAAGATCAATTTAAATATATTTATTTAAATTGATCATATATATATATATATATATATATATATATATATATATATTTATAATATATCGACTATTTATTTCAACCGTTGGGCCCTTGTCACAACTTACAAAGTATAACATAGTCCTAACTACTCACTTAATATTTATTACGTTACTAATTAGTCACACAGTTTTGTTTTGTATCTTTTTGCTATCTTTGTTTTCTGTAAGTGTTGTGTTTGCCTGTAAAAGAAATATGTTATTACTTCCTAAAATTAAGTGTGTGTAAGATAAGTATAATTTCATATTTTGTTGGCAATCCAAATTAAATAAATAAATAAATAATAAATGTTTATCCTCATGAAGACTTAGTTGCGCGTAGTTGATACTATAGTTTTATTTATTTAATACTATCTTGATTTTGATATTCGATAATCGATTTTGATACTATAGTTATCATTAGTATGTGTCGAAATTTAAGGTTTTAAAATTAATAATGACATTCAAACAATACAATGCATTGCTTTATAAGCAGGGTCTGAATCAACGTAGCTATGTAACCGAATCTTTCCATGTAATTTTCACACGTCTGATCGACTTAAAAGTTTGCAGTCATATAAAGCGTTGATGAAAATACTTTTTTTTACAATTTTATCCGCTCAGGACTTTTATGATAAGAAAACATAATTTAATTTTAATATGGAGAATGCAGCCAGCCAGTAGTAGTAACAAAGTAAAAAATGTAAAAACAGTATACGGTTTACGTAACGGGAACTTTGCTTGGTTTTTAAACGCAGTTTATTCGATTATAAATAGCAATAGATATCAAATGACAAAATTGTGTATCTAGATAGAGTTGTACTATTACTACTACATTAAGAATGGAACAAACAATTACCTATTTGATCACAGATCTGAGCAAACAAAGGTATAAAAGACGAATAGTTGTTCTTGTTTTATGTAATGTTAGTCTTTGGCAGTTATGTAGGTAATCATGAATTCTTCCAATTTTTATATTTTATATTTTTATAGATTATTTAATACAATGAAGGATATCCTAGCTTAGACTGTAAAATGGTTATTAAACTTTTTTAAATAACAGTGGATATTAAATTAAGAACTTATCTCGATCAGTGACATACTAAAGACGATATAAGAAGTACTCATAACCTATGTGTGTCGGAACTTGAGACCTTATCTAGTGATGTCTTGTATTGGGGTCGACAAAATCTTGTCCTTTACAACCCTAAAAAGGCATAAGGTTGTGCGTTTACCGTTAAAATACAACCCTTTGTCGTACGTCCAACTCTTAACTTCGAGAACACTCTCCTGGTCACCTCAGCCAGTTTTTTTACCTATGGTGGTAGGGCGGTCAAGGCGCTTGCCCTAACCTCTATAAGTAGAGTAACTTAGCTCGAGGGCATGCTTGGAAACCTCGACTCGGACCGTTACTTTATTATTATACCGCGATTGGATTCTGTTACTTGATCACTTGGAAGAGTCAAGGCCAAGCCAAAAACCTTGGTATTGCTCAGTTTACCGGCTCAATGCCTGTACCTATATGAGGTGCAAGTTTGGTCGCACATGGAATACTGCTCGCATCTCTGGGCTGGAGCTCCCAGTACCAGCTTCTTCCATTTGACCGCATACAACGGAGAGTAAATCGAATGATCAGCGACCGAGCTCTTACGTCTTCGCGTCTACATATTTTACCGCATGTACTATGGGGAGTATTCCGAAGAACTGTTAGGAATAAAGCATGCCGCTGAGTTTCATCGCTCAACTCGACAGAGCTCCAACTACTTTCCACTTCATCTCGATGGTTCGCATTCTACTACAGTGCGGTTTTCGCGTAATTTCCTGGGCAAAACTTAGGGTCCTTCAAGAAGCGAACGTTCACCTTTCTTAAAACCTGAAAACGCATCTGCAATTTCTCTGGCGTTGCGGGTGTTCATGGGCGTCGGTGATAACTTATATTAGGCGACCCACTGCTTGTTTAACCGATAGGCTATAAAAAAAATGTGGAGATAATTTAGGCCTTATCATTTCAAACGTCGACAACTAACTTTTCTTCCCATATCTGTCTAAAAATTAACAATAGGAGTAAGAGTAAAGTCGTCAACATTGTACTCATTTATCGTAAAAATAATAATTTTGGATTAGGTACGGAAAATCACATTCAAAGAAACAAACGGATTACACATTGATTTTTCTCATTTCTATTTTTATTCGAATACACAATGACATGAAGTCGACTATTCGAAGATCAGTTCTACCATAGTTATCCTCATACCAATCCAAAGTGTACAATCACGTTTGCGATATTTTATTATCTAGACCAATGCTTTCCAACCTTTATTTTTGTTTCCGCGACCCATAATAAAAATTTTCATTTATGAGTACACATTCGTTGATATCTCCGTTCTTAGTCTTAAAAATTTGTCTCGAAATAAAAAAGAATGTACTGTATTTTACCGACCCAAAGCTCATAGCCTTGCTTCTTCTACATTCATACATCTAAGCATGCTCGCTCGTCGGTTAAGGCTCTCCTTCTTTAGTATCACTAATCTCATCGATATCATATCTTATATTATTATTATGTTCATATAAGTCAACTGTTTAACTTCTCAGTCTTTCCGCCATTACCAACAAAATTTTCACGTTCCCCTGGGACCCTGCGTACCAGACAATCGCTAATGCAGACTGTACTATTTATAGAACAATATTCTTTATTTCCGAAAATAACATGACCCGCTTTCGAATCTGTGAGATAAAGTCGTATTGCGAGGGAGCTTTGGAGAATTTATAATTACAAAAGAGACAGTTATATTTATGTGCAACTAGATATCATGTATACATATGTGTTACGGAAAGCGACTTGATTTAATTTTTTAAATAATTCCATTAAATGAAATCAAATATTGAAGATATGGTACTTCAATACAGTCGGTTTTGCCTACCTCCATATCAAGCGGATGGTTTAATAACAAGTGAGTTACTTGACCGTTTTTGTTATAAGGGAAAATGTAGCCACATTAAGCCTAATAGTGGATGTTTTGACCAGAATTGACAAAGGTAAGCTGACATGTTGAAAGGTTGAATGAAGAGGGAGTAACGAAACAAATTTGTTGTAGAAGTGAGTGGCAGTATAGGCAGGTGTCGCCCCAAGACAACTTACATTTATCAAATTAGTGACATACTAAAAACGGCGATATATGTTGTATGCTCGTAACCGACAAGCAGGTATGCATATTTGTCATCATGTTGTAATTTAATTAATTTGGTATCACATCCATAGTTCAGTAAATGTGCCGTCGTTAATCTATTATCTATTTATAGCAGAGGCAAGCGCGTGACCGCAACGCAATGCGCGTCACTACAGATCTTGAGTCTTGACCACGACACTGCCATTGTTATCCGCATTATATTTAGACGGTTATAATGAGCCTGAAAGTATTCACACCTAACGGCCTAATTCTGTTAATCTGATAATGTTGTATAAAGGTATATTATGTATATACATTACACACATCGTAGGTATACATAAATTGGACGAATAATGTGTCAAGATGAATAGTGAAGCTTGAAGTAGGAAATATTTTTGGAAGTTTTTTATGGGATAAGGTGGCAAACGAGTCTGCGGTTTACACGATGTTCACTGATCGGTACCCATCCGAAACAAGTCAATGAGTTGCAGATATCTTGCTTACCTTTAATGGACAGAGGAGGGGACAGACAGGAAAATGGATATTTCCAACTCCTATTCATCCCCTCCCCGGTACAATCCTCTTTCCCTTCCCATCCTATCCTTTGTAGGAAACAATAGAAAGGGGAAGGGGACAGACAACGGGCCTCCGGAACCTCACGCATCGGGCGATACGCAGAAGTATAGAATAGTCCTACTTCACGCCTGCGTTTTGTGCAACATTATGTTGTTGTTGCGGGCTCTACCACTGTTAGAAAGTGTGAAATCTAATTCAATTCAAGTATGTCCTTTACTTCTGGGTTCTTTTTATGAAAGCAAATATTACAACAGTTTTATCGTTTCTGATCCGTATAGAGTATATAAATGTATGTATAGTAATGTATTGTATAGTATATTCGTAGTGAAAACTAAGACCATGGTACATTTGAATTGTATTAAGTTCGAAAATTAAATAGCTGTTGTGATTATAATGTGGGTTGAGGTTAAGCTGTCATTTAAAAAATAGAAAATGAAAAACAATCTGGGGACGATAGCGCCCCCCTCAAGGCAAGGCAAAGAAGCCTCACCGCGGTGTTGCAAGATGTCTTCAAACTCTGCTGATAAATGTTTGTTTGACTATTAAAATAAATATGATAAATACAAAAACGTAAGATTTGCAGGTCAATAGCCCGATACTTTTTTATTATCAATAAAATGGACCGCTCAAATTGACCGCTCATAATAATAAATATGAAGCAATTGAATTTGATATGCTTCGATACAGTCAGGGTAGTCTGTACTCTTTGTACATTTATATATTTAAGTGTTTTATTATTAAGCCCATAACATCGAAACAGGTTTAGTATGAGATTCCACCAGTACTTTTATATTTGGCAAACATTCCGATTACAGAGATGTCTATATTATGTTGTGTACTTTTGGAATATGCATCTTTCTAATAATTGAAGAATTCTTTATAATAAAAATAAATCCGTTCAACAAAAATAGTACAAACATAAAATAATGAAATAAATAGCTTACACAAGCAAACAGTTATAGATTAAATATTCCGTTACGATGTTCAATACTTTAAAAAAATCTGTCAAACTACAACTACAACCCTACATTTTTAAGAGACTAGTATACATACTTATGTAAATTACCACATTCAACAACAAACAAACAAATAAAATTTACTTATTAGGTTACACCTTAACCTCCATATTGGACATATACCTTTACAAATTATCGTCAATATTAATAGTATAATGTCAATTTGTGTTTGTTAAAATTATTTCATTTAATATGAAAGATATGGCCGTTGTGTTTCTATTTCAGAGCGAGAACAAGAATATCCCTTCCCGATACGTCAAATATTACCTTCGGCTTGGCTGCGCACTGTTCGTCTTAAAAGTTGTGTTAAATAACAAGTTTCGATAAGAGATTATTGTTTTTAGAATTGAAAAAACTGTAACTGATAGCTGTCTGTACATGGAAGTTATTTGAGAAATACTATTGTGGGGGGCCTTCCTAAACGCAAAACAATTATTGTTTTTTTATTATATATTATTACTTATCTAAGGAGCACTGGTGGCTCAGCGGTTTAGGCCCCGACTTACGTACTGTAGGTTGCGGGTTCGAACCCAGGCACGCGCTTTACTTGTGTAATTTATTTCAACACCACTGCTCCAAAAACGGTGAAGGAAAACATCGCGAGGAAACCGGCATGTCTTCGAACCACCAAATTCGAAGACATGTGGCATCCACCAACAAGCACCGGGCCAGCGTGGTGGATTACGGCCCATTCCCTGTCTATGTGAAGGAGGCCCGTGTCCCTGCAGTGGACAATTCTAAAAAAGCCTGATTTATTTATTTATTATTATCTTTTATTTGTTTTTGTTCTGAGTTTACGAAAACGAAGTTTAGTGACGGAAAGCGTAAACATCGCCTTCAATATAAACGCAGATGTCATGTTATACAGTTCCTCAACGTCAAAGTGAGACAGTTTATGTAGCTGTTAAATTGAAAACGCGTTTACAGACCTAAACGCCAAAAATCGGCCGGTCAAAATTTAAGCTCTAAACTCCGTTAAACGCGTAAAACGAGTTTAGGTCGAACTTATCCCGTTTATTTTCAACGATGAAATCTCCCATAAATATCGTTGACCGCGGCTAAAACATTCGTCCCCTTTTTCTTTTGTATATTGTATTTTAGATGAACACTTCTCATTCGTGGATCTACGACTATCAATTCTCTTTTAGTGAAGATACAAGACAACTCAAGGATTGACATCCGTACTAATATTTTAAACAAAAAAGATTTGATTGTTTATTTGTTCCTGATAAACTCAAAAACTTCTGAACCGATTATACAAAATTCTTTCACTGATGCAAAGTTCTTCCATCAGGTCTTGACTAAGGCTATATCATATGTTTTTATTCATCTATCTAGCCGAGTGAAGCCAGGGCCAGTTGCTAGGCTTAATATATTGTCATCCAGTAAGAACCTGAACAGTTTGAAATTGACGACTTCAGGAGGTAGATTTTACTTGTTTACATTTGAAAAAACAGTAACCATTGTGTCCCTTGAGCCTTTCGAGGGAAAGATTTCATATATTTTAAAACAAGCACAAAATTTTATTCTTCAAGTTACGTAAGTCTTGTTCGCTCAAATACGAGCGCTCGCTTCACCGTATTAGTCACGGCTCAGTTCGCTAAATTATCTGAAGTTTTCCTTTTCGATCCTCGCGACATTGGTAAGACTTGAGTCTTTACCTAACGTTTTTTTTCATAAAAAGTATCCTATGTTACTTCTAATACCTCCAAGAATATGTGTACAAATTTTCATGATGATCGGTTGAGTAGTTTTCGCGTGAAAGCGTAACAAACAAACTTACATTCACATTTATAATATTAGTAGGAATTACAAGACATACATTACAGTAAAGAAAATAAGATATTTCGCTAAACTGAGAATTAGTTTGTTGGTGATAATATATGCACTCATTTAAAACTACGGATTTTTTCTTATTACAATTTACACTTAACAGCAAAGAAAAATCATTACATACAATAATTATATATAAACGATACATACAAACACGTAACATATATAAATTATAGCCATTGTTGTTATGTTGAGATGTTTCTCGCCCCTCATGGTACCCGTTTTTATCAATTAAGTAGCTGTGCACCGCGGTTTCAGCTATAGGATCGAAATAATATAAGTCTAACCTGAAACATTGTTGTAAAGTTTGTTTTTGTTCCCACGGAAACCCGGATAAATTTTATTATATTAGATGGAATACATTACTTTTAAAGTAACAAATTGTTTTATGGACAATTACGATTGTGTTACTCAAATGGGTTTACAGCTTGGTTTCGCTTTGCGGCTAAAATTAACTGTTTTGTAAACGAGTTTATGGTTACCGCAAAAAGAACTTTATACACGTACCAAAATAACGGAAAATGTATAGTTTTAAATGCCTCTTTGTGATGACAACGTTTCTAAATTGATTTGATTTGATACAAAGAAACCCGCAAGCAATCAACCAGCGGTAGAAGCTGTTGCAGCAATGGTGGATTCAGAGAGATTTTTTCATTTAATTTTTAGCCACCTTGTTTAGCAGTAAATTATATAAATATTTATAAAATATCTACTTTGTTAAAAGCTACCCTAAGAGAGCTCAAGCCCTATTCTAAACGGCAAACCTGGATCCGCCACTTAATGAGACGTTTCAATCGGGAAATACTACTACAAAACTGAATAACGTTCTATCGTTGACGCATTTATGTTTACTGAGCAATGTTTTAATTACAATTCCATTTCTTTACCTATGTCACTCTTTTCAGATATACGTGAATATTTTATATAGGCGGCTCTAAAAGTCAGGTGAATAATTTGCTTGAAGTCAGTCAGCTATAAAAATAAAAAAACTAAAGTAAGAAGATACATTCAAAGGAAATGATCATTCATGTTAGTAGCTTAACATTTTGGAGTCGTCCCAGTTTTATCAAGTTCCCTCGTGGACTGCCAAAGCCGTTGCATAATCTCCGTGTTACAGAATATCGTTAACCTAAAAACTACATTTCCACCTATTGTTATTATTGCTTCGACAAATTACGCAAGGAACGTGTCGTACTTATTTCATTAAATTACATTTATTCAAATTAAGTTTTATAACAGCACTGCCTTAGTTTATACCTTGCTAAAACCTACCGTGAGGAGGTATAAGCAGCAATGGTAGCCATTTTTGCCTTGTTTCTTTTCTATCTTGCTTAGAAAGTTATTCAGAGATTACATTCTGGGATTCATCTTCTAACGAAAAATGCATTGCGTGCGGAGCGTACTTTCACTTAGTTTTTATTAGTTAAGAAAGATTACATTTTAATTTGGTAAACTGATAGTTACAATTCGGAAGAATGACCCGCATGTTGTATCGGACGAAATAACATTCTTCGCCTATTCCCTGTCTTAAAATTGATCATGTCTACGTTCCTCTAAAGATAAGCGAATGACGTCACAGATTTTATACCTTCCGTACTGCAATAATCAATGTGAGTGATTTATTATTTTCAGACCTCGCTTCCCGCGAAATGTATAGTCGCATAATAAATATAAAACAGGTACTGTTAGAAGTTCTTCCAATGGTTACTGATTAGCTTACGGTCTACTGGCCAGGAACGCTCGCCGCCCGACTCCCATGTTTCCCGGGTTGCGATAAATCTTTACGCTACCCCATTCGTTTAACTCAACGACTGAATTATAGTTATTTCTGAAACGCTATTGTATGTTAGTTTTGCTGCTTTTAATAAATTCGGACCTAAACTTATCTGAGAAACGACAATGTCTTAATAAAGTTTCGTCTAATGAGTGAGGTGACGGAGGTCTAATATTGCTGTAATACTATATTGGATGGGAAGTTGAAGAGGATTTCATGTGGGAGGGAATGAATAGGATATGGAAATATATTTTTTCTGTTTATATATATAGAAGAATTAATAAGATATTATTTAATCTTTGATGGATCACCTAAGCCGCAATTACAAGTTGCCGTAGCACAGAAAACGTAAACGATTCAAAAATAATCAACAGCTTTTCACATTTAACATGGAATATGGGTCGGCTTTTACGTCAAGGCACACGTTGAAACGGCCGTACAATTTCTTTGTGCCCAAAATAATCGGGTTATAGTGTAATAAAACATTTTCAACCTGTAATCCTAACCGCAATACAGATTAAAAATAATTAAGGTTTTGTAATCTTAATACGAAAAAAATCTGCCAGCTAAAAATTACTTTGTGTAAATTAAAACAATTATACAATCGTAAGTCTTAAAAAACTATTAAAATGAATGTAATCAGTAAAGCTGACTAATTATACTACAATTATTGAGTGTTGGGTTATGTTACGTGAAATAATTCTTATACCTTGGTAACAAAAGCGTTCAAAGAAGAGAAAGAGGTAACAGTGACAAGTCAGCTACACATCATTATTACACATCTAGTACAAGTCTGGTACAAAAAGATTCCTCTCTTATCCTTTTTATCCAGGAGGTCTAGCAAAATAACTGTATTATGATTGAAGGATGCCCTAGGCTTAGGGGAGATTTCACCGTTGAAAATAAAAGCGATTAGTTCGACCTAAGCTCGTTATACGCATTTAACGGAGTCTAAACTCCGTTCAATGCTTTTCCTCCAAATTGAATTTCACCAACATAAACTAAACACAGTTATGCTCTAACTGAGCTTAAGAATTTAACGGCCGATTTTTGGCTTTAGCTCTATAAACGCGTACATATGAGACAGTTTTGACGTTGACAAACTGTATAACATGACATCTGCGCTTAGATTTAAGGCGATGTTTACGCTTTACGCTACAATACTTCGTTTTTGTTTACGCGGTCAAATTGTAGCTGGTGAAATCCTTTTAACGAAAACTAAGATTAGAATCGAACTATAAACTCGATTAAGCAAAACGTCGTTTTTTTACACTTGTTTTCGAATTCAAACGGTGAAAACGCCACTTGGTGATGATGCAGTTAAATTAATGTTAATATTTTCATTTCATTTCAAGTCGACAGTTCGATGTTAAATTATCAAATGAATCCTGAAAACTGCGCTGAATAATTCATAACGTAAATATTAAATGCAGGCAACCGTTGCGTTTTCTAATCAAATTAGATCCGATATAGTAAATTTACTGTAGCTGGTCATAATCATAACATTGTTTTATAAAATACCGCTTGTTGGGGTTCGCTGGCCGCGCGCTATCGATCTTGGCGCGACTCACGCGATATTCGACGTGCTCGTACGTACTACACTAGTGATCAACTTTTTAATAATCAAACATAACCTAGATACTATTTTATCTGTGACTTAATTTACAGGTTAACGTGCTCTGACTAACGATTTATTGGGATTTATAACAGTGTTGCCCTATGTGGGTATATGTAACGTAATGATGATGATTTAAATTAGACGAGAGAAGTACTACGAATCTGTTATGCAATATAAATCCTGTTTTACCAGCAAATAATAACAAATATCTACATAATTCTCTGAGAACACACACAAAATGAAGCAGACAGCGACTGCTATCTCTTCGATCTATCTAACTTATACACTTCTGATTCTGACTACGCTCTATTGTACCGTTGGGCTAAGAAAACCTTCGTGAGATTTCAAATTCATTCCTTTATCAAATCGTAGACACTAAGTACTTAATGAAACTAAAATTGTAAGCAGACAACTGCATATAAAATTATACTTCCCTAATATGACGACATTGTAAACAATACTAGTCAATACGAAACTCGCATTAAATATGTTCTATTTAATTGTCAGTATGTCTGATGCTACCAAATGTTAATTTCAAGGTGACGTATCTTTTTTTACCCCATTCTACATACAGTATTAACTCTTTATAACGTCACTTGATGTAACGACACACTCCTCAAAACGTTTAAATGACTTGACTTTGGTTGGTTTACCGTATTATCTATACAATGATACACTCTATATAGCATCACGCACATTCTAAATAACGACAACGATATGATGAAGGTGAAATAGACGAGAATGCGCCGCCGCCAAGTATCAAACAAGCACTTGGTGCAGCAAAGTTATTAGAAAGATAATTTATATATGATCAACTGATCCCTCAATATCCCAATATATTAATATAATTCATAAAAAAATACGATTACACTACTCAAACATCTCCAGACGAAGATAGCAGACTCCACACAATAATATCCTATGAAGTTTTTTTACGTTTGTATAATTTGCACTGTATTAGTAAATAAATATTAGAATAGAATATTATAATATCAATTTTGTTTCACTCCAATTAACGACGACCATTAACGCTAATAGATGCACAGTCCCTTATACAGACACTTTACACTGTAACTATTACTAACACACTATATTTACAAAATAATAAATGAATTGGAAATTAACATCAGAAATTCTGCACTTGAAAAATATCGCTGTATTTGAAGCGGTCCGTCACTCCATGTTGTAACATTTCTATATTCGGGTTGAGAAAAATTTATGGCCTTTTCATATCGCTTTGACTTTGACTGACAATCCCTAGTAAAATATTATGTGAGATATAAAAATTGCAGGTATTTTTTAATTTCCTTTCCTATAATCATGAGTTCAAAGCAAGGTGCTTTGTTATAGATATCTAGTGACATTTTAAATTATTATAAGCATATACATTTATCAGCCACGAAGTCCGAGTAAGTAGAAAATCTGCCATAAAATCAATCTGTCCTATCTTATCTTTGAATTCAAATTTAAGTCGAAGACACGGTTATGGTGTAAGGTCGCGGGGAGGTCTTTCCGCCACGGACCAATAACAATGTGTGTAAAAAATATACCCAGACATAACCGTCGAGCATGTTTGTGTCAATGTATGAAAGTAGCAGAATCGAAAGGTATGCCAGGACCGTATCACATGGAAATCCGTTATTTTTGCCACACCTTTGGGTTAAGGGCATGAGTGCTTATTTATAATTTTATAAATGTTACATGTTATAGTTGTGTCGCTTGTTACAGATATTCAAGAATTCTATGAACTGACATTATTGGACGACAACAAGTCGGTTCAGCAGAAGACCGCCGAAACGATACGCATCGCCAACAAATGGGAAGCCGATGGTACGAGACGTGAGGTAAAAATAACATTGTTAATTAAATAAATTATTATTTCTAGCCATAGGGCTGACTTTAAGTCATGACGGTGCTCAAAGAAGACTGCAGCCTGTGATCATAAATATACCAGGCTGTGGATATCTGTAACAATATTTTTACCAACTGAATTAATCAAAATGGACGATGGATAAATATAAAGATTATTTAAATTCACTTTTACCAGACATTGTTTGGACCGTACATTGGAAATCAAAATAAAGGTAGGGGTTTTCCACTTGATACTCCAAGACAGTGATTTGTTTGGAATTAAATTATAACCATTTCTCCTTAAATGTGTTTTATTAATGGGGTTTGGTCGTAATACCCATGTAGAACAGACCTAATCACGCAAACAATTTATATACCCAATGGGAATGAAACTATTGCGTTAATAAACGAAACAATTCGCATTGAATAAATAGCGCGACCGTATTTGTCGGTCGGAGCTTCCTGATTTATCAGAAATAACTACGTTTTGCAAACGTCCCGCGGCCTTTTCATTTTGTTAGTGAAGGACGCGGCTTGTATTGGATGATTCTATTTTTATATATTAATTGTACTATTTTTTTTATATTTAATCATATACATTTTAGTACATAGTATAGATACAAACATAGATACAATATATTTTGTGAAATATTTTTTTCAAATCACTGTTAAGCACATTTGAGCGAAACTGGATGAACCAGTCTACAAAATTAACTGCAAGTTAACGGTGTGATTATATAACCTCTTTCTTTTTCGAAGTTCATTAAAATATCATTTATACGTGAATCTTTAAGTGCTTTTGACGGGAACTAGAGACTTTCCGCCACAATAAATTATCAGGACAAATTTAGCTGCAAAAATACATTGGCAATTCCAATCAAGTTGTAACAAAAAAAAAGATAAGGTTCGTTAGCGAGCGAGTCAACAATTTCTGAACTAAAGTTTTATTTACTGCTGTTAATTTTCCGATACAGCGGCGATCCATGAAGCAAATTTGCAATATACCTTTTTGTGCAACAACAGCAGTATTTTGATTGCGATTTTTTTATTGCAGCATCGTAGGCATAGACTCTTTGATATTTTGATTGCTCGACGACGTCTGCTCACGACGTTGTAGTTGCTCTCTTTTGTTGTTTGAACTAAGATATAACAGATAACAGAATAACGATGATGATGATGATTTTGAAACTTGTGTAATTTATTATTAGGAACTAAATTTTAACAAGTATGTTTTTCGAGTTGCCTGTTTTTTCATGTTTATATTACACATGTCCTGCCACAGAGCTCATTGGAAATACTAAGCAAATCATTTAACTTCACTACATACATATTTGGTTTTGTTAATCATGTTAAATGATTTTCTGTATAGAAATTTTAACGAACGAGTCTATCTTGAATGATACTGTTCACTTTATATACCTAACATTTAAATGCTAGATTAAGAATGAAATTAACTATTAATACAAGTGTTCTTGAGGTTATTCTACACAGTCGGTGATACCTTAACCTTTTAAATCGGTCATTCGTAAATCAAACAATAGTCGCACGGCAATTCTAATTACTCATGCATATCGCTCAATTCCAAGACTTTTATAGTCACACTAAAACAAAGATGTGTGAGAATGTACACTGTGTAAAAGTAAACATTAAATTTAATTTATTAATTATTAGTGTTATATGATTAGGTATGGTGTGATGTTTCATCTTGTTTCAGATACACACCGAGGAGGCCGACTACAGATCAGTGTCAAACGCATTCCTACAGGACAACAACAGGAAAGGCGATCATCGAAATGATGGCACTCCAGATTCGGGAAAGGTAATGTAAAAATAACTATGGTACAGTTTTTCAGTCCTTGAACACTCGGTCGTAAAACGTAGGAGCGGTGCAGAGAGCATTTCGCTTTCTCTTCCACTCATTAATCTTTGCGCCCGTGCAGAATTCTGCTGTAATAATATAGTAAGCTTTTTGCTATGGATAAGCGGTATCGATAGTGTAATAATTTGGTTCATGTTATTTGAGTCAATAATAAAGTAGAAAGAAAATATGAGTAAGCATAATATAAGTAAAATAAAAAGAGGCTATGCTCATCGCTCTAGCATGTCTATGAATTACGAGAAAATGTGCAAGAAGAAAAAACTGCACTAATAATTACACAGCCGGGCTATAGAACTTTGACAACAGTCATAGTTTTTAATCCTGTCTTTTCGTAAATTAGTGTTTTTAGAAATACTTGGGAAAATATTTCTTAATTCGTATGCATCTGTATAAAATATTATATAAGGTCTTCCACGTTACTGCAGCGCGTCTGAGATGTTTGCTTTCTTGTTTTCGGAGATGTCGTTGCTGGTAACCCCATTGACGGTTCTTACAGCATCATCTAATACAGGGCTCACGATCCGGGTGATCGTAAGCTAGGAAAAAATAAAAAAGTTGAGGTCCCTAGAGAAACCTGCGGTGGTGAGTATTGTGCTTTCTTCGGTTGACTAGTTTTTCGTCGAAGATAGTTAACTACATATGAATGTTGTCTATTTGATCGTCGAAGGAGGCGCGTACCTATCCCCCGACGATCGCCAATTGTGTGTTTAGCGAGTATCTGGGGGCGGTGAACACCGCCCTTTGTCGCGGGTGTGGTTAGTGTTCGCGATGCGTATCCGTTGTCGTCGTACTTGAAGGCGAGGATGGTGAGTGGTTGACGAAGGTTGTCGTGTTTGAGATTGGATTTGTGTGTTTAGCTCTGCGTTTTGCGGCTGTATCCTCAGGATTTGGAACGTAGTGAGATATTTGTGCTAGCGTATACCCCATCAGGGTTTCACACAGTATTGCACAAACGGATCGCACCACTTCTGCTCAGGGTACGGGAGAGCACCAACACTATTCTAGGACAAATTAGTGATAAGTCAGACTAGCCCATTCTACGACACTGGCTGCGTGCACATGTTCACGTAGGCGGCTTGAGTACGAGCAAATATTAAAATGTATTCTTATGTAACTAATATGAACGGAGTCTAATATAAATATATAAAACAAAATATTTGTATTGCAGGTGGGAACTTTGTCTACGATGTTATCGCCAAGCGGCGAGAATGAAGTAAAAAAGGTAATGTAAGGAAAATCTTTTAATGAAATAGGCATGAGGTGGTATTTTGCTTATAGTGAAAATTTGTTATAAAAAATAAATAAAAGATAATTTATAACAGTATGCTATAAAATGAATAAATCATAATAAATATATGAAACCATTATAAAACACGTGTGTGTAACATTAGGTATGGATCGGTGTGTTGGGGGGTTGTAGGGGGATGGATGAAAAGAGTGCGGGCGGCAGAAATGCGAATGTTGAAATGGATGCGTGGAGTAACACAGGCGGATAAAGTATGTGGCTAGAATATTTGGAGAAGAAGAAGTAGCAACAGTTACAGATAAGTTAAGGAGGAAAAGGTTCGCATGTTATGAAGAGGGAATAATGGCATGTGATAAAAAGAGATTTAGATAGGGATGTGAAGAGATGGATGGAATGCGTAAAAGATAAAAATAGTAAGAAGGAAGTGACTACTGAGATTACGTTACGTTATAAAGACGTGGAAGAAGGAAACGTGTGAAAAAAACGAATATTAAAATGTGTTTGCAGATACGATTGTACCTTAACTGTGAAGGTCACCAGATATGGTGTTATTATCGTTCCTTAAAATATCTTAGAAATATTTTAGTGCAGCGACATCAAGTCGTTTCAGGACTGATGAATTTTAAGTTTTAGCATAATGCTCAGCACTCAAGAGCAAAACCTTTTTAAATTCAATATGTTTGAACACGTTATAGATTCCGTAGCTGGTTGGCATTTGTAAAGTATATATACGATGCCAACATTGTATCTAAATAGCATATTATACTTGTACTGCCTCCTTACTATATAAAATTCTCAATTCTCATCACCGTTTCTCAATTGTTGTAAACAAAGTAAAAAAAACTGTGTACCGTGAAAGCACTAGTTATAATTAGATTACGATGTTGTTGTTGATACTAAGTTGATACTTTTATATAAAATTCAGAATAGCTGATCAAAATTAAAAAATAAAATATTGTATTAAAACACAAAAGAGAGAACTATGTACCTGGATCTGTTTAGATCGTCAGTTATGTGGTTTTATAATACCGCCATCTACTGTGAAAATTGTAAAGCACCTCGTGTTTACCGATGCTCGATCATTTCGTTTTGATTTTTCTTTGATGACGTGACGGGACTGAAGGTACCTAAACGTTGTTTAACAAGTCGTCGGTAATGGCGGATGGTTGGTGTTTCGCGTCCCGTAGTACTATTTATAACCTAAAATATAGTACAAGTTTTCAGCGATATGTACGCTAACGTTTCGCCGTTGTGTGGATTTGTGCTGTTAAATTTTACAATTGTGCCAATGTCGTACGGGTTGTGCGTTGATTGAAAAATACAACTAATAGATGAATTTTCAGTGAAATGATATTGCACATAAAATTTTGACATTGCTGATATTTCGTATTCGTTTCAAGTAAGGCCATATAATATACACTAATCTATTTTTAAACGTTTAGTAATTTCATTATAATTTGGGAACGTTTTCGAATCATCGGTGAGGCTAATGAGATTCCTAAGATAGTTTTGCTTGTGACAAATCGCTGTGTTACTCGCTGATCGTTTACCCACTTATAACAAATGCTACCCAGCAGTCTTATATTGCACGTTAAATAACGTTACACGGACATTCTAATTAAAGTTCAACGCTTTGACATTCATACCATCCTATCATTGAACACGATCGGCAACAAACCAATTACTACAAACTTATACATCGTAATAATATCACTATCAGAAAAGGGTTCGGCTCGATGATTATAACACTCATTAGATAAGGACTTGGTGCAATTTACGAAATAAGCTAACATGTTAATCAGCTTAAATATTGGGATTAAACTACTTACCTGCAGGTGTTTTATATTGAATATGGTCATAGATGTTAAAAACGTTGGTGCAAGCTAGAAGTGGGTTCTAGGTAGAGAATGGTGCATGCCGATCGTCGCCCAGTACGGTGCTCAGAACAAGCACAAGTGTGTAACTAACAATGCATGCAGTGTAAATAGTGTAGTGGAGCGATTGATATAAGTGCCCAAAGGCTATGCACACTCATTCTTCAAAATGACAGAAAGACGAAAGAAAAAAACGCACAATGGATTCCTTCGAAAAGTATCCTCCCTTTTCAATCTTGACACGGTGAGTGAGATTCTAATGGTTGTATATTTCATTTGTAACAGATAAGAACTTGAACTACTGACCAATATTGCATGTTGTCAAAACATGTTTAATATAGTGAAAGTAATGTCTTACATGTAGGTGAAATGCCACCTCAAAATATATGCCTCAATTTTAAACTTTTGTGTTATATTTAACTCACATAAATAAAAAAAAATCCTTTTATTTATAATCAGGGCAGTAGTTATAAATCATGTTTCACTTTCAGGCTCACGTTCCAACACCAGAAATGAAACAGGTAAGTGTACTACATTAATTATGTCAGTGCTTTATTAAAAACCACACATTAATTTGCAGCATGTAATAAAATAATTCAAGTCATGTTTATGTATGCTAATTAATTATATGAATGTTGTTATTGCATACATTGTGTTCAAATATCATAATACATGATTAGGTGATATATACTAATTCAATGTAAAACCTTAACTATCAATTTGCATCAAATGCATTTGTATATTACTGTGATGTTATTTATGAATTATGGCTGAACAATGATTATGAATTATAATTGTTATATTATGGTACAAATATTATATTATTATTGTTTCAATTTTTTTTTATTTTGATTAAATAATTCTATCATTAATTTTAATTTGAAGTTACAGATAAATGGCATAGAAGGTGGAGGATCAGAAAGGACAGTGGGTGATGATGGGTTTTTATATCTGACAGTAGCACTTTCAAGAGCTGGAGGTGCTGGCCTTGGTTTTAGTATTGCAGGAGGTTCTGACAACCCACATGTGCCTGATGATCCACTCATTTATGTTACCAAGCTAATTCCCGGAGGAGCGGCTGCTGCAAGTCAACTACAGATTAATGATGCTATTTTGCAGGTTAGTTACATTTATAGCGAGCATTCTGAGCCTTCTAAGTGCTTGTTGTTTGTTCAGACATTAAGCTTATTGTTCTTTAAATATTACTTACAAAGGATTAAATGGTACTGTTTTAAGATACTGTAGTATATGTCATTTCTATCCGTATTAGTGATCAGTTGTATTCATTTGCATTAGGATAACATAGATTTTACAGCCTATAAACTACTTAACACCAACAAGTAAAACCATGAAAATTAATAAATTTCAATAATTTGGTAAAACAAAATAAATGCATTTAAAATATTGCTGTTACAATTTAGAAATACCTTGCATATTAGCTTTGATTGAGATAAAATCTATTAACTGAAACTAGAATCCATTTTATGAAACAGAATTGACTCATTCTAACCACAAAGAACTGTGTATATAATAAATTGTAATAGCATTTCAAATGTTTTTAAAAGTAGAGAATTGTTTTTAAATGTAATAATATAAATTGTACTTGTGAATTAAAATGATTATATAAAAAGTAAAAAAGGGCTCTGGCCAGACACTATGCCAGGGGAACGAGAGGGTGACCTGGCACAGCCCAATTAAAAAAAAAACACAAGGAACTCTAGAATATTAATTGTTCTGTAAAAAGCCAGTTTAACATTGTACCAACTGACCTAGAATCATCTATTCCATTGTGACCAGTAGGGAGGTGTCTGTAGATTCATATTCTTCTCTGGAATTTCCTAGCTCAGAGATCAAGATGTGATAATCATATAGTCCGTTGGCTTTTAGTTATTTTTATAAATTAACTACTTCTTGCTTTTGCTTATTTAACAAGTTGACAAATTTTCAGTAAAATAATTAAACATTTATTCATATTCAGGTTAATGACACAAATGTTGAAAATGTATCTCATGCTGAAGGAGTAGATGCGTTAAAAAAGGCCGGCAACACTGTAAGACTGGTAAGCAATTTTATTAATTTATCAGATATGTTATGATATAATAGACATTCCCAAAGTATGGGTAAACAAGCAAATATTATATATGGGCCCAATAGGACATTATAGTTAGCGGTTACATCTACCTATTTTTCTAAGACAGTCAAGAGGTGGGTCTTAAGATTGGACGTTTTTGTTAGATGGGTCAGAGCCCAGTCATCTGGACAATGTGTTAAGGTAATATTTCTAATACTTTCACATATAGCAAAGTCTTGATTAAACAACTACTTAATTTGTAGTCATATTCTTCAACATGTTCTTTCCAGTTTAGTATACTACATGGATTATAAAAGTCTATACTTAATCCTTTGTGATCTTTATGCTAATTGTATTGTTACAGAAAATAAGGCGCCGTACTGCTGAGGACACTTTGACAGTACCAAGCATAACAAACAAAGAACAGGCTGTAGAAATAGAATTGGTCAAAGGAGGCTCAGGTCTAGGGTTCAGTATAGCAGGTGGAGTTGGTAATCAACATATACCGGGCGACAACGGCATATACGTCACGAAAATAATGTCAGGTGGCGCTGCGCACCGCGACGGTCGCTTAAGGGTCGGCGATAAACTGCTCATGGTCAAAAACACATCGGTTAGTAATTTGTAGTTATGTTGTTGATGTTTTGTTATGTAAAATTGTATAACTTTAACTTTGGTCACTATTTAGATTACATGATTATCACAAGAAATGTTCAAAATTCTACCATATAGTTGTAAATTACTCCATGGCAACGGTGTATTCTGTAGGACATGTTAATTTCACTCTCGCCGCACCAGAGCCTTCTAACTAAATCTCCTTAATTTAGTTAGCCTTGCACTTATTGAAATTATCTTTTTCTTCATTGTTGCTTGTTTTAGTAGCTATTGAATTGTGCGGAATGGTGAAGTAATGAAATTCGTCTCGTTCCCAATACCATTTAATGTATTGACCTCTTGTGACTTATTGTTTTGTAGTAGAAGGCAGGGGACTAGCAAGCATATCACTATGATATATGACTACAGTTAGATGTCAACATCCGTAACAATCAGAATAATTATGGATTCATGGTAGGCTTTATTTAGTAAAGACGAAAAAACTAGGAAATGAAAGGGAAAGAAGGAGTGGATAGCAAAGAATTGAATGGTATCTTTAAATATAATGAATAGGTGCATCTACAGGATTTCTACATAGGCATTGTAATATATTGTTCCGGTAGAAAGGCGACGTGAACCTGGATAACGTAACTCACGAGGATGCCGTGAGTGCGCTGAAGGCGTCCGGGGAGCGCGTGCAACTAGTCCTGGTACCGGGTCCGAGGCACGGACAGCCCTCGCCAAGGACCTCACGAGCGAATACACGTAAGATATATAATCGTTTAAGCTACTAATAATAATACCAACAGAGCATGGACTTCAAAACATAGGGTGTTTGGTTTGATTCCGCCATTTAACGATTGTTAGGAACCATCTCCTAACACAAGTGTATGCTTGTTGAAATGCTTATAAAGAATATCAGGAAATTATTTCCATAATTTGCTAATATTTTACGAGAGAATTAATAAATAAACTTCCGTTCTACACAAACTATTCATATAAATAAGCAACATAAACTAATAAAATAATATTTCATAAATCAACTTATTAAAATGTGGCATATTTTTTTCATGTACTTGTTTGTGTCTTGAGGTTACTTGAATTGTCGTTAGCTCAATAAGCGTAGGTATTTAACATCTTCTATCTATTTTAGCATCAAGCACCACAAATTCTTTGCGACGCGATGACGTTACGGATGGCAATGAAGAACCACGTGTTGTGGAGTTAGAAAAAGGCCAACAAGGGCTTGGCTTCAATATTGTCGGGGGAGAAGATGGGCACGGGATATATGTCTCATTCCTGCTGGCTGGAGGCCCGGCGGAAAGGTCCGGGGAGCTACGCAGGGGGGATCGGTTACTTGCAGTCAATGATACTGATATAACGCACGCAACGCATGAGCAAGCAGCGAAGGCTTTAAAGGTAATATCAACCCTAACACCAAGACATTGATGTAGATAAATAAATAAAATAGGTTAGGTTATGCCTAGAAACAAATGGCTCATTTAATTTATTTGGTTGTGAAAGCTTAATGTAATATTATAATATGACCTCAATACCATTTGTTGTGGTAGACAGACAGTCACAATCAGCTTTTTACAGATATTATTATTACCACCTGACTGACCCTAAAGGATGTTAATGTTTTCACGCATACGTGTCTATGTCCGTTCCTTGACTTGACCGACTTTGGAAAGTGATGTGTCATATATGATAGTGTCCCCGCAATGTCGTAGCCAATATGATGGTGTGCTTTTTAAATAAACTATTACACGTATTTTAAATGTGGTACTAGCCCTATAAATCGCCCACATACTTCCAGCAAGTGATTTCGACAATCGGAGTTCATTTGATTGTATCAATAACCTTTGGACAAATATCTAGAACTGAAAATATTTCGACACAAAACATCTAGATGACTTTGATCCCCTTTCAAAATATAGTTGAAAAACAACAATGTCTTTTTCATACAAAATTAGATTTTCACGACGCGTTTTCTAAACAATCGTAACCGTAATTGTGGAATAATATTATGAGTTACTGCAGTTGTTGTGAAAATGTGTTAATTAAAAGTGCGATGTTCTAAGATTGTTATGTAAACATAACTTGACTATCCTTTTTTGTAGCACATTGTATTTTGTAAACAAATAAAACTCGCTTATATTGTGACGTAATGATTGTGCTTAGAGCTCAAACTTGCGTTTATTTCATGAGTCACAATATGTAATAAACTGAATAATCGGCATTCCAAACTTTATGTTTTAGGTGAAAATAGTAGATTGTAAATAATTTACTAATATTTCTTACTAAGTTGAAGCTTGTGCTAGGACATGGTTCACAATAGTCGAATAGCGGATTCGAACCCTTGTATTTATCTTTTATTTGCTTGCAGGGCACGGGGCAGAATGTAAAACTGACAGTGGTGTACCGGCCGCAGGAGTACAACAAGTTCGAGGCCCGCATCAACGAGCTCAAACAGCACCACACGCTTTTAAGAACGTCACAAAAACGATCGCTTTATGTAAGGTAAGCATTCCCTTTATCATAACTATTAATCAAAAATTGTTTTGTTTTCATTCAATTTATGCTTTACGGAAATAATTGAGAATTTCAGCTAAAAGCAAAAAAACAATTTTTATAATTATTAAACTTAAGTACTTGACCGCTTTATTCCTTTACTCTATTGTTTAACTGTGATGTGGTAGAAAGATGGTCCCACATTAATTAAGTATGTAAAAGCCGATGTTTATATTCATTATTCACCTGCATTTACTTTGAATACATTGATTTGAATAAATTGTGTAGTGGATAACCAGTGTAACCGTGAACTTGCACTGCCGAAAATATTCACCTAAAACATATTGTTATCTCAGTTTTTTCAGAGAGAGCGAGAGAGAAAACATGTTTTATGTGAATGTTTTCGGCAGTGTGAACATGGTGTAATAATAACACATAGTAAAACTTATACGCAGTTCTTGAACACAAATCTGAGATGTTAAAACAATCTGACAAAGTTTCAATTGAGTGGTTGGTGGAGTGAACATTACGACAATGGCTCAATTGACTCATGACATGCCTGATTTTTCTTGTATGTTTCTGTAACGAAACTTGTGAATCATCAAATCAAACATTTGATATTCAATCTTGTCTGTTCAAAGACATAGTTATGCAACGTGTAGGCTTTAGGTTAAAGTTGTAAAAACGCATGAAAGAGTCTTACTTAGAAAATAGATGTTATAAAAATAGTACTCGTTAATTATGGCAATAATTAGATTAGATCCAAAAAAATTCGAAATCCGAAATTTGTTACCTATGGTTGCAATTGTGACCGCATTTCAATTACTTATGTGTTGCTATTAAACAATTTGTAGATGTATAAATGTAAAAGAAGCTACAGAGTAGTGTGCCCAGGGGAAATTCGTAATTTCTGCCTGCACCACTGGGTTAGGGGTGTGATAATATATACAATACAATGATAATTTGTACGATATTTAAAAGTGGTAATATTTCTTACAGAGCGTTATTTGACTACGATCCCGTGAGAGACGATGGCCTGCCCTCGCGAGGTCTACCGTTCCGGTACGGGGACATACTGCACGTTACAAACGCTTCCGACGATGAATGGTGGCAAGCCAGGTAATTCTGTTTTATTCGTATGACTCAGTAAGCCTTACATTGCACACAAGCCTGTTGTACAAAATAAGCTGTTCATCAATTTTCTACACAACAATTACGTCCTGACATTATTACATTCATTTGTTTGTATCTGACTCACATTTTAATTAGGTGTCATTCAGGCAATATGATTAGAATAATAATTAATTGTTTATCTGTATGAGCAGTAATAGTTCAGTAAGTAGTAATCTTACGGTCGTCCTGGTTCGATCTTCAACCAGCTGAGTTATCAGGTTTTTGATAATGATTTTTCCTAATCGGGTCGGTTATGCTGCGCTGCGATAAACATTGATGGTGCTTGCTATCTCTGTGTAGCCCAATTAGGCTTAAAAACATGATCACAAATATTAGTACATTTGTTTTCTTTCCTGTTACCAACCAAAGGATATTACAACATATTATTCTACCTAATAAAAAATGAGCTTGACAGGGCCCTTATGACGTGTAACATCTCAGCTTGCTCACCTCTCATAAAAAGGGTTGGTCAGACGCGCTCATTGCGCTAATCAAATAGCGCGCTATTCCCTAGCTTCTCGTTACACACTTCCGTCGCTTTTGACGCAACTGCATCAACCGCACTAATCGCAGGAAAGATCAAGAATAAAATTGTCTTTTACTTATCCCTTGTTTTTAATTATAACAGGCAAACTAGCGAACTCAAGTTAACTAATCATTATTAGCCTAATACATCTGTAGCAATCAGATAAGTTAGAGATTGTCTCTTTTGTGTAAGGGGCTTATGGCAACAAACTCGTCAGACGAAATGCAGAGCTATATAGACTCCGCGACAAAACTAGCACGCTATACATTTTTCATTATAACTGTTAATAGAAAAAACTTTCAGCTGTAACATTCTAGGATTTAAATCGGCTAGTCAAGGTATTTATACATATTAACGTTAATAAGAGACGTCTATTGTCTACGTAAAGGTTCCGCCTAAAATCGTGTCGCCCGAACGGCGCGACAAAACAATAGCACACATGTATTGTGCAGTTGTCCGGCTGAGGATAAATATGTTTTGTTTCCATTCTGGAAATATCATACGTATTTTAAAGTATTATGTATTACAATAAAACTATTACAAAAAAATACATATCACGCACGTAATTTGTGACGTGATCTCTGGTCGGATGAGCCCAATTATTTCTACCACTGTATAGACTTTATTTTTTTATTTCTTTTAATTTTTTTTAACGCTATCAAGGATCGAAGTTGCCGGCCGGCAACCCAACCAGTTTGTACAATTTAACTAATAATCTATTGGCGCTATTTAAAATAAGCAATATAATTAATGCTGGTCACGCTTTAGCATTATTCTAGCACACGTGCGCTTTATTCAATCCTTAAATGGTTGAGGCAGACTACCTTGCAATGCATTTGACACATTAAACAACCGTGACCGCATTACTTCGGAATTTATTACATTTACTAATAAACAGTGTCGCTTTCAAAGTATAAAGATGGCCTGTTTTAAAGACGAATCGTCCGGGATCGAATTACATTTAATTGTTATTTAAATTAGTTACTAAAAAGAAAATTTATTAATTATCATGTTTATTATTAGTTGACTATCTTAATACGTCAATATAAAATTGTACTGTAAACATCTAACGTGATCCAACATTTATTTCGACCTGCTTTTTCTATAATTACATCATATACTATGTTTAAAACATACATTTGATTGTTTTCTTGTCCCGGATAAACTCAAAACTCCTGTACCATTTTAAAAAATATCGGTAGGAAACCTCGTTGTGTCAGTAAAATAGGCTAAACAAGTCTTTTATTTAATAAAATAATTTACGTTTTGCGAAGGCGAGTAGATACGACTGACGCGGACGCAATCGGTATAATCCCGTCGAAGCGTCGCTGGGAGCGCAAGCAGCGCGCGCGCGACAGACAGGTCAAGTTCCAGGGACAAGGCACGCCCGTAAGTACTGTAAGTTGCTGAATTTTTTTTGTTCATCTCTTGTGTGTCATGTGTTAAACTTTGTGCTGTTCGAAATAAGAGAAAGAACACAAAAAACATAATGCCTTAGAGACTTAGCCAGTGTGAAACTGTGATTAGAGTGTCTTTAAAATTAAATTTTCTGAGAAATTGTAAAATTATGACAAATATATGCTTGTATGATTAGAACAGATTGAAAGGATAAAAGTGGTGGTGTAGGTAAGAGAGACACCACTGGTAACCTTATATCACACTGATAGTATACTACAAAGAATCCTTCCTTAGGATTCTTTAGGAGAAGGATTCTTTGTTCTCAATATTTCATAATGTCATTTCAGTTAACTTTTATCTATTTTTTTCTTATTTAGTTATATTAAAACAAACAAGCTCTTCTAAGGAAGAGAGAAAGAGAGTATATTCTTCGTAACTTATTTATTTTCTTATGGTGTCTAATTTTATTAGTATTTATTTTAAATTTAGATGATACTCAATGTTACAGAGCCAATCGACGCTAGAAAGGAAAAAGAAAACGTTGTCGTTTAGCAGAAAGTTTCCGTTCATGAAGAGTCGAGAGGATGGCAAGTCGGAGGATGGTTCAGATCAAGAACGTAGGTATCATTTCATTTTTACTGATCTATTAAAGTTAAATTCGCGACGTTTAGTTTCTATAACCCGTCACTTCTAGTAGCCCAATATGTTTACCAAAAATAGCCAATATTTATTACTGTTACATCCCAAACATGACAGTAAGATACCAGGGGATAACAAACTTACAACTTTTGGATACAATATACAGGATGTCGTATGGTGTACGTGTACGAAGTACCTTAAATATTGTGATAGGAAGTTTTACTTAAGATACTTTTTTAATTTTCTTAAGAATATGAACTGCATTCAAATATTTTAAAAAAATCTGTTGTCTGAACGTTAAAGAGGGCCCGCGAAATGTGAAAATAAAAAATACATGCATATTACAAAATCGGGCAAAAGGTTTAATTCAAATTATAGTTTATCTCTGTATAGAAGGCTGTGACAATTAACATTTTAACTTTAAAAATTACATTAAAATGCAATATCGCACAGTTTTTATTTTCCGAAAGTTGTACCAATTCTGCTAATAATTATTAGTGACATAATATTGACTGATCGTTATTATTATTAAATAATTAAAGCAGTTACTTTTTCAAATACTCACAAAGTGGTTCATTCTGCAGCATATAAATTTCAACTCTTAATAATTTCATTGTCTTCCGTTCACCTAGCATGCTATGTTGTTTAAAAAGAAACCATCCTTATGAGGATATAATGAGCTGGGACCTTGTCAGTTTACTCTACTTGACGTCAGCAACTAATAAGTGTAGTTAACAAAATATTTATATTATGTATTGAATTTAATGTATTAATAAAAATAGAATTGTTATTGTCAAAAGTAATTGTATAGATATTATTTAAAAATAAAACCAAATGTCTAATGTCGTTTTATCATACGATATTAATTCCCATGCTGTGATGAAGAGTTTCTTCTGGCTCGGTAAGTAGGTGTCATCGTCAGTGTCTTGGTTGAGACTGAGATTAAATAATCTTATTATTTAATCTCATTCTCTATTTTTTTTTTACATTTTTGCGGGTTCGATTCTTTTATTTTTCGTCTTGGAATATATTTCAAATTCTTTTTAATATTAAAATGAAGTGTTTAATAATTAAACTTCCTATCTACAATATTGGTACTTTGCATAGATGTGGCATCGCCGTGGGACACCCTACATAATCGTATCATCTGACTGTACATAACTCGGAAGCAAAAAATATAGTATATGTTTTATTCAAAACTAGCTGTCCCCGCAGTTTCACACGCCGCATCGTTTAGAGTACTGTTAATAATTTGCCCAACCTTTATAATTGGACTGTCAAATGCAATTTTTTCCCAAACCGGTTTTCCAGAGATTAGCGCGTTCAAACAAACTCTTACAGCTCTCTTATATTATCTTTATCTACGTTATAACCGTGGCTTTCCACTGGCGTAGGTCGTGTCGCGATACAAGCTTTCTCTTAAAAAACTTAGCACCGCCGATACGACAATATGTTTTATGTGAATGTTTTCTACGGCGGCTTCCGCTCAGAGCTAAGTTTTATTTTGCGAAGAACCTGAGAGCCTGGCCTGACTTTGATTATAATATTTTTTTGTTGCAGCTTTCATGCTTTGTTACACGCAAGAGGATACTAATGCGGATGGTAAGTTGTTTTTTAAATACTTATATATTTTTGTTTCCTTATCGCTGTTTATCATAAGTAGATTTTCATAGTTGCTCCGTATTTTACACGATAATTATTATCTCAAATATATTAATGTATATTTTACGTTGTGTTACGGTGTTGTTTAGATTGATACATGTTTTAGTTAAATTAAAAATGATATTTCGATTTACATTTCATATGCCTATAATATAATAATTTATATGTAATTAATTATATATTACAGTATAAATAAATTAATAGAAATATCTTTTTATTGTTTTAAATGAAAAGCGATTTTGAGAGAGTATCACAATGCTGTATTACGATATTGTGCCACCGCACTGTCAGACGTCTTCGTGTGCGGGCTAAAAACAAATACTATTCTAATATTTACATTAATTAAAATTTATTTATTATAACCTATATTTTACAATACTAAACTATGATCTGTATGGTTTAACAGGATGGTTATAATATTCCTTCCTTCAGTACGTTAACTTAATAAGTTAAACTAGTGACAAGAAAAACGGAGTTTATTTCTTGCAGTTTAAATGTATTTAGATAATAAATAAATAGTCAAAATTCAAATATAAGTAAACGGTGAGAGAATTATAGCATGGTTATGAAGTTGTCTATCTTATCATCCAAGTGAAATAAAAACTTGCCTACAGGAATAATCGATCTTACGGTTTGCGACAAAAACAAACATAACTAAACCAAGTACAAGGTTATGAAATTAAAGTAACACCTATTGTTATTTTATTTATTTATCTTTAATTATTATTAGGCTAGAACTAGTAAAAAATAGTAGACGTCCTGTTTTATCTTGTTTTGTAGACTGGTTTGTTCTACCTTCAGTATTATTTAAGAATCACATAGAGAACTATTACAGATTTCAGTTAATTTTACATTATTTAATGTCCGAGGAGGGCTGGCGCCAATCAGGCGGCCGGCTGTGAAAAACTGTTGCCAGTATGGACTTACGGTCCTTCTATACGAAACCTATAAGTGGGAAGCGGGCTGGGACAAAAAAGTCTTAGACAATTTTAAGCAAAATTATTATTAGTTAGCTTTTGAAAAAACGTACAAAACAAAATTACTGACAGTTAAACACAAAAACATATTCATAAATTTAAAAGGAATGAAAAGCCACGAAAAAAATATTTGGACCCGGACATGGGGATAAGAGGTTTTTATTTTAGGTTAGTGAAAGGGGAATATTAATTGATATATCTAATTTTTAATTTAATTTTTATATCAACAACTATTTATAAATATTCATGACAGAATATTTTATAAGGACCTTTTATTTAGAAATTGTAAAGGAGATGGAAAAAAATAACAATTATGTCGTATGCCGAAATATGGTGAAATTGATGGATTTGTCCCTTCATGATTTGAGTAAATCAATGAGCCCTGGTCAGTTTTTATCTGCTTGTTTATTTTATTTAGATAGCAGATATTCGTATATGTTACTACATTGTTCTACTCCATTATTAACTGCGCGATTATAATTTCGCTCCGTAACTAAAATAATTCTTAACTATGAATGTAAACTGCAGATTGATAATGTAGTGCTATATCTTGGCAATTAAATATATTACTCAATATTCGCTAATTAATTAAATCATGTCTAATTACATTAATAGAAGTGAACCCGTTTGGTTAAGTAAGTGGCCATTATCAAATATAATTTGAAACCGCTAGCGACACTATACACTTAGCGCCATCTAGCGACCAGCTGTCTTCGATGTTGTCAAATTTGTAAGATTAAAAGGCTGCATGTTAGCTTGCTTCTGTAATAAAACATGTAAACGTGTAACTTAGCTTCGGTGTAGCAACTACAGCAAGTAGTCGGGTGTAATTTGTTTTTTTCTTTTCAATTAACATTTTCGTCAGTGGAGGATGTGACATGTTGCAAGAGGAAAAAGGGGATAGATAGGCCGTAGATAAATTAATTTGGTGTAAATTACAATAATGGCTGAGTGTACTCTATCTAGGTATTAATATTCGCTTTGCACAGCTGTGTCGTTGGACATTAAAATAACATAATATCGGGAGAGTAGGTCGGGGCACACCGGTTCTTTTTGGGTTTGGGAAGCGTTCGGCCTCCCTGTGCTTCTATTGCCTGACCGAGACTACACACACACCTGTTCTCATCCCATTATTGTATTTTTTATTTGCACCTTATGTTTTCAAGCGCTATTTTTAAATATATTGGATTTGCTAGCAAATTAAATGAAAAGTCTCTCAATTTTAAAAAATAGAACAATTCCAAGTTGTGCAATCAAATCCTTGTTTTGGCCCATACGGTATCATGTAGAATGTTTTTAAATGTATATAACGTTAATTTTTCTACGTGTAGGGGAAATCTTGTACCGAGTGGAACTTCCCATGATGGAGGAGATTACGCTCATATATCTCGAGGACGAGAGTAAGTTTTGGGAGTGAGGCGTAGCTTGCGAGTGCCGTAGCGGATTACCTCACCTCCCACATTCTGGTTATGATCATCAATTAGAGACGTAGTTATTCATTTTCAAATAACACTTTCGATCTTTTTTATATTATTGTTTATGTCATCTTAAGTTTTTTTCATGTTTATTTTATTTTTCCTAATTCATACAACGCGATAATTCTAATAGCCTATCCGCACACGACTCTCGTTATCGAAGCTCACGATGTCTTCAATTCATTTCGTAATTTAAAATCGATTACGAGCCGCCTCAGTCGAGTCAGCATCGATATTACACGCGAACGATTAGTCGGAGGAGAGCGAAGGAGGCAGGGGTCAGTGGCATCACAAGAGGGCAACAAGAGCGCCCTCAGTCACCGCCGGCGCTTGCGCACGTTTGAGCTTCGCCCCTAGTCGCCTCACACGTCACCAGCATGACATGGACACGTCCGGGTCATCACACCATACGGGCTTGTTTTAGCAGTTGATTTCTTACCAGAACTCTACTTTGCTGGGTTACTTTTTCAGCATCAAATGTACTACGCTTTGAACACATAGACGCTGTAATTATTTTATTAGCCTAGTCGTTGCAAGGTGTTTTCTTTTATCTATTCGCTTATTTTACATATGGAAGTATTGTGGTAACCAGCCAGAATTAACTGTTTGTTGAATTAAAGTTACGTTTTAATTCTGGCTACTCGACATATATAGCTACATTTTTTAAACCGTAAATATTTAGCATGAGTGAAATTTAGTGTCGATTTTAATTTGTTTTATGTAAGTATCTTATCTGGTCTGTAATCTTTCGTTGAGAATTATTAAATATTATTTACTTTTACTTATTAAACATTGAATACAACTGCGGAAGTGACAAGATATGTACTTACGAAAACGCTTGTACTCGTGAATTTAAGTGACAAGTGACTTTAATGTCAAGTACATTTTTGCTGTAAGATATTTTGTCACCCAGCCTGTCATTGCCCAGTTAAGTATCACAGGAAACTTGGAAATAACAAAGTATAAAGCTAATGTTAAGTAAATTTCATCTAGAAATATTAAGAATTATCAAATCGGTTTAATAAAACTAGTTTAGTCACCTAGCACGCCTCGCACGAATATCTACGATTACTTATTACATCTGTAAATTATTAATAAGTTTTTTAAAAGCAAATTCTCTGTTTGTTATTATTGCCATTTTGTATGCTTGTAATAGGAACGTAAGGCATGATGAATACAAGGAATTTGTTTCAACAATTTAGTGTAGTCAAGTTTGATTTTTTCTACTGATTTAATATTTCCTCTACACTTGTAATTGACCAATACTCGTGGTTCTTTTAGAGAACTAAAGAAATTAAAGAATGACTTTTGAGGTTTTATATGTTTTTTTTTGTATTATGTTTTTTTTTCTACTTTCAATTTGTCCAGTGTGGCGATAATTTTTATTGTATGTATTACAGGCCAGGATGAGAATGTGCTATCGTATGAGACGGTACAGCAGTTGACAATAACATACACGAGGCCCGTCATAATCTTGGGCCCGCTCAAAGACAGGATCAACGACGACCTCATATCGGAGTTCCCCGATAAGTTTGGAAGCTGTGTGCCTCGTAAGTAACGTCCAACATAATTCAAAATTAAAATCATAAGATTTTAAGACTAAAAAGTTTACTTTGCAATGATCTATTTGTTGGACAACGTTATGATGCGGGTTACCCAATATTAAGCATCTGCAATAAAGAAATGAGTTGCAAATTCATTGCCTGCCTCTAATGACTTTTTTTTCCTTTAACGGACAGACAAAGGTTTGTCTGTCCGTTAAAGGAAAAAAAAGTATATTTCGTTTTCTTGCCCATCCCCACCCCTTTCAAATCCTCTTCAAACCCTTTCTATATTAGAAAAGGGTAGGAAGAAGAATTAGAATTAGGCCTTCGGCACCTTACTCCTGGTGCTTACTACTCTCCTACTTACGCCTCCCTTCTGCGAAGTCGTGGTATTTCACCGATCTCTACTCTATGTCTCTACGACTGTTAAATATATAATAGTTTACTCTGTGAGTAAAGTTGAAAAGAAGGGTTATTCGCGTTTGTTGAAAGGATGAAAGAAGAAGGAAAGCGCAAAATTATGTTACAAAACTGAGTTACACTGTAGGACAAGGTTAAATTGGATTTATGACAACCAGGTCGGTAGGATATCAAGGAAACCGCATGTGATTACAGATATTTGAATATAGAAGAAGCAAGTGCGTGTCAGAATTGTGCCAAAAAAAACCATAGTCTTTGTGCTGGTTCCTTGTCTGTGTTTTGTACACAAATTTATTTGACTTGATTGATGACTATTTTTACGGCTACTTCACGAGTTAACATTGTTTTAAATAATTATTTATTAAAGTATTTTTAAAATAGAGTATGGTTATTATTAATTTAATACATTTATTTATAACTAGCTGTTCCTCGCGACTTCGTCCGTGCGGAATGACATAAAAAATATTAATCACTTCGCAGAATTTATAAAAGTTTATAATTGTGTTTTTTACTACGATTGGGCAAGGTGGCACCGAATAGAAATTATACATATTCGCCATAATTAAAATAAATAAATCTACAAAATAAAATATAAGAAATCATTACAAAAATTATATTTTGATGTTACAAATAATTTAATTTTGTTATCTGTATAGAGCTATATTTCGTTAGGAGTTTTTGCTGTTAAATTTAAAAGTTCTAAAAATGGTAAAGTAATAACGCACTTGTTCAAGATAATTAACAAAAAAAGGCGGCTGTTTACGACCTCGTAAGCTGAGGGACCGTAAAAATAAATGGTATTTCCAATTGTTGTTTTAAACTGATATAATATTTATTACATTTTATTGTAGGTACTGCTTATTATTTGTGCTGTGTGAATGCGCGCGCACACGTTTTGCAGTTAGTTATTTAAACTAAAATCATAGGAAGTTATGTATTGAGTTGTGAGCGGCAAATATTATATTATAAATCAACAAAGACACCGACACTGCCACCAACACCACCTCCATCACCACCACATCACCACCAGCCCCCCCACCGTTACTATCGCCATCATCAACACTAACTCTACCACCAACCCCCACCACCACCACCATCATCCAAATCGATTAAGTCGTTTCGGAGATTACCCGGAGAGATAGACAGACAGACTAAAATTTTAATATTTGTATTTTTGTTATGAGTACCGTATATACATCATGTGAACTGAGTAAGGGAATTTTATTTTGATATTACATACAGGCACTTCAATTTTATTTATCTGCGTAGAAAAGTCATAATGTAATAACAATTCTCCGAATAGAATAAAGACGTAAAGCAGAGTTGGATGCGAGTCAATGTGGATGTTGCATGTGCTGGTATCAATCAAAGTCCAAACGTAGCAAATAGCCTTATTGTTGTGTGTATAAATTATTTATAGAATTAAATCAATATCATAGCAATTATAGTTCAATGACGGACTTCTCGTTCAAATCCGTGATTCGCTTCTCTCGCGCATCTCCGGATTAGGAGGTGGAGTACACCACACTTTCAATAGTAGGTTTGATGTTTGAGTTATGATATAATTTTATTGTGAAGTTATTTGATTTTGATTGTATATTTTTTAATAAAATTCGATAAATTAGTTCAGTTTGTTTGAAATTTAACACCACGCAGAATGTCCACGTGGACAAAATAAATATACGTAGGGCGTAGCGTAGGCAGGTATTACGGATTTCCGATGGGCGCGATCCTGGCACACGTCTCATGTAGCATGTAGAAGACATCTGTAGTATATATGCGTAGATGACGCATACACACTCGTCGGTCACCGGCACCCCTTTATCGAATTTCTTTAGTAAGCAGGTGTTCCACTTTTGCATTGCTTGGTTAGTAAAGTGCAGGAGGTCCAAATATTGAATCCTGGCTTCTTTTCTAAGAACCTTCATCTGCAAATTTTCTCCGTCCTATTCGTTTTCAAATTTTATAAGTAGCTAAAATCACCTAACATGAGTTAAATTGTTTGTTCGTTTGTATTATTTTTCCGTATAAAATAAGTAGAATGTTTTTTTTTCATTGGTGAAAGTAAAGTCTAAAATGCATCTGGTCAGGGCAGATCTAATTAATTTAGTGTTTTATCCAACAATGTACCATCAAAGTTTTGTCTATGATTAGATACAACGCGGCCACGTCGCGACTACGAGGTGGACGGGCGCGACTACCACTTTGTGGCGTCGCGCGAGCAGATGGAGCGCGATATACAGAATCACCTGTTTATCGAGGCCGGCCAGTACAACGACAACCTCTACGGCACCTCGGTAGCCTCCGTGCGGGAAGTAGCCGAGAAGGTAAGCTTATCATCAGTCTTCTTTATAGCTAACTCTTGATCACAATTCTGTTCGACGATGTGGTTATGTGATCGAAAAATATAACACGCTAATTGAACATGAACCTATTTTCTGGTGGCAAAATGTCTTACTCATATTGTACTCTATGCGAGGACAACGCTGCGATAGCGACGAGTTACGTCGGGCTTACACTGACTTAAACGTCAAAAACGCTGTCAAGACGCCACGGGATCTCCAATCGGAAACCTACTGCAATCCCTCACACGCTGTGCAAATGCATTGTCCATTACCAAACCATCACCAATCTTAACAGTGGTAGAGCCCGCAACAACAACGAATTGCACGAATTGGCCGACCCGACGGGTGTAATACCACGACCTTACAGAAGACAGGCGTGAAGTAGAAGTACTCTGCGTTTCGTCTGATGAATGAGGTGCCGGAGGTCTAATTACCGTCCTCTTCCCCTTCCCACCCTTTCCTCATACAGATACGATGGGACAAAAAACCGGCGGGGAATACGAAATATCCTTTTTTATGTATAGCCCTCCTCTGTCCATTAAGGTATATATAGAGGGTGCTTAGCCTTATCCTCTTTGCAGTAACTAAGCTCGAGGACTCTCTCGGGAGCCTCGGCTCGGGCCGTTACTTTAGAATTATAACCGGATTGGAAGGCCGCCGAGCTCTTAGGTGGCTTCGGCCGACTCTCCATGGAGTGACTTGGCTCAAGGGCCTCCGTAGCTTGGGCTGTTACTTATTACGCGTTTAGTATTCCGATTCGAGGGGTGCCCGAGAAGGCCGAGCCTTGGCTCGATCGGTAACCATTATCTGATTACGAGTATTTTTACATCTAACATTACTACCACTTCGGAAAGCGTTAGCGCTGGGAGAAGAAGTGGCGGAAGAAACTCCAGGAACGCTTCTATCATAAGAAGGGTCCTCTGCTAAATACGACGCGTTTTAATAGTACCGTCTGCTACTACATGGGATGGATAGCAAACAAATATGTCATGCAATTAAATAGGCTAGGCCCGTCTGCATGTTTATTGGTGATTGTTTTAAATAGACGAATTAAATTTTTACGGATAATTGATTTGACACGTGTTACGTAAGTATCTACAAATAATATTGAACATTTTCAATTCCAGGGCAAGCATTGCATTTTGGACGTGAGCGGGAACGCTATCAAGAGATTACAAGTGGCGCAGCTTTACCCCATTGCCATATTTATTAAACCAAAGAGTGTAGATTCTATAATGTGAGTTTTTTTCTCTGTTTTTAGTAAGCGTGGAATCAAAGAATTTTTGATAGATTACAAAAAAGCAGTGCGCATTAATACGAAGAAAAAATAGAATATTATAGTATGACAAATATCACGATTAGTGGTATTATAAAATTGTATTTTTTTATTAATAATAGTTAATTTTGAATTATAGAAAGATAATTAAAAATGAAATAATTTTGTAATACAGGGAGATGAATAAAAGGATGACTGAAGATCAAGCCAAGAAAACGTACGAACGTGCGCTGAAAATGGAACAAGAGTTCGCTGAATATTTTACGGGTTAGTTATCGTCATTTCCTAGGCCTTGCCCCACTTTGTGTGACCATCACATCGATCTGTCATCCGCCAAGAAAGTTAAGTCGTAACTCTCTTAATCATATGGCCATTCATACAGTACTCAACATTCATATCTAAAACTCTCTGTCTTATGATATAATTTAAACTATTAGCTCATGTCAATGTAATATGTCTATGTGATGTCTTCATTAAACCTAAATATCTGAAAATGGGAAAAGTTTAAGGCATCTGCACGCTCCGCGTACTTGCCTAAAAGCAACTTTATAGATAGCTCTACTTTAATCCGCGCGGTTTTCGCATAACTTTCCGCCTCCTACAACCGCTTTGTGGAATGATCTGTCCCCGGCGGTATTAGGGAATTAGAAGTAGAAAAAAGGGCGGTCTCCTTCATGAAGGCCGTCAGCGCATTTGCAGTTTCTCTAATGTTGCGAGATGGTCATGGCTTGCTGTAATCACTTAATTTTAGGAGGCCCGTTTGCGCCCTTCTATAAAAAAGCCAATTCGCGCAGCACTAGAGGCTATTAAATTAATAATAATTATAGTTGTGATCGCTAGTTAAACACAAATTACCATTGTAGCGGTGGTGACTGGCGACACGCCTGAGGAGATCTACGCGAAGGTGAAGGCAGTGATCACTGCGGAGAGCGGGCCCACGGTGTGGGTGCCGCGCCGCGAGCCGCTGTGAGACGCGCCCCCCAGCCCGGCCTCCCGTGCGGCGCCCCGGCGCCCGCCCGGCACCATCGTCGACTGGGACTTCAACACACTCAATTACAGGAAACGAAGCAAGCGACAATCTATATTCGTATTCTGAAGTGAACAGCGGATATCGCTCTGTTGGGATTCTGTGTGTGTGTGTTAAGTAGTGGGGGAATATCTTTTTCAAATTATTTGTTAACGTAGTCCAGGATCGGGAGCAAGGGATGGGAGCTTTGAGCCTCGTATCGAGTTTTGATAAAGCTTGCAAACTTGATAATCTAGTACCCTGGTAGCAAGTCGTATATTATGAAATCGGAAACGTTAATCTGTTGTGTATCAAGCTACGCGGGAAGTAGAGAATCTCTGACTCGATAACATTTTTCAATGTGACGACGCTCTGTTGAGCAAGAATGAAATGAAGCAATTCTTACGTTTGCAAAAAGTATCATACGTAAACTAAATATGTCTATAAAAATTGTTAAATACGTGACAAATACACAAAGAGCAATTTAAAGCAATTATGCAATAAAGCTTAAACTATTTTCAGATGTAATAGATAGGCCGCCACGTAGATCAATTAAAAAAATATTTATAGTTAATATGATGAGAGCTTAGCTATTCCTAACAAATGTTTTGTGAGTCTTGTTATCTACACAATCTTCTATCGGCTATTCCCTAAGTGAATCGTGTCCCCTTGTCCTTGAAAGGTGCTCCCTATGTGTTCTTATTATCTTTTCACATGTACGGTGTGTTACAGAAAACCTAAGACAAATGATTGCTGTGTGTTATCACTGTTATTGAATGTTTGGTATGACGTTTAAGTATTGTCTAGAGGATCGTGTACATGTGAACATATGATACTTTATTGCAAATGGTGTGTTTCGTGCGACATTAGAAGCAATAGGCGCGGCGCGGCCGACACGCGCTGAGGTAGTTGTGATATGCCGATGGCAATGTTTATCATTGTCACTTATGTCTCCACCCGGGGCACGTCTAGCGTAAGTACGTTTTGAATTTCTTATTAAAAATGTAAATTTCCACTCGTGCGTTGATCCTAACGGCTTTCACTCTAGACTAAATTAATAATGCTTTATGTTCATTGTGCAAATTGTAACACCTGTAGCGATGTTTGTGAAATGCATTGCTAACATATTTATTTATTGACATTATTAAGGCAAATTATGCTTGTATTAATTATGTAAATTGTATATTATATAAATTAAATAAAAAATATTCATGTTATTTCTAATCGAATCGCTTGAAATTATCGAGCGCTAAGAGATTACTATTAAATAATGTAACTTATTTACACGTAAAAGTTATTGCGTCGAATTCACGGTGCACTGAGAATGTTGAATTATTACAAACTAGCTGTATTAGTAGTTTACTTATGGTACAGTCGCGTCCAGTGACGTGTTTACACTGCCTTCGACATTACTCATCGTGTGACGGTGCACCATTTATATTTTACAAATTCATTCGAAGCGCATACTTATCGACCCAAATAATCTTATTCAACAACAATTCCTTTATTAGTCTGAGTGGCAACAATTGGGTAACTAACAATTGGGAAGGTCCACTTTATAACAATTATTCAAAACTCTTGCTATAAGGCAGTAAGTGATAATCATAAAATCGAACTCAAAGGCTCGAAATTAATTATTTTAATACGTTATTCGTTGTTGAACAAAATATGTCCTCTACGTATCAGTGGAAACTGTCCTTTCCACGAGACATTCCAGTGTAGACAGGTCAGTGACAACGGCGGCGACTGTACCGTTTAGTTGAACCCACCTCACGCGAGTCCCGCATGGCTAGGCTAAGACTATTATAATGTAATCAGAATTATTTGCTCAAGCGGCAATCTGTTTCGTAGTCATTGAATCTCATCGACGTTCGGCAAAATGTCCCACTGCCACTCGGCGACGTGCGACCAACTCGCTTGTTGGTAATGTTATATTAAGCAAATGTGTTACGGTGTCTCGCCACCTGTATAGTGTTTGACATTACTTATTATTGAGAATTTTATTTTCATACGCAATAAAAATGGGATGCCCATCTGCAAATATGGCCCTAATGGCGCGTAGAGCATTGCATTACGATCCCATAGCGTGCGACGTGCACTGTACTTAACAGTTCGCAAGCGTATCATTTGCGAGTATGTATTTTATAGGATACTTTCATGACATTTGTAGAGGACATTCGACAAGGTAATACCGACTGACGTGTTTATTTGTAATATTTGATACATCCTTATTGACGAATAAGGAACCTATCAAAACAAGTTACCAAGTTTATCAATGGTACAGTCACCGTCAGGTAGCGAGCTGATCGATCATTAGATGATTTTTTTTTAATAATATGTTTGTTATTAAAATCGCACCTCGCGCTTGCAAAAGTCGTATTGTTGGCCCTTATATTTGCCTTGTCCCTGATCTAAAGAGGCTTAGTACGGACCTCGGTCTAATGGGCCCTACATTTACAGTGTACTTAATTTTATTTTAATCTAACATTTTTTCGACCAGGTTGGTTGTCATACAATACTCATGCATGTTTTCCGATATACTTAAAACATTTGACATTCAATTTTATTCTAATCCGAGAATTGAAGTTTTCTACATAATAATTTTTACTCGAGAAATTAAGTTATTACATTATTACATGCCTGATATTTTTTAAATACATGCCCACTTCTTTTACATTACCATTTAACAACATTTTCAACCCTTTATATGTATAGTGTTAGGCGATTTTCTACATTTTTACCCTTGTTAATGTTTACGGGTACCTAATGAAATTGGGATTATTTTTTTGAATACTTTAATAAGCTATGATCAAATCTCTAGCAATTTATAAATAGAGAATAATATAGACCTGACGCTGACTGTACTGAAGTACGACATTGGCGAGATGTGTGTTGCAACTCAGTTATATTTAATGTACTTAATATGATGGATATATTCTACCGACGCCTGCGCGTCGTTCAGTTGGTCGTGTTCTTCGTTGTAAAATAACTCCATGTAAATGCCTTATATTTTATCGTTTTAATATTTTCTCAGTATTTTAAGCGACGCGAACTTGTTCGCTTCGTTGTACCCGTGTCTCCATTTAGTCAGTGGGGTCCACGTTGTAATGCAAAAATATTATTTTAATTTATACATTAAGTTAATTCGATTGATGATGTTTTAACATAATTGTGAAAAATGATTTTTGTTTTAATAGCTATTTATTTTTATTATTAAGAAAATATTGTATTGGATTAATTGTTATGAATTGTGTAAATTAATAAATTTAATGAAGACTTTTAACAATTTAGTGTTTTAACATTTTTATCGAGAAATCCCATATTTGCAGATGTACAATGTTTATCAGTTAGTGATGTTCAATAGACTAGTTTGAATAAAATTATTTACGTTGAAAATTCTACTTGGCGTTGTCATTTACAATACTCTCCTTTCGTATCCCTTCTGGCTAACTGATAATTACTTAGCCTAGAGGTCCTCAGTTCGATGCCGAACAAATAATATTTACATGTGATTGTAAACACAAACGACATGGTTTTTAATGTTTAGGCTTTAATTCCTTTCAGGTGTACTTTTTATAAGGGCAACTAATTCGTTGAAAAACGAGTGTTTAATTTTTTGTGACTTAATAAAATCATTTCAAATCAGTGTTGCCAGAATTAGAAAAAAAGTTTTGAAAAATAATTTTCACGTGATTATATAAACGTCGATATCGGGATTTACGTGTGGACGATTGGAATTAAAGATAGCGGCCGATTATCGAGATAACTAAAGATTATTTGTCAGTGCGGTGCGGGCTGTCGAATTGTTTATATCGATTATAGACTATAGGTAAGTGTTATTTCTTTTAATATCGTTACGTAATATTAACCAGGACAATATAAATGTATGCTGTATAAATGTCTACGGTTGATATATTTCGTTATGTGAAAGTTCCTTTTAGCTCTTATTTCGCTGGTGATGCCGTAATACCGGCAATTAGCAAGGTTACTAGGTCAGGAGCAATTACACGTGGCCTTATAATTTCTAATGTAACGTAATAATTATACTACAAATACGTGAATTATTTTATTAAATACTATTACTGTATAGTAATTTTGATATCTTCACATCCTCAAGAAGTAATGGCACTAGTCACAATTCACAAAAGCCCGACCTGCACTTCTAGAAAAAATCTAAAATGCTATCTAGTAAGAAGGCCAACAAAATAGATTTTCCCAATTTAACTGTAAAATTTATGAAGACGTGTCTCTGGTTGCACTATTTTAAAACTCTAGGCAAGCCACAGAGTACTATATCGTTCTAGGTCTGTTCTACATCACTAAACATATAACATGTATCCATCCATTGTAACTAAACAATTTCACAGTCGTATTTACTGCCATAAAACTTATGATACAAATACATTAAGTGCCCGCATCTACAAAATGTCCAATCGGCATGTATTCTAATCTCATTGATATGAATTCTATTTCGCAACGATACACCACGAGGGAGGCCTGCAACTGGAATCAAAATATTGATTTGATTGATCCGCCCGGGTGGGCGTTTCGAAATAAATAGGTAAAATCGCCTTTTATATACGTAGACAAAAAACCAAATTTCATTCAGATCCTTTCAGGCGTTTTTGAATACTTACAAACTTTCGCATTTATACTAGTAATATAAATAAGATTATTATGATGTGTGTGGCTGATAAAAAGATAGTGTGTGTATTCATAAATAAATAAAAAGATAAATAAATAGTTTAGAATGGTTAGCATATTGCCACACAAAGTTACAAAATATTATCAAGTTTTTTTCGTATGTAAAAATGTTGGATAGGAATATTTAGTCAACAAAACCTAAACCGGACGCGACAGCCTTTAAGCCGATACGCTTTTTGTAAATCAATAAATGCGTAACTCAATTAAAAACTGATCTAGATATACGGCGCGGATAATTGAATTAGGTTCTCACTCAGCTGATCATATTGTATAATGGTCACAGATTCAGAAGAGTGCAGTGTTTTTAAAGATTGCCAGGTATTTTTTTATGTAAGTAACTTAACTACATCATTCTTTTCGATAAATCCCTTTATGACAATGTGAATTCCGTAATGCTGATCATTAATATCTGAAAGTTATTAAAACAAAATCACTGACAAAATTATGCAGATATTACCAATGGTTCACAGTCACGATATATTTATTTTAAATCATCATTATCACTCATATAATTGAAACTAGCATTTACTGGTTTACCCCTGTTCTCCATTATTCAGATCAATTTACTGCAGTGCTTATGTCACAAGTACAGTCAGAAGAATCGCGTAGGATGAGTTAGTGACATAGAGTTCTTCACATTTAACAGAGAAAATATTTACATATTTTTGACTTTGTATTTTGGTTTAGATAAAATGTTTGCATCACTTTTCGAGGCGGCACGGAAGTCTCCGTTCCACGGACCACTCACACCAGCTGTGTGCGACGCACCCGCACTCACCGAATCCGAAAATGTACAGGTCAGTTACGGTTTTAATTTTTATTAATACCTATCGTCTATAATATTATAAGAGATTTGTTTTACAGTTAGGAATTCATAATGGAAGTTTTTTCTAAATAAGGCTTTCTTTGTTTCAGATTAATGTAATAAAAATATAAAATTATAAACTAATTTAACTCATATTTCACTAAACAGACATATTACCTTTGACATATTTTAAGGGGCGAAGAGAACCCTTAATTTTACTACACGCTCTCATTCTGTGAGATCGTTACATTTGCAATGCATCCTTGCTTGTGATTTATCAATGTACTTGGTATCTAACATATAACCTAAGTCTTTATCAAATAACAGATGACAGTATGAATTCCTTACGTCTTCTACCTTACTCGATCTTGTACCATAACCTTTTATTCGTTCACTAGCTGCTTGCGTCTACCTCTGGTAACCAAACTACGCTTGACAACGCTTTTGACTGCAAATAATTTATTCCGAATGAAGAATACATGTCGTAAATATTGATTATTAAATTAAAACTTATTCATGTTTGTATGATTAGCCCAGTCAGTCAATCGCAGCATCGACGGCGCCCGAGCAAACATACTCCTGCGAGTTCGGCTCGGCAAAATACTTCGCGTTGTGCGGTATCGGCGGACTGCTATCATGCGGTTAGTTACTTTTAAATATATGACTGTTTATTAATGACGCCAAGATTTGTCTTAGTAGAAATATTTGTTGGTTTATAGTGATAAAGATTATTTAAGTTCAGTTTTAAGCATTTATTATTGATAAAGGCTTAAAGCTGCTGAACCCATATTTATAACATTTTTAACCACTAAAAAGCTACCCAAGTCGTCCAGACCCCGACCGTTACTGTGTGGCATATAAAGTTGTAAGACGTATATTACACTATTTGTATATATTCTAAAGATTTTATCTTAGCAGACATGAACTTGACAATGTACTCTATGTATATCACTTGCTCAAATTAGATTAACTCGGACAAGGCTACATTACTTGTATCTTATCGGAACGAATATATATCTCAACTGGTACGTTAGGGATCTGGGTTCGGTAATAGTAGAGAAACATTTCATATATGTAGGTTCTCGAGGTTACTACCTTGTCCCGTTATACGATAGTCATTAATGGAGATTTATTTTTGTCTGAACCAATCTATCCAGTCTTCATGTCGAGATAACTTAAATAATTTCTTATGTTATAGAAAGTTACAATGTACAAAAGTGACTTTAGCTATATTTATATTATTCTGCGCTACTAAAATAGAATCCGTATTCAATTTCAGGCTTAACCCACACGGCGGTGGTGCCCCTGGACCTGGTGAAGTGCCGTCTGCAGGTAGACCCCGACAAGTACAAGAATGTGATGAACGGCTTCAGACTGTCTGTCAGAGAGGAGGGCGTGCGCAGTCTCGCCAAGGGCTGGGCGCCCACGTTGCTCGGGTACTCGCTCCAGGTACGCTGACGTCCATATTATCACTTGTTTTTAATACATACTCTAATAAGAATAAATTCCCAATATTTGGGTATTGTACATAATGCAAGATATGAACATGGCACTTCTTTTTAATGTTTTTAGGGATTCGACTTGAGTAATAGAAAATACGATTTATTTTTTTTTACTTTTTCTTATTGATTATTTATATTTTTGACAGGGATTGTTCAAATTCGGTCTGTATGAGCTATTCAAAGTGGGCTACTCGGACATGCTGGACGAGGAGACGGCGTACGTGTACCGCACTTTCGTCTACCTCGCCGCCTCCGCCTCCGCCGAGGTCTTCGCAGACATCGCGCTTTCGCCCTTTGAAGCTGTTAAGGTAAATTTAATCGATATTAGGGATATCAATCAAAAATCAAATCAATCTAATGACTGCTTAATCTATGTATCGAGATAACGCTCTTCCATAGAATTAAGTTTTTTATCTCTCTCTCTCTCCTAATTTTTGTACACAGGTCCGCATTCAAACTATGCCAGGGTTTGCCAACACGATGCGCGAGGCGTGGCCTAAAATGGTACAGAACGAGGGCTACGGTACCTTCTACAAAGGTCTAGTGCCACTCTGGGGTCGGCAGATTCCCTACACAATGATCAAGTTTGCCTGCTTCGAGAGGACTCTCGAAATGTTCTACAAGGTAAGAACATGAATTATACCTATGTCTCTAAGCGCTTTATAGTTTGCTTATACACTAACGGGGAAGGAATTCCAGGAATTTCTGCTTACTAGTCGTTTTATACGAAGATGTAGAAACCAAAACTGAAAGTGGCATAAACTAAAAAAAATCATATCACTTAATACTTTTTGTTTTTCAATTTCTTAAGTACAAAATATCATTTCTTTTTATTCCTACATAGTATTGCGTTCAATAGTTTAAATGTATAGCTATTTCTTGTCGATACCAGTTAAGTTAAAAGACGTGACAATTCATTTGACTTTATTCTGTTTTTAGTACGTAGTGCCGAAGCCGCGCGACCAGTGCACAAAGGGCGAGCAGCTGGTAGTGACGTTTGCGGCGGGCTGCGTGGCCGGCGTCTTCTGCGCCATCGTGTCACACCCCGCCGACACAGTCGTCTCCAAGCTCAACCAGGTCTTTGCTTAAATTTCACTTCGACCGTTTATAAAATGTCAATAATTCGTTTAATTCACAATGATATTAATATTTTTTTTTCTACACACGGCCATCTGATCCCAAACTAAGCAGAGCTTGTGCTATGGCAACCAGATAACTGATATACTACATATACTAAATTTTACAAATAAAAACAAAATACATACTTAAATAGATAATTACACCCAGACTCCGGACAAACAGACATGTTCATGCACACAAATGTCTGTCCTAGGTGGGAATCGAACCCACGACCTGCGGCGTGAAAAGCAAGTATCTTACAAACCACGCCAACCGGCCCGTCTGATATACATAATTTGATATGATTTGAATATGATAGACATAATTTATTTTATTTTGGCATGGAATACTTACAGCCAAAATTTAACAGGAGAAGTATTCATATAGCAATTGAACAGCCAATAACATATCTTCGCTTATAGATACAGATTAACAAATTTAGAAATGTGAGCAAACAAAGCATCAAAAATTCAAACAGTAAAAAGTGTAGGCAACTTAAAAGACAAACACATAAGGATATAAAAAATAGGTGGAAAAAAATACTTATTCCTTAAAAAGTATATTAATTAAAGAAATCCGAGCTCGAACATCTTGCTGTAGACACACTAGTTGAAAATGGATCCAGATTGTACTGCTCACAAAGCTCATTGAAATGCCTGCTCGTACGAACCACATAGGCGTTCTGTCTATAGTTAGCTGAGGCAAACGGTAATCTTATAAGAGGTTTGTGTCGATGTGACCCAAGAGGTACGTTGAAAGATATCTTAGCTAATAACTCGGGGCAATCAATGTCTTTTTTGAGTAGTTTAAAAAAGAATAAAAAATCAGCAAATTTGCGACGGTGAGCTAACGGTAATAAATGGATCTTTGTGCAAAGTTAATCTATAGAGTGATATGGAATTCTTTGATGAAAGCAGAGGAACTTAATAAAACGTTTCTGAATATTTTCAATAATTTGTGGTAGCGGGGATTCCATACTTGCGATGCGTACTCTAAATGACTAACTGAAATGAAATGTTCAACTTTTGAACGAGTAATAAATATTCAACTATCAAACAAATAATTTTAGGACAAGTCCGCAACGGTCGGTTCGATCGTAAGCAAGCTGGGCTGGGCGGGCGTGTGGAAGGGGCTCGGCACCAGGATCGTCATGATCGGTACACTCACCGCGCTGCAGTGGTTCATCTTCGACGGCGCCAAGGTTTGTACATTAAAACCCATGAGAAAATATATATAACTATCGTATATACATACGACTTATACCATAAAACACTTTTACTAAGTTTCTAAATATATATATATATAGTAGCCGGTAGTCCGGAACGGCTAAACCAATTTCGATGAAATTTTCAGGACTCGTTCAAATCGGTAACCGGGGCGGATGACTAGTTAAAAATAAAAATCTACAGAATCCGAATTTGCGATACTCATAACTCTCTTAGCACTTAACGTTGCCTATCAAATTATTCAATTTATTAATTACTAGCTGTGGCCTGCGGTTTCACCCGCATTATTCCCGATTAGGGGTGGCGTTAGGCAGGCGGCCGGCCGTAAAAACTGTAGCCAGAACTTATACATTTGTATATAAACAATCATATGTAATTGTTAAACTGTACTACGGCCATACTGTGGCGACCCCACATACGCGGGAAAACGGCAGGGTGATGGGGTGATGAGGTTACGGTAGTATTAAGTAGGTAATATTCTTTAATATACATTATTTATACATTAATAGCATTTCGTTTAAGTAAAATTGCAGGGCGGGCGATACCGCGGGGCACAGCTAGTCCATCATAAAGTTGTAGTTACAGTACAGCTATCAAAAAAGATGTACGACTGTGACAACTTTGCCGTATAAAGCAAACGTAAAACTTCATACAACTGCAAAATTATTTTTTTCAGGTAATCTTAAGAACACCACGACCACCGCCGGCTGAGATGCCGGACTCGATGAAGAAGCGTCTCGAAGCCGAGAAAAAAGATAATTAAACTGCAATCCCGTACCCAATGACACGTCCTAATCTCAGTCAAATATTGGATAAAACAAATATGAAGAGAAAGTGACGACGTACTTTTGAGTAATTTTAATTTGTTGAATGCATTAATTATTTAGTGACCTTGACCTAGTTGACTTTTAAAAATTAATGTCTACGCAATGTGTCTATGTAGTAAAATGTCTGTTTAGGCACGGTTTCGTAATTGTATCTAATATTTATCTGTATTAAATAATTTTCTATCATTAATAAGTTGTAATTCCTTGAACCCACTGTGAGTGGCCAAACTGGTAAATGATATAGAAATCCCAACACACACACCCAAAATGATATTAGAAATCGCTTTCCGTTTTCGCGTCGTATATCACGTCCAAAATATAATGGGAGACAGCCTATTGTCATACAACAGACCAGATACAAAAATAAACATTTATGATTCTTGAAAACCACGCAAAATGTTTTTCTGCATGTAAATAGAACCCAGAACCAATGACTTAAAACTGTTATAAAGCTTATGGTTCTCAGTAATAACGAAAATGATATACTAAAATATAGGATTAAATTTATGTTTCAAATATTGAAAAAACGGAGGGACATTTTGAAAATTAGAAACTTTTTTACTTTCCATAAATACACAATAGAGTCACTGTTTTAAAATAAATTCCAATGGGCTACGTCATAATCGCAGCCGTTTAAATAATATTTCTTGCCTATTGCCTATGCTATTAATTTATAATTTTATATTTTTTTTTATTTAATAATTAAATGATGTATACTTTTTGTTAAGATGCCAAAATTAAAATTAACAAAAGGAGAGGGTGGCGGCATAAAGCGCCCATATAAAAAGTTGAGAAAGGTACGCTTTGGTTCGGAAATGTTGGAAGGATAAAAATAGATAGACAAGATACAAGACATGTTGCAAAAGTTGTGCCAGTGTTGACAGGAGATGTCCCAAAAGAACTTGTATGAGCAGACTAGACACTAAAGAAAGGCGATAGGAGTACCTGTAACAAACGAGTGTGTATGCTTAGTAGTACGGTTGTAGAAGCGACAGTCGAGCCAAATTACCCCAAATGTAAATGGGTAATTTCCGCCTACCTCTCTGGGTTACGGGCGTGAATGTTTTTTTATTTATATAAATTATTTTGATTTCTTTATTTACTCTGTTATGTAATAGTTTTAATACAATAGACTTCCATAACTCTAATTATATATTTTTAGGAAATATAATAAAAGTAAAGCAATTCAAGGTAGTTTTTTATTGAACTTAAATCTCGTCTGCTACAACAGTAGTTTTCTCAGATACGTATAAACCATCCAAGAACTTTCTGATGTCTTTATTTTTGACCATGGTGGACTGTTGAATAAGGGCTGCTGAGCTGGAAACATCTTCAATGGAGTTGCCCTCAATGATCAACTCGTCCTTTTGTTTTGTGGAGTTGACAACTGTCACACCTGGCGCCATTCTTACCCTCCTTATGTACTTCTCGCCGAGGAAGTTACGGATCTCAATCAATGTGTTGCCTTCAGTGGTCACACAGTTAATGGGGAAATGGGCATATACTGCACGCATTTTGTACTGGAATCCTTTCGTGACTCCTGAAATTTAGAAAACAAATAGTCAATAAAATGTTCTAAGTGCATGTCGAGCCTCAGAATCGAAAGATCATCATAATTTTGTTTTACGCATGTTTTTTACATTATTGTGTACTTTAATATTATATAATATAACTTCTTCAAAATTTTTGTATGGTTTTCATTATGATACAACTAGCTGTCCCCGCGACTCCGTCCGCGTTGAATCCAATAAAAATGTGTTTTATCACATAACATTAATAAAAACTATTTTTATTTAACTGCTACAAAGCTATTTTCGTTATAAGTTCCAAAAATTATCATATGCGTTTAGTATAGAAATTTTATTTTGACATTAGAAACAGACACTTTAATTTAATTTATAAGTATACATAATATGCTCGCTAAAAGAGTGGCAAAACCTAACCTGACAACAAAATTTTTACTACTACTTAGCCAGAACGAAAGAAATACGTTAGTAAAACCCAGTAAACAGTGTTTACTTCAAGTCGGGGATTTTTAAAATTATTAATTATATAGATATATTTTGTTGTATGTACATCAAAAGCAATTTATAAATGAGAACAAAATATTTTTATAAATTTCGCTTTTATTTTAAGTTAAATGACATGTAAGGTATCATTCAATATATACATATATATCTGTGAAAAACGAACGAATCAAATGATATATCCCATGTGAACTGTACATTTTTACAGGAGAGAAAGTATGCCACATCTCTACCACATCCGTGCAGCTGTTTGGGAGTAAAAGACTAACAAACATCCATCCAAACTTTCACATTTATAATATTAGTAAGATTGTTACAGTAAATTTAGTGTATACAAAAAAAAACTTAAATTCCATAACTAGAGGTATGGCAGCAAGGTAAAATAAAATAAAGGAATTCACTGAGTATGAACAAATGGCCAGTATTTTTAGGTTGGAATTTTTAAGATTTCAAAGCAAATTAATATCACCCATTCCAATATATGTATTATTATTTTTATAGCATAAGAGTGACAAATGAGCTGCGAGTCGCCTAATATTAAGTGATCACCAATGCCCATGAACATCCACAAAACCAGAGGAGAAGTAAGCTCTGTTCTTGATGCACCCAAGTCATATTGATAGGGAAAGACTATCTGGGGATCATTCTAATGCATGGTTGTGGAAGGAAGGAAATTATGTGAATACCGCACAGTAGTGGATTGCCAACCAGTTTGTTTCCTTAGACAAAAAAAAATTCGACTTAGCCACAAATTCTTTGAAAATACATGTTATATTTATAAAAAGGCAATTTTATGAGTTGAGCTTTCCTTTAAAGTAAAAAGAAGAAATAGTCAATGCACTTAAAAAAATAATAAAGCTTACATTATCATTTTTTAAGTTAAGTGTACATGCGTTCAAATTATTAATATAAACCTGTATGTTGTAATAAATGAAATGCTGGGTGTCCCACCACAATATCTCATACAGCTGAAGTACCTTACTTGTTGTAAACAGAATAATTTCCTTTAGAATACACAGTTACATTTCAATATTAAAATGAATTTGAATTTAATTATTTAATCTGATTAATTAAATGGGAAATATAAAAGTAAAAATGAAAAATATACTTTTTATGCCCAATAGGGTAGTTTTCCTCCAAACAGCATAGTAGTTAGCATGTTATATAAAGGACCACTGAATTTAACATTTTATCATCACAAATTACATTAAACATTACAGTAAGCAAACTTTTTATGCCTAAATTTGTAAATTTCAAAATATAACAAAAAAATACAACACTTTCACTCACACCTTATAACAATATTTTATGATTTCACTTCACCTCAAGATTTCCACAAAACTGTTTCTGATGAAGTACAGTGTGTAGTGTAATGGCTGCCATGTATGGTAAGGGCCGTATGTTTGAATATAAAAATGTTTCTTGCTGTGTTGTTTATATTTGTAGGTTTCAATTTCAATTTCAATAAAAATTCCTCTTACATTTTTATCTACTTACAATACTACTACCTACCTCACCTAGATGTGTACATCACAGTTGGTTGCCCCGTAAACTACCTGTATATTCATGTTTCAATAACAAATTAAATTTTTGTTAAATTGATTACAATTTAAATTTCTATAGACCACATTAACTTTTGAAACTACTTTCTTTGTGGCATAAGAATTTAGGCAACAGCTTTTAAAACAGAATTTGTACAGTTAAAAAGCTTGGGCTTGCTTGCTTGCAAAGCTTGAAAAATTATTACAACACACTATTGTAACAGTTTTTATATCAATTTCTTAAACGAGACCTGTAAGTTCCGTTAACAAAGTACTAAATTATATTATTTTAGATACAACAACTAAATTACACATGCCAATGTTTATAGGACAAACAAAACAAATTGTTTTTTACCTTTAATCATGTTCTCCACGTGAGAGCAGACGGTTCTCACAGCAGCAAGTTCTTTTTTTGATCCGAACCATTTCTCCACTTTCAGTAACCGCGGGTTTACCATGCGAATGTCAACAGCCAAGTGTTTGAAATTTCTTTTAAGGGTACCTCGGGGACCTTTCACTGTCACCAGTCGAGACTTCACGTGTACTGTGAGTCCCTCAGGGATTTTCACCTTTTGATTCGCAACTATTTGCTTCATGTTAAGGCCTAAAATAAGAGATAATTATGAACATAACCTATGTGACACTTTGACAATTAATTGCATATGTTTTACGTATATTCTTGATAAAATATCAGATGAAACATAAGAAGTATAATGATATACACTGCTCTTAAAAATATTTCACATAAACCAAGAGAAATTAAAAGGATTAATATAGATTTTATCACTAAAAACAGAAACTCTGCTTACTTTCAGTGACACAGAGAGCCGGAAAAGAATTTTAGGGTTGCCAACTTGCTAGTGCTAGCAAAGAGAAAAATAGTGCTACTGGTGTCGCTAGTGTAGTTGTCGTTGTAGAAGCTAAAATCATGGTAAAGATATAATAGAATTCGACACTACACTAAAACAAAATACTGTATCACATTGCACTAACTGCGAATGAAGCAAATAGGTTTCATAGACTTGGTATGGTTAGATTAGAAATATATTATTACAGAAAGTATGAAAGTGCGCGTTTTGTTGTGCTGTGGCGTTAAAATACGATTGTAGAACGATGCGTTACAACCCAAATTATGTAGTTTCTTTCTTAAATACAAAATCAAGTATTCTTACGAATAAAAGTGTTTACAACATAATCAAGCGATATTAACAGCTTTCATTTGTTATAAAATAGTAAAAAGTTAGGGTATCCACGTAAGGCGTTAGAAGTGGCGAACTCTATACAAATTTCACGTGGAACTAACCCTATACTAAACTAACCTTCTTTTAACGTGTGGAAAATGCAACCTTATGCACATCCCGAGGTAGGCGTACCCACTAAAAACCACACGCGTTCCCTCATGACCATTGCCTGGACGCCGCGGGAGCATGATAAGCACGTGACACCGCAACGCCCACTGGCCTCCCCGGGATGTAGCCCCACACTGCGCCCTTAAAAGGGGCTTAAGATGGTCTGGGGCGCTTCTAGAAGACGCAATGCAAGCTCGGGATTTCCTGCCACTGGCGCCACCTAGAGTTTTTTTTATAGAAGTTCACTCCTCGTGGCCCCCGTCTTGAAGAAAACAGAGGCCTGTGATCCCAGTGTCGCCGCTGGGATAACACTAAATGCAGCTGCAAGGGGAAGGGTTGACCCCATCTCCTTTCAGCTGCGGCTAAGATTTTTTGTTTTCGAACACGATTTCATCGGATTCGCGCCTTTACTGCTTTAATGATCGCTGGTGCCCTAATTGTACGAGGTCGGCTGGTCCTCTTACGATCTTCGAAGCTTAAATCTTCAGTGTATCGTTTGATAGTGCGATAAACAAACCGTGGTATTATTTTCAAATCTTGCAGCTTGCCTGTTGGTACGTAACCATAGCGGTGCAACGCAATAACTGCGATCATCTTTCTTTAAATGTGGAGGATATTTGGTAATGAATGAAAAGATATTTCATTTTTATATACGGAAAGCTCAAACGTTCCATTTTTAAAATTAGTCGAAGAATGTTTGGTCAGTATCTGCGAATAAAAAAAAAGGTTTTGAAAGTTTGTTCAACATTTTGCTTATGCCCGATGATTTTGTATGAGTGTACTGGAGTGTACCATATCAATACTATATAATATTATTTTGTTCCAAGTTTTATATTCTGTTAATCAGCGCACAGTTAATCTATTTAAAAGGCTTAAAAGGGCGAGAATCCTGAACCGGTATAATTTATTATGAAAAAAGTGAAGCTAGTTTGACAGTATAATATTTGACAATTGGTTCACAATTTATTTGACATAATACTTAAAGGTTAGATTTCCTTTTTTGGTTAGATGTTTATTTTATTAAAAACTTAAATATTTATATAAGCCTTGAAGAAAATGATATTAAAGTTTTTAATTCGCTCAGAAATTAAACTGTGTTTACGAGTTTTCAAGAAAGGTTATTATTTTAATTTACATCGTTTATCCGTATTCTTATTATTTTAATATACTGTCGAATGTTATGTTTTTTCAATATTTTTAAAGGATTAAGTACTAAGTCGCAGTGGAATATTATAACTGGGGTTTGCGTTGAACGATTGCCTGTGGTTACTCCGCCACTTAACGACATACAAAAAAAGTATATAGATTTATTAAGGACCATAGAAGTTGAGAAGAGCTTAAAATCCGATCACGAGATTAGGCATGAAAATGATAAGTAAGTAGCATGCAGTACATTTTTATATGAATATAAGCTGTTATGCACTGCTAACAAATTTAACGGTTACCATTTGTTAGAGCCTTCTAAAGTCTTAACTTTAGATTGTCAATGTCATGTCAGAAAAATTGTGTGGCATTAACTTACTAACTACTTTTGATCAGATTCCACAACTATAACCTGTTAAAAGTCATAAGTCATTGCTCTTAAAGTTGGGCACACTGTTTTGCCCCACTTCTTTTTGATATATCTCCATCTTAATGTGTGCCTAGTAGGATCATTAAACTAAATATGCACTCATGCCCATAACCCAGAGGGGTAAGCAGAGATCATGGATTTTCATTTTGCGCGATCTTAGCAAACCTCTCCACACGCTTCTCCTTTCATACATCTACGCATGCATGCTTGTCAGTTATGGGTGCTCCTCATATCACTCTTTTTAGTAAGTCATTAATCTGATCGATATAAGTTTTCCTAGGGCGTTCCCTACCAACACTGTCACTAACTTTGGCAACATAAATTTGTGTTGTTATTCATCCTTTCAACCATTAGGATCATTATGCAGTTTTATATCTTATTTGTATGAAGCAATACTCTTTATGATTAATAACATAACAAATTATGTTAATACAAAATTTCATGAATATAGTTGGAGCCTTTTCTGAGATTCAGATTATATACATATATATATATATATATATATATATATATATATATATATATATATATAGTATAGGTATTAGATATATTTTCTAGAATACAAGCGGAACTTCTTAAGAGTGATTCTCATGAAATGGATTTGGATGCAGTCAGTAAAATAACCGCTCAAGACATGGAAGACGCAGCCACTGAGGAGTTGGCACAATTCAAATTTGGAAGTATTGAAACTGGTAAAAAAATTATATAATGGTGTTCCTATAAACCAAAGTTTTGCATTTAAATCTGATTTTCTGATTAATAAGAACCTGATTAATGTTATTCTAGAGAAATTCTATGAAGTCTTCTAACGTGCAGGTTACCAATAGTATAACTCCTTAGAAATTTTAGGGGCATTAATGTTTGTCTTAAGTTTTCTCTACTGTTGCTAATTTCATCTGATGTTTATTAACAAAGTCTATATTTATGTTTATGTCACAACAAGGAGATTTCTGTTTGCTTATCAAACTTTATGTGAAGAAAAAGGGCTGGGAGCAGGATATAGAGTCTCAGGACACCTCAGTCACATGCACAAGTACAATACTGCCAGTGCAGGCAATATCTGATATCAATGTTAATGCAACTGTTATGGTCACCAAATAGGTCTGCCACTATAAAATTTTCTTAATTTGATAATTATAGAAGCTGACAAGAAAGGTGACAAGACAACAACTGATAGGTATCTGCAGAGGCATCTGGTACTTGTCGCACCAGTTAAATTGGGTACTGACATAAGAACCATACTTCCACAAGGCAAATGGCAAGAAGGAGAGACATTACGACAGGTAATTATACAATAAGCACATTGTTCTCTGGTTGAAGTTGGTACTTTTATTGAAAACAGAACAATCAGATTTTTTACTAAAATCAGTTTAGTTTTCATACATACTTTTGTCTTTAACTTGCAAAAGCAGGTGCACAAACAAGTAGGTTATCTGATGCCAAGATTTTCTTTGTAAAAGAAAGAAAAAAGGATGGACAAGGAATGGAATGGAAAATTATATCTGGACACCACAGTTTCCGTGCAAAATACAATGCTGTGAGGTTGTGGTGTGATTTAAATAAGATAATTTGTTTGTAGACAGCTGAAAGAGTATTGGAAGAATACTGCGGGAGTGGGCTTAAAGTACAATTCCTCTCAAATGCACCATGTGGTTTCTATAAGTATAAATATCCACCAGATTTACGTACAGACGCAGCTGTGGGTGCCAAAGTAAGTCTCATCATTATTAAAATAATTCCCTGAAATGGTTGCTATTTGCACTAATTCAGACACTTTAGTTTGATTTAATTTCAACTTAAAATAGGACGTAAATTTTATCCATATAACATTTTCTAACCTCTCTTGAAATAATATTGCTGTCTTACGTTCAGGTATTCTTCTATTACGCCAGTTATAAGGATGGTGCCATAGAAAGCAAGGAAAAGAAGATCAATTGGCTAACTAGAAACGAATTAAAAGAACTTTTGCCACCAAAGTATAATAAGTCAGTGCAAGAGTTTTTGATTCAAGAAACTTGGTAATTAATGTAGTCAAATATATAAATTAGTTAATCAAAATTGTTTTATTTCCTCTATTTCGAGTATTTCTGCAGTTTTGTTTACACTACCTTTAGATTCCCGCATCCCAAAGACCTGTAATTAAATACAAGACACAGGTGATGTTATTTTATATGATATGAGGGTACAGAATGGATGTAAGTTTAATAAACACCCTAGGAGTGCAGTAGTTATATTCTGAAGTGCTATATATGCTATGGGCGGTATAAGAGTATATATGGAAGAAGGTGGCAAACGAGCAACCGGATCACCTGATTTTAGGTGACGCAGAATACTTCTAGTTCACGCCTGTTTTCTGTGAGATCGTGGTATTTCACCGGACGAGCCGGCCCATTCGTGTAACAGATGTTGTTGTTACGGGCTCTACCACTGTTAAACTGCGTGTACCACAGATGTTCCAACCGCAGTTCAGTCCTGAAATTGTTGTTACATCTTTTATTCCAAGTTATATTTTGCTGGACGTAGGCTCCATTAATCGCCGCTAAGATCGGTCTCCCGCCGTTTGACTCCCACAATCTTGACCAGATAATCGGTTCATCTTGTGGGAGGCCGACATATGCTGTGTTAACCTGTACGGGGCCGCTATTCCGGTAGCTGTCAGTTCCATCGGCCATCCGTACTGCGAGCAATGTGTTCGGCCATGGCACAAATCCTTACTACATATATTTATATGTAGTAAGGATTTGTGCCATGGTTATTTATAGGTTATTTAACCTACTCTAATTATATGGATATTCCCATAGTATTGTCTTTATAATGATAACTCTATAGATGATATAGAGTATGTGCTATACAGTTATCATTACCAATATATATGTATATAAATATACACATGTATATTGTTCGGTATGGTTGCCATCATACATATTTTATATTGGGTATACTCGGTCGGTAAACTAACTAGTAAACTCAATTATACTTTTTTTCTCCTCGTACAAGTGGGTATATCGAAACTTTTCCACGGGACGAACGGGCGGGCTTGTGCGGGCAGTGCAAACGTTTAGAAACCTACGACTCGGTTCGTTTTTATATGAATGAGTTGAATTTGATTCGTTTCGAACGCACTGCGTATTGTATACGTGATATTGATATTGTTCGGGGCGTGTCGAAGCGAGCATTGTGAATAGTGTGGGTTGCTGCTGGTGGCAACATCGCTCGCGCGCTAGTGAGTGTTGAACATAGACTTAACGGACTCGAGTTAGACCTAGGCAGATTGACAAGGTCCTGTAACCGCTAAAACGGGCGTCATAGTGGTAAGTCTAAAAATAAACTATTACCTAGATATAACGCTACACGCAATTTTATGAACTTGTGCCGCGGGTCGCCGTATCCCGTATTGTTCGGCAAATATATTTTGCGCCAATAGCCTAATTGTTAAGAGTACGGAATTGGAAAGATGAGGTCGTGGGTTCGATTTCACCATTCGACTATTGTCGTAAACCATGTTCAAGTTACCTACACACCTATCTACTAAATTATCAACACAATCTACTAATATTTCATCCGAAAATAATATACGTAAAAATAAAAGAATACAGATTATTGTTAAAACAGTTACTAATTCAAATGAAAATCATATGTATGAGTTCAATATACACTTCCCTGATTGTTGGCATTCAAACTCTGCTCATTTGTTCTGTCGTTTTATCGACTTTTGATATTATTAGTCTACGAGGTATAGCGTATACTCGTATTGACGCCGAGCGGCTTCAAGTCTACACGAATGCGGTCTACTCGTGTGTAAAGCCGGAATCATCTCACGCTAAACCTTACATTTCTTGTGTACCGTTTAAGTTGTTGCTTTTAGCAATGAATACATATCCATGGCAGTAAAATATTCTTCGTTCCAAATTTTGGGATATGCTGATGACTTAGACGCGATCGGCATTTCCCTGGAAAAAACACGCGGGGTGGGGGTGATCTTGTCCAGGTTGCGGGAGTCAATTGGATGATCTTTGTGGCGATCAATGGTATAAGCAACATGAGAAAGTTTGATGTTTTTCTGTAATAAAATATTATATAATAATAATCATAGCTGATGTTAGTATTTCCTCTGAAATGTTTGGAGTAACACATTAAAACAGTAAATAGAATTTAGGAAGACATTGAACATTGTAAAGCACGGCTGCCTAACATATGATCTAACTTTGCACAACAACGGACGCTGATTCCATCCCGCACGTTCTTTGCCCACGTCCTAAACACTAATATAAACATGTTATTATTTAAAAGATCCTCTTAAGTGCGCAGTTAAACGCTACTTCCCACATTTACATTGAAACAATATTTAGCGAGAAGCCGGCGCGGGGAGCGCTTCGCAGTAATGCTTCGAAATAGAAGTTTACTCAAACAATGAGCGTGATTTACGAGTAAACAGATTTCGATGCTCGATCCCGAAATTTCCAGGGAGTATTGCTGGACCAACGTTTCATTTTAAACCTTATAAAACGTTTACATATACGTGGTTATCGTTTAATTCGTTACCGTAAGAATGGAAGCAGAATCGCTTTTGAAGTTTGCTTTTATCGTTATGCGATGAAAGTTTAATTTACCTCGTGCAAATGGGTTAAGATTGAACGTGTTAGCCGCGCTCCACAAGGCTCCCGGCCGTCTTTTCGGATTCGTTTACAAACACATCGGCGTGCTGTTTTTCGTTTGGCCGGTTCTAAATAAAATAATAATTTCTATAGGAAAATAAATAAGCGAGTTGATTGTTTAATTCGCATTAAGTATAACTGTTTTGTATTGTGACATAACAAATACATAATTTTCTCAAATATATCGTTTGTTTAGAGGAATGGCTTCGTTCTACAACGCACATATCAAACGGTTAACAGTTTTACACTATAGTAGGACACGGGTTCTACTTCTTAGTTATTTAATAACAATCTGACATGATATTTGGATTTTCTTCCCGCATATTTTCTACACGTGTATCTAAGTAAGATCTTGTTTATGCATAAAGGTACTGAATCTCTCATCTAGAAAAGCGTATTTGAGAAACATATTATTAGTATAATCTTTTCTGACTAAGTAAATTAAACACCAATAAGAAAGTAATTCATAAAGTAACAAAAAAAGTGAACATTTGTGAGAACAGTCGGTCTTCCACATTAATTTGGGCCGCACGGCGGTCCCCGCGGGGAGGCCACCTGTGGCTCCGGAGTATCATAATTGATAAAATTCTTAACACACATAACAATTCCGTCCCCACATTCTCTAATTTCATGGATGACTCGAGAATGTGGTCGGTGCTTCGAAAATATCAACAGTTAAATGAGTGACCACGTTTGTTAATTAATGGCCTTGTGACTTATTGCTATTAAATTAATTCAGGCGAACTTTTCGAGGAAAACTCTATTCACTCCGTTATTGTTTTACACCATAAACACAAAATAAACAATTCTGTATACGTTTTAATTATTCTTATTAGATACCTAACATGACTTCAGTAAAATAATAATTAGAGGGGGCTAATTAAAGGGCCTTCATTCTGTATCCAAATCTAAAACCTACATCAAATCCTGATTGAGCCTACTTGTGTCCTTTCTAAAGTTATAGACATACGAGAAATAATAAATGTATAATATAATTTTAGATCTATATCTAACTGCCGTTTTTTTGGTCGATTATGGGTGCTTCTTATATCGCCCTTTTTTAGTATGCCGGTAATCTGATCGATATAAGTTCTTCTAGGGTGTCCCCTACCAACAATGCCACTCACTTTTGCAACATAATTTGTTATGCTATTCTCTCTTCATTCGTCCTTTCAACATGCCCGAACCACCAATGTATACCTTTCTCAATTCTAACCTCTCAAATTTCAATTCTCAAATCTTAAAATTAAAATTATTCCGTTATATAAAACAATAAGCTTAGTCTAATATCTTCGCTACTGCGGCTGAATATATAGGTAATATCTAATAAAATAATATGCATACGCGATAGAAGAAAACGAACCTTCTTACTGTCTAGAACACTATTCCAAAGTAACAACCAGTTATGCTTAGAAAAGATTCTTTATCTCAAGAAACCGAAATAACTTCAGACATTCCAATCAGTACAATAGTCTTTATAAAAGACACTCAAATGTTTAAAAGCGGCGTTAGTCTTAATGACCACACGTCGTTATTTAAAGTTGAAAAGGAAGGCCGACAGGAGTCACATAATCTGCGTCAAACTTAGATAAAATTGGTAATAGAGAGCGAGAGGGCTATTGTTCCAATTCTAATGGACCACCGACCGCTCCGAGACGAGAGCCTCGCAAAAACCGCTCCGAAATGGTCGGCATCGAAAAAAGAACGCGTAAAACAATATATTTCATCATTTAGACTACTAGACGGGACTTCGCTGGAATTAGCTAAAGCGTTTTATCTTTTGCTTTCACAGTTCGATAACGGTGGCGGTGTTAAATCGTTGACAAGACAAACTTATCACAGAAAAGTGAGAGCCGTTAGTGAGTTCCAGTGATAATTAAAACTATGCACCAATTCAAATAACTGAACCTTTGGTCAAGCGGTGGCGTCGCCTTTGGCTACCTTTTATTTCTTTCTTCTTGTAATTACTTTGTTAGTAAAAACAATTGAAGACCAAGAATACTTTGTTAAGGTTTTCGAGACAATGTACTTTCAGTGTATACATTGCTTGAGGCTTAAGGAGCTGTAGGTCAAAAGCCCGACGTTTGCTTTAAGCTGCAACTGAAAGTTCAGTTGTTAAGTCTTTAAAATATTTGAGAACTACACTCTTACTTCAAACTAAAAATTTTAACAATTAAATTATCATTAACTATTATGTCACATAAGGCAATTGCAATTTAAATCACAAGATTTAATAATAAATATCTCAAGTAACACACTTCACATCTTTGTGTAACTTCGCTGTAAGAAAAACCAATACCAAATGATAACAGTGTCAAAGACACGAGTCTTAGGACGTTTATATGTTACTTGTGATTCGGGCAAGACCAGTTATGATTACCCGGTCCCAAACTTTACAGGATCACACGCTGATCAATCAGATAATTTCCCGAATATGACATCGCAAACAGTCCAGCCGTTGCAGTCGGGAACATACATGCTAGTGCACACATCGCATTTTAGAAGATGATTACAATTAGCTTATGCAGTCTCGTTGCTTTCTTTTTTGTCCTTTATGCGGTTCTATGTAGATTTTGTGCTTTGGTAAAATCTGCGTAAGAACTTTCAAAGATTACAATTATATATTCTGCGGTCTGCTACATTTTGCTGTCTGTGTGTTTTCTTCTAAAGTATAAAGCAGTAGCAGGTTGCTGGGAAAGGCTATATTTTTAAATTAACTATAACTACTTAATTGTTATTATCTATTATATCATCGATTGTGACTATGTATACTGTTAGAATAAAATGTGATAAAATTAAAATAATCGATTTATCTTCGTTTTAGGTAAGGAATTGTTTTTTATTGTTTTGTAAAAGATAAATAAGTGACAAATCTTCGTATGGAAACAATGCAAAAGTGATCAGGAATTTCTCAGCGGAGTGTAGCGCAAACATCCCTTTGTAGATTACTCTACATTCTTCAGATAAGGCCGGCCACCTGAAGGCTGCGTCAGTAACTGTGAGGTATAAAACACGGATCCTTTTTGTATTGTTCTCTTCGTCACATCTTTAGGAATGTATGTCGATATTGTTTTTAGATATTATTGGGAACACTTGGGGCGTTACTGATATAGATAAAGCAGATACAATCATAAAGCAAAGAATTTAAACTAAGAAGAAAATACTTCGCAATTATTTTCTTCTTAGTTACTAAAGCTTTGTATAATTAAATATTGCGTCGATTAATACTTTCAACAATATACGACCACTTTCAGATTTTCCGGCCTCCACGAGGTCAGCGATCTATCCGGTAGGAGTTCCTTACTCTTTGTCCCATACGTAGTCACCATTCCAAGATATTGCTTCACCTCCTTTATTAATTATCTCATCACTAACTTATTTGTTCAATTGACACCATTATTATCGAAAATGAGCTTAGACTTGCACCTCAGGTCTAAAACTGTGCATCGATTCTAAATTACATGAGAAAAGAGCCAAAGAAAGTCGACAAATTTATACTGGAATGAGTCAGAAATATGCGTAAACAGCTTATCTTACTTGAAAAAAAAATGTATTTGATGCTACAGAAATAAAATCCGCACACATCGCATACACATCAAGATCGGAAATAATGGGTATGCTTCTCAAAATAAATTAAATTGCAATCCCATATGCTTTCTGTATAAACAAATTTGTGTGTTCTGTACAAACATGAAAATAGCAGAGCGTCAGATTGTTTTTCAGCTGTAAATGAATCCTGAAGTGTGATGTGCGCCTACGTCGCGCCCCGGCGTCTGTTGGCGTGGGTAAACGGGCCAAATAACATTAAAAATACCCGGAACATGACCTACACTATAGGATTAATGGCCGAAAATAAAGATTTGTTTCGCACATTGCAATATGTGCTGGCTTGTGACTACTGAGCATACTCGTATGTGTATTACGTATTCTTCAACAAATATTGTTATATTCCCGCTGTGCCAGGGCTATGTCAAAAGGGAATCGCGTAAGCTCCGCCAAGCCCTCTACTCTACGTTATGGGAATATGCTTATTTCATTCGAAGAAAATAAGGCAGTGCGGGGATTTCATTGAGGGGGCAAATCAATTAACACCTAAAAAACGATAACAATTCGTGTACACAAAAGTCCATATTAAAAATCAATCATATATTTAGGCGGCTCGACCGGGCGCTGGAATGCGCGTGTGTGCGGTGCGACGCGGCGGAGGAGCGGCGGAGGAGCGGCGGAGGAGCGCGGCCAGGTGGGCTCCCATTAGCAGCGAGAGCTCCGAGCGGCCGCTCTTCATCTTTATGATAATTATTTTCTGTTTGTTTTCGTCGGGGAATCGGCCCGCCTCGGCGGACGCTTCTCGGAACCGACTTCCATTGTGGTAAATTAAAGCCGCCTGGACCCCTGCCACGACGAGAGATAATTCGACAGGATGCCGTATATTATTAATTGCACTATGACTTGTGGAAATGGAGCTCGGAGTTCAGTGAGTCATTCATTCCGCCGGGCCCGCGCCCGCGCGGCTGCGTGGGAACGGGCTGCGGTCGCCACTTACAACCCCGATGATTTTATATTTCATTTCTAAAATAGTCACATTAACAAGACACGATTTTGTTTTTATTTCTCTTTTTTGTAAATTGAATTTAATCAATAAATTGTACGGGAATGCACTTTAAGTAGGTGCTTACACTTCGAATCAATTAAGGATTTGCTGAAGTGAGGCGATAAATTTCCAATTTAGTCCACCAGGAGAAGCACGGCGCGGTACCGAGAGCAGTTCGTTAAATAGAGTTAACAAGGTAATAAACAGAGGATACGAAGCTGTGATTAATAAAAACAAAACCGTAAATAAGTCGAATGCCCGCAATAAAAAAGAGGAACCTCGTAATGTTTACAATCTTGTGGCTTTATTCACTTTGTGTTCCAATTTCATGCTAAATCGAGCGGATAAAATCCTTCTTTATCAGGCAGACTCACCGTCTCGGCGGAGGCCGTACCTCCCCCCGCCCCCGCCCCCGACCCCCGCCTCGCCCCGCAAATGCGCTCTCAGAAGGCCCGCATTAAATACTAATCACCCTCAATGGAAACCGCGTTGAAATTACTTATTTATGATAATTCAATTTGTTGGGATTTAAATAAGCTTTCTATGAAATATGTTAGAAAAAAGATACGAATTTACAAAACATATAAATTTAGAGTTTTAGGTTCCAGTTAACTCAATGTTGTGCTTAAAGTGATGTAGACAATATAACAATCAAGCGTGACTGTTATAAAGAACTTGTTTATTAAATTAAGGAATGTTTTTCTAATTTTGCTGTCCATTTCTATTTCTCATTTTGAGATTTTTTTGAAACGCAATTAGATATTGTCCTTTTCAAGAGCGTTGAAGAAACAATATTATACATATATATGATGTATATCTTGTACACGATTACTTATTATTATCCGAAGTTGTATTTGATGTTTAACACCCTGAAATCCGTTGAGCATGGCGTGCCGCGGCAAACCGGATCGCATAGGACAATATTTACCCTACTCCCCGTCTAAATGAGTATTTGTTTTTACGTTTGTGCGATCACTAATAGTTTTTAAAAGCGCGTGCTACGATTGCACCATGTGTGAAGTGCGCATGAGCCTCGAGTGCATCGGTTGGGAGGCTCGACTGGTTATTAATTTTATGGTGTCGATGGCCGCACGCACCTGGCGCGGCGGTCACTGCGCTGCGCCTGCGCACCCCACTCGCCCCGCGCCCCTCCCGCACCCTGCGAGCAGGAATCAATCACATATTTTTGTAATTCCAATGCCGCGTTTACCGCAAACTCGTTGAAACGTTTAACGATTGACGTCACTCCACTATTTTTTACGTAATCTGTGTTCGTTCTATGAGCTTGATTGTATATAATCTATGGGTAGTAATTATTTTGTCTGCGCTTTAAAGAATCTATCAAAAGGACGCCTTGTTTTTTAAGAACATGTAGCTTAATACTAATAGTTGACAATAGTTCGTACATGATGACCTGACGTTAAGTATGTAGACGGCATTCCCGTCCTAATCGAACAGGTTGTTGGCTGTACGAGCATTACAATGTAAATGGCACATCGGTGTACAGGTGTCGCGGGGAACCTGAATTTGTCCACCGTGTCTAACATAGTCGCCTTTATTTTGTAACACACCCATTGCTGCGTTGTTATTGTATTGTACGACACGATAGTTACACCATGCAGCGTTGGAGAATGTGAGCGAATTTTGTTATAAGCATTTAGGTATTTTAGCGATTCGCGAGTCGGCACCGCCTCGTGCGAGACAATCGGGCGACAGCGTTTTGTTTGTGATTCTTGCAGTATGCGTATGCTGACTGTGATCATTGCAAATTATTGAAATGATGGAATTAAGACAATTACAATTATTTCCACTAAAATACATACAATTTACAATTCAAATATGCCAAATTATAGAGTTTGTAACCATAAAATTTGTTTAAATGATATAATAAATCTACCTTTTTAATAAATTTCCCCACTTCAGGGACATAGACCTCCTCTGCGAGAGCGGGAAAGGGCCGCAATCCCCCACGCTGGCCCAGTACGGGTTGGGGGATGTCACATGTCTTCGAATTTGGTGGTTCTAAGACATGCCAGACTCCTCACAATGTTTTGGAGCAGTGGTGATGAAATAAATTACACATATAAGGCGCCACCTAGCTTGGAAATCGCGACCTACAGTACGTAAGTCGGGACCTATACCACTGGGCCACCATTGCTCATAAAAAATGCTTACAACCACTACTTTTTTATATTTTATTTTGATGGTTGAATGGATGGTATGTTTCTAACGCAATAGGAATATTTCTGTAGCCAAGCATAATTTAAGGTTTTCATTTATTACACTGTTTTATCATGCATAGTAAAAGTGTAACAAAACATTATGAAGGACATAGATTATAAGATAAAAAAAAACTGCAACGAATCATGTTCCCAAAGTGTACTTATTCCCTCCGCGCCCCAGCCTTAAGCGGCGACGATATAGCCGTCATATTAATGTTTCGACGTTTCGATTTGAAACGCGGTAGAAAAAGAATACGAAGACAACACTTATTTAGTGGAGGCTAAAATTCCAAAAGAAACAGCGCGTTGATGATAGGTGGTTGTGTAGTAAATGTCTCGTCATTCGCAGTACGGTTGATTTATTAAATACAAATCAATAAAAGAAAATGAAACACTCACTACCGTTTAGGCTATATATAAGACATGTCCTGAAAATTCTTTATCCCTAATTTCCCATTAAACGATTCAGCGATGTATTCTTGTTGATTTCTATCGCTATGAAAAATGGAGAAGACTGTTCAAATCAATAACATTTATTGCCTATTATTTAAAAAGAACATCAACTTTTTAATAAAGTTTAATTTCGCATGTCGAGTTAACATTTTGATATAGTACAGTAGTAATTAAAGTACCTCGAATAAAATATTTAATTACAGTGTTGAATGCTCGAACAGCAGCGGTAGTGTGATTGATACAGGTGTTATTCAATTCCATGTTTACTAACGTACGTGAAGCGTTTAGGCTTTAAAACTGAACAAAATGCTAGATATGTATATAGAAATACTGTATCTTAATATAGTATTTCTACAGTTACATATACCTTTCTTATATGTATATTAAAACATGTAACAGTTTTTATATTTAAAAAAAATATGCGCTCTTATTTCTATAAACTCAACTGTCGTAGGCATAGTAATTGTTATTTGTCATTCGGTAGTCGAATGTTATATATTCTTACATGTCATATAGTTTGGATTTTCTTTAATAACATTTATAAACACAGCAGTATCCAGTAGGGGCAGTACTTTATGTAGATACTGTACCATTGGTGCTGCTATAGTAGAGAATCCACGTATAATACCGACATTATATAATTAATCTATATTAATCAGTTTTAAGCGAAATGATTTCATACTCAGTGATGGTTGACCAGTTAACATCTGCAATTTGTCCAACATTTAACACCTGGGCTTTCCATTAAAACCAATATGTCGACATGTAATTTTCCATGAGAGCAAAACGACGAACCAAAAGCCGGTCTCGTACGAGTGTGCGTCGCTACAAGAAGGACGTTTTAGCACCTCCATAAAAAACTAAAGCGAAACTACGTTCAATAAATTAATAACTCATCGTCAAATGCGTCCAATTATAGGACAATACGAAGCCGAGTCAAGCAGGTAAACAAAATAGAGCTGTTATAAATTTTACAAGAGCGGTCGGTCGGCCACACTGCCTTTTCGACCGCATTATGCACTTTTTTTGTTTAGCTTTTTGCCGCTTGGCATTCGCTTTGTGGGTTTACTTCCGTCGGTACTTTTTTTATGGTGGCGCTAACTTTGGACACAAAAGCGATATACGAGGCAAAATAGAGCGTTAGCGCCATCACTCGGCTGCACGCTTCGCCGTTTGAGAACCGAAAGTGGACGCTGCGAATCGTCGTGCGTCATCGCATCGGCATGTAGGCGATTTGTGTTTTGTTCTTTCTGTTTTATGTAATGAGAATGCAAATATGCAGAGGACCGCGCCGATGGAAAGTGGTTATGGTCGATCAAACATCAACGTCAGCACTCTCGTCTAGATTGTTGTGGTCACAAATTCCTTTCAATTTAACCGATCACTTTACTGTACGCTTTTCACGGTGTTACTCACAGAAGACAGGCGTGAAGTAGAAGTATTACGTTGCGTCTGATGGTTTAGATGCCGGAGACCTAATTCCGCTTCCCCTATCTATCCTTTCCTAATAAGGATAGGATGGGAGGGTGAAGAGGATTGGACGGGGACGGGGTTAGATGAGGAAAAGGATATAATATCAATTTTCCCGTCTATGTATATATATCCCCTATTCTATCAACTAAAGGTAGGCAATGCATCCGCGACTGATTTGCTTGTTTCGGACAGAAGCAGTCTCTTAACATCAGATGACCCGCTGGCTCGATTGCCACCTTGTTCTATAAAAAATATACTCAGCTCAATAGCAAATTTTCCATTATATAACTTTTTTGAGCTTACAGTGCTGAACCTGGACTTATATAAAGAGGTAAGCAACGTTTTAAAAGAGGAAACGGAACTGAGGCGATATCGAGTACTTTTTAGACCTAGAAGCATTTGTGTCATTCTCAATTTCAGTCCATTTCAATAGCAAAAAATAATAAGAAACACAAACATCTCAAGTTGTGAATCTAAAACTTGTAAAGTCTTGAAGTCGATAAAATTTACACTTAAAGTACTCGCAAAATTATCGTGGGTGATTAACGACCCTCGCCATAAGCTACGTTATTCTACTTATTAGGCTCCGCTGTTGTCAATAAAGTAATAAATAATAAAAGCTAGCGGTAACTTGATATTTCAGCAAAAAGATACAAACATTGCGTATGCAGATTGAAAGTGTGTGCCACAGCACTTATATAGCACATATATACTTTTAAAGCATCTATTAGCTTGACTCATTTGTGATTTGGAGACAACCTGTATGATTGTGTAGATTATATAGAGAACTAGCTTTCATCAGCTTTGCTGGTGTCTTTATATTCAGCTTTTATTTCTTGATAAAATGTCCTATGTCCTTTTCAGTATCCCTGCTTGTATCCAAATTATGTCGATCGATTAAATATGCAACCCACAACAATTGCCACGGGTTAAAGCTTTCTAACAATAAAATAATCTTCTATTCGCTTTCATAAGCTATCTATATAATTTGTGGTGTGATGAAGTAAAAATACATAAATAAACATTACGTTGTTCTAAAAAAAGTAACAGTATCCAAACAATGGTCGTACACGGGATGCGTAATGCGTTCAAATCACAATAAAGTACCGTATGGCGCATATTTTTCAAAATACGTGTTACGTTATCTGTGGATCTTTTGCGAACACCTTTTGTCTACCTGTTAACTTTCCCTTACTGACGTTTTTTTTTCACAGCGGTATAATGTCGGAGATGCCTGTTTGGATTTTGTCTGCACATCAGATAATCGGCATTGTCCTGCGAGCGCCAGCGGCACTAAATAGACGGCTCCCGTACTCGGAACCCATTACGCATTGTTTTCCATTACAAACTATTGTTTTATGTATTTCATTTTATTCGAGATATTTAAATCTCACTTTTCAACGGTGAACCTTTTTTGAAATTGAGCGTTACAGTATTTTTTTCTTTCTTCGTAAACAATGCGAGGATGTTTAGTTTTATCAACTAATCGATGGACGCTAAGGTGTCATTGTGGAGCATCATGATTCACGCTCATGTCTTTTGTGTGAGCAACCAACGAACTGAAATATAGCTTACGCTTACGAAATGCCGCAGCAACTACCTGTGTATTATTGTACGCATCAGTTCCGCATTCGACATGTTACTACATGCACGCGATTTCAAAACAGAGTCACATCTTTATCTAATACGATGTAAGTGATAGGCATGACGAAAAGGTATCAAAATACCTTTACATTATTTCCCTCGATCCAAGATGGTCCTTACAAGTATTGTAATTTAATACTCTTTGTATATAGGTTAATGCGTGGTGCTATAAGAAGATGAAAAAGTGGGATCTATCTGGAAGGACTCTAATGAAGATCTCTATCACCTATAACCTAATATATTATAAAGGTGTTTGAGAACGCAAATGTACTTTGTAACAGTAAATAATTGCTCTGTATGTTTTACATTATATGAGTTGCATATTACGTCTTCATTGCCAGCGTCGTCACATTGTTACCATAATGAATCATCTGATAAAATGCTTAGCAATATAAGGAATAATTACATTATAAACAAGGTTCGGGCTAACTGAAATCTGATGAACGTCTAGAAATGAACCCGAACACCACTCAGAAGAAAATATCAATTAAAGATACAATGAGAAGAGAACTCGTACAACAAAGATTATTCGAAACAAATGCGGGCAATCAAGAGGTTTACGTAAAGCCGTACGGTCGTTATATCGAAAGTGTATGATTTCTTTATCAGGAGCGGCGCGCGGCGCGCGTGAGGTCCGCTTTTCGGCCACACCGCCGCCACTTTTTCTGAATCCTTTAATTATACGTTGAAATATTTAAATTTGCCACTTCGTTAAAAAGATTGAGTTTGAGATGTAATTTTACTTAATTTACTACTACAAAAAATGAAATTTTATTAGTTATGACGTCGTTCTAGATTATATTTGTATAGGTAATAAAATACGATTCACTTTTGTTTAACACCGCATGTATGAACTCTTCTTGGGATCTAGGAGAATCCATCGGGTTTTGCTAACCCAACAGGCTAATTCTGAGACTTATTATGAACAATATCATCTACAGATCTCATTCTTTATGGTCTCTCCCGGCGAAATGTCTTGATACCTCTTCCTATAAAATTCTAGATTTTCGTTATAATTTCCGTATCATGTTCAAATACGTATGAGTCTCGAGATGATGCCCTTATGAAACTCAGCCTAGGGACGGTTTTCGCCACAACATGTTTGTTCTTCAAATAGTTCTATTCATTTCAGCGCACACTCATTTTTTAATTATGATAAATATTACGCATTACATCCACTTATTACCGACTGACATATTCCTCCACATTCATGTATAAAACTCTCCTTGTCACATGCCGATCATCCCTCCTCATAACATTTCTATACCAACCTAACCTTTGCTTCTTCATTTTTGTATCATTGGTGCAGTTTCAGGCTGCCCAAAATATGTTTGGTTTTATACCTGATACATTCGTGTTACTCCGCCTTCTTGTCATTTTTGCTGCATGCACTCTCTTTTCTATCACTATCAAGCTCATTACATATGTCCCAAATGTGATAGAGTTCCTATGTCCTTACTCCCGTGACCAAATAGACCGAGAAACAATCGCTTGTGATTTTTAAAAGCATATGGCATAGAATTTCCCTTTCTCTTTTTGTTGAACCTAGGACCCGCTACTTAATCCCACCCTAATAAACAGCCAAGCTAGGATGTCACTTTATAATTCTTTTGATAATTTTATTTGTTTAAGTTAAACAAGTCGAGTCTACTGTTTTACGAGCACTAATCTACTGTAAAACCTCTCAGTCAGTATGATAACGAGATTTTCAAAATCGTGAGTAAATATTTGCCCGTCTGACCATTCCTTAAAGCGAGATGAGTGGAACAAAAAATAACTTAACAAGAAGGTCCTGTGGGAGCGGCCGCAGGCTGAGAGAGGAATTGTGGGAACCCACAGGTGTGAGGGGGACAGATGATGCCACGCCCACAACCACCCACGAAGTCGTAAACAGTCCAAATCCTTTGCACGCATTCATGTATCCCAAATCGAAATCGCTCCGAGCATCCAAACTCCATTAGGCACAGGATAACCTCGTTTAAATGTGAGTGGATAGAGCCGACATTTCCCTGGAACATATAAATAAGTTATTCCGTGTCGTTTTCTTTTTGTGATTGTGATCATAATGATAAATAACTACGAGGATAAGTCAAGCTCGGCAATAATATTTGAATTTGATGTCTTAAGTATATTTTTGTTAAAAGCTCTCTTATCAGACATTGAGGGCAAACAATTTGTCTAATCCTATATTTTTGACGAAGCCAGGCTGGGGATGGCCATACAGTGGGCAATATCTCGATTAGTCAGACAAAAATCTGTGATTATTTTGAATATCGGATGCAATATCTACCCACGGGCGGTTAGTCGAAAATACTTTCATTGTATCTACTTCTTTTCTTAATTTTTACATTGTAAAATTAAAGTTTGTGAGGTCGCTACATTAGACAATGTGTAAGAAGAGTACGTGCATATTCCTTACTATCGGCAATTAGGATCGCCTTGTTAACTGAGAGGTTAACAAGAGTGTAAACAGGCAGAAAGTAATTTCGAGCCATTATGTTTGTACCATTTTTTCTTTCATTATAATTGTAAATGGCTATGAAATTTGAAAAAAAAACGATGATTGATATTCGATTCGTCATAAGGAATTCTTCAAGGGTCCCTCTTGAGTGGTCAGCCTCCGTTTCGAAGCTTCAATGGGAAACCTATAATTTGTACATCTACATCGACACGAATAATTAGTGGGGCCGTAACTCAATAAGTTGCAGATTCCCACATGGTCACGGCCAGGGCTGACCACATAATTTTGACCTATTATTTTGTGCCGCAAATTGGCAGCCGTCACACCGACCTGTCGACCGCGAGTATTATTACGTAAATATCTACTAAAATATAAATTGGTTAATAGAAAAACTTTGATCCAGTTTATACAGGTAGGTCAAGGCAAGGTTAGGATTTCCACCAACTTTCCGGTCGTAGATTTATAGAATACTAGCTTAATTATATATATTAATTGACTTTGCTTCTATCATGTTCTTATCTTATCGTCTTTCAATCTATTATCTTCATTTCACGTTTTTAGAACAAAATGACTTGAGTGCAATAGTACATTCCAGGAGCTGGAGATCAGCATACTGCTGTAAATTTACGACAGAAACACAAGCTAGCTAAGGGTGGTAACTGTCGGATAAACCATTGTTTAGCGCCTTATGAGTAGCAACAAACATTAAAAGCGCGTAGTATATTTTGGCTGATAATCCAAGTCGGTAGATAACGCGTAAACTTGTTAATAAAAAGAGTATTCTTCCTTTGTTTTGATCCGGTGTTACAAGTGACCATTGAAATCAAAAACGTGAGATCAAACCTACGGGCCTCCGGCTATAGCCCATTTATTATTGCTTTAATTGGTTATTATTTACCAAATGGCATTCTATTCCGTGTGTACGTGGACTATAATTATGTTGTATCCGGTGCTATGGCGGTGACTCAAGACAAGAAATTAATAAGGTGCTTTCGATTTGTTTTACGTTGCTATAAAATGCAATAAAGACTCGACTCTACTCTAATTCATGGAAAATGTGTTTCTCTCTATTGATTCGGGAAACATTTATTTCTGTAGTTACTTGTAAAGTAATACGTATCCTCCGTTTAAAAAATATTTGTATTCAACATAAATATTGAATTGAACGTTTTATGTTTAAGCAACTTGTTTTAGGAAGTCAAGCATAAATGGTTGATGTTGCTCAAACATGTTGCTTGTCCCAATTATTTCGTTCTTCACATTCTCACATTTAGTCTACCATACAGGTAGGTAAAAAAGCAGATGACGGTTATATCTCTGCTTACGCCAGTTTGGCTAGACTTGAGAATATGATTATAATAATTTTATTTACTTATAATATTGTCAAAAGATTGAATTCCTAAGCCTTATGTTGTCAACAATAAGATAAAATTATTAGCGACGCGCGCTGAATGTTTCATGAAGACTTTTGGCAGCGGACCGCAGGAATTTCCCCGGTTGAGTTGTTTGGCATTTCTGTTATGCATATCGTTATACCTCTGTAACGGGCCACCACACGACTCGAGTGGTCAGCCTCTACCTGCACGGAGCGACGGTAAAAACGCGCGCCCGACGCTCCGTCTGGCTCGGCGCGCACAAAACAAACGACACGTAAAAAAGGTGGAGCGATGCATTAAGTGCATATAAACATGTTGCCGCGCTGTCAATATTTGCGGACTCTTTCCCATGGGAACTCACCGAATGCGCGCTAAATCACTCTGCCAGCGATTCACTCTCTTGATTTGCTTTTTGTGCTAATCGAATCATAGACGCTTTGTTTTCTGTTAGAGAATTGCAAGATTGTTTTTCTTCTTCAAGTGAGATGTTTGGCGGTTAAGGTTGGCCGGTAACTTAGCAAAAGTGTCCCCACTCGGTGCGAGGCGAGAAAATTTTTCGGCAAACATAATCACGGTCCATTCTTCTTGTATAGGAAAGAAGAAAGTATTCATTAGTGGAAATGGAGCATACTAAGGTAGAAATTAAGCAGAGAAAAAGAAGGTCGGAGGACACCTCGCTAACAAAACGAAGCGTAAAAATACTTCAATTTCAATGAAACGTTAAAGCTTTTTAAATATTATATTATTTTCAACTATTCTGTAAAATATCAAATATCTCTCTCGATGTCTCTGCTATTGTAATGTTAATTCCTTGCCGCTACTCGTGGCGTATCCGCACAAAAATGTCGGACTTCATTTCAGTTCTTCGTTATTTTCTTTCGCTGACTGGACGGTATTTTCGGTCTTATACACGTTTTTTTCTTTACTCTTTTCTCAATTTTACTTTTTATTATCTTAAAGAATACATTGTCTTATAGACTCTGTTTTATGACGCTACTTTCTTACTGGGCATGCCCTGTATATTTATGCAGCAGTGTAAGTATAAGCTCGTGATTGCGGATGCAATACGTTCTGCATGTCGGAGATAATGTTCAAATGAGAACATCAAAATTGGCTTGGTAAATACATTGTAAGGAAAAATTCCGAAAACTAACAGACAAATATTTAGTGAGAGAGCCAAGAACGGTCTATGACTTAGCGTTATACCAGGCTCCTGCACTCCTTCTCCTTCTTACTTAATTTATTTTTTCTATCTCGACTAAAGTTGACTCCTACCAGCTTTGATTGTGGATGCTTATTTATGGAGGTATCGGATATCGGCTACTAAGTAATAACATACGTAAGTTCCTCTAGAAATGAGAAATATTCACTGTAAAAACTTCCACTACTAATTTCATTCAATTAAATAAAAACTTCGAAATTCATCTTTAAAACTTTGATGAATTCAGGTGAAAATTCAGGCATATGAAATATAAAAAGTGGAGAAAAATATTTTTTTACAAAAAAAATTGAGATGATACGAAAAGTGTTAAAATTAAATATTTTGTTATTTAATTGTAAAATGTCGTCATTATACAATATAACATGAAATTGTATTCAAATTGCAATTTAGTAGGGACACACGGTGATCACAAATATTTGTCGGATGATGTCAGGAGCCAGGTCGGGGAGATAACGTAATTGTAAATACATGTAGCTGTCCCTCGAATATATTGCCGAGGGATGCCAGCGCTGCAGTTTCGAGTCTCGACAGCATTATCAAAGGGTTGCCAGAAATTATGAATTATATTTATTTACGAATAATTACAACACGTTTTTAATTCCCCGGCATTAAAATCTAGCGTCGGTATATTTTTACAAATGCAAGCCATGAAAGGTATTTGGAAGATTTCAAAATTTAAAGAGTTCTCAGATTAGGAAATAACATTTGATTCCACCATCAAACGTGATCGATTACACCTCCAGGCTTGTATTTACATTTTCTATATTTTAATATTTACGAATATTTTTGCTTGGTGGATGACATTTAATATTCATTCCTATGTAATACGTTTATTTAAATGTATCCTAGTTTAATAAAAGGACACATAGGATTTTCTAAGTATATGCAAATATTTCTTGATGACGCTACTACGAAAAGCGCATGGTATAGCTTACATTTGTTGACGTTAATTTGTTTCTCGATTTATTTTTCATGCACATTAAGTGAAGTTGGCTCTCAGTCAGTACACGAATGTATACTAATGCCTTATATCTAAATTAGAGACCTCACTCTGAGTGAATTGTCATTGAACTCTATCATGGTGCTTGTATCAAACGATGACGCCGCTTTGAAATGATAATTCGTGATATCGGAAAGGACATCGCGAGTATCGTGGTCTGTATCACGCACCGTGCAGCGCCGACATGTGTATCCACACACTCAACTCAGGTACCTACCTGAGATGGAATGTCCGATACGCTCCTATAATGATGTTAAAACAAACTGTTAGACTGTCATTAACGCGGCTCGAAGTCCAAATGGGGGAGGCCCATTATAAAAATTTGTCCCATCCGTTTCAGTCCAAAATTTATGGTTATCGAGATGCCTCGTTTTTCTTGAGCCATTGAAATTTTATTGTCCAGTGATTTGAGTGGGAACATAGATAACGATGTTTTCGATTCGGGCTTCGCTTTCGTTTAAGATGCCGGTGAATGGGAACCTTAGAAGCACATACCATACACCAGCGCCGGGATGAAAAACTTTGTATGATTAGACGAATGCGTCCTTTCCTCTCGTTTACTGTAAAACGTTGCATTGAATAATTTCGAAATAATAAATATGGTGAAGTCAAACGAATTTATAACAATTACTGTAGTTATTTTCTAATTACGTGTTTTTTTTAATATTACGTTATTACATGTAGGAATTTAAAATAGAGGTTATATTGTTGTCAAAAGAAACTGTAGAAGTTTGCCAATTGTGGCAGATGCTTAGTTAAGTTTTGGAAATTCGTTTGTGAGTTTCGCAGGACTCAGGAATAACTTTATTGGCGTAATTAGGATTATTGATGCTAACACACTTGTAGTTTATAAACATGTGCTAGTGCGGTGTTGATTAGATCATTTAACATGAGGTGGGATCGTGCTCAAGCGTTACTTTATTCAATATAAAAAGTAAAAACAAATGAATCCCGTCCTATACTCTACTGATGTCGAGCGACATGATTTTAAATTTACTTAATATATCCAATTTAATGAATAAATTTAGTAGCGAAATTATTACATGTTCTTTAAATAATATATCATCTTATGCTAATTTAAATGAAATCTATCTTAATTATGTTGGCAAATGTGATGCAGAGTTATATAATCGTTTAAAATAGACTTACAAATTTTCGATGCATATATTTTTAAAATGAATGAGGAGATTACGTTAAAATTAAGTTTTTTATATTTTTATTTTTTAAACGCAAGCCATTTTTAATATTATAGCAATGTTTCGTGCAATAGTTTTAACAAAATCATATATTAACATAGCGTTCTCCATTGTTATGACATGTCTTACAACTCATTCGTATTTATTTGGTCGATAGCGTCGTATGCGAGAACTATTTTCAATGATTGACAGGACCGCATTCGTGCTCTATTGGCTAATAAAAATGGATAGGTAAAAAGTAGATAGGTATATGAGGCTTAGCACCTCGCAAGTGCTTGATAGGCTTCTAGAATTCTTTACGTCGCTTGCGGGGAATTTTTATACGGGACGCGCTTATGCGTAAGATGAAGTTATTGAATATGCCCAAAGCAATATTTGAGTTCTTATCAACGGTTCTTATCCAATTGTACGTCGGTGAGTGAATATCGTTTTTACAATTTCCTAATCATAGAAATATTCTCTTAAATATGCATATCTACGTAATACGGGAGCCAATATCTCGCTCGTTATGTATTGTATTTTATGGACGTAGCCTGCGGTATGCTAAGCGCGCCTTCCATAATCTCACTAACACAAAAACAACTTTTATTTTGCCGTTAAATATTTTAAAGTCGAATAACTCTAAACTATAAGCCCTTGAGATAGGAGACTTTTAAAGTTTTCGATCGTCGCTACGTTTACTTATGCAAATATTTTCTGTCGTGAAGTAGTATTATTGGTCTTCATAGTGGTCGAAGTTAAGTAAGATATTGCCGCGAATTTTCCAGATATGTAAAATAATATGTTTACGCGTGCTCGGATTATGACTCCGTGTTTGTTATTTAAGAATGTATGAGATATATTTTCAAATATTTGATCGGATTGTAAACATGTCAAATCGTCTAAAGCATATTTAGAAATATACGTGATATCGTTATGGGCGTAGTTGTGCCCCTTTTGTTGTAGAATAGTCATACACTGATTACGTCTTCGCAGAAGTTAATATGGTGTACGGGAAACAAGGAAAATTACGTTTGAGGTCGCAGACGAGGCTGCGTAGATAGATGGGTGTGCTTTTAGAATCACATTGCGTAGAGAAAGAAACAACAATCACAATATAAATAACTAAAAAAGGAATTAAGATAATTAAAAGTTAATATTTTTATTAATCATGTGTTAATGTATTAGCCTTTTGGAATTAACTGCTGCCTGCTGCCTAGCCTAGAGATTTCCGATTAGCTAAGGACAAATTTTATTTTTAATATGTTTCCCCACTGCAGGGACACAGGTCGCCTCTCCAAGAGAGCGAAGCGGCCGTAATCCACCACGCTGGTCCAGTGCGAGTTGATGGATGTCACATGTCTTCGAATTTATGGTTCTAAGACATTCCGGTTTTCTCACTATGTTTTCCTTCACCGTTTGGAGCAGTGGTGATGAAATAAATTACACAAAGTAAAGCGACTCCCTGGGTTCGAACTCGCGGTCTTCAGTACGTAAGTCGGGGCCTGTACCATTGGGCCACCACTGCTCTCATTTTATTATCCACATATATATTCCGGGAGCTAAGCTTAAATAAATATATTCAGAACTGTGGACCTCCCAATATGATGATATGATATGATATGATGATAAAATAATAAAAATATATATTAAATTTTATTGGTGATCAATTATCTTGTTTTTGTTTCTGAACCCAATTCTATTTTCTGACCTTTGATTGTAGTAATACATCATTGTCATTAATTCTAAAGACAAATGAGGTAAATGATACATTTAAGTTTTGTTTCGTTCGCACTTAACCGATTATTTACAGCAACGTTTCTAAGACCTCTCGAGCAATTGGGACGTCAAGAGCCCATCACCGTTATCGTGCGGTTACTTTGAATGTTGCCTTGTGCCCTGTCCCACTGACAGCATGACGAATGGTCCGATGTAACCTGCAGATAAAGCGACGCGTCCACTACCCGCCCAGTGTCCTGTCACCGTCAAAAAACAAATAAGGCCTAATGATCGATCGTCAGACCTCCGTTTTGGACCCCTTAAAATACGTTATCTCGACTTAGGCTGCCTGATCCCAGTGGGTATCAGACAATACGGAATATTTATCATAGTGTCTATTTCTTTATTTACTTGGATTTGTTCACGCCGGTGATGATATAAAATTAATAACAATTAAAACCTTTTTTTTAATAAACTGAGTGCTGCGGATCTGAAGGATTTCGTGCGCACGACCTACCAAAAATCCCTTGAACTCAATCAAATACTTCTGGAAATTATTTTCACTTGTCAATAAATATTTCTTACAATTATGTTACACCTTCATCTCTTATAAACTTATTTATAATTCTAGAGTAAAATATTAATAGCCCACGGTGGGGAACCACGCTAAAAATAGTCGAGAAATATGAGCCTCCTCGACCACTACTCAGTGGAATGCATAGCCATAGTCTGATCTGGTGGCGTGTATTGAATTATCACGATGAAAACTTCTGCGATATTTGTATCTTTCGACCCAATGGAATTTATTCGTTTAACTTTTGGACTAAAAAATACTGTCGCTGTGTGTCGCTAAATGAATATTAAGACCAAAATGTTTGAATTCGTAAATTACATATTTGGTCGATATAACCATAAAATCGAAACGGTATTTTGACACTATGGACGCTTTTTCTGTAAGATTCTTCTGCCAATATTTAAATGGCGGTGTTGGTTATCACGAACATAATAATATGTACAACACTTTTATTTATTTTTTTAAACATCTGGGTGCTTCCACCTGTGAAAATTAAATAATTTCTTGTTATCCCTATTAATAGTAAATAAATTTATTAGAATACAAAATAAAGTAATTAGAGACTTAAGTTATTCATAGATAATGTATTTTATTCTTTTCCATCCCTTCATCGATAACAGAGTCTTAATACTGCAACTGAATACATATTGGCAAAATAACAGTTGAGAATTATTTCCAAAATTTAGTTTCATTGTTATCTTTATATTGAAAAGTTTTTTTTATAGTAGAAAGCGGAAAATGAGCAACCCGGCGTCAAGTAATCAATCAAGGGTAGCGGTCACGCTACCAATAGGCATCTGCAACAAACTAATGAGTTGAAGACGCGTTGCCTACCTTTAATGGACCTAATTTTCCTCATTAGCTCCGACTCCTCACTCATCAGACGAAACACAGAATGCTCTAGCTTTCTCTATTAACGCCTGTCTTCTGAGCCGGCTCATTCGTGCAACAAATGTTGTTGTTGCGGACTCTACCACTGTTAAAAGCATTCGAGTGTTTTAACTTGATTTTTCATTAATGTCTTTAAAACGATGCCAACAGATCTACTCATTGATCTGATAACTAAAGAATTTACCTATAATAAACTTGAAATTAGATCGTGAAGCCGTAAATATATTAACGATTCTAAAGTGCTCAATGTGGAATATTAACGAGCAAATGAAACGGTTGTCTTCTACCTCGTGTTAAGTATCAATAAACGTTTTAAGTTCCTGCTTATTCAGGTTTAGGTTTCAATTAGAAGGTGGTGATAAGTACGCGCTAGACTGTACCAGAGTTAGGTATTTCAATCATTGTACACGTTGCGTTGTGGAACAATTACATAAATCACGTCTGTCAGATAACGATTGGTGTCATGTGCCGCGTAATAAAATCAATATCACTGCTATTGTTTTTGAACTATCGTACGACTGCGTTGACTGATTGATCGCTTGTTGTTTGTACTTTTTCTACGTTTGTTAGTAATTGTACTTAGACTGTACATTAGTTAGTTAATTATAGTATTCCTGTAACTTACAACAGAAAGTGAATAACAAATTTGCACGCAAATAATATCAAATGTACTTAAACCTCCAATGCAAATGTCGATGTTGTGAATTTTAATTAAATATTTAAAATGACGGGCATTTTGAAATTGTAATAAGGTCTTGACGCTTGATTGAACAATACAGCGAACAAAGAAAGTAAATGAAATCTTTGTTGTGCTTGGTGCGAGTTATAATAAATTGTTGTTACACTCTTTGTATCAAGAACAGCTCTATATTTTGTTTTAAATTGTAAGATTTAAGTTAATTCAAAAAATAAAAACTGATATTCACTTATCATTAAACTTATTAACTAAAAAATGTGAGAGTGGAACCTAGAGACAGAGAACTTAGCAGACTCGAAATTAAGGTACAGAACCTTTACGTAAAATAAAAATTATAATTACTATTTATTAATGTGAAAATGACATAAATAAATTACATAACTATCTGTATCATTTGGCATTAAGGAAGCCGAATGAAAAAGAGAAGTTTGATCATGTACCCAAGCAAAATTTCTCGGTTAAAATCTTGCTAGGTTGGATGGCTCGCTGGCGTTTCTGAAATGCCGTCGCGGAGAGTGTATCGGATGTTGGTGCGAGCTATCGGCTGTCGGGTGATGGCCCGTCGCGGCTGTGCACCGCACGCGCGCCGCTCGCCAGAAATGTGACCGCAACCAGACACCGTCGCCCGCAAGGTCGGCTACTGCACTCCGCTTGCCTGACCTACCCAGTAGCCGACTCGCCTCACACCTTTTTTTCTACTACATAGACCACTGAAGCCGCCATCAATGCGACTAGGGTTGTCACGTGTTTTCTTAAGTGCTAGAATCATCACAATATAGCGCACATTCTGTTAACTGTCAGGCAATAGATGAATTCCAAGAATGAGTATCGGTAGTTAAATAAATCTGCGGCAATTTAAAGATGATTTTAAGACAATATACGCGGAGTAAGGACTAGTAAGAATAATAAAGAAGAGGAAAAAGCGAGAGTAATGTACCAGGACTATCCGTATACTGATGCCGGATTTATTTTAGGAAAACCTGTAATTTTTGTATAACATTCACTGATATTGATTATTAAAGAGGTGGAAAATATGTTTATCAAGTTAAATGAGTTATTGTTGTATTTACGTGAACCAAACTCGAGTTCTTGCACTTGCCACTTGCCACACAACGAGTATTTCGCTAATGCTGTATAAAATTACAATTTATAATATCACACCGATTAACAACCGCATATTACCAGCAATAAGTGAAGTACGTCACATATAAACGTGTTGATTTACTACGGAGTCGTAAATTCCTATGTTAATACGGCGCTGTATCGGCGTGTCACAGCCGATTGTATTGCAAAATGGAAACCCACCGCGGAGCTCGGGCTGGACTTTGCGCCTTTATAACGTTTCCTTCGTTTCGCTTATGCAAATGCTGGAACATCGAGCCACAATATACATGGATATGTATGAAGTTGACGCATAAAACTGACAGCGGGTGTGTACTAACCACCGTAGGCAATAAAGAGAGTGCGGCTGAGTGGCGGACGGGCGGACAGTTAAATTGTGCTTTTCCAATGCCCGATGCACTGATAGGTATGTTAATCTCGACCTATTTCGCTCATGCGGTGTGCAAGAACCACAGCCGGCCGTGCTTCATCATATTTCGCTAGATAACTAGAGATTAATATATCCGGAAAACCGGAGCCCGTTGATCAGCCGTAAATCATTAGCCGTAACCAAATTTTAGCTTTTCGATATATCTCTGACTTACACTCGAGGTTTCATTTTTATGGTCACCAATATTCATCTATATTTTACGAAATTCCTATCCGCTAAAGTGGCTAGTGACGCGAGGACCATGTAAAAATTCTATAATAAGTTCTCGTGACAATCGTCGAACCTGTGACCACTGAATAGGAAACCAGTTTCCTATTAATTCTATCAGGCCAGAGGGCATGCAGTACAATTTTTAACGCAACAAACTTACTTTTGACGACCCGCTGATCGGATGACGCGTTTGCTCGTTTGCCACCTGGTTGCATAAAAAAGGCTTGTTCTTCCCCAACTCAAATCTGCTAATTCACGTATAGTTTCTCCCATAGCCCCTTCCTGCTAGATACTACGAAACTGAGTTGCCAAGTTCCGTTTCGCAGTCTGTAAAAGTACGGAATTAGGTCCGAGGAAAAGTGCGAAGGTGTGTAGGTTAGGTAAGGTCTGCCTGAAAAATTCTAAGTTCTCATATACTTTACATGTAGGCAAATGAACTGACTTCCGGACAAAATTAGTAGGGATCCAAAAAGCCTCGGGGCAGAACACATAATTATGTAGACAGCAACTGCAGTTTCTGAGTTTGATAGTGAGTCTGTAGAATATTTATCAATATCTAGATGCATGTGCATGTGGTGTCACGCAATTACCCCGTATAGTATGGAAGCCGACGATGCTAAACTTTTACATCCTCGAGCGTCATGGACCTTTCGGATTTTGAAGGTTAGATGATAAAAAGAGATAAATAGTTATATGGCATTTTTACTTTTAGAGCTGGGAAAAGGGCCTATAGTCTTTATTAACGATTTTTGTTACCTTAACTTATTGAAAGCGTCCGATTATCTTATCACGTTGTCCTTGAACTTTAAAAGAAATTAAAACAAAATAAAAAGGACCGCGCTCGAGAATCTTCAGGTGACAGTTTTGTTTAATAACTTTGTAATCCCGGAATAACACGGAATAACACATATATTAGCATCCCCCACACAACCCCCTGTATCTTAATCTGACGCGATTGAGTATGTCCGAGGATCATTTTTTTTACAAATTTAATGAACTACTCTAACCACGCAGCTCTACATAGATGACTGATTTTTAGTGTAGGGTACTTCATAGGGTCCAAGATAACCCCAATATGCTTTTGATGCGTTCGAAGATGTACAGAAATTCCTGGTTCGGCTTCCGTACCATTATCACATTCGACGCTTTAGTGAATCGACGAAAAGCGTGTACCCTACAATAGTTGGAAGACGTGAGTTTTTGAAATATGGTTTATTCTACTGCACCTTGTATTGTATCAACATGATTTATGCTTTGCGCCGTGGCTACAAAATATCATTTGATGAGTCGAGATCACTCTAAGAGATCGCTTCACTAAACCGGTCTCCATTTTGAAGAAAGCATTAAGTAAGACTCATTGAAACTTTTTTCTTTGAAAATATTCAAGTCTTGTTATGGATGTGTTCCGCTTAAACGGTCGGATGCTTTATAGCAATCGCAAAGTTGAAGGGTTATCGTCTTTCATTTAATAGTATGCGTTGTGATCGTCTGTAATATGAACCAAAGCGAGACGTTGTGACGACTAGCGGTCAGCGCGGCTCGGGGACCTTTGGGTCGCAGCGGCACCTGCGCAGCGCGATAATGGACCTCGTAATGTCCGAGATTTATGGCGACGAATTAATATGAAATGTCAATTTATTTAATAACCGCTCCCCGCAGCGCGGGCTCCGCTAAACACTACAGATGATTCACTTTGTTTTGCAGTTAATTCTCAGAACATATTAATAATTACAATAAATTATCTCGTTAATAAAACAATAATTAACGGCGTCGGGAGTTATACGAGACGTCGTATAAATTTCCTAATGTGAAACCTAGTGTAACTTGATACTGCGAACGAACAGGTTGCGGTACACCTGCGACCTGCGCGCCTCACGTGAACACTAATAGACCATTCAAATTCACTTTTAATATTTTAACCACAAATATCGATTACCTCTACGAGTACTCAGATGAAAGTGACCGGGATTCTTCCTTACAAACGAAGGAAAGCATGAGTTTAATGTATATAATTATAAGGTGCGCAGTGCTAAATGTTGTCACTGCATGTTTAACGAGTCAGCCCCATCATGTGTCGCCTCGCCTTCATGCTACCTCCACCGAATAAGGACAGGTCGTTGCTCCGCGGGCTTTGTTTAAAAAAAATACATGCATGTTTCCTTTTATACGTGTATGGAAAGACAAGTGAGGCTGAATAACGAAATGAGACAAAAGGACGCGTTCGGTTTTTATGAATGTGGAAAGAATGGTAATCCTCTTGACGCTCGTTTATTCAAACAACAAAATACAAAACTGTTTTCTAGCGCGACTTGCTTATTAATTTAACTTGACATCGTAACATCGAGCATAAAAAAGTGAGTTTACAATAAAACAGATTTCGTTGTATCGGGCGTTGTAAATATTCGTGTTATTAATGTCATAGGCGATACTCGTCGACTGTTATAGTCGTATAACGATAGGTATCGATTAGTCAAATGTTAAATGTTTATAATTTTTGCACATATATTTAAATTATAAATAATTAGTTGTCGAATATTTATTTTAAATCGGAGTCGGGAAGGTATCGGGTGTCGGCGGGGTCGCGCTGCCAGGTGTGCGGCTTGGGGCATTAATCGTCGATCCAACTTCTTCTAGATCACAATCGAAACCAGTTTTATTATTTTAAAGGTGTAACTTGTAAATGACGCAAGTGTCGACGGTGCGCAGGCGCAGGTGGTGCGTATACGGTAACACGGCGGAGATACACACGGTCCGGGAGAAAATGGAGCAAACCTACAAGAGTACCCTTCAGACGTTTATTATGTCATCGATCAATCAATCTATAATAAATATTACTATTTTTTATTTTTATTTTGTATTACCTGCCTGCTCGATGGAGGGTATTATATTTATTTAATTATTTGTTTATAATATTATATATTAATATTTTACGATATATGTGGTTAATGAAAAAAGTCTTTTTTAAGCATGATTGTCATTAATGGTGGTCTTCATTTGATTTTTTTTATATTCTTCGCGATAAAACTCGGCAGATCTTTTTAAAATCAACTACTGTGCAACACAGACAACACACGACATTTGAACGGTATAGAAGTTGTTGTCAAGCAGCGCTATTTATGAATCTACAAAGGCATAGTAAAATGGTTATCATGAAAATCTTTATCAAAAATCACTTAGGTATGCTAACTTAAATCGGTCTCACGGCAGAAGCGATTTAATACCCTTTTCGTACCTGTTATTTTAATCGGTACTACAGTTTGAGAGTTTACCTATTACAAATAAACAAATAATTCATCTTTGTAATATCATTATAGATGTACACACACCGTTTGGAAAACGATTTGATTGTTAGCTAATGTAGGCGGCTGTGTGTGTCGGTCGTGAGAGAGCGCGGTCAGGCGGCGCGGCGTCGCGCGCGGCGCCCTGTCGTCTACCGGCCGCCTATCATTATTCCCATCCAAACGTATTTACCACACGACCTTTTATCCTGTTGATTTTACATCTGATAAAAAAGTAACAATGAACTCTCTAAACATATGTAAGGTCGTGGTATACTGTGAGGTCGTAATCGTGTCACGTCTGGTGAACATACAATGTCATTGATTAGCCGACTCACGTTGCTACTCTATAGCTTATACATTCTTTGAGATTTAAGAAAATAAAGTAGCTTATGTAATTAAAACATTTTTTGTATATTATTGATAACATTTAGAGGGGATTCAAATAGAGGTTTAGTCGATAATGTGATGAACACAGTCTGACATGGAGTCCATTCCGTTAAGTATTCTATAGATCGCCTTTTACGAGACCTGACGATGACTAGAAGTGGTTCTATTCTGCAAACACGATACCCCGCCATCTAATGCTAACAATGCTATTTTACTATGTACACATATTAATACTGTATGATCATCATAGTGTACGGTATAATTCCTTAAAAAAGGCGAAGAGTTTTATTACTTTTGATCCCGAATCTGATATACTGACGAGTGGTCTTTGTCTTTGCACCTTGAACGTGAACACGTCAGCGGACTTGAGTAGCCGTACCATATAGTTTGTTTATTTCTGCCAATTGAGCGAAACACTGTCTGCGACTGATTCCATTTATACCTGGCTCATTTTTCCTGTTGGCGGTGCACATAAGAGTGCGATGCTCTGCAGCAATGCAGGATAATTTGCGCATAATTCATTTTATGCAGGAACGCACGTGTAAGGCTAAAGATTGGAAATATTTGCTGGCGTCAGTGTTTCCTTTCATTTACGACGTGGATGCCTTCAATCGGCTACCGCCAAAATAGTGCATATACATTTTTGACCATATCGGCACTTAACATCAGGTATGGTAATGGTGAAATGCTACTATATTGATAAAAAATGTGTAAGTAAGTACATACATAGTACTTGTGAATGTGTCAGAAAATAAAACGAAATAGTTGTTACGTATGCCGTTAGCATTGATATTTACGTCGCTGCCCGTTCAATGTAAAGCTAACTTGTTTGATATGTGTCTTGTAGATTGCGTAGTCCACTTCCGACTTCCTGGGATCAAAGGTTATATTGTAAATAGTGTCTTATAGCGTCTCAGTTGGGTAGGTAATATAAGTGGGGCATTGAAGTTTTTCCCAAGAGTTGTGATGATAAAAAAGTATTCCTGCGTATGATAGGAAATCATCACCATCATCTTTATTCTATATAGGTCTTCTGTTCGATTGGTCCTTGAAGTTTAATAAGTGTATGTTTTCTTAGAGCTCTCGAGTATCATGTATTGCATTCATGGTACATGTTATGATATGGTATCGTGTGGTGCAGTGGTGCGGTGGTGGTGGGAGCTGTGTGCCTTGGGCCTGGATGCGCTGGGTGGGGTCGAAGCAAGTTCGCGGAAGCGCGGCGTCCGCGCGTCTGCCCGCGTCGCGCACCTGCCTCCGCCGCCGGCTATTTATAAATCAGATCGCGCTGCGCACAGAATAAAACCATACACGTTAACGAGTCTCGGTTGATTTTTTATTTTTATATTAATGCAAATTTAAAATACTGGATATCCGCTGTAGTATTGGCTAAAACTTAAATATTCTTATTTTAGAAGATTATATAAAAAGCGTCAATTGTAGGTAATTTACCGCATCATCTAATATTTATTATTGATTAGAGCAAGCGAGAAGTTCAGTGCGACTATGCTGCCGCGAAAACAGAATTACGTAAAAGCCATTCAAACATCAAATGCGTTTAGTATAAATAAAAGCCATTCCAACTGTGGACGTTAATAGAGTACAAAGTTGGTCTGGCGCAAGAAAGATGAAAAATAACAGGTTTCCATATACGTTTGTGAATGATAAACTAAAAATCAAATGAATATATCTAAATTTGTTTTTATTGGTCACGTTTTTATATTAAGCCTAGCCGATCCAAGAATCGTTGTCTTGCATGAACGTTGACTTGCTATTAGAGGGTTCGGCTGATATTGTTTTATTATTCATTTTGTTAATTGTGACAAAAATCAGGTAAACTTCTATCGAACTCGCTGGCAGCACCACCTACCGGGTCCGGTTGTGAATTTAAATCATCCCGGGACCAGACTTAAACTAATACAAAAAATCATCAAAATCGGAGATCAATTCCAGTTTAATTACAACATGTAAAGCATTAAACCCATATTAGCACAAAAAATCCATTGATTTTTTTATGTTACTGACATTTTCTCTTGTTTAGTTGACACTTCTGCAATATTCTTACGTAGCTAATCTATGCGAGGCAGCGCGCGGCGTACTTAAATCTCTATTCTATAGTGACACACACAACACAAACATTGAGCTCAGTAAACAACCTAGGCTCGATCTCATTGCGCAGTCTCTATAATTTTCCATGAGGTTTATTTGCGTATTTTTAAATAATGGACGCGACAGGACTTTAAATAGCCGAGAGTGACTCACTAGTCGGTAATTAAACAAGTGCATGTTGGCGCGCGACGGAATGCGGGGATGCGTACATAGATTTTTCATTAAAATTTTGTGTGTATTTGTACGTGCATGTAATGTGATAAAATCGATTTGTTTAAATAACCCTAAATTAATATTACAAATGCAAATGAGAGTTTGTTTATTTGTTAAGCTTTCACGCGTAAACTACTCAACCATTCATCATGAAATTTTGTACACATATTTTTAAAGGACATAGGGTACCTGATATCCCGAAAAAACCTTTCCGAGGCATAGAAAAATATATGAGCTACTAGTACGGCTTCACCCGCGTAGCCGTTTCGGAATATATACGGAACATCGTCTTTTATATATGTAGATATGCACCCGTTAAAAAAACAAAACGTATCCCACGGGAACCGCACATTTATCCGGGATAAAAAATAGCCTATGTGCTATTCCAGATTATAATCTATCCCTGTACCAAATTTCATCCAGATCCGTTCAGCCGTTTTTGAGTGAAAGAGTAACAAACATCTATACTTCCACACATATAAACATTCGCATTTATAATATTATGGCGTTGAAGCAGCTAGATTTTTAGATTATTTATTATTATTTGGTAATTTTTTTTCATAAAAGGTATCCTATGTTATTTCTAATACCTCCAATAATATGTGTACAAAGTTTCATGATGTTCGGTTGAGTAGTTTTCCATAATTTCAATCCATAGATATTCTTACGGTTCCAAATGATTCCAATTCCAAGATTTCAAGATTCCAAATGACATCAGCACTGTCCATCGTGTCAATAATTAAGATGACATGAATAAATAAATAATTTAATATGACACTGTATATATATGTACACTGGGGTAAAAGATGTCCAAAATTGAAAACAAAACTTTGAATAGTAAACTAAATTCAAAGAACCTGACCCGAGTACGTCTTTAAACTACGATGTAAACAGCAGTAGAGTTCCGCAGTGACGATTGCGTTTGTATGAATTAATCGCCTCGAAGATATAACTCACAGAAGACTTCCTCGAAGTAGAGGTATTTGATGCCTCTATCTTTCATCGTATTAGACTGATAATACACCTGTAACTCATCTAGCATCGAATGTAACTCATCTAATGTCACATAAACTTCTTACATAAAAAAAGAAACATACCTTTCTGGATTCTGGTCATAATACGTACAGTCATAGATTTCGCAATATAATTTTGATGTAATTATTGTAATATTTATAGCATTCGCAAAATCACAACAGATACCGCGTGGGCCGGAGGTCAACCAAGTTAATATTTGCGCGACGCACGCACCGCACTCGGATGTAATGTTATTGTCCCGTGTAACTGACACTACGCCTGTACTTTCTTACACTTTTAATCACTATGACTTATTGACGGCACGCGCAAACATTGGAACGAGTAATGAGTTTTTGTTTATGCTCTGTACCGTTATTCTCTATGGTTTAGAAGACTTGAACAATATTTCATTACAGGTTTTATGTCGAATTAGTCACAAATTAGTTATTATCTTTGATTTTCTCTTATTGTTCATACTGATCCTGCAAATTCATTTGAATTCATCGTAGTAACTTTTCGCTCTGTATTGTTTTTGTTGTTTTTTATCTCACAAATAGTTTTAAGTTGTTTTATCGTTGAAATTAATGCAAGTGGTTTGCACCTGTAATCGTACAGTCGGCTTCGCGACGGCCGCAACACTCTTGAAGGTTATAGCTAGTCGAGTGGACAGTCCCTTGTACAAACACGGGATCGAAAGCAATGTCGTAAAGTAAATATAATTTATTTTTTGAGTATGTTCTAACATAGTTTCAAGTATATTTTTACAAGCAAATATGGATGTGTTGTCTGATATACATAAAGAAAATAAAAACAATTAACAATCATCGTTACTTTTCAGTCTACACAAGTCAATTTACACACAGCACACAAAAAAAAAATTATACGATTAAACCTTCTTCATGAATCACTTCGTCTTTTCAAGGAAACCGTATGTTGAGACCGACAGACGCGTTGAGTAGATATTGTTTCATAATATGTATTGAATATTATAATTGTCAATTGTGCTAACTTTAAAAAAGAATGGCGTTGGTCGACAAATTGAAAAAAGTAACCTATCCCAAGAAGGTGGGTTGGATAACCTCCATTTTAATTCAACCTTTATATACAAAGCTAGTTATAACAAGCTGCATCCGGTATGTGTTGCAGTGCCACGTAAAGTAAGAAATTGTTTGAAAAATTATAAATAAAATTATTGAAATTGAAAAATATTTTCTTATTTCTTTAGATTTTTTGGGCCTCAGACCTTCGCGGGGTATCAAAGTTTCATTACAATCTGAAAATTGGTTTTGGAATACATAGAACACAAATAAATAAACACACAAATATTAATTTTTATTTATAATTGGAGTAAAACGATTTTTACGGATTTTAACTCGTTTAAGTTTTTGTTGTTTGTTATGTTTCGAGTACTTTACAACATTAGATTTATTCCAATGTGTATGTAAGAATGTTTATTATTCGCGTAAATATAAGAAATCATTATATTGATATTATTGTGAGATTTCTAAGACTAATTTACATTCTATTTCAAACGTAACATATGTCAGAACTAGCGGACTTGTCGTTTTCATTTAGCTGCACCTTAAAGCGCTCATCTTGCTCATTATCGACGTATTCGTTCTGTCTGCCTTACGGTAGCTGAATAAATATTATTTTTAACGATCAGTGCAGCCGGTGTTTGCGCACTATGTGTCCGACATGTTTACGTAACTAACAGTGTTCGTACGAGCCTTTGCGGTGACGAGCGGCGCGCACTAGCCGGCTGCCCGCTGTTTGCTCGTCTCGTTCGCTCATGGACATCGCTACACATGTTCGACAACGCCGAGGTTAATTCCCAAATTGGTAACTAACTTCGAGATTCGGCATTGGTACTGTACTGTTCATATTTATATCTCGTTAAAATAAAATAAATAGGCTTTAAAGAGCTTTTAGTACTTCTGGAGTAGAGGAGTGCCAAAGACTATCAGATTTTCACCTTACAACAAGCTTATTTTCGATACCAAATATAACGTGTGTGTGCGTGTGCGTGAAGGTGCGATACTCAGGGGACATGACTAAAACGTTTTTATTCATTATCAATAAATAGATAAAGCAAAAAAATTGATCTGTAGAGGCAGGCAGTTTAGATATTAATTAAAAAAATTCTGATAAAATGGAAATACCCTTCTGTAGCTATTCACACATAGCTATATAGCTATCCTTACCAATATTATACTTATAAATGTAAGATTGTTTGTTTGTTTGCTACGCTTAAAGGCCGTCATGAAATTTCAAAAAACATCATGAAATTTTGCGAAAACATTGTCAATGGATAGCAAAATACAATCTAACATTATTGCTGTGGTGATGTTGTATAATTATATTTAGACACTAACAATTTTTCGATATCAGCTACCTTTAATTGCCACGTCAATATATGCGAAATAAAGTTACGAGAATTTCCAGCGAGAAAGGTAAGAAACGAATGCGTGCGAAGCCACGGGCAACAGCTAGTCTAAAGACGTATACGTCATCTGTGTATTTACATATTACATTTATGTGAAAATGAATAGGCTCAGGATTGGTTGATAAATTTTAAATCAATAAAAGTATCCCAATCATAATATCATAGGACATGTTCACACACGGCCATCTGATCCCAAACTAAGTAGAGCTTGTACTATGGCAACCAGATAACTGATATACTACATATACTACTTTTCTTTTGTAAATACATACTTAAATAGATAATTACACCCAGACTCAGGGCTAGCGGACATGTTCATGAACACAAATGTCTGTCCTGGTTGGGAATCGAACCTACGAATTGCGGCATTTTCAACCAAGCGTCTTACTAACCAACCGGCTCATCGAATTTAACTGGTAGATTTCAGTGACTGCACTTTCCTATCGTTTCCCGGAGTAATCTCGAATACCACATCCCAAATACATACATACTCGTACAATATGCAGTGTAAAATAAAACAATAAGTTTCAATAAGGTACCACATTACACAGGTACACATTCTTCAAGACCTGCGCTAATATTTCACAAAGCGACGTATAAAGCAATCTTTAGAATACGCAACTAGTTGGTTTTTGTGCCAAAAGGGACACGTCCTCTAACCAAAGGTCGTGAGTACGAAACGATCAGCATTCAAAAGCCAATCGTAAAAACTCGGCAAGGTGAACTGAACTGTTAGACAAAGGCTCATCGCATACTTAGCTAATTAGGCTAAACGTTCAGCCGAATGGCCTCAAGCCGCGGGGCGCGTCTGTAATTGCGGTAGGTACGCGCCCGCGGCCGCCCATCACCGCCGAAGCTTTTGCGCCTAAGATTTATTTATATCCGGATTCCCCGCGTAATAACTAACTCGTCGATTTATTACTGATATCGGTGTCTAACGGCTCTATGCTACTTGTTTAAATTCATTTAGGGGCCATTAGACTACAAAAAAAAGGTTTACTGTTACGTGTAATGATACAATAAAACATTCTGCATTCTAATATTTTATGACAATTTAAATTTGTTTAAAGCTACGTTGCTAGTTTTTTAAATAGCGTACCAATGTATGTTTACTAAATTAAGAGTTGATTAATATTATAATCATCATTATTTGCCCTCAAAGGAGTTCTGCTGAATGTGGGCATGCTTCTTGAATAACATGACCATACGTCGCGTTCAGAACGAGAACGTCCCTTTTTAGTTATCTATCCTATTGTCCCCAAAAAAGCTCCACAATGCTAAAAATACCCGTTATTTTTGAATGAACAAATTATGGACATCGGAAAGAACCCAAAGACAGATTTCAGTAACAGGAATCTTGTTTACAAAATAAATAACTTTCATAATGCGGTGTACTCTTGTCATATTCGTTACTTAAAATGCTCGATGAAAACATATGTTGTGTCTGGTTACCCTATTTCGGTAATTTTCGAAAAAAAGGAGTAATTAAATATATTTTCTATAAATTTAGTTTTGCTCACATAAGTTTAACATTCAAATGGAATATTATTTTTAAAAAATATAAATCATAAAACAAACAAATCACACGGAATCTCTTTTATTTATTGTTTAAAGATATAAGGAACTTGAAAATATTTCAAAAACAGTACCTATTATTACTGTAGGAAATGATCACGGGCTCTTTTCAACGAACCCTTAACGAGTTAATAGAATAGCGCTTGAGCGAGTTTTTAATTAGTTTGTGGATGTTGTAGCGGTATAAACGGGTTCCCAACTAACATATATCAGCGTCCTACAACAGTCCAATTGATATATTCTTCATTTCCATGGAGGCAGATAATATCTAGCTTAAGTTCTTGTCCATCGCGAATTTTCCGGCCATCATTGAACGTTTCGAATTTTGTCGTTATCCAATGTCAATATATGTCGATTGTTGGGAATTGTACGTTTTATGTAGTTATGCAGTGTAGAAGACAGATTCGGTGGTTAATGTTATTCACGGCGTGGCTCGGCGACGGCGTTGCGTCGACGGCTCGCCGACTGCCGACTTGTGCCGCGGCCTTCGTCCGCCGAGCCGAGATACCTGCTGCCACTTTCACTCGGCGGCCGCGCCACGCAACGAATCATTTGAACCCGATAATCTTATGGATACGGCATCATTATAACTCAAAATCAATCGCTTATACTACTCGTCTTCATACTACACATTATAAATAATAACTCACTTAACCACTTTTTGTTCAATGCTTAATTTTTTTTATTTCAATAATTCCAAATTGATAAGTTTTTTTGCGTACCTGTGATTATTAAATGAAAAGAAATTCCCACATTACGGTTGTTAGATACGAGACGATAAAATGTTAACGATTCCGATGTCGTGGAGTGGTCAAGTGCGCATGTACTTTTTACTGCTTTTTCTACATTTATGTTATGGAATCTGATAATTACCATTAATGGATTGAAAATATTTCACTATAATTGATTCTTGTGGAATTTAAAAAACTATCACCTATCAATATTTATACATTAATCAATATTTCAAGACGGTTATTTAGAGCTAGCTGTTACCGAGACTCCGTCCGCGTGGAAAGCAATAAAAATGTTTTTTTCGTAGACAAGAATAAACGTTAACTGTGACTTTGAATAAATAAAATTTTTAATTGCCAGTTCTAGCTGAGGAAAACGCTGATATGATAACGTCATCTTGTGATTGACATATGAATGCCGACCACTTATCAAATATAATATTTGATTTTGATAGTTTAAGTCAATGAAAGACATTAGTTCTCCTGTTCAGTATCTTAGTACAGACAAGAAAATATAGCAACCGTTGTTGGCAATTCCTAACCTAAACAAACCCAAAGTGGTTAAAATAAAATTTGACTGGATAAGGAAACCTGACTTCCATATGTGGTAAGTCAGATGATCAATGAATTAAATTGCTCTCCTGAGCACGTAGGTAGGCAAGGCTCTTGCTTAGCTTGCTGGAGCTACATTAGCGGGAACGGCGAATATTCGTGTTAAGGCGATGAGTGTTGCCGGGTCGATAGTAACAACGCGTAGTATTCGGGCGAAGACGATCGAAGAAGATCGGGGCACTGGATCGGCAAACTGGAGCGCATAAAATGGATTTGTCGTGACAATATTCGCTTGGTTCGGTTCGCCCACCAAATGTAGACAAGAACATCGCGTATGCCCGTACACGATGTTTTAGCACGCCAACGCAACACGAATTTTCGCCCGTGAATGTAGCCGTAACGTAGTTCAGCCGTAACCCAGTATTTGACTTAGTTTGCTCCAGAAAAAAGCGCATTCTATAAATCTGGTAACACATCTGCGGTTCTCCTGGTGTTGAGGATACCTCGTCGCCATCATCTGGCTCACTGCTCGTTTGTTCCTATCCTAAAAAAGTATGAATGTAAAAAGGCAACATAAACACACAGTAAAAACAGTAAACATGACGTAGGAGAACAGATGAAGTCCATCAGGATTGCACCAATTGAATATTGGGAACAGTCAAGCCTAGAACGTGGTTATTGGAGAAAACATAGGGTTTACTCAAATCAAAGGATTGTTATTGTCTGAACTTGAGCATGCTGTTTAGTCTTAGTTCAAAGTGAGAAATACATGTAAATAAACCTATACATATTTGACGGGCCATTTGGCGTGGTTTGTAAGATACTTGCGTTTCACGCTGTAGGTCGTGGGTTAGATTCCCACCCAGGACAGACATTTGTGTGCATGAACATGTCTGTTTGTCCTGAGTCTGGGTGTAATTATCTATTTAAGTATGTATGTACAAAAGAAAAGTAGTATATGTAGTATATCAATTATGTGGTTGCCATAGCACAATTTCTGCTTAATTTGGGATCAGATGGCCGTGTGTGAAAATGTCCAAGGATAAAAATAAAAAAAAATATACAAGAAGATTTGTTTCTCTTATAACTTTCTAGAAGTTTTGTTGCTGCTTCATGCTGCATACATGACGCATCATAGCTTAAAGTGCACTGGAGACGCTGCAATAATTTTTATTGAGTAGTCGACTAAACAGAATTTGATAAGACGTGTAAAAACTAAAGCAAAACGCAGAATAAGATATATAAAAGCCCGTAAAATATGATCAGTACAAGTTGATTATCTTCTTCATTTAGTGAAGAAACCTTTTCACCTATGAGTATAAGCGTGAAACATGATTTAATTAAAAAGCGCGAGGAGAGTTGAATGATTAACCTAATATATATATATATATATATATATATATATATATATATATATATATTCACAGAAGACAGGCGTGAAGTAGAAGTATTCTGCGTTTTGTCTGATGAGTGACGTGCCGGAGGCCTAATTGTAGTCCTCTTCCCCTCCTACCCTTTTCTAATAAGGAAGGGATGGGAGGAGGAAGAGGATTTGACGGATGAGGAGGGGATGGACAGGGAATGGAATTATCCTTTTTTCTGTTTGTCCCCTCCTTCGTCCATGAAGGTAGGCAACGCATCTGCAACTCATTAGCTTGTTGCGGATGCCTATGGGTAGCGGTACCTATTTCCAGGGGCCGCTTGCTCGTTTGCCACTTTATTATATAAAAAAAAATATAACAGACGTTTTAGAATTTCATGAAGTCGAGGATATCTTCGGTTTCACCATTGGAAATACGAGCGATATGAACGACAGTCAATCTCTCTTCTCATCAAACATATACATGTGCTTAAAAATATATTTGGGGAAGGAGAATTTGTGATGAATGCAAATCAACTAACGTATATTAAATAGTTCATTCAGTATCTGAAAGCTTTAATTACATAACAACAAACAATTATTTTATATCACAAGACTCATAGTAAAAGCACATTTTAATAACTAATGTGCTAAACGATGCGATAATTACATTGGCGTAAGCCTATTGTCTTAATGAACTGTCACGAAGTAACAACGTGCAGTTTAAGGCCTTATCAATGTTTTTGTTTCAGTTTTTACTGGCATATAAACTGTCGCTATACAAGTTTTTTTTCTATTTTTCTCTCTGAAAAGTCTGAAATGACAATATGTTTGACGTAAATGTTTTCGGCAGTGCAAACTGTTAGTCTCACGTCGTAGGGCATAACCTCTAAAAGGCTATTTACTTAGGCGTGGGTCAAAGAGTCTATGGTGTGTATGTTACTACTGTCGAGGTTACGTATATTACAAAAATTAAAAAAAACTTAGCAGTCACGGAACGCCCTGCAATTTCTAATAAATAAAAAATATAGAGGAACATAATAAAAAAGAATAGAGTTTTGTAATCCATTTGAATTCATATTTTCCTCTTAAATATACTTATATATAAGTAGACATTAATGTGAGGGCGGACATATAGAAGCACATAGGAGTTGTTGAAAAAGTAGGCGTGAACGCCATTAGAGTGTCGGGCGGCTTGCTATCACGGCATACTGGTCGAATTTATTGCCAAGGTGCGCCATATATGTTTCACACCAAAAAAACTTATTAGAGGCTTATTTCCTTAAATGGAAGAGATCAACAAAACAGATAACTAATTGTTTTAGAGATTAAGAGATTAAAGGTAAAAAGTAAAGAAAAAAATGATAAGGGTAAATAGATCGTATAACGGCCGTCAGGCGGTCGGATCTCAGGTCTACGCTGATCTTACAAATGTGATACTACTTACACGTCTCAGTCAAATTAATCGTATAACTTGTTATAACAGTTTATTTTTTTTTATCTTTACAATAAATTTTTTGCTGTATTGTATTAACAGGGTATTTATAAGATGTTTTAGGTTGATCGTTACTAAAATACGATCCAATATCAGGTGCGGCCCTGCGCGAGTACATAGAGCGCGCGCGCACTCGAAACCGGTGTTGCGCAATGTAAGGTCGGCGCCAAGGACGCGGGTTCGTTGCCAGAAATAAATCGCTAGACGATATCCTCCGCGCCGCCCGCTCTCCCCAGCCGCCCCACACACGGAAACTCCCGTCTGTAAATAAACATTGCTTAGCCCTTGATACACTAAATGTTACAAGAACATGTTTATATAACAATGGTAAATGTAAGTCAAGCTGAATTGTGAGCTGATTTAAAATGTAAAGTCTATAAATTAAATCGGCGAGTCATCAATGCATTGCGTCAAAAGAACTTCTTGTGACATTCATGTTCAAAGAACTTTCTGCCCCATGAGTAAGTAGCTTTCTGCTACTTATATCAGCTTATCAGTAAGCTGATAAAAGTTTACTAGATAAGGAAAGAAATAAATGTACAACTAAAAACATTTTTAAAAGAGGCTAAACCAAAAAAATAGGTACCATAATTTATACCGTCTCCTCTGTGTGTTTTCTGCTCATACTGATATATCTACATACTCATATAGAGAATACCATTCACGCGATGATATAACAATCACAGACTGCATTACCGACGGTTACATTATTATAATTTTCCCGACTTTTAAGCGCTACTTCAAAGCTTATAATTAAGTGCGAAGGACTTTTTTAAGACGACTATGTTACCTTAATCAAGTGAAAAATGTCATCGCACAATTTCACCGGTTGATGAACAACATCACACATTATGTAACAACGGAGCAATTTTCTCAGGAACAGCGCCTTGTTGTACAGTGCCTTTTTGCCAAATTATGAATTCATAATTAAGTGCAGGACTTCATTCATTTTATTTCCTGCAGCTATTCTTGTTTCATTCCTACTGACTTACAGCCTAAATAAATAAATTATCCACATTTTCCGCCTAATATGTATGCAAACAATCTTTTGTAGCTTAACCATGCTCTGGTCCTTTGAACATCTTGAAAGGAAACTCAAAGCGTGCCAGAACTGGTAAAGGTCGCCCTAGATTAGATGAATTTATGTCGATAAGAAATTAAATGAAGTTTAAAATTTTAGAGTTTTTCTTTTTGGGTCACGGGTGTGTGTGTGTGTGTTTATTTACATATTTAATTTTTAATAAATAAACCAATAGTCTTAACAAATAGTAACCGTAGAGTTGAGATCAGTGAACTCTAAACAATTGATCCTAGTTGATAAAAAATATTATCAATGTGCAAGCTTGGTTCAGTTACACTATAAAAAATGATCACTGTCCGTTCGTTGGATCTATATACAGGTTTTTTCCTCAAATACATCGTCAGTGCCATTGACTGTAATCATCTGTGTTATATAACATTTTTTATGAACAGAGGCAAACAAGCATGTTTATATGATGTTAAATGATCACAACTACCCTTCAATATGAGTAATAAGCAAAGCTAAGGGGTAGAAAAAGAAAAGAGAAGGAACAGAGGTGATGTGGCCACCGCACTCATCAGACAACCCCACACCGGTAGATATTCTGTGAGGTAATTTCCCTGTGCCCTGGTTTTACAACTGTTTCCATCGTACCCGGCTCCATATATGAATTTGTTTCTTAGGCTCGCACGGAATAATATGAAAACAAACTAGGCAGTCATTAAGATCACGTATGTTATTCTGAACAGGGTTAGGCATAGAAAGTTTTTTATTTAATGAAAATAGATTTACAGGTTTAAATGTTTCTTGTGATTATCATTATGCTTCTCTCCAAATATGTTGTAACGTCCAAAGTTATTGTAGGCGACTGACTATGTCTTAACTGTAAGCGTTACTAAAGTAAATAAAAAAATAAAATAGCATTGGGTGAAATGTTGGAGAGTGTAGATGCGGCTTGCAGGCAGGTGGCCGGTTAAATATGTCATCACCGTTACACCGGCGTCACACTCGCCGCGTCATCTGCCGCGCGCCGCGCTGTGCCAGAGAAAATCGTTGAATACAGATAATGCAACAAATCTTCATCTGTGATTCATTTTTTTCAAAATAATCATCATTATTAAAGACCTAAAGAATCGAATATTTAATATTGATATTCAAAACATTAAATACATCGAACCATCTTATAGCCTACTCTTTAAACAAACATTTTTATCCTCAACAGGTCAAATTATCTTTATTCACCAATGTCACCTCTATGATAGGTCTTCTGTTTATCAAAGAGTTTTAGTGATTTTTATTTTGTAATCAGTCAGGTCAGTATACATGATTGAAGATTATCGTTTCTTCTTCATTATCTTATTGATTGTTAATACCTTTATTCATATTGGATAAGATAATGCATACTTTTTCTTCCTTTCTTCTTTACTTTCAGCGGATAGTCGTCTAATACTGGACTTTCCTATTCGACTTTTTGCTGACCTTTAATTGACTGGACATATTATTATTGTTAAATATAATTCATAATCATGCGATTCTACCTGAATCTTTGTTATACGATTGAAACTCATCGCAAAGGCTTATTTAGCATTCATTTATTATATTAACTAGCTGTGCCCCGCGGTTTTACCTGCCCTGCAATATTACTTAAACGAAATTATATTACTTGCTTAAATACTACCCTAACCTCGTAATCATCTCCTTGCCCTTTTCCCGCATATGAGGTGTCGACACAGTGTGGCCGTAGCAGAGTTTAACAATCATGTATAATTTTTGAAACTCGCCTGCCTAACGCCAACTCCTCGGCAATAATAAACTACTAACCTAACCTAACAAAATATATCACAACATAATTCATGCATAATTTCTAAAATCGCCTACATACGTGTAAATACTGCGCTACCAAATATAGCTGTTACAATGGTAACAATGGTACAAATGGTGTCAGACACTGACAAAAATTATAATGATCTTTGTTCTTGGTTTTATTGCGTATATGAAGGCCCCTAATAATATTTTTCTCAAATATCTTCCATGTTAAGACAGCGATTAGTAATATTTTTATTACCTATTACAGTTTTGTATATATAGATTTTTTTTCAAAACCTTAATGTTAAAATATTTTTAAAAGTCTTTAAACTTTTTCTTTGGGCCAAATAGTATTGAGAAAATTGTTATTGTTATACAAACGCCATCTAGTAACGTAAAAGTAAAAGTAACGAAGTATTATCGTACTGGTTCGCATTTTTTCCGCTAAGGTTTTAGACGTAATAATGAAAAATATCAAATTTTGATTTTAATGATAAGTGTTATTTGATATTAAAGGTAATACTAAACTTAGTTTAATAAAGTATATAACGAAAAGTTCAACATATTCAACTGAACAGGTATTTTATGGCATTTTATCAAACAAATTTTTAATGTGGTTCTTAAAATTGATAAACTTTTTTAGTTATAAACTGATTGAGATAAAACAAACACTAAAGGTTAAGTGAAGCTTACCACGTGTCATTAGTGAAAACCGCACCCAGATCGGTTAAGTCGTTTCTGAGATTAGTGGTAACAAACGCACAGACAAACAGACAAAAATTCTAATAATCATTGTTTTGGGTCTTATTGCGCTTATCATAGTCCCCTAATAATAGTTATTCTCGAATATCTTCCATGTACAGACAGCAATCAGTTACAGTTTTATTATATGTATAAATGTCGTCCAACAGCTATCAATAAAATAATGTATACTATTTGTATATTTAATTAGCCAATATTTTTAAACTGACATTTTTTTCTTAATATCATTTCAGTGATATCATGAGGTAAGATATTATAAAAAACAACGAGTGTCACCAAACCTATCATATTTTAAATGTGTTATATAATATGATATAATATTTATTGCTTAGACCGGAGGTCGTCAATTAGATTTCATTGAGGACCGGATATATATTTGAAAAAGTCTTATTGAAGTCCATAAAACATAAACGTATGAAAATAGTGTCAATTATCTGAGAAAGAGCTATACGGTTATATGCAAAATGTTTGCATGCGATTTTGTTTTAACATACATAGACGGAAACACCTACTATAACAAACACAGTACCTATAATAAAAATATCCGGAACCGCATCTTGCATCTAGCATCTTTCTAATATGATACATAAAGTTGTTATTGCTCATCGTTCAAAATGGAGAAGAGACACTGCGACATCTCACAATAAACACCGGACATAATAAAAATGATTATTCCAAAAAACAATACAGTCGAATTTCGAGGTGGTTCTAAGTTCTCGTCATCGAAGGCCTGAAACGATCTTCCAGCACCACTAAACCAAATTTCATCGCATTCAGTTTTTGTGAAAATTTCAAAAAAAAATTTTTTTAGAGTCACAAATTAAGCAGTAACGTGAACGTGATCCACTTTTAAATTTCATTAGATCCATTATCAATTATTACTACTCAAAATTTCTTAATACGTGGAAAAAGTAGTTTTATATGCAGTATTTATTTTGTATTTTATTTTCAGTATTTTTTTATTTTGTAGGGTTTTTTAGTTGTTTTTAAACTTGTCTTATAATTTATAATTCGTTAGAATTAGCCTTCCACTTCAGACGACTGTAAGACTGTAAGGTGTAAGAAAGGAAGGAAGGAAGGAACAATATTTGGTGTTCGTCGTCGAGGTTCGGCTTCGCAGTCCGGATACAGACGACGTTCAGCCTGTTGCCGATCCCAGTTTAGTTTCGATTGCGAAACATAAGGTAGAATATTGAAGTCCGCCATTGTCCGTCAACTATTGTGGTGAATAATCTCTATAGCAAAACAGCTCAAGTTAGGCTAGATAGAATATTGGTTAATTACTTACACAATATGCGTATATTTAAAAATAAAATAATTTCCTTTCCCTCGGGAATTGTCTATTTTCGGAATAAAAACCATATGCCATTTTCTGTGACAATGTGAATGCTTAATTGCATGATGATCGGTTGACTCATTAAGGAATTAAAGTACAGTAAGTAACAGTAACAAACAAACAAACTCGTATTCGCTCAGGCACGCATCGCATAGTATGGGTTTGCCGGTACAACGCGGTGGTCAAAACTAATCAGGTCAGATTTAGATTAGCTTAAAAGTTCAAGATACATTTAATACTCCTAATTAAAGGAGTGGTTGGTTTGTGTGTACTTGTACTATTCATACTTGTATGCGGTGAATAAAACAATAGCTATTTAGCTGGCCCGATCACACCAGCAATGTTTTGCAAACCTACCTCAAACTTATCGGTCAATCACCGCACATACGTTATGACTTTAAAATACACATTAGCAGTTGCATACGGCGTTTTTTTTAGTTAAAATCCAAAATTGACAGTTAAAATATCGATGGATAATCGCAGTAGCAAGACCACACTGCTACTTCTCTGGGGCCTCTTATTAATTTGCAAACAAAAATCTTTTTCTTCTTCTTCTGCGTACTTCTACTTGACGCCTGTTTTCTGTGAGGTCGTATTTCACCGGTCAACCGGTTTCAACAGTTGTTGTTGCGGGCTCTACCACTGTTATTTGTTCGCCATAAGGCACTTGGGTTTCTACGCTTCATCCATCCGCTGCACACAGCCAGCCCATCTGGGTCTGTTCAGATTAATATATCCAGCCAAGTGAAGCTGTTGGTAGATGTCATAAACCTCCACGGTTATTCCACCATTAGTTGTCTTCAACTTCGACTTCAACTATTGTCTGAATGTATCAAGACTCCTTTTTACCAGTTTTAATTTGAGCTTTTTATATATTTTAAGGTGAATAATTCCCAACATTACTATGTATAGATGAAAATAAGTAAATTTTGGTTTTTGAACACAGTTTCAACAAGGCCCATGTTTGCTGCAATAAAGCGTGAAGGCCAGATAGGCCTAGATCATAAATAACTTTTTATATTGGATACCAAAGTACAGCGAGGAACGTGCATATTGTACATTTTATGGGAAGTGGTCGCGGTCGTATAAATACTTGCAGGAAAGTTATTAAAAAAACTAACGAGACGCGTCGATAAACTAAGATCATCGACTGATTGTTTTCGTGGTAATCTTTTACGATAGAATATTATAACAGAACAGACGAAGAACATAAAAACTACGAAACCTAATTATTACATTCTAGTTGAATCTCTATTCAATAATATGTATTGATGAATATAGTATTTGACATCTCTATGTCAAATACTATATTCAAAATACTAATTTTTTAACGGCCCAAGTGTCGTAGTGTTTATTATAGAAGAAGGTGGCTAGCGAGCAAGTGGATCATCCGATATTAAGTGACGGCTACCCATAGACATCTGCAACAATTTTTTAAGTAATTTGATGGACAAAGGAGGGGGTGCTGAAAGGACAAGAGAATTCCGAGATACCGAAAAGGATGGAAAAGGTAAGAGGACTAGAATTAGGTCTCCGGCACGTCGCTAATCAGGTGGGTAAAGTTTTCAGTAATCATAAAATTAAGTAAAATGCTTATCTTATAAAATATACTACGTGGCTATACACAAAAAAAATTATAAACTTAAAGTGTCAAGTGACATGGCAAGACAATTGCTTATAGACCGATGTTATCAGGAGGTCCTAGGACGCATCCTAATCGCGTACGATGCGCGTCGTCCGTCGCCAGCAGTGCACAGGCCCTTTACGTGTACGTAGTGCATTTGGTAGGATTGTCAGTAAATCCAAAATATACTTTAGTTTGATGACATATAGAGTACTAGATAAATAAGTAGTAAGTAAGTAACGTACGCAACGTAAAGTAATACTGTACAAATATGCACTCTGTATACAAGAGGTTGTTTCGTTGTTTATATGTTATTTCTAGCTTACGTACCAAAATTTCAGCCTTCTATCTTCTTATCAGAAGCACCTTAGAATTTTGAATTAATCAGCAGTGAGTGAGTGTTTCAGATAATTCAGATAATCAATAAATCTCAAAACAGTAAAAGGTAGATAATTGATACTTTTTAAATGTTTGATAAGTCTATCGAGGACATCATGTTCTGGAAATTTTGCCTTTTGGTCATCGTCCAGTCGGGAGCTATGACAGTTAGAAAATACAACAACACGATTCGAGAAAAAGGAGGTAGCGTCCCGATCCTTGTCCTCCTTGGCTTGTCTTATCGAGGTCTCGGGTCAAATTCTTGTTAAATTAATTCAATCACGAGACACGGTAGTGTCTCCAAGCCACGTACCACGTTCAACAACATATCTAATGTGTGAACGTGTAGGCGTGAGTACACTAGTGACTACAGTGTCTATATATTCTCCTACAAGATGTCAACACTAGCTTCAATAATTTTATTTATTAGTTGTTTCCATATAATTCCACCAAATCATTTGAATTTTTGAAATATTTGTCGTTATCATATTCTTAAAATACTTGCTTCCCCGCTTTGCGATTCTACGAGAGTTTTACTAGTTGCGGTCGAATTTATTCCCAATTTGACTCAGTTTTACCAGACCATAATTTTAAAATACCTTGCTAATATGTAAAAAATGCCATGTTGCTGACTCGAATTACTTTGCAAAACTTATAAAAATATAATGCATACCGTTAAATAAAACGGAAGATTTTACGCATTTTATTTATCAGTAGGTAGTTTTATTTAAAAGTAGCTATTCCCGGCATACGTTATTTTTGACATCACATCCCCACGGTGTTTGAAAATTATGATCTGGTAAGGCTGGTCTTGACGTTTGTCAATTGTCAAATCAAATGAAAAGCCATTGTTCATTATCGAACAAATTGTCATTTTTACGTCATGCTGAGGAGAAGTCGAATTGGCATAGGTCGTCGAAGCTAGGCTAACGGTGAGCTACTTGCAGACCGCACCGACCGCCGATGAGCAACGGATAATAAAAATACACAGATTAGCATGTATGAATAATGTTCGACTGAAAATGGAATAAAAGCGAATAAATAAATATATAAGTTAATAAATTGAACACTGCATTAGTCTTGGTATGCAACTTATTGTGTTTAAGCGCTATTTTATCAGGTATAGAAAAATTAAATGAGAATAAATACAAGTAATCAATTATTTAGCAAACTTGACCGCGTAAGAGAATGCATTGTTTCCGAGAGCTATTCTTAGTCAGACTCACCCATTTGAGCAGGGTTATCGGCGCGGCATGATGCCTTGCGCAATTGTAATATATTGTAGTTCAGTTACATTTTAGAACGATTGACTATTCAGTAGTATCTTAACTCTTTCGAGCTTGTGATCTGGTAGATCAAATGTTTGGTTTCTATTAGAATTATTTAGCATCGAATGTTCCCTTTTTTTATAAAAGTTAAATTAGTTATTAAATTGTACAATATTAACTTTATATCAGAAGGTTTGATGACATCTGACGCTGCTACCCACGTTTTAAACAAACAAGTAGGTAAATTTTAATAAAAAAAAACTGTCGAGTCAGTCAGTATATGTATAATGTATATATGTATATGTATAATGTATGTATGTCTTTTTCAGTGAGTTCAGACCCCTATATCATAAAAAGCTGGAACAATTTCGATTATATTTGTCACGGGACAATAGGACTTTAATGGTTGACTCTTAGCATCTCATATGATGTGAACTGAATGATCGTAATCATACAGTCAGGGGTTTTTAAATGAACTACTACCACTTGTGCTTTTGTATTCTGATTTCGTTAGATACTTGAGGTGACGCAGTGGCTCTGTGATGTTCCCTCCCCTATTATATCTTTAAAAATAAACTAATTTTAAAGGGAGCTAGTTAAAATAAAATATATTTACTAATACATATTATATTGATATGTTTATTATTTACTGAATAGTATAATTGCAACGTACTTAATAATAAATTTAGCTAATACTGACAAATTATAAACTTAGGGGCGATTTCACCGTCATTTCATTCGAAAATAAGTTTAACAAAACTACGTATTGCTTAGTTGAGTTTAAATTAACAACTGATCTCTACAATTTGATCGCGTTTACGAAAGCGAAGTTTAGTGAGGTACAGCGTAAACATCGCCTTCAATCTAACCGCTAATATCATGTTATACAGTTTGTCAACGTCAAACTGTCTCATATGTAACTGTCAAATTGCAAACGCGTTTACAGAGTTAAACGCCAAAAATCGGTCGTTTGGAATTTAACACACAGTCAGAGCATAACTTCAGTTTATGTTGGTGAAATGCAATTTGGAGGTCTAAACTCCGTAAAGCGTTAAACCAAGTTCAGGTCGAACTAATAGCGCTTATTTCAACGGTGAAATATCCCCTTACACAGTTAGTTTAACAGTGGTAGAGCCCGCAACAACAACATCTGTTGCACGAATGGGCCGACTCGACCGGTGAAGTGCCACGACCCCACAAAAAACAGGCGTGAAGGAGAAGTACTCTGCGTTACGTTCGATGAGTGAGGTGCCGGAGGCCTAATTTTAGCCCTCTTCCCCTTCCCATTCTTTCCTCATACGGATAGGATGGGAGCGGGAACAGGATTGGACGGGAGTGGGTTGGCGGGAAATAGGGAATATCCTTTTTCCAGTCCATACCATCCTCTGTTCACTATAGGTAGGCAACGTATCTGCTTTGACAACTTAACACATTTGATTGGTCAGGTGATCCGCTTGCTCGTTTGCCACCTGATTCCATACAAAAAAACAGTAAGCAAACTGTAACTTAATGTATCAAAGGCAAAAAGCTAAAGTTATTAACGTAGTTTTGTAGGGTCAACTTATATTATAGAGTTATACAATCGAACACCCAAAGAATTAAATTTTTTTTTTAGAAGTTCAGTGCCATTTTTTTGCAACATAAGGGGGCAAATAAACTGCGGTTAAGTAATCGTAATTAACAACATAAGCGGAACTTGCCTTGCCGACTTTTAACGATGTACGCTATTTTCTTTGTTTTTTTTTCTTTTTATAAGAGAAGGGGGCAAACGAGTGGCGGAAACACCGAGGTGATCAACGACACCAGGGACAACGGAAACACCAGAGGAACTGCAGATGCGTTCGTATACACACTTACATAAGTGTACCTGATATCTTTGTATTAAGATACGTGTAAATTAAAAGAAAGTTAAAAATGTATTTTACTATGTATATATATATATATATATATATATATATATACAAACATATTAGATTACGTTCTTAGAACTTGAAATATAAATTGTAAATATTCAATTAATGTTGTTTTTCCTCGTTGCGTCAATGAGCGTCAAAGTAATAATAATTTATTCATATAATGTAAACAATGGAGATGCGTACTACGACATCATTATGTCCGGTTTTCCCCTTCTAATTTATTATATTAATTGCTTCAAATACGGAGACATGAGGTCTTTAAGGATAGATTGAGTGTTGGGAATCGCAAACGAACAGCGGCGTCTCTTTGCGCTCCTAATTTAAGTAACACCTTAAACTTTAACGTTGCGGTCTAACCGCGAGTCTGCACTGGATCATTTAACGTGTAAAGTTCCGAATCACATCGCATGAAACAAGTCTCAAGTTTAACATTCATCAAAAAGTTACGAAATTCGCTTTTAGTTGATAACGAATTTCAGTAACTACTTTACTTGGATAGTGATTAATTTTTAGGGTGTTTGACGTTTGGCTACTTATACACTTACTCCGCAGGCGTAGCGGCTCAAAGTAGGTCTTGGCCTCCGACATAAGAGAGCGCCACAGCCGCCTGTCTCGTGCCGACTCCTGCCAGTCTACGGCTTGGAGCTCGCGTAGGTCAAGTTCCGTGGAGTCCTTTCAGCGGTATCTGGCCCGCCATATATTAGTAAAAAACATATAACTTTGAGTGTTTCTACTCAATATGGTGACACATTCATCCAATCTCTATGTGACTGATGTAAATAAGCTTAGAAATCTTATTCTATGGCTTTAGTTGTAAAGAATCTATCAGAAGAGATTTAATTTAGATTAATTTATCTACATGTATGTCTCGTAGGTAACGTTTATTAACTTGGATTTCGCTCATAGGTCTTGGTGTTGTAGTCTGACTACGGAAATAAAAACATTCTGAAAATAGTTGCTATTAAAAAGATTCAGTAATAAAGTTATCTCAGTGTATCTTTAGTGATGCAACTTTCCTTACATAGTTGTGTTTGCTGTTACATGGCTCATGTAAATTTAATGTTCTTTGAATTATGCATAGAATGCTTGTGTCGATTTCGGGTTGTAGTCTCGGCTGAATGAGATATTGGTGTCACTAAAGACGTAATGGATTTTCAATCCGGGTTTTATTTTTATCGTTCAGGACTCGATGACATTGTATCAAACCCTAAAGTATATTAAAAAATCTTGTGAAAAAAAAGTATATTAAAAACTCTTGTGTAAAATCATATGTATGTCATCGCTGAGAATAAAAGCTTTGGTTCTCGGATTTGATTGTTCCCGCATCATGATTTTCCTGTTCGATACCTAATAAATATTACTAAACTATAGAAAAATTAGCACTAGTGCTAATTTTTAAGAGGGGTTCTTGCTAGGGTCCGGAAAAATTAATAAATCTTCTACCTTGAGCAACCTGCCACTGTAGGAGAGCCCTAATATTAGGTCGGTGTGGCCCTAAAAGTAATATCTTAACTCTTATCCACTTCATAGCAAGTGGGCATGAAGTAAAGTAGTTGCTTTTCACTGAGAAATTGATTGACCTGAAGCCCATTTCCCTTGCTATCCCCTTCGACTTTTATTTTATTTACGTACCCACTCTTTTTTATATGTAAGCCCTGGTAGCACATTATAAAATTAACGACAATTCCTCCGAATATATGTACACAACGCGTGTAAAACAAAGAACACGTAGCTAATGTTCATATAGTAATGAGATATAGAGATACCAGAATATCTCGGCGAATGCTTTCCTTCAGGCCGTCTCTTCCCTCATTGTGATCAATAGGGATAATAATCGCCATTTCATTTTCAACGGACTTATGTTCCAAATGTGATACTTTAGACTAGAAATGACCTTGTGATTTTGTGCAACATCAAATAAATTTGTCTCGGCTTGGAATTAACCTTAGGAGTAATGGCGTAACATATTAAACGCTAGTCGGTGGATTCGACATAATTTTGCGTTGATGAAGTTCTGATTATAACAAGACAATGTGCTCGGATTATTTAAAATATAAAGTTTTAACGTAAATTTAATGTTTTAACGTAAATTTAATAGAGTAATATTAAGTGAAATAAGAACCAGTTTAATATGTGCATGCTTCGAATATTTTGGTGAGGAGAGGCGCGGTCGATGGCCGCCGCAGTCCCCGCGCCCCGCGTACCTCCCTCTGCTACACATACATATAATGCGAGTGACACTTCATTATATGCACTACTAGACACGTGGGAGTCAAGAGATAGCTCTTGGACTGATTGGAAATCCTAAACTAACACTCTCTGTAATCGTAGTCCTCAATTTAAACTAATGATGCATCGGAGATTGGAAAAAACACGAAACATTTTAATTTTATTGCATATACATCATAATGCACTATATATGCAAAAATCTAATACATAAATATTTTTTGACACCTGTATCAAACAGTTTAAATAAGGTTTTCAGAATCGTTTCAATGTATTTAGCGATTCAGCCTTAGCAAACGAGATTAGTTTCAGATTAAGTCCGAGGTAAATTAATTAGAGCGAAACGTCGGAGAGAGTAGTCAACGAGAGACAAAGCCCTACACCGATTCATTCGTAGCTTTTTGTCTGGAGGGAATGCGATTCGTCAGACTTTGGCCTGGTCTGTAGGGCAACAGTGCGGGGGGCCCGTACTTCGCCCTTTTGTTTTTATACCCGCGCAAGAATGCAAAACAATTATAAATCCCTAAGGGATAAGTTGCGTTCCTCGCGAACGGAGCGTAATCGCAGGCAAATCTCTTTACTATCTTATTAGTTTTGTGGTTTGGCGAAATTGTCCTTTAATTTCATAGCATCATAGAATTACATTTGTAAGATCTAAAAATGAAGTTGTATTAAAGCGCCCGGGGAGTGGACGAGGTAAGGCGCAAAGAGGGCCACGAGGGCCAAGAGGGCGCGAGGCGAGCGAACACTCACAGGCACCGACTCCGGCCAATCCATTTACGTTAATTACACTGAGATGGGGATAAATCGGCGTCCAGCCGTCCACCGGCGAGTTACGAGCGAGTCGGCTATAAAATAAATTATACCCACTTCGCTCGCCTCTCGACTCACGTTTTTTGTTGCCATTGAAAAAAAGGAACAAAAGCAAAACCTCGAGAGGACGAAATACGAGGCAAAGACAAAGCTTAAATTTATCTACTGATAATATAGACGTAGGACGCCGCGCCTGCCGCGCCCGCCGCGCGGTTGCCGGGTGGCCAAATTATACGGCCGCCATTCCTGCGGCAAAAACATCATATATAGTCGCCTTGTGACGAAATATTTCAAATTTGGAGACCTGCCACACTCTAAATGGAATTCACTTGGAATATTATCTCGGACATTGTTTGTGGACGACTTCATAAGAGTTCGACCTATATGTTAGCTGTTATAGACATTCGAATGACTTCGTTGAAAAATGTTTTAAAATTAATAAGGTCAATAAAGAATTTAATAATTAAACACACTTTTTATTTTATTTATGTCCTAATTATATCCTCCATTTTTGTAAAAAATCTCCGGTTCTTTTATTATCAAGTTAAATCATACGTAAGTCAAATTGTATAGTAATTTTGTGTATAGTTTGCGGGTATAATTATGCAAATATTTTCTAATACGATGCATAGCATTGAATAAAATACAAGGTGCATTTAAAATAATAAAATACAACTTTGTTTCCAATGTTACTTTTCGTATTTTATTATACTGCATTTTACAGGTTTTGGACGGTTAAGAAAAAAAACATACAAAATGCATCAATAAAAAACTTCCTTTACTCTTTCATCATATTAAAATGTTCAATGTAGACACATACAACTACGATCAGTTCTAAATGACATGAATTAACAACGTATAAAGTTATAATGAACCTAATTTGAATATATCCGAGTACAAATTACAAGAGTCACAACAATGAATTATAGAGCATTGTAGCGATTCAATAGAATCGTTTAGCCTCCTCCTGACGTTCGACCTCAGCCCATGAGAAACTGTAGACGGCCGTGACCAGGTATTTAGTCTAAAATCTTGACCTTTAAAACCTGAGTAGGAGACTTTATGCCCGCCGCTTCGATATCATGGAATCGATATATTATTTTGTGTAACTTTACACATTTGCTCTAAGTTTCCATTACTTTACACAAGTATATATAAATGTTGATCAGCAGTAAATATGAAAATAATAATTTATACTGTTAACATGAATCAGCGTGGACCATTAGGATTTGTACGTCCCTTACGTATCGACGTCTTTGAGTTACAAATTATCGTTTTTATGAATTACTCGAGTAACTAACTCGTTTTCAATGTAAGTTTATCATTTATAATACTTTACGACTAGTACAAATATAAAAATCATTTCCGTAAACACTCAATAGAAATATGGCATAACATTCGCTGTACCAAGGGACGACTTTTACACTACAAAATCAATCGAATTTAAAGAATAAAATTATATCTTTTATTATATCATCATCATTTCATCATTAAAATAATAACTACACGAATATATATACAATTTAAACTATGTACAGATTTCGAGGCCGCAACTATATGTACACTGGGTCCACGAGATATCACTAGGTCTGCACCGGGCGGCGGCCCTTCGTCATCGGCAACCGCAGCCCACCACCATCATGTCTTGGTAGTTTTTAAGCACCACATTGTTCACTTCGTCCATATATAACATAGATATCGGCGAAAGCTGCGTGGGTACACAACACGCTTTGGGCACCGCCGCCGGGTTCACTGAGTTCACAAGAGTTTGCACTATCGCGTGATTCGTACCGTTGAGGTGGTCGGCCAGGGGGAACGGACAGTCGCCCTGGCAGTAGTACGCGTCGTAGCCGTGCGGGGCAACGATCCAGTCGCTCCAGCCCACGTCGGCGAAGTCGACATACAGAGGCCTCCTCTGGCAGATCTCGCGAGCCTCCTTGCGCCTGTGGTGCGCGCGATGCCCTCTTCGAGCGGCCGCGCGCTTGTTCCTCGTGAGTCGCGACTCCCCGCTCTCCCTGGCCGCTCGCGCTCGAGCGTCTTCCGTATACAGTAGGAGCAGCGGCTGAAGCGCGCGCCACTCGTTGTCATCCTCCGTCGCTCGTCTCCGCACCCTCACGTGCGGGCTCCGCGCGTCCGCACCCTTCGCTTCTTCATCTATGACTCTTATTAACAAGCCGTGATTGTGCCGCGGCTCAGAAAGCCACCGGCGCGCCGCGCTTAGCGCGTCGGCCTTCACCACGTTATCGCCGGCCTTCAGCCGCACGGAGTCGAGGAGTCGCAGGATAGGGTCGGTGCGACCGCGACGCCCCGGTCGGACTATATCGTACAGTAGAAGGCGTTGGAAGCCAGTCACGTTATGCGCACGCTGAAGGGTCAGTTCCGCGCCACGCGCGACTTCATCCGAAGGCACGGCGCTCACATTGAAGTAAAGTCGAAAGCGATGATCAGCTGGGAATCGCCGGTCGAGTTCGGTGGGCGTGTGGTGGAAGGAACGGGCGGTATTGGCGGCGGCCGCGGGTAGCGTGCCCTGCGCCTCGTAGAGCAGGCGCATAGCGCGTGGCACGGGCGGCGGCGCGGCGCGGGTGCGCGCGGGCCGGCGCGGCAGGCCCAGCAGGGTGAGCAGCTGTCGCTCGGCGGCGGCGCGCGCTTCGGGTTCCAGCGCCGCGCACAGCGCCACCAGTGCGCATACCACCGCGCACGCGCACGCCCCACGCATAATTCTCCTCGACCCACCTGCAAATAAAGAAATTTCATCAATTATAATTCGTCACTTTATACGGCAAACTGAAAACTTTGGTCCATCATTAAATATCCGCTACGATGATGCTAGTTGATGTTATTATTTTTCACGGTACCTAAAGCAAATGTATTGGAGTAAGAATAATAATTAACTCTGTTATAATGTTATAAAATACTTCTGTAAATATATTCATTGTATATAAATACTAAGAAGCATTGGTCATTACCAAAATGTTTTAAATTGAAATAAAACATGTATTTTAAGAGAATTAAGCTAGCGGACTTGCGCATACAATCATACGTTTACACCTATATTCTCGAGAAAAATTATAAATAGTCAGTGAGTGACAAGATAGACTAGGTACTAATATAAAAGTGCAGTTGTCTTATCCAACAAGTGTAAATAATAATAACAAATTATTAAATTCCTGGACGTACCATTTCTAAATAGCAATAGCAATGTAACAAAGGTCGGCACTGTGCGCTGCCGGCACTCAATTTATCTCGCCACTTCTAATGAATTCAATAGGCCACATTGTAACACGTGCGGCTACTTACGCGAATTCGAATTATTCGCAGTTCGTACTCCATGGCCCGTGCGCGTGTAACACTAATTGTGTTGTGTATTAAAAAACTTTTATATGAAAAATTATTCAAATTAAAAGTAAAGTATGTACATATTATATGTGAATTGCGTTCAAATATACTATTTATTTCAAGTAGCTATGGCAAATAAAATTATTGTTTTGATTTAGATTATTAAATTAACTAAACTCAACTGTTATAAATGAGTAAAAATAAATAAAGATGATTTGAGAATGATACCTAAGAAATCAAACTAAACGCATTAGGTAGTAACTAAACAGTTACTTTTCAAACGTGTAACATTTTGTGTTACTTTGAGTCGTAGCAATCTAGTTCAGTTCAGTAATAGAAAATTATATAAATTTCAAAAAATAAGCTAAATATAATATAAACCACATAATATTATATTTAAAAACAGTATAAATTTAAATTGTTAAAAAAAGAATTAATTTCTTGGTTTGTTTAACATAGATTAAAAGAGCATTTATATTCTCTATAAATTTAAAGAAAATGAAATTGTTGTATATTTTTAAAAAATAAATAAAACACATCACATTCCGCTGTTATAATTCGCATTAAAAATGAAATCCTAATTCCGAATTACCTTGATGGACGTAATGGGTTATGAGTCTAGGAGCCTCTCTATATCTATCTGAGTCGAGGGATAAATCGCTTCGATGTGGTTTTGCCTCCTCACTGTCCGACAATCGGAATACATCTGAACAAAATTCGCAAGTTTATCTATTTATAACCGAAAAACTAACCAGTCGGAATTTCGCGCATAGACAGGTTTCCCTATCGGTCAATGGGTTATACAGCCTAACGAAGTTTTTACAAAGGCAAACTAATCTGCCTTAATTTAAGCGCATATTGTTATCACGTACTTGTAACGTTAACTAAGATATGAACAAGGTTTTAACAGAATATCTACGTTATAATATTTATAAAAGAAATATTTTTTCGATAGATGCTTTAACCAAATTCCCACGATAAAAATATAATCTTACGCACACATAGGTAAATGCATATGTTAACAATATATGTAATCAAATAAGTTATTAGCATTCATTGATCGATTTATATTCATAATACTGTTCCTATAATTTATTTTATTTGATTCTTTTATATTATTTACTAGATATATAAGAAGAAAACCGATTCTCACAAAATTCAATTTATTTCAAATGCATCAAGTGAACTTACGTAGAAAGTTAGATTTGATTGATAATAAATTTAACACTTTTACTCGATTAGTTTAGCACTTGTAACTTTTAGTACTGATAGTCTGCGGGAGCCCCTTATCACTCACACAAACAAACAAATAACTGACCGCGTGTGAAAAAAACATAACACAACATGGAGCCGTTATTAACGTTCAGATTGAGAATTATATAAACATCGAAACACCGCACTTACGAGTATCTCTAAGCACTTTCCAAAGTAAGCGTTAAGTAAAAGACATCAACGAGATGCATTGACGACTTGCCCCAGAGAGCACTAGAGGCGGACAGGTGATGGATCGCCGTCCCTGGCACCGCGCCCGGGATGCACTTCATGAAACTTTAATCCCTGCAGATGACAGAAACCTGTCGAGATTATTTTATCACAAGAAACTCTAAGTGGAACCGAATACAGGTTCGACGTTGACGAATGCGTATTTTGTCGTTATAATGTTTTGATCGCTGTAGCGCGGTCGACCGGATCATGGCGTACGTATTTCGAAAATAATGCGGTCAAACCAGCCGCGGGCGTGCGCTCGCCTCTCTCACTCACCCAAAATTTCAACGCATCCAACGACGATACAGAGAATCCGCGACGTCCGCGCGGGTCACACTCAGCGTTTCGGGAAGAAATGTGAGAGCACCGGTTCAGGATCGCGGGGTTGGTGCATGGCACGAGCGCGTCGTGATGTGTGCGGGACCATCGCCGGCAGAAAGCGCGCGTGCGTGCGGCGGCGCGGCGTGAACGCGCATTGCGTGCGTGTTGCTTCGTGTCAGTGCGCGCGCGTGCGTGCGACGTCGTGCTCGCGGGCAGAGTGGCGCTCCAGACGCGGCGGCGTCGCCGCGGGCGTGCCGGCGCCCCGCCCCGCCCCCGCCGCGCCCTCGCCCCGCTCACACCCCCCGCACGCCCTCCGTACGACGCGCCCAACCACCCGCGCCCAACCACTGCGCCCTACACGACACCCCTCCAGCGCCAGAGTGGCGATCGCCTCTCACACAATTAAATGACATGACAAGAAAAACACTATTTGACGAAAAGTTTGTAGCTACAAGTTACATAATAATTGGTATACATCAATGTAAGAATATTTAATTAAAACAAAAACAGTAATTGATCAGTGTATTAATATAAACATTATAATCCCACGAATAAATATGTTGTTATTGCCATTATATTTCTGGTAAAGTAAGGAATGTGAATTTCTAAGTATTAGAGAATAAGCAGTTTTCAGTTAAGTTTCAACTAACGTTATCTTATTTCACGTTATAAAATATAGCATACGGTTTGTATATTATATATATTGAACGTAATCCATGTTTTGTGATTTTAATCGTAATCCGTAACCCGTTGGTTAAACGATAACCAATTAGTATTTTCTAAGAACAAAAAAGTGTTAAACGCCGCCGCTATTTTGCACCGTGACTCACGACAACTTATTGTCTGTAAACTTCCCACACACAATAATACCGATAACTCTATTTACTGGAAACCTTATCATGCATTCAATTATGAGGGGATATAACTGTTAACGCAAATTGTGCATTTTTGTAGTAGAAATAACAGCATGGATTTACCTTATTCCCGTATTCAATTTATAAAATTAAACAGCATTATACGGTGGTTGGCCGTTCGACCTTCAACCTGTCTATCGGAGATTCGACTCCTAGTCAGTGAATGTATTATTTATTCTCTGCTAATTCTTAATCAAAATAATTACCATGCACGATTATTTTTGTTATCGGACGTCACTTTACATGTATTCAAAATCTGGCTACAGTTATTTTGCCATTGTAAATTATATTTCGCACTAGCTGTGAATCGCCCGTGTGAATTTTAATAATAAAAAATAAAGCCCATGTCACTTCTGGATGATGTAACTTTTTTGTAATAGACGAAACTTTTTTTAATTACTTCAACCGAGCTAACATGTAAAACTCAATTACACCGATTTATTATTATTGAACTAAAATGTTATTAACCTAAACTTACTAAGTTATCAGTGACCCCACACTAAACTTGGTATTTAATTATCTTTTGTATCCACATGTACGAAATACACACGTAGAGTACACAAGTAACACGTATTGAAAAATTTTAAGGTTGAAGTAACATTAGTAACGTCTCTGTTGCGAGGATATTTTAGACTAACAAAATATCTCTAACTACAAAAGTCTTTGTTAATAAAAATATGTAATTATGTAAATCAACTTTTCCAAGCGGAGTGAATTGAACTTGCACAAATTCTGCCCTGCAAGTCTTTTAATATATTTAATTCTTTTTTTTTATAGCTTTTCACCGAACCTCTGAACATACGGCCACCAACTTTATTAAATTAAACATTACAGCTAGGAACTTTAACCTATTTCGGGTCGAGGTCGGTTTATCCTTATATAACATCAAAATCTAAATGCTTATTTGATCTCTTCATCGTCACCGAATACCAACGCAGCGGCCTTGGACACATTACGCCAATTAAAATTCCTCCTCGCTACCAATTTCGTGAATAAAGAACATTTTTATTTCTTCTATGCAATGTGCGAAAACTTGAATCATTTTGGCTACGTCAAAATAATTTTGGTGGGTTACTACAATTCCTAGTATTTATACATTTAATATATCGATCTTCAATATTTTTACGATGTGAGTGTTGATGTGATTAATTGCAATTTTTTTATTGCAGACGAGTTACAAATAGATCTTCGGGATTATTCGGGACTATATACGAAAAAAATGTCGAGACTATCAAAACGAACCGATCGGCCGGAGCTGTGTTGTTGACGAATCAAATCGACCGCTGTTATAAGTACCTTTGTCTCAAACGAGCTCAAAGGTAAGCTTGATCAATATTCCACGTAAATCCGAACTTGTGCTTTATATAGTTCCAAACGGCATGATTTTATGTAACGCTACATAATAACTTTGTATTGAGCACACCGAGATATGTAGAGATTAACATGGAATCGAAGCATCTAATATCCGCAACGACAGAAGAACTGCAGATGCTTTACCAGCTTTAAGGAAGGAGCTCGTTTCTTGAGGAACTCTTAAGTCGTAATGGTTTGGTTATACCGCCGGTGGCAGATACATGTCTATAGACAGTTAAAAATTATAATAAGTTACTTTTTTTTTGTAAAATCATGTAATAGGTACAATTGATTGGCCGCGAATTGAACACCTATTACAACTCTTAGCTTGCCAGCTATTGCCATTCATGGTACAACACTTTTGAAAAAGATTTACTTTTATTTCCTATATTACATTTGGAGTCTTTATAAATGTTGAAAAAGCAGATAAAATATGTCCATGGCTGATAATAGTATAGGACGGGGTATCTGCATCGGTCATTTCTGTGTTATGTTTAAAAGTTATTTATTAAATAGAGCTAATTATAATGTAAGATAATTTATCGTCACGACACATAACTGACGTTATCGTTATTTATTGCGACGTTGTTATTGTTACTGACGCGCGTGACATATTTAAAATTAGGCGCATAGTCATTTATTGTGCATAAATTATAATTGTAACTATCAATTGGCCTTTGTAAGGCCACTCCTGGACTTGGGACGTCTTCAGATGAAAGTTTAGCAGACAGTCTTACGGATAGTACGTCTTATAAATATGCAGAAGGTTTCCTAGAAATGTACGTTACATAATGAATTTTACATACCAGGAAATTAGTTACATTTGAGACAAAGGAATGTAACTTTATTATAAGATTTTTTTGAGGCGTGGTGAAAATTTATGCAAGGAATAATTTCTATTAAGTATCAATATTATGGCTGAGATAATACCGGCTTTAAAACAAGTTAATTGCATTTTGCGGTCAGGTAATTTTAAATAATTAGTACACAAAAGATCGCACGCGAAAAAAGGATTTACGAATTCCCTATTCATAAATTAGTGTCCGTAATTAAACACGCAAAAAACCTAACAATTACGCACTGAACCGTACACGATAACAAAACAAAAGCTTTATAAACGATTTGCTAAGAATTTCCCTTTTTTAATCTATACTGACTGTCAGCTTTCTCACGTTTCTTATATAATGAATAAACTTGGTATATTGTACGCACCTGAGACAATCGCGGGGCAACAGATAAGCCTATAAGATAAATATTGCGAAGAGAAATGTTCTTCGCATACGTACCCGATGCGTGTTTGAACGATGAGTGTACCGGCTAACAATGATTGAAAGTTTGGTTCAGGTGGCGAGAGATTTTTATTTTGATAACGCGCCGCACGTGGCCCCGGCAGATGGCGACCGTAAACTGTGTCATTTTTTATTCCATACCAAAGCCTAACTCAGCTGTAGTTGTAACATTCCGCATTAATTATATTTGAAGGTGAATACGACGCGTGCTCGAGACGTGATATATTTATTTTTGAATCTTGCAAGTGGAAGAAATGTAGAAAATCGATAGCATATACCGAAGAAAGTTTGGAATCTCATGTATTAAAATTGAGTTAAACTCGTTATTCAAACAACGTTTCTGAGAACAAGGCTCCTGCAAGATGGACCGATGGTAGTGACAGGGGATCGTTGTGGCTAGCCTTTGGAGATGCCTATGTACATAGGTGTCTTTTTAAACTACTTTCGCAGCGGCCATTTCTTTCGTTTAAAGTATCTGTATAGTATATATACATGTAACGAAAGAAAGTATAGGGCAAAAGTTAAGCAAATAATACTATATACAAGATTTTGTTAATTTGAAACTTACAATAAAAACTACACGAAAAGTCGCTTTTTATAGCGTAATATTTTATCTAAACCAAAATACCGTTACCAATGGACTTGTACAAATTACTTATTCTTTTAACAAGACTGACAGCTTTATTATACACCTTTACTTAAATAACTTGCAGTTCACTGCACCCCGGTCAAATACTGATGTAGGTTACATCTGATTAGCTGATTTATGAATAAGTTGACATTTACGCACTAACTCAAACAATTACATTCAAAAATAAGTTCTCTTAGCCCTTAATAACTAAAATATATCTGTATGTCACTGACCCATTGTGAACTTCGTCAGCTTATAATTAGACTAGGAATCTTGACAACTAACGAACTATAATTATGTTCCATTCTAACATAAACCTTAACTTAATTAACCTTAAATTAAAATAATATCGCAAGCAAAATATCAGTTCAGAATTTTATGATTTAATTTCGTTAGTTTATTACACTGTTCGACATCTCAAATTGTTGATGATTTGGTCAGTTCACAATTTGCTGATGGCTTGTAATACGCCTAGTCCGATTATAAACTGAACATGTTCGCAATCGATAGATGACATCTATAAGTAGTAGTGTAAAGTAAAGAAGAAAGCTTTTACGTTTTTACCTGTTTGCAATACAATAAATAAGTGACAGTGTGCAGAAGTGACTCAAGTAACACTTCAATATTATTATAATGGAACATTAATATCCCGGCGACGATATAACGTTTGAAAAAGCCTGTTTACAAAGTGACGATGACTCCGTCGAACAGTTAATTTATCTTGCTGTCATGTTGTTGGTACTGTGTTTGAATTCCAGCAAAAGAAACAAAATTGTGGGATGTTTCTGAGAAAAATACTAATGTTATAGTTGGCGCAAAGTTTGTAGGAATATACCCACAAATTACTGACATGGCGGCCTTGTACAGGTCGACGCAGCGCCTCCTCCTCCTCCCGTAAGATGGACCGACGATCTGGTCGTTGTGGGAGCTCACTGGATGCGGTCGGCAGGGGAGGGAACATTGGGGGAGGACTACGTTTAGCACTGATTGATTGTTGATTGAAATTGATAAGAAGAAGACACACAACCCTTAAGACTTTGACCATCTACCACAATATAAGGTTACTGTTATAAGGCGAACATACTCTAGAGTTACAGTGTGTAGTACGATTAAATTCGACGTTAAAACACGGCGATCGGCGTGACCTGAAATTTCTAGAAGTATTACAAATGTAAATTATTTTTAAGCGAGAGTTGCCATGACTATTTATGAGAATATTTTATTGTTAATTTACTACAAGTGTTAAACATATTACAAGATTTTTAAATACTGGAATCAAAGTCTTGAAGGAAGCGCTGCAGGTAGCGCTAAGGAAAAGATCACATGCACTTTTTTATTTGGTGTTCTCTTCACAACAAAAAAAAATCACTAAGAAAACTTAAATATTAAAATAATAATTGAATTGTATTGTAATTGTATTGTTTGTGTAATTGTATTGTACGAATAATTGAATTGTAGAGAATACGTCTGCGTCTCATAGGCTATCATAGTGTAACATTTCAATAAATGTAGGCATAATAACATACAAAAAAATTGAAACAAATTTCTACGTGTGTAAAAACCGAGAAGAGCAAAACAAATTGGAACCCAGGGTTCCATAAGACTGTCAGTTAGCCAAACTCAATAAGCTAATAGGTTATAATTTTTTTTAAATATAATAGACTTGTATGAATTTTAGCCGGATGTAATTAAAGTGTGTTAAAGTTGCTTATAATCGATACGGCTACTGTTGGAATTCGTGAAATCAATTTAAAACATGATGTTATTTTCTCTCATAACACTTAATTGATAACAGACGTTATTAATGTTTTTTTTAAATCTTTAAAGTCCATTTATTCCAAGTAAAGCTTAGAAAAGAAAAAAAAAGTGTTCTTAAAATCACGCATACCTACGGTTAGAAAAATAATACAGGAAGTGAAAACTCAAAACATGTGGGGGAAGGCGCAACAATTGTTCAAAAATAAATAAATATTCTATATAATTAAAAAAAACTCTGTATCTTATCAATGACATTAAAAACGAATTCAAGAAAAATAAATGAAAAAAGATCGTCGAAACTGTTCCAAATTCAACTAAGCAACATGCTGGCGTATGTTGCTAACGCATGTTGCGCATGTTGTTCACGGGCCCATAAGCTTTTCCCCTACCAAATATAACACGAAGTTTTCACTTCCAAAACAACTTTTAAATGCGAAAGTCATTAAATTTTGCATTTCAAATTGTGGTACAACGTACATAAAATATCTAACATCAGTACATATACAGTATCTCCAAGATAAGCACACAAGCATGGCCCGTGTCGACACAGACACACACATGTACAGATAATATCTACACAACTCGTTTTAAGAGTGCATGCATTAAATTGAAATTGCGGCGCTGTGGTATCGTACCAGCAGCGGCTACCGAAGCCGTTACGCGCAAATAACGAACTGTTGTTCTTGTTTTTTTCTCACTTATTTTTTTGGCGCGTGTCTCTCGCGAGCCGTTATACGCGAGGTGCTGCCAGCGAAAGTTAGAACTCGCTCGGAATTTTTATACCAGTTTTTCATCGGGACTTAGAATTCTTTTCGGCCAGTATACACTTTTTGTATAGATAAATGTTTATAATGACTTTATATCATTTTTGTGTATCTTGTACCTTTAGGTTTAACGAAACCTTTTTAATATTATACTATCTCTGCTAATATTATAAATAGAAAAGATGCGATTGCTTGTTTGTTCTGAATAAACTCAAATTTTAGAAACGATTTGAAAAATTCTTTCACCAATAGAAAGTTCTTCTATCAGTCACTAACCTAGGCCTTTTTTATATTTGACTAACGTGAACAGAGCCCTGGTTGCTTTGTCGTTGGCGGCGGAAATAGTAAGGGTGGCTTATAATTAATACAATAACAATAAGAAATGTTAAGAAATTAAGCTAAAACTTTTCACCGACGTGGCGGTAGGCACCTTGCAGGTTATTAATTTGTTAATTCCCGTTAACGATGTCATTTTAAAATAAAAATAAAACTTATAATTTCTTATAACTTAACTTAACTTCTCGTTGGATAAATAAATATATAGGTTTATCTGTGCTACAAGTATTGTACACTTGTCCATCGTGCGGTCGTCGATGCGGTTCTCTTAGGAGCTCGTTTAGTCACAACATCACTTTGTGATGAGCATGAATGCAAGATCTATGTAGAAGTCTTACTAAGTACATACGGAGGTTAACTTTAAAACTATAATTAATTTGGTCGCAGGTTTGCAAATGCAACGGAATGTGTATTCAACTCACTCAGTCTTGTAACCAAAGATATAATATAAAAGTACTGAGAATGCAAGGATTAGATCTATGGAATAAAACTTTTTACTTTTACCTCATTAATTTCTGTCGAATTTCGTTTCACTGAAGCTACAGCTTATACCAGCTACGAAAATGTTACAGTCGTAGCGTTGTCCTACTAGGAAAAATCATTAATTGAAATATATCTTCAAACTATGATTTATATCGATGGTGACAAATCTAAAATTCAAGAAATATTAAGTCATCAGTATTCCATTGGACAAGGGCGTCTAGAAATCTTCGTAGCGATAATTAGGGTCTACCAGAAGCAAACATATTTTGATTGATTAAGCCAAGCAAATCGAAAACTTTTTTTGCGAAATAGAAACTTAAAACGTGGACCATTGTTCCTTCTGTTCTTCTTTAACTTTATTTAAATAAAAATTTGTATCCGTTCAAAGAAACTGTACTCAGTTCGTTTGATTTCTTAGACTTTTTGTCCTGTTTACCAATGAGCAGAACATTTCCATTAATAACGTGCCTATTTACTGGCATGCTCAGAACGTGGTGTCATCAGCAACGACGATTTCCTAACGATATCTCCGCACAGGAAAACTCAAAGGCCCCGGCCGCCGTTCAGTAATTAAACACAATCACGTGCGCCGCGTACAACTAGTTTAATGAATTTAAATTGGATCGGAATCATTTGATTCGGAATTACTTGCCCCATTACTATTCTAAGGTGCGCTGTTGTTGTGTAATGTGGAACATTTATTCCTACATATGTCCAGATGGTCACATTGTTTCTACAGGACGTAACATAATAGAACAAATATAAGTGTACCTATACACCTTGTGAAATAAAAAATGTATTATAGTTAATTTATTTTTTTCTTATCTTAATACTGTACACATACACATCAGTTGGATTTGATTGTATTGGTACATCTAACTTCAGTTGAGTAGATTATTCTTTGACATGTGTTACAGCATGCTGTGATTATCCAGATTGTTATTATATCACTAAGATTAAGAAAATAAAATGTTGAAATAGACAATATGGCCATTATCACACTAGTGAATCCGCACATATTATGGGAGTTCGACATCGTCATTGTTGGTTACGCTATGCAATACAAACAACATAGCACTTCGCCCTCCACGGCTCATCTCTGTTTGCAATGGTGCGTATGTGCAAACTACGAAGCATATACCTTTATTCTGATTATTTAGTTTCTGTTTGAGATAAAGGTAAGTGTGAAATTAAAAAAACTACCAGCAACCGAAATGCTGACGGAGAACAATGACAGTTTTCAAGACAATCTCAAACGAATAATATCAAAACACTTTATAAATAAGGCTCAAGGTAGCAATGAGTGGCAGCCGCCGGAGCCATGCCGTCTGCCACCCACGGCCCGAGCGCGTCCTGCCTTTGACTCACCAATTCACGTCTCATGCACGTAATTAGCCCCTTAGCACGCACGCACCGCTCAAATGTTTCAATTAGATCAACGACCGCCGGGAATGCTCGCCCAGATTACCCTCCCCTCCCCCTTGCTCCCCTTCACCTCATCGCTCCCCGTTTCAATGAAAACAACTATAACTCGCTCCTTGGCAATTGACAGGACTCGCATAGGCTAGTTATGTTAGCCGACGTGTGTTTTTTCTGCACGAATTAGTCGACTTTAATATACAATTGTATTGCAAACTGGAAAAAAATGAAATTTCCTGTAGGAGGGTACATTTAAATAAATATAAGATCTGATTACCTTTCTACCAAAGTACAGCCACACATACCAATACCACCGCAATTTTAGTATTCAAGCATTACACTTTAGAGGCCAAACTTTCCTTTTTACATGATGATGTATGTGATTAATTTACTTCTATTTCCTTACATCAAGATTGCATGTAACAATAATTCTGTTTCATTTTTCTACCAATCAGTATTAAATTTCGCTTCCTTATAACTAGGCGAAATGTAACACGAGCGTAGCCCTTTAGTATATAGTTATAAAGATTATTTAATTAGTACCGGCACGATTAGAGTGGTGCGGGTTCCGATTGCATCGGTCGAAGCTTACAAATGCATTGTCTGCTACGGCGCAGCGGCGCGGCGTGTCGAATTGAAGGTCACAGTTGCATTCCGGAAGATGTAGCTCGCGCGACCTGTTTGTTTATCTTGATATCTATACATTTGTTACCGCATGTATCTCTTCCTTATTATGTAAAACATAGAACGCTCTGTAAATATTGGAGCATAAATTAAACGATTTGATATCCCAACAGTTGATGATCCGACTCACTTCGGAAATCGAATCCTAAAAGGTGCGTGCAAGATGTCAGATAAATAAATAGGCCATCGTAAAATCTGTCATGCCGACTTCTGGTTGCGCTCTTGCGACCTGTTACGTTGACTCACATACGGTAAAAGAAAAACGAACAACATACATTTTTCTTTTGTACACTGATTAGGATAATCAGTATAGTATTTAAGACAATATATTAGAGTGAGGTTGTTTTTGCACATTACACGTAAAAATTCCATACAGCTGTTAAAGAACTAATTGTAGCTATCATAAAAGTAAATATTAATATATTTGAAAGAGTAGAAAATAAGACACTGACTGAAACAAATGTTCAAGTTGAAACTTTAGAGCGAATGGACGTTTTGAATACTTTTCTGCACTTGAAGATTATAAAATGAATAAATTATCTCCAGAATGCACTTTCAGCGCCACATTAGGATGTTATATTTGACAGAACAATGAGGGTAGTAAGGCTAATGTCGTAGAATGATTAAATGACAATATAAGAAAAGGTGTATTGAAATAAAAGAGGATAAATGTTTAAGGAAGACAAATTTCTGCAAATTTACACTCCAACATTGAACAGCATTGTTAGTAAAGTATACTGTAGTGTCGCGTGAATATACGCATGTCGTACGCATGTCGTACGCATGTCGTACGCATCATAAGGTCATTTGGTTACGAGATCAACATACGAATGCCGACAGCAGGACGAAAAAACTTAAGTAAATTATTCCTGGGGCTAAACAATTTTTATAACTGATATATTGTAAGCATTTTAAACCCTACATGCGTTATTCCTATAAATGAGCATTGAATGATGCAAATTGTAAACAATTGCATCACACCATGAAAGGAAAAGGTCAGTGGAACCCTAAATATTTTTATAACATCGTCGGATTGTAGCGGAGCTGTTGTGTAGCTGTATATTACAATTATATTGTCATTTTGTAAGTACAATACGTAGGAATGTAGGGGTAGGGTCGCGAATAAGCTGCTTATTGTAGCAATGATCTTAATTAACTCGGCTAATAATTGTTTGTGAGCGCATGTGGCGCACTTGCAGTCACATTGCTTAATTAAAACCTACAGAACATGTCGCTCGTGAGCCGCTTCACTCCCGATATGGTAAGCAAAAGACGTCCATAATATTCACACATAGCGCATGTGTGAATATTACGTACATACGCTTGTATTCTGTATAACGTCAGCTGCCGTTTTATTTTGCCGCCTTGTAAGTAGATTTATTAATTACACACCGGCTGATAAAATGTAGGAAGAGTACAAAAATGTCTTAGTTTCAACATCACATATTCTTAAGTCAAAGTCGAGTTTCTACAATATATAGGTGAACAAAATATAGTGATTGCAGTTTAAAAATAAAAAATCGTGAAAAGCGATTCAATTCGATTCATTTTGCGTTCACTGTACATACTGTAAAAGGATTGGAACAAGTTGCCAGTCACAGTGTTTCCGTCCAAGTATGACCTCCAGAAGAGTTAATAGGAAACTAGTGCGTACCACCATCTTTCGACCACATCACCACTTAACATCTATTGGGATTGTAGTCAAGCTCTATTTTGTTCATTATAAAAAAAGAACAACGCAGAAACTTTAAAAAATCTCAACATCGCTCCGAGATTCTGTTAAATAAGGTTGTGGTGTTACTACAGTTAGCACCATTATTTTTGGGAAAACCGTTGCTTTAAATAGTGATCTCTTGCCCATATTAAAGCGCTAGTGATTTTTTTAAGCCGTTCACGTTAAATCAAGTATTAACAGACAAAAATCAATTTACGAACACAATACGACAGGGCGGGGCGTCCATATCGCACGATTAACCTCAAGAACTAGTTATGCTAAACTTGTAGACAACTAAAAATAAAAACCTATGCGATTATCTATTATTTGTCTATGCTTATCTGTCGTATTGAAAATCTGATCGTTACGTTAAGATTTTATGACTTGTTATTTAGTCATATATTTAATTTCTTGATAGTTGTCTATTAACATCAATGATAGTGTAAACGACCGTCTATCGAACAAATAAAGTTTTTCAACTTAGTATCTTTGTAATAAGAATGGTGGATTACGTTGTGGACTGGATTTCGATATGGACACGTACATACGTATATTCCTTTTATGAAATAAATCCTGCGGTGATTTTTGGAACTAAAATTGTAATGCTTTTCTTTACCCTATTTTCTCATCTTTTCCAATTAAGTAGGTAGAACACCGCTTACATAAGTAAATAAAATTATACTTTTTACATAACAGAAATATAGTAAATTTAGTTTAATAAAAAAGCTTATATGTCACCCGAGTACAGCGCTGCGCGTCTGGGGGACTTCTTTCATGAAAAAGACTGTACGTACAATACAGAATTTTTTTTTCTTGTTATCTTCAAGGTGTGTAAAACGAATTAAGTCTGCTTAGGCTTTCCACCATTTTACTGGAGAGATTATTTTAAGTATTGACGATTCATATAAATGCAAGTGAAAATCTCTGATCCCTAGTGAATAAGACATTTGTCTATCTCGACTTCACATATACATATATATGATACGGATTATAAAGACTGAGATTAAACGGATTTCCTTTATCAATTGTGAGAAAAAACCTAGTGATAGTATTAACAGTCTTCTATGGAATTGGACGGATGAAGTCCTTCTGTTTACAAGTCTACATATAGGTATAGACCTATGTCATTAATTAAGGACTGCACACTGTGACTCTTCGTTTATAAAGCGCAAGGATAAATCTCTAGGAATAAGGGATTTAAAATTATTTTTATCAATCACGCTAGCAATTGTATTAATCTCTGATGCCGACCTTTGCTCTTACATTTGATATTCTGTAACGTATTTGGTATTCTTTTCTTGCCATCCAGGTGCCTCATTCAAATATTTTTGGATTTTTTCGATATATCTAAAACACAAAAATTAACTTGCAGTCATAAAGCCTCTCGCGTATAACAAGCGACTCAGCAGATCATCATAAAAGGAGCCGTACTCATAGATTCCCTGCCTTTATTAAAGAATATACCTATGTCTCATCTGTTCGGAAATACCACTGGCCATGGAATTTTTCCATAAGGTAAGTAGTTGTGCAAGGCAGAAAAGGGAATGAAAATCATTAAATGGCGTTACAGATCAACCATCGCCATTGGATAGATTGAATATAGAGTTATAAATATAAATGTAAAAATTGAAATCCAGTAAATATTATCATTTACGCAGACTTCTAAATATATAGGTAGGTTATTGTTTCTGTGTATTACTTATATTTTCACCTGTCAAATCTTCGCTTTCTATTTACGCGACGGGTAAACGAAATCGTACTGTTTCGTCGGCCTTCACAGTTTTAATTGTGCAACGCAACTTGAGACTTTATCATTTATTTAAATTATGTGGTTGTATCGAACGGTGGCTAGCGTCTATAGGACCGGTTCACAGTCACACACACAGGTCCGCGGTACCGATGTTGCTACACACCCGCCCGGACTCACTCGCCTACAACTTGCGGACGTCGTACCGTGGCCACTCTTAAGGGCTTCTAGCTCGTCTATGTTTGACGTCAGAGCTAACACTCGCAGCCTTACAGGCTAATTATAGACTGCAAATTCCTAATATAGATACGCAGGCGAGGTTTAAAATATCCATTAAGCACGCTTCACGTCGTAGGAGTCTAGGAACGCATCTAATACTTACACTCGGCCTGTAAGCCGATTGGCAGGTTTATTTCTGTTCCATAAGATTTAAATTTGAAATTAGAGTTCATCGAGACTTTAATCTATCATATAGTTTTATTATGCAAATTATTTTACATTATTAGATGTCAATAAAAATGTATTGTTTATGTCATTTTAAAAAAATATTCCGTTACTATTTTGTATCTAAGCCCAAAATAATAAGTCTTTAAGGATGTTATCAAAAACAATGGCAAACGGAAATTCAAACTGAAAACTATGATTTAAATTGAACTTTATCAAGGTTTTACTCAAGTGAAAAAAAATCCTCAAGGGACTTTTGATATTCTTTATTTTCTATTCGCGTTACAAGATACAATAGAAGAACTTGACTGACTGCAGATACCTGAAAGGGTAGAAGCCAGACGGATCATACAAAACACATCACCCACGATGGTAACGGTACTTGGATAAAGCCTTTATATACTTGAATCATCATTCTTGTATCAGTCGATTGGTGAACATAGCCTTTTACAATGCATTCCACTTTTCGTGTCAAATAATTATAATAATAATTATAATAATAAATATTCGTAATACGTAAACGAGGGCCATCAAAATAAAGGATGCCCTATACTTCTACACAACACCATCTACAAACATACGAAAACTTACGTTTTTCCTCTAGCTTTGGCCTAACATATGGGCACTTCTTTTTGTATATAAGATTAAATTACGATGACGGCTGTTTGATAATAAATACAAGACCTGGCAAAGCTAGACAGAAGAGGTGGTACACGAGCAAGCAGTGGACCGTGCACAACCGACGCATCGTGATTGTACACGCTCTGATAACGACCAATCGCAGACTGCTTGAAAATTCATACAAGAAAATATTTGTAAAGTTATACCTACCTACTACGAGTTATACGTAAAGTTAACATTTGTAGGCAATGTCAACGCTTCTCTAATGAATTCACTCATGCAAGCGTGCTGTAAAGTACTCGAAAAGTCCGAAATTAAAATACTAAATAAAATCCGTTATATTAATTTGTTTTAATAATAATATGGATTTTCATATATCCGTCTATAAATTAAAATCGCAAACTTTCATTTACTTTCCCGGAAGGGTAGTTTTTAGAAATGAGGCTAAAGCTACATTGTGGCCAGGCTTTCTGCTATCAACATGACTTGAGGATCAGTCCGTCTTCTTAAAATTATATTTCACAACATGAAAATTGAATAGTATTTTTTACTTTAAAAAGTCGATTCACTCATAATTTGTTTAATACCAACAGATGGGATAATATTTAAGTACAAAAACAAGCAACCGGTATTAACAGTAACTTCGTTTCTACTAGCTCTTGTAACTGTTGGACAGCCTCACTTGTATTAATTTCTGCACTTAGTTGTATTACCGGATTATTGAAATGAATTAACGTCACGTATTATATAAACATTGGTTGGTTATGTATGTTTACATTTGTAAAGTTTTTGTATACTTCACATTAAAAAATCCCTTTTCAGGGTCGCTTACACTTACTTGGTGTTTGGATAATTAAAAATCTACAAATATCCCAAAGGTCAAGCTAAGAATTCGTGAATGACAATTTAATCCATTTATCTGTTTTAACGTACATAGCTGTTGAAATCGGCCGTTGATGTGTACTGTCTATGATTTGCTCAGAGATATTCAAAGCATAGAGTATACAGTCTGTCAGCGTAAGATGTGTAGAGGGTGTCTCTTTATATTAAAATAAGCTGAAAACATATAAAGTGACCTCTTTGGCAATTACTAAAGCGTGGATAATGCCAGGTGTAAAAAGGTCAAGAACACTATGTAACTAGTCTACATTAATACAAGAATTTAGACATTGTGATGCGTTCGTGCCTGGCGTATATTGATGGTCTATTTTGCGTTGCTTTAAAATTCTTGGCTTGTATTTTATTCTCATCACAGGATTAGGTATTGATTGAATATTGATATCCAACTGTCTAGTCGTCTTGCCGAGTGGAGTTGCTCTACACTACGCCTTTATTTATCTTATACCTACCTATGTACGTCATATTCATGCGTCGTATTTAAAGTTTTTTGATAGGTATATATGTGATTATGATTTTATAGATATTTTGAAAACTGTGCACTAGAATTCAATTAATTAGTATCCTCCATCTTCTGTCGGTTATATTACTTATTTGACGCTATTCTTTTTACAAGTACAACTTTCTCCAATGTTCGAAAAAAAAATGTTTATGGCGGTTTATGTAAGGAAGAATGAGGGAAAGAAACAAGTCATTTCAAATCGCACAAGTGGGAATATGTCATCACCAAAAGGTCTTATTATTTTTGAAGTGAAAATATTTAGTCGGGGAAAATCTTACAGGTTCGCGCCAACACCATGCTCAACATGCGTCAGCAACATCCTTATATGAATTTGGTACAGTTTCGACTTACTTTTATCATTTTTTTTCTTATATTGAAATTTGAATTATATTATTAAGACCTGAGGGTTTGGGTTTATTCTTATTTATTTATGTTTGAAATATTTTCGCACCGTCCCACCTGTTTTGAGTTTTGCTATCCTTATGACTGCGACCGTTTTTTTTTTTTTTTATTTGTTATAATATTATATAGATATATAGATAGAGCAGTGGTGGCTCAGCGGTTTAGGCCCCGACTTACGTAATTTAGGTCGCGGGTTCGAACCCAGGCAGGCGCTTTACTTTGTGTAATTTATTTCATCACCACTGCTCCAAAAACGGTGAAGGAAAAAATCGTGAGGAAACCGGCATGTTCTTAGAACCATCAAATTCGAAGACATGTGACATCCACCAACCCGCACTGGGCCAGCGTGGTGGATTACGGCTCATTCCCTCTCTCGGAGAGGAGGCCTGTATCCCTGCAGTGGGAAACATTCTAGAAAAGGCCGATTTATTATTATTATATCATTTATTTATATTTAAAACATATTTTTTTATAATATACCTTAAAAAATCTACCAAAACAACAGACATTCTAAAATATATTATATAAAAATAGTGTTCCACCGGCTGCGGAGTCCTTTTATTTCAAGCAACCAGTGGTCAGAGTTACAGAGAGAGGAGAGATACAGAGAGAGGTTTCTCACAATGCGGGCAGACTCTAAAATTACCGCTTTTTGTATCAAACCCTTAACCCGTCTAGCGAGAGCTTCTTAAGATGTTGGTCGAAGCTCTTCGCTAAAAGTCCGTTCACTGATACGACCACCGGAATAATAGTAGTCGATTTCATACCCCACATGGCGGTAATCTCGTGAGCCAAGTCTAGGTACTTCATCAACTTTTCTTTCTCAGCTTTCACGAGATTTTCGTCATGCGGGATAGTGATATCGACCAACATTACACGCCTCTCAGATCCGTCTATTATCACAATATCAGGTCTATTGGCGACAATATTCCTGTCTGTGACAATAGATCGATCCCAGTAGAGCGTGATATGACTATTTTCCAGGACTGGCGACGGCTGGTATTGGTAATACGGTACCTCAGTATCCACAAGGGCATATTTAAGGGCAAGTTGCTAATGGATGATCTTGGCTACTTGGTTATGTCTATGCAAGTATGCACCGTCCGCAAGACGAGAACAGCCGGAGACAATATGTCTAATAGATTCCCCGGGACGACGACATGCCCGACAAATGTCAATCGTCCCGTCCTTTATAATATGCCTCCGGTAGTTGTTCGTTATGATGACTTCGTCCATAATTGCAAAGACAAAACCTTCAGTTTCCCCAAAAAGGTTACTCAAGCGTAGCCAAGCCACGGAGGATAATTCGTCCACATCAGGCCCTGTCAGGGCGCGATAGAACCTACCGTGTAGCTCCTTACCCTTCCATACACTAATGCGGTCTGAGTCACTAAGTACCTGCAGCCTACGCCAATTCGTGGTAGCCAAGGAAAGCGGCGTGAGTCCTTTGTTTACTGCCACAACATCCCGATACATCTCCACGTTCATCTTAAGGAAGTATTCCATGAGATTACACACCTCACGGTTATGTAGGTTTTTGACATTTAAAAAGCCACGACCCCCACATTTCCGTGGGATGTACAATCTCATTACAGACGAACGCGGATGATGCATGCGATATGCTGTTAGCAATCGACGAACTTTTCTGTCCAAGGCATCCATTTCTGTTTGAGACCACTTCAGTACGCCAAAAGAGTAGGTTAAGATAGGCACGACCCAGCTATCAAATGCACGGCTCTTGTTTCCACCTGATAAAATACTTTTCAGAACTTTTTTCAGGCGTCCGAAGAACCGCTCACTTACCAGCTGTTTCATGCACTTATCATTAATGCCTACTGCTTCTGACATACCAAGATATTTGTAGCTTTCAGCCTCCGACAGAGAAATGAGGGATACATCCTGAGAGAGCTGCAAATTCTCAAAAGTTGCAAGTCTGTATATTTATGACCGCACACTTGTCAACACCAAATGTCATACCAATGGCCTTGCTAAAATTGTCGGTTATTATTATTATATTATTATTAATATTATTAATTATTATTATTAATATTATATAAAGCAAGTAATACTTCCTTGTATGTAAATAAATAACTATATGTATGTCTAAAAACCGTTTGTTACGATTTGGATGAAATGCTGTATCCATAATATTCTCTAATGTTATACGAATTCTCACACAAAAATATCAATAGCGCCATCTCTTAACCATTGCCATCAATGGATGACAATTCAGTTGACAACAATGCAAAATGTTATTGGTATTTCTGTGACGTACCGCTAGATGTCATATTTCGAATTCTGAATATCTTCACGATCGATCTTACGTTGACAGATGAGCAGTTGCATATGCAGAAAGCAGAGCTAAGCTCGATCCACAGCTAGTTTTATCCTAGTACGACCAATATTTTGCGGTATATATGCTTAATAGAACCACGACAACAGCTCCAGCGTGAGACTTTTACGTATTTATCGATGGTTCACACCACCTTAGCTGGGGCGTCACTCCTTATATTCTCCTAATAAGCTGTAGATTACTCCATTCATTCAGAAATACTCACTACTAGAAATAAATAAGTGTAGAAGAATTACGACTGGAGCGACTGCAGCCTAAGGGGGTGTGTAGATAACGAATTTCCATTCGCTATAGCCTGAGCACACCTTTATAGCCTTTTCTACATCATCTACGTCTATACATGTTCGGATCTATTTATAATAGCATCTTCGCGTTATTAAATTAAAGGACTAGGTTAAAACTTGTCACAAGAAAAACAAAGGCGCGTGCTGCACAGAATTTTTCACCTGAAAATCCTAAAGTAGCATTATACTGTTATGATATTGTATATATTTGTGTATGGTTTTATATGACTAAACGGTATATGATACTCCCACCAAATATAGTTTAGACATATGAAAATAGCTCCGCCTATGCTACGGAGTAGCGGTTACTGGAACTAGTAAACAAAAAAGATTATTTATCTATTCCTAAGATCTGTCGGCGTAGCCTAAGCTCTAAAAAGAAGTCCTAGTTAACTTTATATAATAATTATTATTAATAATAAATAAAATATATAATAATTAATAATAATAGGTGCCTAATAACATTATTTATCACTAATATTTACTAAGTTTTCCGTTTCCACGTGTGGATAACATTTATTACTCAATGTCACATTGAAATAGAGTTTGATTTATGTCTGTTGTTAATTATTAAAAACTATTAAAAGTCGTGTATTATCAACTTGATATTATATTACTGTGCATATTATAAGCCATATTGTTTTAATTATGGAATAGATTCTTTAGATTGCTTTCGTAGTAGGTTCCCGAATATTCTACATGAATTTATTTAATTACTTAAAACTCTGTGTCGAAATATTTAATGACAAAGTTAAATGAAAATGATAATAATAATTGAAATTTGACAATTCTTGATTTAAATATAGATATTTAGACAGATTTTAAAATAGTGTAAAATTATATTGTTTCAATGATTCGCGTAAAGTGAAATTGATTAGCCTTCTCTATCTAGATGGACCCCAACCATAAACAAGCATCGTGACTTAATCTTGAATGATCCAGACCTGGCTAGAAAGATAAAACAGTAAAGTGTCAAAAGCTTAAATATGAATTTAAATTAACCTTCTTTGTGACCGTATGGACTAAAACATGAAAATAATCATCTTCAATATTGTGTCAACGATAGAAGTTCTGCAATAACCACAGGCAGAGTAAATATTCCCATTATCAGTATGCTGATATATTAATTGCAAAGAACGAAGAGCATATCGCAGACACAAAATTTTGTTAACGAACGAGATAATAAGAACTTTACATAAGGCGGTTGTTTAAAGGAAAGTAGAAACTTATAACACTATAAAAGCAACTCTTAGTTAAAAAAGCTGGTTTCCCAGTGAATTCGTGAAAACTTTTTGTGGAAATGTGGATGCACAACTGTTAAATTTAGTTAATTATGTTACGTACATATACAATCGGTGTGGGATAGACAAAGTGTAACGTACGTGGATCATGGCACGCGGTGCGGGCGGTGAGCGAGCTGGGGCGGCGGCGCCGGCGCAGGCGCGGCTGCCAGCTCGCGCGGCCGCTGCGCACCAGTCGAGGCGCGGGCGCAGATCGAAAGTTCGACGCGAGATCGAGCGCGCATATGTAAATATCGGCACATTTACAAGCGAAAGGGTTCACCGGAGCGGCGCACTAACGCGGCGTTGCGCGGGAACCAGTCCGGTGAGATTCCTTCGGCGTCCGATAGAAAAATGTCGAACGAGCTTCGGGTCCATCACTCGGCGCGGGTGTCTGGTACGCGACGCGGTCGCCACTCGACTGCCGCCCTCCTCTCGCCGCAGCACGGCTGATATATTTATCGCTTAATTATTGAACTCGTCGTGTAACAATTATGATGCAGCTCGGTGGTCGCCGGCGCTGCCGAGCGCGGGCGAGGGCGACCGGCGCTACCATGGCTGCGCGCAGCCGTTGCGTCACGCGCCGATAGTTCTGCGCGCAACCGCCAGCCGCACGGATTTTATCTCACCTACTTCAATGCTCACCTGTTATACAAATAAAGCATTAAACTCCAACTTACATCACTTAGCCTTATCTTCCCGCTGTCCTGTTTCCATGATCATCATCATTAGATACACATCGCTGTTGATTAATCATTCTTCGTATAATTGCTTTCCAAGTCATGTTAAGTTAAAAGGCATCATTGTAAGAAAATTCCTTTAAGCTGTCCTCTAAGCGATACAATAACACCACAATATCATCATAAAATAAAATCATTCTGTTAATCACTTTTAACACTAACGTTTAAAAGGGAAACCGAGAAATAAAATAAAAATTAATACAAGTAACTAAAACTCTATGACTGAAATTAACTTAAATAAACGAAAAACTAACATTTATTTTTGCAAAATGGCTTAAAATAGTGTCCTATCTATAAGAAAATATCCTTACAATACATTTTACTTATTGAGATATCACTTAGATGGCATAAAATAGATTTTACTTACAAGTTACTTTAAATATTTCATTGATATTATCGGTGTAACTTACCGCAGAAGTCCATATACAAGGATCGTATTATGGGTTCGAACCCGTCATTCGACTATTGTCGTGAACCACGCCCTAGCACACTATTTTGAATGCTTTATAATAATATTTCTTATATTAGTAGGTAAATTATTTCCATAATCTACCAATACTTTTAAATAAAAAAAAACTCTAGTGAAGTTAAATACATCCTATATTGCTATATTAGAACCAAGTAATAAGCGAAATAGAGGTTAGTAATTAAATGTTGTTAGGACTATCGCAATATCTCAAGTAAAATAAAAAAACAAACTAAACAGAATTTGCATAGCATTTACATGTTATTTTATGTATAAATTAGCTGTTTTTTTTGCGTCTTTCCATTCGTTTGTCTTATTTTCATTCACAGATTTATTTAATTTGTTCCCGCGTAAAATTATCCAATATAGGCAGCATGTTTCAAAAAGTTTTTTCAGTACTATTTTGACACATGTAATCATAACATACAAGTACAGTATTGTAAATGTTGGTTATATGTTTCTATTCCTTGGGAACTGCACCTATATGTCCTTTTCGGTGACAATGTGTGTGCAATAATAATATCGCAAATGCAGAAAGCGGATGTCCGCCGGCTTCTCTCGCCTTTTGCCCTAACCCTCGGCAGTTTGGCCTCCCCTGCCGAGAACTTAACGTCTGATTGGGATATATTTATTTCGGTATTTATATAATGTATATAGTATATCTGTTCCCTACTTGTGTATTATAGTATTATTTTTTTGTTTATATTTTAATTGTATATTTTATTGTATATATTTATACCAAAACAGACGGAGACATTTAGACCACCCCATAATAATATGTTATAAGTTTTGGCATAAATAAATAAAAAGTAAATGTTTATTATAATTTGTAATGATTGACGAATCATTATGGCCTCAAAGCGTAACATAGATTCAAACGACATCATATTCTCTTTTAAAATGTTAAAAATTATCGAATTATAAAGAAAGAATAGGAAAATAGGTACAATTTTGACAAAAGTCTGACATTTTTTTCACATAAACGTCAATGTCATCACTACATAAGTCAAATGTCGAAATCTTATCATAAGCTGTCGAACTCATAAGCAAAAACTTAAAAATGTTATTCCTATTAAGTAGTGCGCACATAAAATAATTTAGAATAATAAGTAATAAAAAAACAGTTTATCTAATTCAAAAACTGATAAGGATACTAAAATGTATTCTATTTCTAAAATCAGGTATGTGTACGCAAGAAAGAATAGTCTTTAAGTAAGATATTTTGTAAAAAATATTCAGATTTCTATTTAAAATTACAGGAAGGGGTGTTTCGGAGTCGCACTAGGTAGATTTTTAAGTTCAGCCGAAATCTCCACTGCATTAAGACCATTTTATTTCAACGTCCATCCAGATCTTTTTGGGAAATATCCAGAGCAAAGAGTATGTAATGTATAAGAAAACTGTGTACTTAAAAGTAATTTAACATTTGTAACTATACTTATGTGTTCTTAGTTATTGTCTTTCATTCTGTATCTATCTGTCTTGTGTAACAGTGGTACAGCCCGCTACAACAACATTTGTTGTGTAAATAAGCTGGCTTGACCGCTGAAATACAGAAACCTTGCAGAAGACAGGCATGCAGTAGAGTTTTCTGTGTTTCGTCTGATGAGTGAGGTGCCGGTGCTAATTCAAGTCCTCCCCTTCTCATACTTTGCTAACAAGAAAGGGATGGGATGCGGAACAGTACTTGATGGCGGAGGGGAGGAATAGGAAAGGGAAAGAACCATTTTCTGTTTATCCATCCTCTGTAAATTAAAACTAGGCAATGAATTCACATAACATATTCTTAGAATTAATATGTTTAAATGTAGTAAAAGAGAAAATACTTGACATTTTTTTGATAGTGGAATATGTGAAATGAGCAAGTGGTTCTCCTGATGTCATGTGATTGCTTCCCATAGGCATCTGCAACAAGCTAATAAGTTACTATATGTAACTGCAACAAGCTAATAAATTACCATCTGAAAACTTATTAGCTTGTTGCAGATTATGCTTATTGATTCCAAGAATATGTTATTTGAATTCATAACATATATCCACTACTATAGAATGTGTATAAAAAAATATTTTCTATTATCTTATTACAGAAAACCAATGAAAATTCATTACAACAGTTAAGTGCTCTGATTGAGGCCCAACAGTCTAGTCGAACCATGGCAATACCTCCACTATCTTTTTATTTAAGGCAAAAGGATATGCCTGAAGGTAATGTTATAATAAGCAATCCTAGAACAAATATTAAATCTTATACATAATCACATGTTTAATATATATTTGTTTTAGGTCAATTTAAATTAGTGAAGATCAAGTTAAATGGAAATAATGTAAGAGAAACTGTGGTCAAAGTGTTAAGTGCCTGCAACATATCAACAAATTATGTTGACAAAATACCTGTAAGCACTGTGAAGGCAGAGTTTAGGTAGTGTTAAAAAATTCCATTTTAATATTGGACCCTCCATTTGGATACCTAGATAGGGCTATTAAGGGTTGTTAGACCTCTGTGTTTCATATTAAGAACTTATTCTACACTTGTATCAGTTGTCAATTACATAATATAAAAATAATATTTTTAAAGGAATTTTGACCATGAAATTTAAAGAACACATTTTTCAGCAAACCTGATTTTACTAAAACATATGAAGATTATAATAATGAATTCCAAAATGCTACTCATATGAAAAGAAAGGTTGAGGAACGAAAAGTTATTAACAATGTAATGTATGTTTATTATTCATTGAGTTATTTTATTTAAATTGTGGCCAAATTAATTTGTACAGTTTTATCTACATTTTAGAAGCTGGATCTATGAAAACAGTGCTTTAGCAAAGGAAAAGTATGAATCTACTAAAGCAACCAGAGATCATGTGAAATCATTGACAGAGGATCTTTGCAAAACTTACGGTATAAAGGAAGTTGGTAAAGCTACAATAAAACTGCTATGTCTTATAATTAATCAAAGTTCAACTCGCATTCAATGAATAAATGTAAATATGCTTAATATTATTTCATTGACCAAAACTTTTCTTTCATTTAAGGTTAAATATGACAGCGGTTGGAACATAAGCCACATTAGAGGAGCTCTTCAGAGCCTTGTCTCTCTCGCTTCTCAGCATTCAAAGGACATGGTTAACTTGAGAGGTTTGTATTTTTTTCCGAGATAAGGCAATTATAGGCACTATACCAAATATAGGCAACATAACACATGTATGGGTACCTCAGGGCATGTATGCGGAATTTCTAAACAAAGGAAAAAATCAAAAGTTACCTCTGCCGTACATGTACCTCAACTACAGTCATTAATTTTTAATACTATAAGTACTGGTTAACATTTATCATTTATTTTGTTTTATTGGTTTTCAATGAGGTGCTTGCTTAGGGCCATCCTGACATTTAATCAGCCTCTGATATTTTTATCAGTAAGTGTTCCATGCCGCAGGAAAATGTGTGTTAGTTATCCAATAGTAGCTACCAAATAGTCACAAACAACATCAAAATGTTAAACTTGCACAAGTGACAATCTAAGCTAACGCTTTATTTCTGGTTCAGAATAATTATTGTAGGTTAAATTAAAAAAGAATTGAATATCTTTTTGTCCAGGGCATTATATAATTTTAAAGAATCATTTAGTTTTCCTCCCATTTCTTGTTCTTCACTAATTGTTTGTTGCCATTAAAATTAGGATAAAAGACATGTAAATTTGATACAATTTTTTTGCTGTAAAGGTAGAACAATAGCACTGGGTCAATTCACAGGAGTAAGCTTGGACGGCGACGTATTTCTTAATATTATTGATGTAAGGAACGAATGGTTATCTGTAAGTAACTAAAAATACATAAATTTAACACATATGTATAACTGCTACAATTACTAAGTAAGTTTAATTATAAATTTATTTTCAGTTAATTAAAAAGGTTAGTCAAGAAGATGGTGCATTAAGTCAAATACCAAATTACGAGAAAGCTCTGTCGAGAATATTAAGAGATATTCATATATGTAGAAGGTATGGTTTCCACAATTTACAAATTAAAATAATGTTCTCATCAAAGGGCATAACATTGTGATAACATTGAATCCATCATTCGTATCGTATCGTTTCAAACGTACACTTACAGTAGTTAAAAATAACCATATATTTTTTTTGCTAATACATATTTTGATGATAAAAAATTGAGATTAATTTAATCGCTTAGCCTATTGTTTGCAACCAACAAAAATATTTTCAGATTTTGGTTGTTTGACATATTACGAGCTCCCCACCATGCCTTGGTATATTTTTGAATCACATCAAATTTGCCTTTGCCTTGAAGTTCAGCGGACGTTTTAAAACATTTATGCTGTGGTATTTTCACCATTTTCAGAAAGTTCATGCCTAAAGTATCTGCAACACAATACTGCAACCATATGCGACAGTTAATCACGTCTATAGGAGACTTCTATGGTCATGGGAAGAAGTTCCCAACATCAGTACCGGAATCTCTTAGCAAATACGAAATAGTTGTAGAACCGTAAGTCTTAATTGCTTTCTTTTATGATCTATTACAAAATAATGTCAATATCTAATACTATTTATTGTAATTTAAACTACATATTTTTTTTTAACTTTTACCTATTTTTGTATAAGAGCACAAATAAAATTGTGGTATAATTTGAGATTAGTGCACAATCAGTTCGGATGCGCGGATTTATTGTAACAATTGCAATTTTAAATTTACGCTTTACTATGAACTGGGAGAAGTTGATTTTTGAAGCGCGCACGGTAATTAAATAATACGTCTCTCGCGCTTTATAAAGAGGGGGCATTATATTGCGTAGCAACAGGTTCTATGTTAATTACGTATTGCAGGAAACTAAACCATAGCAGAGAGGAATAAGGCTGGTAATTACACAATGAATTTGTATTTCTGTATACATATTAATAATTAGAAAAGCATGGTAATTTCTTGTTTTTTCGCTGTTTTAGTATGACACGCTGAATCTAGTATTATATACTTCGATCGAAGCACTTGATGTTTTATTAGTGGTGGAGCCATTTATGTAACAGCGGCGGGTTGGTACTGACTCGACCACTACTTTATTCTTCTTAGTATTCTAGGACATTTCGGGTCTGAATTATATGTTTTTTGGTTTTAAAGTGAAGCAGGTCCACTTATGGTGTCTCCGACTGGCCAGTTCATAACGCCATCGTCATGCCCCGCTGATGAACTCGTAGCGTTCATGGCCCACCATCTGGATGAAGCCATGTTGCTCTTAACAGAATACAGCATGTGAGTTTTTCGCATAAAGTGCATAGTAGTTAGGAAAGTCAATAAATCGGAATAACACCTTTTTTATTTAGATTGAATATTAAAATGTACAATAGATCAGACAGAAAAAAGCACTCACGGCCGCAACTCAGAGGAGTAGACAGAGAGAAACTACGGTCTAAAAGAATTGTGTGATACATATTTCTTTTCGTTTAATGTTTCGTTGAGATGCGCTTCTTAAGCATGTTAGGCGTGACGTTAAATAATAGCATTAAAAACAGCGTTATAAGGGAAAAGTGTGGCTCAAAAGTGGATGTTGTGACTAGAATTGAAAAAGATATGCTTCGGTGGTTCGGGCATGTTGAAAGGCTGAATGAACAGAAAGTAACGAAATAAACTCATGTTGCAAAAGCGAGTGGTAGTTTTGGTAGGGGATGTTCAAGGAGAACTTATATCCATCAGATTAGTACCATACTAAAGAAGGGCGATATAAGGAGTACCCGTAACCGACGAGCTTGTATGCGTAGATGTATGGATGCAGAAGCGAGAGAGGTATGCCAGGATCGCGCCAAATGGAAATCCATGATCTCTGCCTACGCCTCTGGGTTACGGGCGTGAGCGTATATATTTTTTTTATGGAATAAGAGCAAGCGGATCATTTGATATCAAGTGATCGCTACCCATAGACATCCGCAACAAGCAAATGTGTTGCAGATGCGTTGCCAACATTTAATGGACAGAGGAGGGCATATAAATAAAGGAAAAAGGATATTTCCTTTTCCCCGCCAATCCTCTCCCCGTTCCCACCTCATCCTTATAAGGAAAGGATGGGAAGAGAACTCAAATTAGGCCTCCAGCACCTCACTCGTTGGACGAAACACAGAGTACTTCTACTTCACGCCTGTTTTTTGTGTGGTCGTGGTATTTCACCGGTCGAGCCGGCCAATTCGAGCAACAGATATTGTTGTTGCGGTCTCTATCACTGTTAATATATATTAATGTTTCATCAAACAAGCAGCAATATCAAATATAACGAATCCTTTTAGAAACAAACATGTAGAAAGAGCGCTGTACGAGGAAGTAAAAGAGCGCTTCGGTCTGTTAGAGCTGCACAAAGACGACAGCATCACGCCGGCGCTCATGATCATGTGCTGTCAAAGATTACTCACCAGGATCGATAAGCTCAATACTGTAAGTAACTACATTATAAACTATACTTCTCTAGCACTCATGCATACATAACAGGTGTCTTAAGGCTTGGCATTCGGTAAGCGAGGGCAAGGCCCTAAAAAATGGATAATAAAGTGTAAAGGTGCGATCCCACGGCCCGTTGCCTGTCGGGTCGCGCCAGAAGTTGACACGCCTGTCAACTGTCCTTAGTTGAACGTTCCCATGGCCTACTTAGATATCGAGTTTTCTTCTCTTTTTATCCGCGACAAGCGAACCTTTGAACTGACCGAATCTCGATGAATGGGACGGGTCATGAGAGGCGACCTCAGGCCACATCAGACGCAACCGTTCCTACGGCCTGTCTACTAGTCAGGGAGCAGCCTGCCTGAGAGTTTTGGGACCGCTTTATACTTTTTGTTAGCTATCTTTTTAATTTGGAAAAATCGGCAACCCAACTACTTTATTTCTTGAGAATTGTTTAAAGACGCTTTCAGTGTCATGCTTCATTATTTCTTTTTGTAAACTTTTAAATCGGTGCTTTTTATTGAGGGACGATAATAAACCGCACACGAAATATAATTATTAATTGATATAGTTGATGAATTGATAATTAATTTATTTTTGTTTCAGAAACTACGAGGAAATATTGTTTACGTGACACATTATTATTCAGTATTATCGGAAGGCATCTTGTGTATACCGTGGGACTTCAAGTGAAACACTAAATATGAAACATAAAATACGATGACAATATTCTTTAACATAGAATCTATAGAACTAGTTGACTTGGACAATTTTATTACAGCTTTCATTCCTCCACTAATACAGTGAGCAATCTTTAAATTCTGTGATATTCATCATATGTAAAATGATTAAGAAACTAAGATCAGGTTTTCTCGACCTTGCTTCGGAGAAATCATTTACTAGTGTTGTATTTTTTTACTTAGCAATCGTAGTTAAAAAAAATATTTTTTACTAAATGTATACTTTACAAAAACCCGTTAACACATTTACGGTAGTTAAAATTGAATATAACAGTCAGTGTTACATTCGAGTAGTAGTTTGGGAACATGGATTCAACCGTGAAGAAAATGTTATTTTAGAGATAAATTTAGATAGATAATGATAAATATTATATCCAGATTTACTAGCATATTGTCAATACCCTCCAGTTCTTCTACTATTTATAGCGCTATGTCTATGGAAGTAATAAATGATTTATTTACATACATACGAGTTTTATTGTAATCCACATCTAATCTACACAAAACTGTTCAGTTTCATATTAACGTCTCGTTGCTATGAGACGGAGGCAACCGACAAACATTAGTAAACTCACGTGTTTACAGCGCAGGAATACATTAAGCGAATAGTGGCGTAACTTTGGGGTATCTTGTTGAAAGTTGTGTAAAAAAATGCACCCTTTTAAATAGTCTTAATAAACTCAACACTATGATAAGAAGGCAGAGATGACAGTTTTCCCCTTCAAAAGATTCTGGAGGACCAGCAATATATTGATACCTGTATGTCATGGTGATGCGTTCAGATGATCCGGTAGGGCTACAGTCATTTAACACGACCGGTCCATTTGGTTACGTTTAACTACTTAGTGCCCAAAGTTTTTTTAAATAAGACGGAGTATTTAAGGCAAATATTACATGCATTAATCTCGTAGGATCCATGAGACCCTGTCCCATATGAAGGTGAAATATTGATACAAAACTAATTTATCTTTACGATCTTTTAATCCATAGCTTTACAAAGCAGTATCTCCAAGGAAAATTATCAGTCTAATTTTAAAATTAATAATAAAATGCCAAAATTACTTCAATGTAAAATACAACATTCAAACATTAACAAATATTACAGCGAAACATATATACATGTACGTTCTACAACAACACAATTTACAACGAACCTATTAAATATTTTTATTTATATTGTACACATCATTTTAAATGAATTGCAAAGAATTTATTTCACATGCATTAGGTCGTATGAAAGTTCATATTTTACATAAACAGTGATGACCAGATGATTTTAAACTTTAATTTTTTTTATTTAATATCGCTGAAAATACTTTATAATTCATTTATAACATTGCAAAAAGGCAGTGAACATCATTTGAATAGCTTATACAAGAAAAATATTAATCTTACGACCTTAGAACTATAAAAACTTGAGTGACTTACAGTAGATGTTGGAACAGTTTGCCGACAGGGGAAGTATTACGTTGTGTTATGTTGACTACATCTCCCCGACTTTTTACTTTCCCACTTATGTGTGGGGTCGACACAGTCTGATCATAGTACATACTGTATACGTATAGGCTCCAGTTTTTACGGCCGGCCGCCTACCTGACGCCAACCCTCCTTGAGAGTACTTGTAATACTTCCCGTATTACAGTATGATGTACAAATATCCACATTAAAGCGATATGAGATGTCTCGATGTTGTATATCGTTTCCATTACATCCTCTTATCTTAAACTATGTTCTTTACCATATAAATATAATGCAATTACAATTACTCTTCCAGTTCCGGATATTGGAGTAGCGGTGAAAATTATTATTGAAAACTAGATGTAACTGTGAACTTTGTCAGTTAGCAAATTGTGAACTGAACGAACCATTGACAATTTTTGTATAAACTATCATCTACGTCTAACCCAACGAATTTTACCTGTATTTATTTTCCATTCTAACTAAAACTTCAACATAACACAATTAGCTTGCTGTAGATACCTACGAGTAGCGGTCAGTTAATGTGAGGTGAACCACATGCTCGTTCTCGTTTGCCACCATCTTCCATAAAATTAAAAATTATTTGCCAGTCTGTGAGTCACATTAGTCACAGACATTCATGTTTAAACATCAGTTACAAAATCCAATAAAAATATAAATATTAAATAAATATTGAGCATTAAAATGAGATTAAGGCATAAAATTAAAAATAAAGCTATATATCAGTTTTTCTTGTTCTGTTGTATGATCACCAGCTTGTTTCTTTCCTTCGTGACCTTCGCTACTGGCATGTTGGTAGCCGGCATCAGCTGCCTGAGGTTCTGACTCGGTATTACCGTACCCTATCAATAAAAGTTAAAATCGATTTTATCTCAACATTTTTAATAGTATTTATTCTTTCTTAACTTAGTACGCTCAAAATGTCACAAGGCGTAAGTCTTTTACTATACGCCGGACAAACTAGAGCAAGTGAATTTAATTTAGTGCATCAATGGCCATTACAATCTTAAGATCAAGAGATAATTCAACAGATACCAAATAAATTGCAGTAGTTACTGGAGAGATATTTTAGGATTTATTCTCTACATTTTTTTTGCAGGTTGTGTCCATAATTATTGATATATAAATAAAATAAAAAATACTACAATGGCAATTTTTTTAAACATTTTCTAACTTGTGTTAGGTTTGGGTGGTTAATACTCTTAACCATTAGGCTATTAGCGCTGCAATACTGGAATAGTATTTGAATTGAATTGAAACACTTACCGCAGGATACCTGGCGAGCTGCCTCATGCGGTCCACGAGCCGCATTGCATCGTCTGACGTTTCCGAGTCCGTCGTTAGGCCCAGCGACAACGCTCGGTCGTTTATATTCAGTCCAGCATCCAAACATCTTTAAGGTGATAATGTAAACAATTTTTTTTAATAAATAATTATAATCTTTAGGAAACTAATCCGATCGAATTAATTTCGACTAAATCAAAATCCAAATGTTATTAAGTATGCAATATACATTTTTCCTCGTTTTTTTTCTTATCTTGAGTAACATTGTATGATATCCCCTTGCCCTTTTCCCACTCATGTGGGGTCGGTACAGTATGACTGTAGTCCATACTGTATAAGTTTTGGCTACAGTTTTTACTACCGGTCGCCTGCCTAACGCCAACCCTCCTTGGAAATATATACATATATGTTACCATTCTAAATATATAAAATTACCATAAATCACCACTATATATATAAATAATAACCATAAACACTATATAAATTATATATCTATATATAATTTTTGCCTTGGAACTTTTTAATTTACTTAAAAATGACGAAATAGTACCTGGTATGTTGGGGTGGGCGTGGCTTGTGCGCGTGTCGCCATGCGGCCGCAGCGCGCGCGCGCCATGCCGCCGCCTCTGCCGCCGCCGCCGCCGCGCCCGCTTCCAGCGCCGCACACGCGCCGCGCAAATCCACTACCTGGTGCATCATTGTTTAACTGAATGTTTTGTATCGCACGAACGAAACTATCTATCATTGTTCAAATTATCATAGTTCATCATAGTATCATCATACTTAAATTGTACTCTCATGTCTCTGCGAGATTAAATCAGAATTAATTTGATTTACTGCAGAACATTGAAGAAGAAGAAGCATTGGATAAGGAATTGCTAAATTTATGTAGCTCTCAACACGAGATACTACGCATGGCTGAAATATTTTAATATTACTGCTACATAAAAGATGTGGCACCACACACAATTTGCCCTTATCGTCGTCTGTGAAGAAGGTGGCCTATCCAGTCCAGTAGCGGATGTTTTATGGCTGATTATGATGTTTTGTATGTGTCATTACTCTTTTTTACTACTTTATATTATTTACAGTGGACAATTACGTACATGAAAAATTAAATGACGTATTAAATTTCAAATTATTTGTTGTTCAATAATTAAAACTAATATAACATGAAAAAACAACTAAGCCCATGTAAGATAGATTATTAGAATTGAACCTTTTCAAAATATCTATAGAGTAACGACTTCATTTCATCATGGGACAATTTATCTAGTCTCGCCATCAGCATCTGTTCGCCCCTGCTTCGAGAGTCTTTGTTGTCCTGAGAATCTGATAGTGAAGCGGCCGGTGATTTGCCACAGATTAAATTATTTTTATACTCTATTGCAGTGTCTATTGCTTCTATAGCCTCTTCACACTCTAGTATTTTTCTCTCCTGAAATTAAAATGAATTATATTTTTATGAATGGTATTATATTAACAAACAAATTGCGATATTATGTGGAATATCCATATGCAATAAACATCTAAACAATAGTAGCAGTCTTCACTACAAAAAGCAGGCAATCCAACATGCAATGATGCTTTTTTATAGCCAATTTATATAGTGGTTTAAGACTTATTAGTTAAAAATGGAGATATGGTAACTTAGGCGAGAGACTGATTAATTATCTAAGCACAATCGAAAAGACATGAATTGCTTAATCAAATAGTTGAATTTTTTGCATACCTCAGAGTCAGACAAGGACTTGTATATTTTCCTCTTATGTCCTAAGCTGCATCTTTGTTCATGTAAACACTCCCTAGTTTTACGTAAGCTTTTAATTTCCTTCCTAAGCAACACCTCCTTATCTTTCGATAATTCTAAATTTGCCAAATCATGAGTCTTTTCTTTTAAAATACTATCCAACTGTGTAATCCTATTAGTGAAATGTTTTAATGAGTGTGCTTTCTTATCTTTTATGTCTACAGAAGTCTCTGATAATTCCTCTAACTTTAACTTGTCCTTGACCAGCTCTACATCTAAAGTGTTTCTTCTCTTTTCATCTTTCTTGATCTGCCTTTTAATTTGATCAATTTGTTTCTTATATGTTTTGAGGTTTGTTTCATGCCTCTTTATTTCTTTGATTGCATCTTGATCACCTAATCTAGATTCAAATTTTTCTGAGTAAATTTTATTTGGATTATTAGTGCACATTGCCTTTGTTAAATCATCAATCAATCTTTCTTTGGCTACACAAAGATTAATCAACTCCTTAAGCTGCATCTGACTGCTACTAATTTCCTTTGAAATTTTCCTAGCTAAAATTTGCTTCTGAGCATATTTCTCCTTTGTCATTTTATATTTCTTACATATCTCAGCAGTTTTTGGTGAGTCAATCATTTTCAGTAGTTCTCTTTCTATTAATTTTGGTTCAGGATCTACATCTTTCTTGTGAGATTCAATTATGATTTTTTGAGATTCTGGTGATATGGCTTTAGCTGCTACTTTCCTTAGCAACTCAAGTTCTGCTCCGGATAAACTTTCACCTGGCTGGATTGTTCTTCTTCGTCCAGAATTTGACTGTGATGTCATTATAGGCAAAGACTGTGAACCACTGGTTTCTGATATAGTAATGTCATCTGAATCAATATGATTTAGATATTCTTCACATCTTTCGGCAAACAACTGATCATTTTTTTCTCTAAAATATTCCATATATTTTTCAACCTTGTCCTGAAAGACTGTTTCAGAATGACTGTCTTCAGAATCTGATTCTTCATCAGATTCACTAGGTTCACTTGGTTCTGTATCCTCAGCTATTCTTGGTAAGCCTTGTTTTGTAGAAACATCTTTATTATCTCCACCAATATCACTATTCAAGCACTCATCACATTCGGCTTTTAAAAACAACCACTCACTAACTTGATTTATATCTGTCTCCGATAGACTCTTTGATTGCAAGATTTTATTAAACAATCCCTCTGCATTGGACACTAATTTTATCCATTGAGCTGTTGCAAACTGCAAGTTAAAGCTGTTGTCAGCTGGTAGAACATTTTTATCTGTGTACACAGGGGTATTGTTATCAGCAAACAAATTTACAGTTACAAAATTTTTAATCCCCCTACAACATAGGCATACATTCAAAATCTTTAATGTATCCTGGTAATCTTCTGGCTCTGTACTTATACAACCTATTACCCAAGTAAATGCTCTTCCACCAAATGAATCTCGCAGCATTGCTGTTAGGATGCACTGGTCGTAATTTATTTGTTTAGGAGGATTTCCTGCTACCAATTCTTTAATAATATTGTCTAAAGCAAAGAGACTGGGCTCAGGATAGGCAGCCAGATCGCAGAAACTAGCAGTAGACATTCTATGATTAAGAACACCATTTGTGCCCACCCATTTCTGTTCCATGCTCACTGTGAACACTGTATGGTTATTTCCTACACATCTTTGCCTCCATCCTAGCTGTAAATATTGGAAAGCTTCTTCAACATTGCAACACCTCACTAATCCAGCTCCAAGTACATCAAATATGTTATTATTAACAACTTGCATCCAAGTTATGTGTAATATAAACTCTCTTTCTGGCATTTGGCTAAGCTTATGAAAAATATCAGTAAGGAACCGTGGTATTATACCTTGGTCACATTCGCTATGTATGCATTCGAAACCTAAAAGCAAGAAAAACAATATACATTCATAAAGTTTACATTACTTTGAAACACCATGTCCATGGAATATAAAAACAAGCATTTATAATTTTCGTAAATCACTTACTGGCTTACTTTTTCACTACTCTCACATCCATACTTTTATGCACAAGCTTATGGATTCTTACCTGATCCAAATAGTGTGTAAGTTTTGCCAGTTCTTGCTTGGCCAAAAACTACAACAGAAGTATCACATCCATCCAAGAAACAGTTAATTTGTGGAATCATAAACGAGCTAAACAGATGTGCTTGGGTACAATCGACTGGCAGGGCTCTGTTAACATGAAATGTCTGACCACTTTCTGTTATCACTATTTGGGTCACTGGATTACTAAATATACACTGTAAAGAATCTGCAATACTTGGAGGTTTGAGGCGGATCGCTATTTGTACTGGTATATCCATTTTAATTATTTTAACGCTTCGTAAAAATAGTAAGCAAACACAAAATGATTTCACCGTAGATCTTTTATTATAACATACTAATCGTGTTATATGACGGGTTCATGTGCAATCTTTTCTTGCAGCAAAATAGTAGATAATAAGATTCCTTTAATTTGTTCCAATTCTTTTTTAAGTAATAAAATCTAAATTCATTTTTTAAGTAAACATTGACAGAAAGACAAGAACTTGACGTTTGACTTTACATATAGGAAAAAATGCCAAATGCAAAAAATGTAAAGTTTACATAAATAATTATATAGATTATATATCTGGCATGAGCGTTTTAAGCAGTTTTGAGCTTACACCACGTACACGGCGGATATATAATTCTAATATAGTATATAATGCGTGGAAAATAAAATATTGCCAGGTTATGAAAATTATCCGCAGTAGTGATTATTATCTTCATTCGGTGTGTATAAAAATGTATCTGTTGGAAACTACAATGTCCGGAATTGATGCGAATAACGGAAAAATCACAGTTTCTTCCAAAAGTTTATTATTTTAACCTATTCTTAAGCTGGTAACATTGCGAAAAATGTCATCAAAATTTTTCAGACTTTCAGTCAGATCGTCAGTTTCCTAACTTCCTTTTAGTCATTTCATTATTTTCGAGATTTTTTTATCTGAGAAGTCATCTGTTGCCATGATTTCTTTTTGTATTTTGGATAATTTTTATATTCAAGTTTAACATAAGGAATTCGTTTTTAATACATAACAATGGTTGTAATGCAAGATAATAAAATGGGTTTCGAAATTATAGGTGACCAAGAATTGGGCCTTGATAATCCTCCGAAATTAGGCCTAAAACTACAGTTAAATCATAAATTCCCCCTGAAAAGTAAACAAATTATTATACCTAGACCTAAACAAATGTTTGAAATGATGCCACTTACAGCAAGGTATGTGTTTTCAAAATTATCAATTTTGGATAAATTTTTAATTTTATCACGGTATATTCGTGTGTAATGTGCATATGGTACCAGGGCTCTTTTTTTCTATTCCTTAGATTATTTATTTGTGTATATTTTATAGTGACTAGTCACTAAAATACCATATGAAATAATTCCATCACTTTATGATCTTAATTTCTTGAATAACTTTCGTTTTCAGATATTTAAAGTATTATGTAGGGAAGAAAATGCAAAAAACACGTCCAATAATGGATTATTTAAATATGATTTCGGCACAAAGGATGTATGGTAAGAAGAAAAAATTAGAAACCATAGTCTTAAGGGCTTTATGACAATTTATAATATAAATAGCTGTTACCTACAAATTTTGTACAATTCTGAATGTACAAATGCCCTCGTAATACATATGGTACACATTTGTACCACAAAGTCATCAATATGTTGCTAATTAGTTATTATGTATATTATATAATCATAATTCCATTCTATAGGTTGTCCTATTGGTGGTATAGGAGGTGGCACAATTGGAAGGGGGTTCAAAGGAGAATTTTGCAGATTTCAACTGTTTCCTGGTATATATGAATATGTCACAGTACCAGAATGTCAGTTTATTGTAAATATAAGAGATGCCAAAAAGGAAACAATTTACCAGTCAGTTTTGTCAACTTATAAGTGAGTCATTTATAATTTATAACTATTATTTTAATTAATTTCTTCATTCTGTTATATTTTTTTATTTTGTACACAATTTCATAAGGAACTAAAAACGATCACTAATTAAAAATATAGAAACTGCATAAGGTTTGTAAGAGAGGGGATTCTTACTATTACCTCTTACTCTCTTACCTCTTACATTAGTCATTTTGAGCGTCAATATTTTGGCTCAGTTACATGTGCCATGGTCACAGGCTGACTAAATCGTACAAACCTTATATTAGTAATAACCATGAAGTTATAAAACTGCATAAGGATAGAAAAGTGTAAAGCATAAAAGGTGGAGAAAATAATGACCATGCCAGGAATATGTGAAGCATGACATATCCCATTATGTCACATGTGTGATGTGTGTTATGTGACATGTTAGTGTGATATATCATCATCAAATATGTTACAGGAAAGAGAGATGAAATGAAGAAATTTGTTGCCAAAAAGGGTGTCGGTGATGTTATAGTTGTGTGAAAGTTTATTATTATAATATTTGTTACAAAATGACTAAAAGTTATTTTCATTTAATTTAAGAAAACCAAAAAAGGCACCTGCAAGTTGGGAATGGAATCTTAATGGATCAAATTGTGAGTACACGGCCCTGTACCCCCGTGCTTGGACCACATATGACTTGTCTGAATATGGAATTAAATTAGTTTGCAGACAAATATCACCTGTGATACCTCATAATTATAAGGTAAATCATACTAATACAAAGTGTAAGTAACATACAAACAATGATAATGACATGTATAATTATTTGAATGGAAGAAAGGTTATTTTTATGAGATAATGTTGGAAATAAGCAACAGTGCACTTGATGTTATTGTATAAATAATTAAAATAGGGATACGGTGCTAGTCTTAATATTGAAAATGCATAGAGCATAATGCTTAAGAGTATGGATGCTACCATGCATGAGATTGTGGCTTCTAGTCCATCCTAGTACCATTGTCATGAACCATATTCTGTGACAAGCTTAAACTTAGTTGGAATGGTTAAAATAAATATTAGTAAATTACCTCAATAATCCACTAATATTTTACAAAAAGAAAGAAGATAGGAAGGAGATAGCGCTACATCTTCCACCTCTCTATATCTAACTATCTAATTTCAAAAAATATGCCAACACCATATTTAAAATACCATATTATATTTGTAAAATTTGTTGTAAAGTATCAGGGTACTGATACCTTGTTATTCTAATAACTTGTCATCTTGTTAAATGTGGTACTTCTACGTTTCTGTGGTTGGTTGGTACCATGACTTATTGAGATAATTTTTGTTAGTACCACTTCACACTTTTCCAGTGAAATCAACATCCGGATTTTAAACTAAAGCTAAGTTATTGTTATTATTTTTAATTTTCTTTTTAGGATAGCAGCTTACCATGTGCAGTATTTGTCTTCTCAGCACTAAATGTGTGTGAGGAACACCGGAATGTGAGTATTACATTCACATGGACTGAAGTGTTAGGTGGTCCAAACAAAAAGAAGAATATTGGTAAGTATAACAGAACTTAATTCTAGTAATGAAAAACATCTAATTGCTTTGCATTGTGTTGTCATCATAAAAACGTTTTTATTTATACAATCGGCAAATAGTTATCGTCACTTAAGAAATGATCATAGGAATACATTATTTGTATGATTAGGATGCAGGTTCTTGTACTACTATACTAGAGGAGGCACCTACTCTTAACTTAAGCATTTTTACTGGGTTTTTTTATACTTATACATCCAAACAATAAGTAGATTTGTCCATGTTGCACTGTATCCTGATACATATTACAGAAATTAATTGCTTCCGTAACTTCATCAACCTCTTACATGTATTGAGATTAAATTCGTTTGTATTATGACTTAGTCACAAATAAGATAAGATTTTATTCTTTTACATGCAATATTTTAATAATCAGATATCACTAATCTAGTTATTCTGTTAATGTCAGATTAGTTTAAAATTGAAATGATATAAAGCCTTGAATCGAATGAATCAAATTCATGATTAAAATAAATGTATAATAAATCTTAGTAAATGTGACATAATGATAGACATTTTAGCTTGATGCAACTTAGATATAAAATCACACCAAATCCGAAAATGTAGTACGTATGTATATCACAGACAGTATGTATGTATGTCTGTCCATTCAGCTAAATGACTATCGTTGTCTTTAAGAAATAACGAAATGAAACTAATGACATGCAAGGAAAAGTTACTTGTTACTATATTTTACTTTATGTCTACATTGTCATTGTCTACAATGTCTACCATAAGAAACAATTACAAAACTTATCAGTAGAATATCTCAAAAATTTGTTCCTTTAAATCTCATCTTCACATATATCTTTATATTTAGCCTTAACATGTATTCAATTGTAATAGTTTTGGTGTATAGTGGGTCATTGAATAAATCAAAGCGAAAGACTTAATAAAGGTGCATCAATTGTAGGTAAACTAGATTTAGAAAGATATTCGGAAGAATATAGTTGTGGTGTAACTTTGGAGCAAAAGATAGCTGACAATACGTGCGCTTTTACGATTGCTAAACGGAAATGTGAGAACGAGACCATTCACCAAGGCTACTGTTTGTGGAATTCCACGAAGACCTCTTCATATGTGTGGGAATGTCTCAAAAAGAATGGAAAGCTGCAACCAGATCCGAAGCTCACGCCTCCACCACCGAAGTTACCCGATAAGAAGAAAGAGGCTGAGAAAACGGATAAGGAGAAAAAAAAAGAAAAACCTCAGAAAATTTATAAATGTAAGTCATTAAAAACTAGTTTGACAGTAGTTGTCTTACTACTACTGTTCTAGAAATTATTGCTTTTTCTTTGTTCTGACGAAGAAACTAAAATGTATGAAATCTAAATACTTCATTGCAGCATGTCACTTATTAGGTAAGTAAAGTTTATACATTCATTAGCCGCTCAACTAAAAAAACTGTTTTCACATGGTCTACGGCAACCGCCGATACGACTGCTCAAGCAAACTAGAACATATTTTAATATAAGGTTTAAAATAGATTTTATTTCTAGGTGATTCTATAGGGCTTTCTAGTTCTATAAGTTTGGACCCAGGGGGGTCTGCGTCTACTGAGTTTGCGCTCGTCTGGGACATGCCTGTGATTAAGTACAAGAAAGATAAGAAAATACATAAAAGGTACTTAATTATAAAGTCTCTAAATGATTATGTAAAAATACCGAAGTTTCAGATCATTATGAGGAGTCGGAATGGATGAAGAAAAGAACATACCGTAGTGTGTTTTTTTGGAACAAACTCTTTTTTTGTGTCGGGGGGGAATCTTCTAAAGATATCCTGTCCTCTCGAGGAAAAACAGGATTATGTGGGAATTGACCCGCTGCAACCCCCTCGATGGCCAACTTCGCGTGCAGGAAGAGTGGTTCCGGGATCTCCAGCGGAACGCACCGGTGCCCCTCTCCCACCCCGGGAACTAATTCCCCTAATTGCTTCGGTTCTTTACGGCAACTATAGGACCACGCTATGTTGCCGTAGTCCCAGTCTCACTTTGTTACGTGTTCAGGGCTCCCACCTTGATCACGTGAGAACCCGAGCAAACTCTTGCTGTCATTAATTACAAAGACCAGTGACATCGGTAACCCTATTTTATCCCGGGACTACTGGACTACAGGGCCGCTGTGCCTGTTTTTGGCGCCCCGCTTCGCTATCCGAGTGGGAATCGCCTTCTCCCGCTCCCGCTCAGCGATCTCCTTCAGAACCATCACGGCTTCTCAGACGGAGATCTGGAAGAACGTCTACTCTAATATATTATCCATCGCAGGGTTTTTTTATTGTTATTTGAGAAGCGAGTTGATCATGCTTGTAATTCTTTAAGAAAAATGTTGTTTCAGATATTATACAAAGTACTTTGGTAGTGATGCCATAGCCGGTGCTAGTATAGCGGCTTACGCGTTAAGAAATTACGAAAACTGGGAAAAACAAATTGCTGAATGGCAGGATCCAATTTTGTCAAATAGGTATGATAGTTTTTTGTCCAAATTATAATAATTAAGTTGAGGACTTTTAAATTATGGATACATTTCCAGCAACATCCCAAACTGGTTGAAAAGTGCCTTAATGAACGAGCTTTATTTTGTCGCTGACGGAGGAACGATTTGGTTTGACGTCCGGGATGAATATCCCGAATCGGATCCGAGGTAATTATAGATTTAAAGTAAATTGAATAAACACATATTGTTAACAACTAGGATCGCGTGTTGCATTTCACACCAATATCAATTAATTGTTCGCGTTTAGTACACGAAAGAAAAAAAGTGTCTTAGAGGTCTGTAATTTTGACCATTGCTCAATATTTTGAAGCCACAAGCGAAAACTTGCCATTTTCACTTATTTTGCAATTTAATATTCCAGGCACGAATTTGGTGTGTTCGGATACTTGGAAGGTCATGAGTACAGAATGTACAACACATACGACGTACATTTCTACGCCTCTTTTGCGATAGCGCAGCTCTGGCCCAATTTGCAGGTAAGTCAAATTTTGCTTCCCAAATCTTAAAATAATCTGGTCACTATATCTTCTACTTACCCTCTTGCATGACGGGTGTGAGTGTTTGCTATGTTTATCTTACCATAATTCGATAAGCCTAGATGAACTGGGGGCCTAGACAAACTAACAAACCAGTAGCGATACCGCTAGTACAAACGACCAAAATGTATGAACTGACATCCACTTCCGGAATGTCACGAGGTCTATAGTTAGCAAAACGAAAACAATCTAGACAATGTACATATTCCATCCTACCAATCGACAAGCGAACGAGCGACCGTTAATAAAAATGTTCAAAATGTGCGTATTTTTGATTATAAATAATTTCAGGTTGTGCTGCAGTATATGTTCCGGGACTCGATAGCAATGGAGACAGTTAAATGCAGGCCGTCTCTGTATAATGGGAAGTCTGTCAAATTTAAGATCAAAGATTCCATACCACACGATTTAGGTGACCCAGGTAAGGCATATCGATGTATGGTGTTTATTATAATTTGCCTGTTAAGCAAAGAAAGAGAAAATCCGTACTCTAGAAAACTCGGTTTATTATGGCGTTATAGAACACCAGAAGCTGTCACCATTCAAATTACATTTTATTCGGGCGTCTCTCTTAGGGTTTAATTTCCCCCATTTTCATAAATAAACATGCAACATATTGTTCACTCCTTTATTAATCGTCAATCTTCATTTATTACACAGAGGACATGCCGTTCACTAATATCAACGCGTACAACATTCACGACGTGAGCGAGTGGCGTGACCTGAACCTCAAGTTCATCCTGCAGGTGTGGCGTGACCACCGGCTGCTGCGCGTGCACTGCCCGCCTTTTGCCGACGACCGCTACCGCCACATGGCGTACATAGACGACGTGCGCGACGGCGACGACCTGTACGCGCGCGCGACTGGCCAGGCCGAGGAGACCCCCGTCTCACCCGAGGCTAGCACCACCGCGGAGGTCAGCTCGACTGTAGAGCCGCGTGCGCCACGCAACATACTCGATCTGTTGTACAGTGGTGAGGTACCGGAGGAGTCCAAGTGGGAGGCGCGGCCTCTAGAGGAGTCCGGAGGGAGCGGGGCCGTATGGGACGCCCGCACCTACCTCACGGATATGTACCCCGCTTGCGCGGCGCTACTGAGGAAGGCGCGTGCCTGGGACACCGATGGAGATGGACTCATCGAGAACGGGGGATTCCCCGATCAGACATATGACGCTTGGGTGATGAAGGGGCCGAGGTGAGGGTTTCATTGTTTTGTTTCTTGGAATGTACAAGATCGCAAAGGATTGAGCAATTCGGTTTTAAATTACTTAGACTGCTCGCTCATAACCATTCTATGGTTAGATCCAAAGCAAGATGTAAAGTTTGTGAACAAACAAACATCACCGTATATGGTTTCTAATAATATTTTGGAATTTACGTATGTTAGCGTAATAGTTTTCTCTTGATTTGGCACAAACTATAATAATGTAGCCATTAAAATAGAAACCAAATCAAATCCTTCGATCAATATAAATCATTCAGAGTGTTCATTCGTCCAATTAAATGTTGAAAGAAAGAAAATCTTAGAAATATACGCGCGCATACATTAAAGATACTTGTAGAGTCCAGCGAACGCTTGTAGAGTCCAGTTTTTTCGTTCCGTTTCAGCGCATATTGCGGAGGCTTGTGGGTGGCTTCTGTGACCGCGGTCCGATCGATGGCCCGAACGCTCGGCTTCGAAGAGGACGAGAAGGAGTTCTCGAAACTTCTAGAACAAGCGCGAAAATCCTACGAGGAGAAACTGTGGTCCGGTGCCTATTATCGATTCGATACGCGCCCCTGCAACCATAACGTGGTTATGGCAGATCAACTAGCGGGGCATTGGTAATTATTTTATTAGACTAAATAGTGTTAGAATTGAAGACAGAGACCAAAAAGGACGTAGAGGAGTCTTCTTAGTAGTTAGGTTAGGTTAGGTTTTATTTTGTACAAAACTTGGACTACAAATGTTAACGTGAGTAGTAAAGAGGTCAATATAGTTCCGTATCAGTTATTTTCAATATGTTTGTTTTCGTTATCTGTTTAAATATTTTTGCTTCGATTATAACTTATAGTGTAAATAACTATAAGATTTATTATGTGTAAATATAATAAATGAAGTATAGCTGTAAAAAAAAAATTGTGCGCTACCATAAAGTTTAAGAGATGATCTGTCGTCAACTTTAGTTGAGTTTGCATTGAACACGGACTTTATACAATATTAAAGTCTCTTTATAAAGATTCTACTGATTGTGTAAGGATTAACGGGGCCAACTCAAACTGGTTTAGCATCAAGGTGTAAGGCGGGGTTGTGTAGCATCCCCGTGGCTCTTTATGGATGATTGTTTCAAAGCTTTGAAAGACGAAGAGTGTGGCACGTTAAAGATTTTGAACGACAAGTGAATGCGGGAAATAAAATGGATGGGGCTATAGGTTAGGTGAGGAGTCACAATGTGTCTATGAAGGCTCGTCTGGCAATACATAATGCTTGAGGTGCGATCCTTAAAAAGTATATTAGTTGTGACATTGAATGATAGGATTAAAAATAGCATTAAAAGGGAAAAGTGTGGCTTAGAAGTGGATATCGTGACTAGAATTGTGAAAGGTATGCTTCGGTGGTTCAGGCATGTTGAAAGGGCGAATTAAGAGAGAATAAAGAAACAAATTTATGTAGGAAAAGTGAGTGGCAGTGTTGGTAAGGGACGTCCTAGGAGAACTTATATCGATCAGATTATTGGCTTACAAAAAGGGCGATATAAGGAGCACCCATTACCGACGAGCATGTAGGGGTAGATGTATGAATGTAGAAGAAGCGATAGAAGTGTGCCGGGATCGCGCTAAATGTAAATCCATGATTTCTGCCTACCCTTCTGGGTTACGGGCGCGAGTGCATATTTATAAATACAATAAATAGTTATAGAAATATCAATTGATCGTGCGTTACCAGGTTCCTTCGTGCGTCTGGTTGTACTGAGCAGGTGTTCCCCGAAGCGAACGTGAGAAAAGCTTTGCAGACAATTTACGATCACAACGTGGTCCGGTTCGCGGGCGGCAAGCTGGGCGCTGTGAACGGGTACGTGTCGGAGGCGGCGGGCGCGCGGGGCCACGTCGACACCACCGCGCTGCAGAGCGAGGAGTCCTGGACAGGCGTCACGTATGGACTCGCCGCTCTCATGATATATGAAGGTAAACAATATCTCAATCAATATCATCTTATACGTTAATCAACATTTATATCATAACGTTATAATGCTACATTATCCCTCAATAACAGAGGCTATAAAAATATTAGGGAGACCAACGTTATTTTATACAAATCATCCTTTTACGATATACGCGATTTTAATTATTACATTACGACCAACAAAGCCAATGGCATGTGCTGAACAGGAAGATCTTGGTGACGTAACCGGGGTTCACACTGCCGAAAACATTCACAAAAAACATATTGTAATCTCAGTTTTTTCAGTCTATCCCCTCCTCTGTTCATTAAAGGTAGGCAACTCATCTGCGACTCATTTGCTTGTTGCGGATGTCTATGGGTAGCCGTTACATAACATCAGGCCAACCGCTTGCTGGTTTACCATTAAAAAAAATGTGAGCTATGCGTTGATATATCTTTCAGTCAGTTTTTTCTGTTATAAAATTTATAGGTTTTTTTTATTTTGTATTTTCAGGGATGCACGAACAGGCGTTCGCGACTGCCGGCGGTTTGTACAACACCATGTCACAAATGGGCCTGTCTTTCGAGACTCCAGAGGCTTTATACGAGAATGGCAACCATCGCTCTATCGCGTACATGCGACCTCTGTCGATATGGGCCATGTACCAGGCTATAATGGCACGCCCTCAGTCGCCGGTCACGATGGCCAATGGCCAACCGCCTCACGCCAAAGTGAACAATCACTTATAATATTTATTCAATCTTTATTAAGGAGATTCGATGTGCGTAACTCATAATACATCTAGTCTTAAGGTTGCAATCTACTCAGTAGATTTGGTTGTTGCGAATGAATTTAACGTGTTATAACACGAGTATTGTAAGAACGGCTGGAGCTAAACACACGCATGCGTGTTTTATGGTGTCAATAATGATATATTGCAGCTATCATTAATTTTATACAAAAGTATTTGTGAACGTGAATAAGGCATATTAAATATTAATAACTAGCATGTGTGAGCCTCATAGCTATGGAAGTCGTGTGAAGTAACCGGTTTTATTCGTCGCAATAAATATAATTATTGGAAAATTTTATGTACACTAATGTTCAACTTCCTGCTTTTTTATTTATTAATTTAAGGTGTGCTATTTACTAATGAACTTAAGGCTCAAGTGTATTAAATGTTCCATCCTGCTCCTCTGCACTACGTTGTTTTATATTAATAATCATCAGAGGTCAGGATTGTTTGGTTTTCAAATTTGGTGCTGTATGGCCTGCGGTACAAGACCTGTAGCGACTAGCATCGTATCATACAGTATGTAGTTGTCTCAGTGAAAATTGACTTTTTAAATGTTGCAATTTTTTTCGTGCAATTTTTATATTTAGACTTTTAACCATCGGGCATATAATGATTCTGATTATAATATTGTGAACACATAAAAACCAGCCCATCATCAATTCAAAGAAAAATTAAAGATTGATAATTATGGAAAAAATTGGATTATGGATCTATGGATTTTTCCGTTGATGTTCCTCGAAAAAATGTGCTCTTATTGAGACACTATATCTATACACTATGTAAATTGAATTGCTGCGTCTTAAAATCGATAAACTGAAAATAGCCGCAATATTTTACTACTTTATACTTGAGCCTGATTTGAGTTACCATTAATTGAATCCATGTTTTTATTGACTTTTTGTGTTATTTTGATGTTTTATTTTATTTTAAAATTACGTAAAATATATTTAAGATCAAGATATTTTTATGGAAATTACTATTATAAAAGACAAACATGTGATATTTCGTGTTAATGTGTTTAGCTAAAAAATGGCGTAATTTTATATTGTGACGCGTTTTACTTTTTTACGTCCAAATGAAATTAGTAGTGATTAATTCAACGAAGACAGTGATTTATTTACATTTCATTGATAATATCATGTTATATTTTAGATAAACTGCCGCTGAAGTATTTGAAAATGTACAAATCAATTTAAATGAGATTAATAATTTTTCTTTTTAATCGTCAGTATTTTTTTAATATAAGTGACAATTGGTAATTACTTGTTTGTAAATGAGCAATGCATAATATAATTGTTATTAATCGGCTTGATTTTTATTTATTTAAAATTCCTTGTGGGGGTAGGGAGGGGAGAGGTTGTTAATGTAACAAAGATTGGACTTAAATATTTATTCATGTACGTAGGTAGGTATAAATGCATTTGGGAAAGTTAAACATAATAAGTGCTAAATAAAATATTTAAAAAACAAGCTGTACTTTTTTTCCTCCAGCTCCAAAGTTACAAATGTATATTTTAGAGTAACAGAAATAATAAGGCGATAACTTTTTGTACCTTTTAGTAGCAGTGTTTCTAAAGATAACAAGACAATAAATAAGATATCTACGAACAAACTCTACATCTAATGACGGTTACATTAATACGTATTTACAAAATATTTACATAAGCTTGAATCGGAGTATATGTTTTCAGTCTTTGTTTTGCTAATGCAATGTTTTTTACAATTATAAATGCTATGCTTTGACAATGGTGGTATGTACGTAATTGTATAAGACATATTTTATCAATTTTCTATAATCTTTAAAACATTTAGAGGTTTTATTGACTATATACTATAGATGCACATACAAAATCACCGGTCAATAGTGTTCCGAAGCAGTGACAGCAACATTCACACAACTCATGGTGGAAAAAAAGCGCAATTAAAATAATAAGAAAAAAGATGACGTAAATGTAAGCACATCAAGTAAGCTATGGAAATATCGGGACCCTTTAGAGTCTTCTATTTACGACCGCTGATAGAGTATCTGCTACTGTTTGTATAATAATATGCTTTTCTTAATACACAACAGAACACGATGATTATTTCAACCGTACGTTTGTTATGATGTGATGTATGGTGGTGGACGGGCTATCACGAAAATAGTACTTTTTCGCACACATCTTTTAAATTTCCTGTAATTTTTTTCATAGTTTGATTGATTCTCGAAACATTGGATTTCAAATTGGATCTTAAAGTATTTTCCCATCGATGACATAACATTGCTAAACGTTTGGAACTATTGCAATAGTAGTTAAATGCGCGTGAAATGAGATTGGGATTGAAACATTTTGAAAATACTTAAAAATGACAGTTTTGTGTTATTGAAGTTACCGCACCTGATGATCGTCTTAGTAACAAAAGGCCTCACCCATTCTCAAGCGAGGATTATAGTAAATAAATCTATAATTGTGAATCTACAGTTTATACTTGTGAAGATTGTTGTCTACGTGTGCGTCGCTGATATGTTCATGTACATGTGCGCGGCGTCACGGTCGTCGCAGCGCGCCGCGGACCGGTCGCGCGCGCGGAACTTAAGCCGCAGGTGCGTGCCGCCGTGCGCGTCAGCCTCGTCCAACTTTTCGCGAGAGGCGGAAGCCTCGCGCTCCACTATCGTAGCCATGTGCTGACCTCCCCTAGGAGCAATACATAAAATAATTAATTAATTGATTCGAAGTGGTAGAGCAGCGGCAGGTGTTGCCCGAGTGGGCTAGTTAGACCTGGAAAGTATCACGATCTCACAAAATATGGGCGTTAATTTAAAGTATTTAGACTTCGGCATTTCGTTTGATGGATGGAAATTTTGGCAGCATAGGTGGAGAAATAGCAATCACGAACTTGACGACGTAGATAGATTTTCCTCAAAATAAACCTAAGATCTGGTCAACAATGGTCGGCCGATCATAATGACTGGATTGATAATACCAGAAGATTGTTGTTAAAATTATCCACCTGTTGTCGTGCTTGGGGTGTCCAAAGGTGGTGAACTGCGGCGCGCCGTTGAGCGGGCGCGGCGGCGGCGGGATGAGGTAGTCGTCCAGCCGACTCTCATCACACGCCGTGTGCATCGTCAGCGTGCTCGTACTTGATGATATCTTATGAAAACAATTCTATTTTTAATAATGGAAATCATAATTTATTTACCTATAATTTGTATGGAAGGTTGGCGGTTTTGTTGGAATTACTTGTAAACATTAGTTTTTTTTATTAGCACCGTTTCAAAACGATCGTATTGAAGATATGTGAAAGACTTTAGATTTCATCGAGGCGACAATATCAATAAAACTAAAAAATAAGACAACCCCTATAGATCTTACCGAGCGCAGATGTTCATTGTATAAAAAACAATTTAGATATATTTGTATAATGTGATCACTTACCATGGACCTGGCCTTGTCGTCGAGCTCGGACTGCACGCTGGTGGTGTCGGCCACGCTGCCGCCGCTCACCGTGCTCAGGCGCCCCGAGGAAGATGAACCTGCACAGTTATTGGATTCATTTAAACAAAACAATATTTTTATTGCATCTTTAAACTTGAAATAAATGTAGCAACCTGAAATAGTATTTTAATAAATACTTTTGTGACCAGTATTTGGCTCAGTGGCGAGTTTCACCTGTTTTTAGACGATAATTTTGTTAGTTATTCAGATTCCGATTATTTTTTCGCCATAAGATGAAGAAATAGCACATGTTAACATTTTCCGCAATATTGAATACGTTGTAGTTTAAAAATGGATGAGATATTAATATATTCTTCAGAACTGTTATATCATGAAGTGTTGTCGATTTACGAGACGGACTTACAGTCGATTCGCTTTAGCCAATGAACACAACAAAAAAGTACGCTCCGAGTATTTAGTCTCAATCTAACCTCTCCACGTTACGTGACCTGGAAACGTACTTATTTCTTAATAGAATAAAAGGAATATGTATTTAAATTCTTAATCTATAAAATGCATATAGCATAACTTACTGTCGCTTAAACTACTGTTTGGTCTCGTACTTCCGTTCCTTTTTTCTATTGTGCCGGTATTGCTGTCATGATCTGAAAGTTGGATTTTACTTTTAAAATTGAAGTTGGACGAGCTAATTGCAGTGACACTTAATCAAATATCTTTAGACAATTTTTAAATCGTATTAGACAACAAACCGACTTAACAATTTTTAAAGGACCATGGGCAATGTTCTACACAATATGTTAATCATTGCAGTTGAGTTGTATAGAATATTTAATATACTTTCACAGTAAATGAAAACTCGTCGTGGAATCTGCTGCTGTGATGAATGTATGAGCATCTTCTGTAATAATGAACACGAATGCAGTTTAGGTACTTACTTTTATTTTTGCTCTTCGAAAACATTTTCTTTACTCTGTCAAACGGCGTCGGCCTTTTTAATTTCTCTTTTATCTTCTGTTGAATTTTGTCATATTCTTCTCGCATTTTATTCAGTTGCTCTTGTTTCTCTTTAATCGACTGTTGCGTTTCGTTTCTATTTCTCCATTCCATGACAAGTTTCTCCACTTCAGATATGGTAAATACGTTGTTTTTAAAGTCGTTAATAATTTCTGCTAGCTCTTCTTGTCCTGTTAGGGGGCAACATTCCTTACTAGATTTCATGCTGCCGCTATTGCGCACATCTTTGGTATTAAGGTTGATTTGGCTAATATCACTCGTTGGGGTTTCGATATTGAAAGTCTTGTTGCTTTCTTCGGTGGGCGAGTACAGGAATATCTCGGATTGTTGAGCAGACAGCAAACGGGAACTGTTCGCGTACAAGTTATTCGGTCGGAATTTGGGACTGTCTTCCACTTTTATATTAGACGGTTGCACTAAATAATCGTGTTCGATAGCTTGTTGTATTCTCCCCGCTGTGTCGTCGCGTGGTACAAAGTCGTTTTGGTAAAATTGTTCTTTCACATTTGGAAGCTTCAAATTTGGTCTATACTTTGTACTTGTTTCCTCTGATATCTCCGATTTGACTTCATTCTCTTCCAAGTTTTGTGTACAAGCTTCACTGAAAGGATCAGAGGGTTGTTCTTCTAAGGCCTTGGCTTCCTCGTGGCATGGAGAATCCACCGTATCACAGTTCTCTACTATTCGTAGCTCTTCCTGTTTTTCATCATCTTCGCCATCTTCTTTGTCATTATCAGACATATTTTTCAAATAGTAGTACATGTTCGAAAATTCATTAATTTTCTGAAAACAATAAACAAAATAAGACATGATAGAAACCATTACAAATGATGTAAAAATATTTTTTTTTCGCGGGAAAGAAGCTAGCAAGCTAGAATATGACTAAATATTATTCGACCTCTGTTCTTCAAGGAACGCAACAATTAGATGTACGGATGCATTGCCAGCCTTTTATTGGCGAAAGAGGATAGAGACTTTTCTGATTCGTGCTCACCATGTGGTCTGCAAGCATATCAGCGAGCCGCAGGTGGCGGTAATCACGCGCGAGGTCTGCGGGCGTGCGGCGGCGAGCGTTACGCAGCGCAGCCGCCGCCGCGCCTCCCGGGCACTCCAGCAGCTGCCAACACACGCGCTCCAGCCCGAACCTCGCCGCCCAGTGTAGCAGCGTTGGGTACTCCTCGTTGCCTGCCACAGACAGACATACATATTCTACTATCATATCTATACCTTCGTTCCCTTTAACTGACTATGTCCACATTGTTTCGAGAATCTTTCCACTAACATTGTCCGCTGCTACTCCATGTTGGAATGGAGATTTGGTCAATAATGGAAAAATATTGAACACGGATTTTATTAAAACATAAAAGAGTGCTACTGTTTATCCTCTTGTAGATGGCAGTAGTTTATTAGTTGCCTCATACGACGTACAAAGATAGATTTTGTTAATAAAAAAGTATTTATTGCATTGCATTCAAGTAATGGTAGAATACTAATTACTTTTAAATAACAACCTTACATTTAAATACAATCTTGTACTGTTATTTTGTTTAGCACTTAACTTGTATTTCCATAATTCCTAATAGCTGCATAGAAGGTGAAGTGCAAAGTTATAATAGATCCCAGATCTTCATTAAAACCAAAATAACAGCTTATTACGAATATGATTACTTACTGCAAATGTCAGCTTTGGGGTTAAATTGCTCGGAGGAGGAAAGCAAGTTGAAGTGCGGCGGGATGTTCTTCTGGAACGCACTGAGCATCCAACTGTCCAGCTGTTCTTTGTTCGTTGTTTTAAATCCGAGTGTCTGTAATAAAAACATTTATTTATTACCTCAGGATTTAATATATTTTCTTTAAATGGAACTGTGTCCATTATATCTATTTCAAAATTACGTTGATACACTGGCTCTGAGTATATATTCCAGTTTTATTGGCGTTTTGGTTAGGAATACGGGAAGTTAAAGGTCCATTTAACCACTTTAATGGCATCAAAATAAAGGAAAAGAAGACGCACTAATAACATATAACTATCTATATAAATACAAATCGATTTTTGTATGTTTATTTAACTGTTTGTCCTCTATGTGTTCATAAAACCATTGATCAGATTGTAATGAAACTTTGATAGGGTGTTCCGCCGCCCTAGGTTTGTGGCCTTAAAAGTCTATATACATAAAAAATATTCATCGATTCAATGAAACTTTTTGCACAACGCTAAGTGATTTTATTTTATAGATTGATAATATTTTGACAAAAGTTTAAATGGATTGTGAAACGAAACACTTTTTACTTTACGCGGCGTTGCATGCCGGGTGCAGCTAGTTTCCACTAATTATGCTGGCTTACGTTCATTTTGTTACCTGGCACATGAACTCGAGCGGGTGGTCGGAGGCGCGCAGCAGCTGGTCCAGCTCGCGCAGACGGCTCTCGCACTTGATCTGCCGCCGGCCCAGCGACTGTCCGTTCTTGCTCACGCGCACCCATACCAACATCGACACTTCCAGGCAGGACTCTACGTACAAATCATTTAATTCTTTAATTGTTAAAAATATCCACATGATCGGTATAAATTTCCTTCGTGTCATTCAGAAACAGCTCCAAAGATTTGGATAGATTTTTGTTACTAAGATTTTGCGCACCTTAAATTTATATGAGATTGTGCTATATGATAATATCGCACATATAATAATAATTAAAAACAATACAATACCTGGTATATCAAACTGTAGCGTGTATGGATTTCTTTTCTTAAACGTCGGTATATTTATAACTTCTCCTTTTTTGTCCACCATTATTTTTATGCTATCTTCCTCCCTTATAGGATCGTTGAGCAACGCTATGACGCGGCTTTGTCCCTGGATTACAAACTATGATTAATACAATAAGTACACAATTAATGTCTGTGAAATGTTTTTCAGTAAATTGGTTGGATGCGGAAAGCTTAGGATCACATATGGTGGAAGGCAGTGGGGAAGTTCTATGTCCAGAAGTGGACAGATACAGTATTATTATGATAATAATAAAATGTTACAAGACGTGTAAATGTTGTTGCATTATACTGACTGCTACTTTAAACAATTGTACTTAAAAGAAAGACATTAATAAAATTAGGACATGTCGAAGGATGAGCAGTTGTATCTCCAGTGCACTCAGACCGACTTTCATCGGGCTCAAGCGATGTGAGGTGTACTAAAGATCCTTTTACTAAAGATAATAGAATTACTCAAGATACTTACAATTTTGACTTTCTTTGGTACAATAGAGAAGCTAGTTCTATCCGCAGCCGTGTCCTTGCAGTCCTTGGTCCTCAGGATGCCGACCGCGGCCGTCAGGAAAGTGTCCACGAACGACGTGTCCTTCTCACGCACCGACATCATCTGCCACTGCTCGATTGTTGGATAATCTGTGAACAAGTTTTACCTGTTTACTTAGGTCAATAATTGTAATTTTTTCTCCCGTAGTCCATATTGTAATAAGTTTTGGTTACAGTTTTTTACCGCCAGCCGCCTGCCTAACGCTTACACTCTTCGGACACGTAATTTACTAATATTTCTTTGCACCATTCCGAGCTAAGATGTACTTAAATTTGTATTGTCGTCAACTATGTCCCATAGTTGACGACAAGTCATTACGCAGTTGAAGCTTCATTAATTAATAGGCAGTATGTAAAATTATTCATAACTAAGTAATGTATTCTATAACATAATAAAAGGTTATCTTTACCTTCACAGTTTTTTGATATAACTTGACTCTTTTCCACTCCCAGTAGCATAACCAAAACTTTTTCCACTTTGAATAAATTCTCAGTGTTCAATTCCCGTTTCAAATCTGATAACTTCGAGTCCAGATTGGGACACAGAATGACAATCTGGAGTTGTGCTTTGGAAAGTTTGTCCATTTTGTCCTGAGACTCCGATGACGATAGCTCCTCGGCGGTAATCGGCGTGACTCTACAAAGCAAACAGAAATTGTTCTTATAGAATAAACTATAAGGATGAAAATAAATTGTAAATGTCAATCGTAAATAACAGTCAAATTTCGTAAATGGACCAAAATACCTAAGAAATATCTGAATATTTGATATCAAAAGAAATATTTTCAAAAATCACAAAACGATGATTAATGTCAACTTCGCTTTCTCTAGAAGATCTTGACTAAGTTACTATTTTCAACTTTTATATTTTGGTTACGACTGTCGGCGCTAGATTACTGTGACATCAGATATAAAAAGACCTTCGGTATAAATTGAGGTACATTAAAAAGTTAAGCAAACTCCTCGATGAAGTCTATCCACATAATATTATATAACGACTTGGATTTTTACATGTAGTGTACCTGTAATGATGGCGAGCTCTCTGCGACATGATCTTGTCAAAGCTCGCCACCAAGTAGTCCGACCACAGGCCGCTCTCTGGTGACCCGGAACTCCATAATATCGCAATATCTTCCATCTCTAAAACAAATTAAATAATTTTAGTTAAATTAGATGACGGGATCTACCTTCGGAAGCCGGTAAATGCGTAATGAGTGATCCTAAATAATAACAATTAATAACGATATTTTATATAGATAATCTTCTAATAAATAATAATAATAATTCTTAATAAATCTTTTAGAAACACCTAGAATATTCAAGATAGACTTAAACATTCAAACTGAAATATCATCCAACAATTTGTGACATAAATGGAAATATTAATGCGAATGTTTATTGTTTGTTTGTTACGCTTTAACTCCCTAACGTCTGAACCGATCATCATGAAATTTTGTATATATATATTGCCAGGGTTACACAAAATGACATGCTGTGACCTTTTATCTCGAAAATAAAACCTTCATTTGCAATATCAGTTATATGTTTTGGCAACAACAAGTTTTTGACACATGTTCCGTAATTTGAAGTTATAGGCGTATCATCTTACAAATATTTCCAGCGTAGAAAATAGGAAACGGATGCGCGTGAAGCCGCGGGCAACAGCTAGTAATATATGTTTACATCGCATTTAACCGCAATAATCTAACAATGAATAAACTTAATCTGGTAAGATTTTATGGTTAACATTTGATACCGTAGTTGTCGAGACTATAGCAATCCGTCATACGGCAAACAGGCGAGCCATCGCTGAAAGGAAGTGTTGTCAGGGATAATCAAGGCATGAACGATGTCGTTCACTTGGTATCAAGCAAAGGTCATTGGCTGGGTGCAAGTTCATGCGTCTCGGTAATCATAACAGAAGCCATACGCTTATAATTTCGAACACATCCGTTAATTTTATTTCTTAGACGCTTGCTCAGTGGCAGTGCATTTGAATTAAGATCTTATTGTGTTACAAATCCTCGAAGATACATTTTAATAACCCAATTATAGCGATATTTTTTTCACTTAAAAATGTATATTTCGGTAAATACAAGCTCTGATTGCAAATAAAGAGAGGGATAAGGAAATATATAAGAATGGTAACATATCTGCATCTAGCAGGTATCTTAGATATTAGAAGAATTGAGAAATTGTCGAATCAGTTACAGTAAAAAAAAATGTGGACAAGGAAGAAATTAAATGGTCTTTTGAGTCCAGAATGAGTAAAGCATAGAAATGCAGACTTTATATCGTGTTCTCTACGGCGGACTTTACAATATTATATTTAAATAGTGTAGTTAGTGGTTACGCGTCGTACAATTCTACTACTATTTGTTTTCTACCTCAAAGAACTCGATACAAAGCTCACTTTACTGTGGTGTCGAGTTTGGATTTGGAGTTTGTCTAATGTGCGAAGATCTTAACTCAATTTGGTCTTAAAAGACCACTTTTTTATTTGTCCACATTTTTTAATGTAAATACTTTAATTATTTATTAATTCTTCGAAGACAAACCATAAACTGTCAAACAATAAAAAGTATTGTCTTAAACGCCAGAGAGGCAGCTGAAGTGATGAAGTGCAGTGACATCTAAACGGCCCGCCATCTGATCGACTTGCCTCACACAAGTGAGCTTTCAAACCCTTGACTTGTTTAAAAACGGCACATCTTTCAATAAAGATGTGCCGTTTTAAAGAAGTGCCAATGCATTTGAAATCAATAAAAACTACTGCTTATCGACATAGTACTTCGCTTCATTTCGATTGACTAGTTTTAAAAATATATATATGAATGACATTAACGATAAAGGGAACCAAGTTTCTAGTTCGTTTACTCTCTACTTTTAGCGAACATCAGGGAAAGGGATAAAAGGATCCAGATTTTATAGAAACTTTGTAATATCTTATACTAAAAATTCATGCGAATAAATTTCTTTGTAGTAGATTTTAAAATTAGGTTACCCACTAAACTCACAAATGTGTATGTAAATTGGAAAGAAACGATTCGCCCTAAAAACACATTTCCTTTCTCAGCGAACACGAATGTAAGCATGCGTTGGCTGTTAAAAATTTATTGCATCCAGCGACGACGCGTACGCATCGGCCGCTTACAAAATATGCTATGCACCGCGCGCGCCGGAAACTAATACGGATTTATACTTACCCACCTCTGCCGCCAAATGAAGGCCCGTCTAAATGTAATATCCGTTTCCTAAATAGACAAACGTCTATCAGCGTCGCCCAGAATAACTATGGCTGATTAGGCGTGGTGTACAAATCTTCGGTATTAATGGTGCCGTAGTTTTAATGAAGTTGTTTTATATAGTTAACGGATGATTTGCAGATTGATTTATAGAATTGGTAGGACTATAGGTCGACCTTTCGAACTTATCTACGAAGTGGTGAAAATTGGAACTACAGCCGCCATATTGAAATGTCAAACGATTATCAGTGTCTGTGTTGTCAACATACAATACACCCAAATAGCAGAAGTGTGTAGCTGTCAGAATTAATTACAAGACTTATAGACCAGATACGATAACTTTTGGGGTTGTGTATAATACAAATTTATAATACAAAATTTGTTTACAATTGTTTTATTTTTCTCGATTTTGTGCATATTTCATTTAATTTGCAATACCACGACGGCGGGGACGCCACTCAGTTTTTCATTTCACAATTAAGTTGGTCAGACTATAATTAACTGCGTCTTTAAAGGAAAATAATGCTATATTAAAGAAAAATTAAATAAGAAGTTCAAATAGTCATGGTTTAAAAATTTGTGTATCAAAATAATAATGTTTCACGTGCAGTCCTGCCCAGAGTATTAAGATGCGAGAATACCTACAATTCATTATAAAATATCTGTATGTGTCTATTACAGACTAATGTAATGTATTACGCATATTTGAAGCTTCATAGCTTAGCGCTTGACGGTTTACTAGGCGGGTATTACATTATGTCGCTAGTTTTGGGTTCAATTTTATTTTACTGATATAGAATATTCATGTGATATTTTATACTAATAGCACTTGTTAAACGTATCCCAGTCGGCCATCAGGCAAATACCTTAGTAATTATGTGCCTATTAAGCACTTAACACTAGGAAAGTTCCTATATTTTTTATTAGATATTAGTTGTTTCTATAAAATTAAAGGCTTTACCTAAAACTAAATATATTAGTAAATATTCAATAACAAGTTGTAAGCCAAAAGGTTTGCGTAGTATCCCCATAGTTATTGAATTGAGGCACTTGTAACTTTTAATGCGCGAGATTTGATAATCAATGCATCGATATTTTAGTTCGATGGCCCTTGTCTTTGATCTCGAGTGATATATTACAAGCCCTTTTACGATTCTCAACAGTCGAAATAGTTTTTAAGTGTACACGGGCAACCCGTCTTAAGTGAGGAAATAGTTCGTTTCCGCACGGTCGAATTAATTTATAGTGTGGTATCATTGTTCAAAGAAAAGACAGTATAAGTACATTTTTTGGTTATAATGATGCGAGTCCAATAGCCTATAGCCCTGAAATCATTACGGTATATTTCAAAAAAAATATTTGCAAAAAGTATATTTTTGTATATAAACAATCACGTAATCTATTTATTATGTCAGCTTAATAGCATTAACAAAAGAAATGCTTAAAATAAGTTAATATAACTTGGGTAGGTGTGTGATGTGATGTGAGAATTTGTTATGTTTCACAGACTGAACGATTGTGTATGGCAGAGAATGATTCACGATATCAAAATAAATGATTTCTTCTTATTCTTTGGTCTCCGTCTCCTCGACGTTGCTAAATCATATTGCTGTCTGGCGTCGTGTCATAATTAACAACATTTTAAATTCCATTTTTAGATAAAAGCGACTAGTTGACGTATTGTAACCTATTTAATAGCATTTATAAATTGTTTGTTCCGTCTGAATGGCGCCAGCGGTCATAATGCATTGTCGTATATATTGCCTGTGGTTAATTATTTGTTCCTTTGCTTGTCGCACGCCCTTTCGCATACAGTTGACATGACAGTGTTATTTATGAAATTTGCCTTTATGATACGATTAATAAAAAGATAACGTCTTACTTATACGTACATTTATAGACCTAGTAAGCTGACTTATTTACTGATTCATTTATATACATTAAATTTAAGAAAAAACTTTCACAGGTTTCAATAGCTCTCAGTCTAAAAATTTGGTCAAAAAGTTCGATTTTTTGTCATAGTAACACGGAATACTTATGTCTAGGCTAGGAAACAAATTCTTCAGTCCATTCATAAGGCTACGATGTCGACGAATTTAATTTGTAATTGTTCATTCGTCCTGAATTTAAAGTTTGATGTCCAAACAGAAATTAAACCTTTAATCAATTACTCATTCGTACTGAGAACGGTTTAGTCATTGCTAATTCAAATTCAAGTTTTGTTAAAAGCCAACAAATAGCGTTAATGACTCGAACGTGTTCAGTTTCACAGATTAAATATGTTTACGATTGTCATTTGCATTTTATGTACACAAACATCTAACAACAAACGAAGGTGACAGATAAAATAAAAGCTCAATATTTAGAATTCATTACAATGTTCTCGCAAATTGTATTCATTAAATTTTGAATGAGAATTAATAATGTAGCTTAGTGGTGTTCGAGTCTGTCTTAAGATTTAATGGTAGAGGGGATTTGTATAAATTATTTTCCGTTTTGGTTTCTTATATGTTCAAGAAAATTGTTGTTAAAATTTATGTATATATAATGTTTGATAGGCCTAAGTGAAACAAAGAATTTTGTTCTAGCATATTTAGGATAATAACTTTTCCCAAAAATGTAACAACAATTATTCATGGAGAAGTAAGACTTCACTAAAAACAAAACGAGACATCGGACGGTATGAACACATGTAAGGATGTACAAATGGAGTAGAACAAAGACGTACTAAAAGCATCAGTCACAGATGTTCACAAAGTGACCGAAAGGATGAGGTATTGGAACACGTGCAGGTAACCAAAGAAGACGCTCTTTCCTGGTATTAAATCACTGAGGCTACCTTTATGGAAGAAATTATTATATACTACTGCATTGTTTGTAAGCAAAATTTTAATTAGTTTTATCAAATTTAATTATCAAATATCAATTTTTAATACACCGAAATAAAGTCATTTACCGCACGTCAAGTAAGATTTAACCTTAACAGAAGCGTTAACAACAATATCGATCATAGTTTTAAATTTCTAACGAGTACAATCAAACGATTCTATACAAATATATTAAAGTTAAAGGGCAGGCGTCTGCGCATTGGAATTCTAGCTGCGAGTACATTACGGGAGTCGCTTCGATGCATGTAAAGTACACCGTGTACATATATTCCGTCAGTTCTGCTACCGTGCATAACTAATGTATCTACAATATTGTCTCCGAGTAATTTATCAACTTCCACCTCAATTACTACCAAATAGAGGTCATTATTCCTTGCGAGTTACGCTTAGCAACGGTAATACTTATTTGGCGATGGTGTACGGTGTTCCTTTGACATTGATTTTGGCTAGTCCTGGACGTTGTCTCGCTACAATGTTTTACGTAGGTTTATCGCGCGGTCATTGGGTATTTGGTCGACATCCGAAGGGAAAACAATGGGTCACAATAAAAGTATGCTTAGACAATTATTTTAAGTATGCTTTATACACAATGAGCTTATTGTCTTTTGAAATTTGAATTTAGTATTATTTCGTTTCACATTTACACTTTGATAATGCAAGATGTTCGTGGGTGTGTGTATGTGTGTGTAATAAAGCCAATTATTAAGTTAAACTAAAATACTTAAAATTTGTCTGTAATGTTTACAAAATAAATTTGCATTATTCTAAACAATATAAGCATGTAATTGCCGTAATTAGACTTAAGTACAAAACTTTTCAACTGTGCAAAATTTCGCAAAAGAAAACACTAACAATTTTTTTTAATATTAGCGCGATAAAGAAAAAAATAATTTTGTACACTCTAATTAAACTTAATAAACTCACGGGTATCAGCCATCTTCGCTTCCGATCCTCGCAAATATTTAAAGGAGAGCGATGTTAGCAAGTTAGAGGTTTGACATTGCACTGAATGGCAGGGGTGCAGCGCGATGCGTGCGGAATTACAAAGTGCGGGCACTCGGCGGCGGCGCGGCGCGGATTGTGCGCTCGCCTGCGCCTCTGCCGACGGCGCACACGCACGCGCCGCGCATACTAAACTGACACCCGACATCATAATCGCAACGCCATCTCTGACAACTAATCTTAACAAACAATTTTGGGTCTGACTGTCAATATGCTCAAGCTCTATCGATCGTTAAACATAGACCCAATGCTATACTATCGATTGTATTCCTTTCGCGTTAAGATAACACTAATAAACGTTAGTTAACATTACGATTTCAGTGTGTCAATCTTATCGAAGCTATTATTTGCTTAGGTATGGTGTTAGAAATGCTCTTGGAGTAACACTCATAAGTAACTTAGCTGACAAAGGTAACTTAGAAAAAAGTTTTTTTGTTTCTACTTAAGAAATTTTAGGATACCGAAATAAAGTTTAAATTGTGAACTTGCTGTGAAGAGCTAGTATTTTATGAAAGTAGGATAATGAGTCCAGACAAATAGGCCGTAAATCAAAAGCATCTCTCCCGCAATAAGTACTTCGTAGCAGCCGCCTTATCAGTGTAGGGTCGGAGAGCTCGAGAGCAATGCACTTAGATAACGTTTTCCCTGTGTCTTGACAGGATTGTTTATGATCGGTTATTATCATTACGTCGTTCCAAGTACATTATTATTTAATAATAATGCTCAACCGAAAACTTCCCTACTAATTATCTAATATTTCTGACAGTAAATAATAATTGACCGATTAAGTGCACATCGGCCATGGGCAAATATCGATTGCGTCATTGACACATACACACACATTCTAACAAAATATATTTATAATTATAAATATAATCCTAACAAAACATATTATACATATATTTATCACACTCACCTTTAAACGAGAAATTCTTAGGTCGTCTCCTCTTGACAACATCATCGTCATTGTGGTCGAAGCGTGGTGGTGGCATTTTTGGCACCTCGCTCGGGACCGAGGTGACCTCCCCAGCCCCTCCCCCGTCAGTCGTTAGGTACCCCCCTACCGAGTGACGCCTCCGTCCTTGCAGGGGAATCGTGTAGAATACCTCCTCGCGCTCCTTCGCACCCTCTGAGGTCACCACTGAAGTACTAATTTTTCCTTTCCTAATCATAATGTATAGCATTTTATTATAAACTTAGTAAAGGGTAGTTATAAGTATATTCAGATGCAGACTCCCCTATGTGTGAAGGGCTACCTACGGTTCTATGTAAAAAGATGTAGAAAACATATTTCAGGAAAAAATCTAATATAGCTGTTTATTTCCTCCTCTTAATATTTATAACCATATAATTATCGTGTAATTATGTTTATAATTTAATAAATATAACACGATTACACGATCCTTTGTAAAAATACTCCTCGATTTGTTTTAAGATACTGTGGAAAAATTGATAACATTATCTTCGCCACAGTAAAAAAAGCTATTTATAATTTCTCAAAGTAAGATCAGCTACATACTTCAATCTTGGAGCTGTGAAAGTGTGTTTCATATCACCGGGAGCACAGTCGCCGGGTCTGGGTTGACCTTTGAGGAAAGCTTCAGCCTGCTCGGGTTCCTTAGCTGAGAGTGATCTCAGTAGGGCTCTGAACTCCTTCCTCCTGGGGCTGTCAGGCTCCCTACGTCTAGGTGAGCTCAAGGGTCGCATGTCAGACCAACCGCGGGCCGGTGCCGAGCGGGAACACTGTTCCGTGCTCGTGCTCGCGCTCGCTGCTGAAGTAGCGCTGTCAGCGACATCTTTGTCAGGAAACGCGAAGTACGATGGATTGTCTGTAACAATGAATAAAGTAACTTAAATTATTTACTTAAATATTTGTTGTGCTGAAGAAGGAGGCATACGAGCCAGCGGTTCACGTTCTTACCATCGCTACCCATAGACAATATTGTTTTTTTTATATACTTTTAAATACATTTTTGATTTATAAATGAACAGTTTTAGTTACTCTATGAATAAGAACAAAGGGTAAGTAAAATATGGAAGATTATAAGGCCTAGTATGTAGTTACAATAACAAGGAACGTTGGCGTTCCGGTGAGGGAACTATAAATAGGTTCTGTCTTACCGAAGAGCATAGCGCGAGGGCGACGTCGCCGGCCAGCGATCTACGACTGCCCGCGGGAATTATTCAATAACGACAATGAAGTAACGGCTCTCCATTACGTCTACCGCCGTGCCGGGCCCGTGTAGACCAACCTACTTTTATAAGCCGGAAAATGCGAATTGAAAGCAATCTTCATCCCAGTTCCAAGTCCGCCATACTTAAACCGTATATGGGACAGTCGCAGATTTACCCCTTCATACCAACTGTCTACTAAAGTTTCATTAAACTCTAGGCTTGAAGACGTAACGTATAAAGTTTACAAGTTTGTTTCCAAAGGATTCACTTTAGTCATTTTGTACAAGTACAGGTCAAAATGAGATATGAAGAGAAACAGTTACAAATGGACAGACATACCACTTTACATGTTTAGATAATACAGATAATAAAATAAAATCAAACTTATATAAGTATAAAATACAAATACAATTGGAATGAATATATGGAATCTCTGTGAAATGTGACAAATGCAATATTAACAAATCAATAATGAATTTGTAGCTTTAGGTAGCGGGAACGAAAGAATCCATTAATGAAGTTTTTGTGCGGCCCGCATGTGCAGAGTATTATTTACAATATTTGGACCAAGAGCGGTAAAGGAACATCCTCATACACGTGTTTCACAAAAACGGACAAATGGACAATGGTGTGTCATTTAGACAAATATAAATCTATTGTGGACCGTTTAAATGTGGGAATAAGCAGATTGAAGTCATTTCATAAATAGAAGGGAGAACACATATCATACTTCTTAAAAATCATAAATATCGCAGGAAAAATAATCGTTGCCTTCATTTGTAAAACGACTCGACAATTAAAGTTTTTTGCATAAGTTTTGGGGGCTTTTTGAAAAATTCAAAGCGTCTGAAATTTTAAAACATCTGGTGTTGAATATTAGCTATGTTCGGGACATCCGTTCTTCTAAACTGGTGAATCAATCCCTATTCTTGGAAAATCTAAATAAACAATTATCTACACGTAATGATAACATTTTAACGTTTCACATAAATTTGACTCATCTATATGATATTAATCAATAAATATAATTATATTATAAAGTGGAGAGATTTGTTTGTTTGTAATGGATACACTCTGAAACTACTGAACCGATTTGAGTAATTCTTTCGTCGTTAGAAAGATCGCGAAATAAAAAAGGCTGTTATTTAAAAAAAATGCAATATTGAAATATACTTTTAAGGCGATATAAACAGAGGCGTATTTTAATGACAGATAATGTAAATAACAAACTTACAAACATATCATTTATATAAACTAACAAACCACAGAATGTGTAACTTTGTATAACATTCACTAAGATTAAAAAGAAAACACGATCCAAGTAACAAAAACAGATAATTCCTAAACATTAGCGATGCGATATGAGGGCGGGCGGCGAATAATTATCAACGTGATTCTAACAAAACTCACTTGTAGCTCGAAGGCAATACTCGAACTGTGGTCCCATAGTAATTCTTGACACGAGTTTCGGATACGTTAAACACGACACATCCCGTCGAAGGCGCGCCGTGATCTGCGCCCTGCGATCGCGGGGCGAGTAGTTTGTCGTATGTGGTGTTTGGTGTAAGGCAGGTGGATCCGGGGGCCCAATACTAGCGCACACGTGCCTGCCCCGGGGAAGAGCTTTCGCAGCACGCGTCAGGAAGCGTCCACCGCCATACGCTGCCTCCGAGCGTTGGCCCAAATGAAACGTAAATAGATGTAGCCGAAGAATTCCGCTAGGGTACTGTTTAATAAAAGATTTGGTAATTGTGCTAACTCTTACTCTTATATTTGAAAACGACGATCGATTAGCGACTTGTTTGTATGAATTGTTTCAGAACGTTTCTTCATGGCAAATAGCACAACATGAATAAAAGTGAGCGAAGAATTCGTTAAAGAAAGAATAGCATTATATAAACTTAATATAACTGTTAGTTTTGTCATTTAAATTATTTTGTATACGTTTGATAATGTTTTAATGAACTAATGTGTTTACAAAGATAAATTCTTCATAACCATTATATTATAGCTAGTAAAAAACTATACCTACAACCTAAAGCTTTTCCTCGGTGATTTTTATATTTTCCTAGAATCTGCCCTAAGCCATTACATTATTATCTACCATTACTTATAGGATTTAGAAGCATTTATTGAGAAAATAATATGAAGAATTGTGAGACGAAAGTCTTGGATAAAAAATATTTACTTACAGTAATAAAGGTGAAACAAAGGAAATGCAAGATAAGCGTCACACAAAAGTTTTAAGTATTTATAAATAAAAGTGTGCTTATAATCCGAAGCATGAAGGTAGACTCAAATTGCCTACCATATGTTTTTATAGGTAGGGGAGTCTGTGCCCAGATTTAATTTGAGTGTGGTGCGCATGCGCATGCGCGGTGCGTTTTGGTAGCACACGCCGCGCCAGCGCCCGTGTTTGTAAATAAACGTCGCACTTTGTTGATGTTGCCGTTCATTCATATTCCTCGCCGGTTTGCTCGCTGGCTCAAAAAGGCGGTTTATAATTTTTATAGGATTAGAGGGCACACGAACGAGGTTGCTTGATGTTAATTGATAACCGACCGTGAACATCCGAAACTCCAGAGTAGACGTAAATGCTTAGTACCATAAGTTTAGTAGCTTTAGAGGGAAACATGACACTACATATATTTACAATTACCTATAGTCGTGTAGAACAAGCCGCTTCAATTTTGAATATTTTTATTAATATTAATATTTAGTGAAAACCGCACCCAAATCGATACATCCGTTTCTGAGATTAGCGCGCACAAACGCACAGACATACAGACGAAAATTTAAATAATCATTGTTTTGGGTTTTATTGCGTTTATAAAGGCTCCCAATAATAGTTTTTCTCAAATATCTTCCATGTACAGAACGCGATCATTTACATTTTTATTATATGTATAGATTTTTGAATAATTGTTTAAGTTTAAAAAATATATTTAAGAAATTACAACTTAATCTAATCAACATAACATTAATTTTGAAATAAAATGTAATGAATAGTTGTCTTGTTAGCTCGTGAATTGGTCGGTTGATATTGCTATACCCATAGTACCTACGTGTTTATATCCGATCTTGACTGATTCGAGTCGCATGTAAAATGAGAAGCTTGACACAAGGTGACATTACATGACGAACACAAGTCATTATGTCGAAAGAAGGTCAGTATAATGAACATGTGCACTCGGAGCTTTATACGTACTAAGTATATGTTGTACGCATTTCACTAAACATACTAAAATTATTGGATTTCTTTAAACATAAATTAAAATAATCTCTCAAATTGTCAACCTATCTAGGTTAGTAGGAAATATGATACACAACGCTGTTCATAAACATTTGAAATTAGAAATATAATGTGGCAGTTTTTAACAAGAACAGATTATATATGTAAATAAAAACTATCAGCGTCCTTAAAGATAAATAATAAACGAAAATAACCATCAATTACTAACATATAATTTTGTTAGTTTTTAATCTATTATTAAAATAACGTAGAGTATAATTAATTTACTAACACTTTAGGATATTTTGATAATAAATTTAAATTAGTCAATTATAATAAGAGTAAGAAATAAATATAAAAATATTTAAGTACTTCCAATTAATAACCCGTATGTTTGGCAATTTGGCAATGTAGACCTGGCGCTTAGTACTAACCTAGATACGTATTCGTGAAACACTGTAGGATGTTATGACGACCGATTTAAAAACTGACCACTTTGTTAGTGGAATGGAGGGAAAAAATATACCAGATGTCGGGCGAACTGTTTACTTGCATCTGCTGTCGAACAAAGCCCACTTTTGTTGAGGCTAACTTAATTTGGAACGATTGACGATTAAAGTTAAAAACTATACAAAAACTTTCGTATTTAATTTCCTCTTTTTGCAAAAATCTGAAGAAAAAAATCATATTAAAAATTATACATATTTCGGTTCGTAACAATTACAATGATATATATATATATATATATATATATATATATATATATATCGATAAATAGTACCTTTATAGGACATTCATTAGTCTATAATGTAATGTAATGCTATGTCCGGATGTAATAGTAATTTAGTAATTACAAACTAGTTCCTAGGCCGTGGTTACGGTGGAGTGCATACATCATATAGCATTTTCATGTGCATAATCATCACTTTCATTTTAATTAGTCTGCTTTCAGTTTGTCCTAAATTATGTAAAAGAGGAGCTTTTTACTGGTATTACCTGTGTTTAGGAAACTAAATACATGAAACAATTGTTAATTAAAAGAATAAGCCCGACTGACTGTAGGGTTTATTCTTTTTTTTACCTTTTTGACCGTTTTGACACTCCGAGGTAAAACATGAATCGAATGACTCTTCTAAATCGGCCAAACCGGTTCGGCTACAGGAGGTCACAATGGAGCGGACAAAGGTATACCATACCCGAGAAAAACATTACTTTTTATTTCGCATTCAAGATACGGCACATAGCTGGCAGAGTCTTCTCCCCTATTAATGATAGAAGCGTTGCTGGAGTTTCTTCCGCCACTTCCTCTCCCAGCGCAAACGCTCTCCGAAATGGTAGTAATGTTAGCTCTAGAAATTCATGTAATCCGAGAAAAACTACCGATCGAGCCGAGACTCGGCCCTCTCAGGCACCCTCGAATCGGAATGCTAAATGAGTGTATGCTAATGAGTGACAGCCCAAGCCGAGGTCCCCTCTCGGGGGCCCTTAAGACGATGCACTCCTTGGAGCATCCACCGAAGCGGCCCAAGAGCTCGGCGGCCTCCCAATCCGGTTAGTATAAAGTAACGGCCTGAGCTGAGGCTCTACGGAGGGAGCCCATGAGCTTAGTTACTCTTAAAGAGGCTTAGGCTAGGCGCCCTCTGCGCCCTGCCGCCTCGTGCCTGTAAATTCTTCCTCAAGGCAAACCTTTCACCAGTCACAAAAAAAACTTTTTATTTTAACAGTTGTAGAGCCCGCAACAACAACATCTGTTGCACAAATGGGCCGGCTCGACCGGTGAAATACCACGACCTCACAGAGGACAAGCGTAAAGTGGAGTATTCTGCGTTTCGTCCGATGAGTGAGGTGCCGGAGGCCCAATTTTGGTTCTCTCCTCCTTCCCACCGTTTCCTTATATGGAAAGGATGGGAAAGGCAAGAAAACCTGACGGTGGAGGGGATGTATAGAATTGGAAATTACCTATTTCTGTTTGTCCTCTGTCCATTAAAGGTGGGCAGCGCTTCCACAACTCATTAGTTATTTGCAGATGTCTATGGGTAGCGATCATTTGACATCGGGTGAACCGCTTGCTCGTTTGCCACCTAGTACTATAAAAAAAACTCACTCATAGTTTAAAGTTTTCATTTCTGTCGGCAATCTGTTTTGACTGTTTATGTTATTTATTTGTCAGACTATTTTAGGATATATCGTGAGTGCTAAACCATGCCATTATTTTTTAAACCATTTCAATTATCAATTAAAATAAAAGGACACAACTCATGAACTAAAGTAAAACTTTAATTAGCAAAAGAAGGAAAAAAGGCCAATAAATACTAAATTCTTTTTCATATTCAGGTACCAGGTTATGGATAATGCTATAAATAAAATACCAAATCATAACAATTAATCATGTTTTTCGACGCCAACCAAACGAATAAGTCGAATGCACTGTAATTTGACATCAATTAAACAAATGAAGACACATCGGCGAAAACGGATTACAAAAAAATAAACAAACAGCTGCTGGATTTGGAGTTCAAAATCCGCGGTGTATTTACGGAATGCGCACAAGTTTATTTATGCCATGCGCATATGTTGAGGCGTGCATATCTGCAATCAGGGTCGCCAAACGTCCACAAGGCATTAGGACAGTTCCGATCCCGTATATGAAAGTAAAGCCGAGCGCATATACTCGTAGTATAAGGCAGTTCAACTATTCTACCCGATGTTGAATGGGGAAATTATTAAAATATGATACACATTAATTTAAGGTTATTCTATTTTTCTTCCCGTTTGTAATCTGCACCAATTATTGGCTGTATGCACTATACCGAAGGTTTAAGTCAAGTAAAAGAATAGAAACTAACTTGAACCTTTTGAAAACTAATGGATGAATTATTGGATTTTAATTTTGCTATCCTGGTCGCTTTGCGCAACTGAACTTTCTCACTGTAACGTGTCCCGGGTCTTTGCACAGTGTAAACAACCCTGATCAAGACAGAAGCAACTCGATGATTAAATGCATGTATTAGTCACTGGGAATTTCAATGTTGAAGCAAACATTGGTGAAAACAGACTAAAGTTTTGATATTAAGTCGCCCCGACATGACTTATACGACTTTACACTTGAGTGATATGGACACCTAAAAACAAAAAACCGAATAAGCTTCTAATGCTAACTTGCGGCTCGTGTTTTTGCCAAAAAACAAGAAAGTTATAAATGGAATAAAATGTTATTTGAGTTGAAAATACTCACGAACATATTGTTGGATATTTCATATTTTATGTGGATGTAGATATATGGATAGATCTAAAACTTTCGTCATATATTTTATGAGGTAAGTAGAGTTATAAAAGTCTGCCTTTATTAGGGTATGCGTGGTAAAACACGTTTTATATTATAGTTGTGAATAACAGGTGCTTTGTCAAATTGTTGCTGTAGCTTATTTAGCTAAGATATTCTACTCTGACCCTCCGCTTTCTTTTAAACTTGCCTTGTACAATAATTTACAGCTGTTCATATTTTGCAGTTTACATATTATTTAAGAATCCAAATAAGAGAATGTTATAATTCGGTTAAATATATACAGAATATGGAACAGTCGCATTTCGTAATTAAAGTAACAACAAGTTACATGGTATACAATCGGTTAGTTATTAAAATATCCAACTTAAATACATCAGACGAATAAACAAATGTATTATAGTTAAATGTGAATGGAATAAAGGCGAGTAGACAAAGATGAGCATTATCGGACGCGCTCGGAGCAGGACGACGGCTGCACGTCGCGTCGTCGGCTTAGATACAATTGGCCGCTTCCGCTTGTATCGAATTAATTTACTACATACGTAATAATACATACGTACATACGAATACTACGCTAATAACATCCGCGATATCGTACTAGGGATTTAGATTAATTCCCCGTATTCTTCGCATTCTTTCTTAATGTATTCAAGATAAACGAATCACAGAAATGAACACAATTGACACATGTATGTTAAAATTTCGAATCATCTCTTTTTACACGTATTGTTTAATTACAAGCGTGAGTCACTAATAATTTAGTTAAACAGGCATCCCGTGTTATTTTCATCCATCTCCTAAAAGTTTAACATACCAAGTGAATGTTATTTGCAGTCATAATACGTTTACGCAAAGAACGTAAACTGTTACAGCATGTGTCACTTAAAATTTTACGCTCCAAGAAGATGATACGATTACTGACTAGTCTTGCAGGGGGTCGCACGGGTAGTTGCTGTCTGCAAGCCTAAGTACTCAAAGAATATAGGCATGAAGAGAGGTTTCTTAGTACTTTACTGCATGAAGACTCTCCCTTTTCCATACCTCTTCTTTTTACTATCCTGTCCCCGCCGCTCGATTATCTACCTATTTATATTTGGCTATTGTCGCGACTTCCCATCTGTTGAGAGTTGAGTTTTCACTTCTCTCGGCAGTCTGACTGCCTGTGTTTTTTTTATTACTGCGGAAGATATTAGTTTGCCACCTTCTTATTAGAAGCTACGTCAAAAAGTCTCTTCGATGTCTTCAAATTTCCAAAACGATTTGTGTTTCTAATTGTATAAACAACTTTAAATTTTTTGCTTGTTGCCGGAATGTTTTAATGTATTTACGTGCACCCCGAACCCCCTTCCTAGAGTATCGGATATCCGTTTCACACAACAAAGGGAAGGTACTAACAAGGGTGTCTGTCGAGACGCGTTAAAACAAAATCTGAATATTTTCTAAAAAGCGATGGCATGTTAGATGCCGGATATGTGGAAGTAGACGTTTACCTCTATTACGTTATATTTAAAATATAGGCAGTCAAAATTATTTGGGGGAAATATGATTTGAAACGTAATAGATATTGAACGAATTTTTCATTACATAAGTCCATATGGGAACATTCAATGATACTTACAAAATTAAAAGCTTCAAACCTTATTTATGCAAGCGGGTAAAACAGATTAATTATTATCGCATTATCAAAATATATGTTTATCTTATATAGTTTTGACGTTGTCTTTAAATGATTACATAATTCAATTTTATTTGTTTTTTTAATATAGAATGAACTACGTAAAGTAATATTAATTTGCAAGGATAAGCTTTCTGTAGTAATTTCATAGCTGTGAGACCTGCTCGCTGCTGCTGCTCAGAGCTCTAGTGCCGATAACGTTAATGATATTTTTATACGTAATAATATTACTTTATAGTAATTTTTTACAATGCAATTGCACAACTCACAGATAAATCTAAATGTAATGTAATACAAACGTTTACGTTAAAGCCCAATTTCTAAAGAGAAATCCTTAGAAGATTTCACTGAGTCAAAAGTTCATCGACCAACATTTGAAGAATCCCAGACCGCGAATGCTTTACGTCATGGTATTTCGGTTAATATGTCTGTGAAGGAAAGGCCTGTGCGTGTATTAATTTTCTAAACCATGAAAGTGAGACATTAAAATGTATTTTTGACGTTAACACTGTAAAGCCGTATAATAAATTTGTTGCATCAGAGGGAACGAGGTTGATACTGTGCAAGTGAAAAGAAATGTAACAAATTTTAGTGCTGATTACAAAATGCACTTAATACAACTCGTTATTATACGAGCATATATATATTTCAGTTTGTTGCGATAATTTATTACATTTTTTACAACAAAAGAGAGTTTTAGTGAATTGAAATTACACGTAGCTTTATTGTTTGTATTTTTTTCCATGTAGATGCGCTCTGCCCCCATTTCTATCGACAAGTAGTAATCTACAAACACTACTGCGTTTCGGTAGGAAGGTTACCGGAGGCAGTAAGATTACTATTTGGAATCAACTCAATCGATATTAAGAAATCCTCAACGGGTATTGCCGATTCATTAACCATTAGTTAACACAAGCAGCAAGAGTTTTAGCTGATGGTTTTTTATTTAAATAACAGGTGAGATTTTGGAAAAGGAAATTATATTTAACTTCCTTTTCAAAAATACGCTTTCGCCTTCTCCCTGCGCTTGGAATTTCTTAAAACCGATCTACTACGATTAAGTGATCTCTACTCGGCGAAAGGAATATTCCTTCCCAATTTCAAGTCTCTAGGCCCTATGGTTCGAGTAAAGATCACAAAATACGTCAAACATTAACCTATTCCTACTCACTTCGTTTAATTAAATGTTTAGAAGTTGAATGACAAGACAGTTAACCTATTACCAAAGCTAATGTACGTTCAATAGGCAAAAGCAAAATACACGTGATTTAAATAAACAAAACAAATCGTTTCGTATCTAGGAAGCGTGATTATTTAAACTTTCCAAGTATTGATTTATTCATTGCACTCATATTTTACAATTACCAGCGAAATGCAAAAATATATCTTTGGCCGACTTACGTCAGTCAGAGTCGTCGAGTCGTTTCGTTCTGTTGTAAGGATTGATTATTTGTTTTGATAATCAAGCTCCATAATAACGTTAACGAAGCTATACACACAAAGAATAATAAAGATCTAATTGATGCATTGTCCAAACGGGACACAGCCGTAGAGCAATGTTGGCGCGAGCTAACAGTACCCACATCGTATTGTCAATGTCACGCCCAGTGGCCACATAACGCTCAGTAGGTTAATGAAAATCAATGTTATTTATTTTAATTATTATTACTTCCTCGAGATGGCCGTGTAAGAATAATAGCGTGATACGAAAGTTATTATTAGCATCGAAATGAGACTAAATATTCGTGGCCGAATTTGTGCCACATTGCTGAGTTAGTCGACGTACATAGTTCAATGTATAATTTGAAAACAAGGTAAAATATTATTCGGTTATTCAAAATTACCTGACTCCCGAATTTTTATTTTTTTATTTCTGTAATTCTGTCATTCAGCACGCTTTTCTACACCGCATCTAATCGCTGACACTCTCAAATACTTTTCAAGAAGCACAAAAGTAGTAGCAAAGTCCAGTACAGGAAGCCATTTAGATAGCTACTATCTCCGGTGCCAATTTCCATTGCTATTGTAAGCATTACTTTGCTTTAATCTGAAGAGCGCTGATAGCACAATATAAATATGGATTCTCCATAATATTTATACTGTGCCGATAGCACATATAGAGTATAGAGTCGTAGCCGTGTTTACAACCGCTATAAAAATAGCGTGGTGCCAGTTTATACGTATTCACTTTGGTACTGAACCTACACAACAAACGCGCACAGAAACTGTTTTTCTTGTCCTTCCCGATTCGGAAGTAAGACGTGATGTTCATTTTTAATTTCGCAGTGTCTATTTCAGTTAAAATTAAAATTTTAATTATTAATGGGTTTCATTAAACGCAAGACGTAAGAAAATAATATATGTATAAGAAAACCAAATTACGTATAGTATAAAACTTTTTTAAAGTTACTGTTAATTCGTTTCTGGCCGGCCCGGGTGATTTAAAATATTGCATTCTTAAAAAAACATGTTTTTTTACCCTTTTGATAATATGGCGATTCCGAATGGTAAAATAATAGTACATATGCATAATATTGGTACAGGAGTATACATATGTATATACTTATATATACATTGTTTGCTTGCCTTTGGAATTTCCACTATTTAGTATATTTGACCCGGGTACTAGTCGTTAAACTGCGTCCAGGACCACCAAGGACGGGCAGCAGCGTCCTTTCAGTACGGTGGAAAATACTGCGATCGCCAACCCGCCTGCCAAGCGTGGCGATTATGGCACAACCCCCCCATGAATGCCAACAACAAAAAAATGGCCCCCAGTACCCGGCGGCCATGTCGTTCCTGGCTACGGTAGCGGTCAGGACAACGGCAGGGCAGGGGGTGCTAAGAATCCCCGGAAGAGATTCGGTTACCACACTCACCGACAACTGGCCCTGGCAACACTAAACACGCGCACACTGCGGACAGACGAGAGGATCGCGGAACTGGAAGAAGAATTGAGCAAGTTACGATGGGACGTTATAGGGTTATCTGAAGTCCGAAGAGAGGGGGAGGACACGATAACCCTCAAGTCCGGAAACATGCTCTTCTTCCGGGAGGGCAACCAACAGTCCCAAGGTGGTGTCGGGTTTATCGTCCACAAGTCCCTTGTGAACAATGTGGTAAAGATCGAGAGTGTGTCGACTAGGGTGGCGTACCTGATACTCAGAATAACCAAACGGTATTCGCTGAAGGTCATACAGGCTTACGCACCGACTTCGACGCACTCCGACGACGAGGTGGAAACTATGTATGAGGATATATCACGAGCCATACATAGTTGCAAAACCCACTACACCATTGTCATGGGGGACTTCAACGCGAAACTAGGCAAGCGGTACGGAGACGAGCTGCGAGTGGACAATTTTGGATATGGATATGGATATACCGGAATCACCGGGGCCACCTTCTGGCCGGCTTCATGGAGAAGGAGGGACTCTATATGATGAACTCCTTCTTCAGGAAGCAAGAGCAAAGGAAGTGGACCTGGATGAGTCCCGATGGTGCTACAAAAAACGAGATAGACTTCATCATGTCAACGAAGAAGCAAATATTCAATGATGTCTCAGTGATCAATGCGGTGAAAACCGGGAGCGATCACCGAATAGTCCGAGGCACATTGAATATCAACGTAAAGCTTGAGCGAAGTCGACTGATGAGGTCTACACTCCGACCAGTACCCGTCCAAATCCAGAATCCCGAAAGCTTTCAGCTTGAACTTCAGAACCAGTTTGATTGCCTAGGGAGTAGCGTGGACGATATTAACGACGGGTTCGTGCAAGCTCTTCGGACGGTGGGTTCTAGGGTCTTCAAGACCCACCGTACAAAAGCGTCCAAGAAGCTCTCAGACTATACTCTTGAGCTCATGAAGGAAAGGCGCGAAATGGTTCTGCACTCTTCGGATGATGCGAGACGATACCGGCTGCTAAATAGACAGATTTCGAAGAACATTAAACGCGATATACGCCAATTTAATACAATACGTATTAAAGAGGCTATTGAGCGGAATAAGGGCTCCAAAGTCTTTGCCCGAAGTCTGTCTATTGGGCAAAGCCAGGTGTCGAAGCTGAAGACTGAGGATGGCAGAGTTGTTTCCTCCAAACCGGAGCTCTTGAGTGAGGTTGAGAGGTTCTATGGACGCCTGTATGCGGCATCGCAGAAACCCGTCATGGATATGGCAGAAGACCCAAGAGCCAGATTAACCCGACACTATACCGAAGAGATCCCGGACGTTAGTCTCGACGAGATTAGTATGGTTCTCAAACAACTCAAGAACAGCAAGGCACCGGGGGATGACGGAATCAGAGCAGAGTTACTGAGAGCAGCTGGAGGACCAGGTCTTAAGGTTCTCCAAAAGCTGTTCAATTCCGTCATTCTCGAGGGACATACGCCACGGGCATGGAGCGGGAGTGCGGTGGTCCTTTTCTTCAAGAAGGGCGATAATGCCCTTTTGAAGAATTACAGGCCCATCGCACTTCTGAGCCATGTCTACAAGTTGTTTTCGAGGGTCATTACGAATCGTCTCGCTCGCAGATTTGACGACTTCCAGCCTGCCGAACAAGCCGGGTTCCGTAAAGGCTTTAGTACCGTGGACCACATACATACGCTGCGGCAGGTTATACAGAAGACCGAGGAGTATAACCTGCCACTATGCTTAGCGTTTGTGGACTACGAAAAAGCCTTCGATTCGGTCGAGACTTGGGCGGTACTGCAGTCTCTCCAGCGGTGCCAAATCGACTACAGGTACATCGCAGCGCTGAAGTGTTTGTATGAAAACGCCACTATGTCAGTCCGAGTACAGGGTCAGGACACGAAACCTATCCAACTGCAGCGCGGTGTAAGACAGGGAGACGTTATCTCCCCGAAGCTCTTCACCGCGGCGTTGGAAGACGTCTTCAAGGTCCTGGACTGGAAAGGACTTGGCATCAACATAAACGGCGAGTACATCACCCATTTACGATTTGCTGATGACATTGTAGTCATAGCTGAGACCATGGAGGAACTCGGTACAATGCTCGACGACCTCAATAGGGCCTCCGAACGAGTGGGTCTCAAAATGAACATGGATAAGACGAAAGTTCTGTCAAACATCCATGTTCTACCCACTCCTATAACGATCGGAGGCCATACTCTCGAAGTTGTTGACGATTATGTCTACCTAGGACAAACTGTCCAGTTAGGTAGGTCCAACTTCGAGAAGGAGGTCAATCGCCGAATCCGACTCGGATGGGCAGCGTTCGGGAAGTTGCGAGAAATCCTCACGTCCCAACGTCTACCGCAGTGTCTCAAGACGAAAGTCTATGACCAGTGTGTGTTGCCAGCGATGACTTATGGTACTGAGACGTGGCCCCTCAATGCGAGTACCATTAGACGGCTCAAGGTCACCCAAAGGGCAATGGAGAGGGCAATGCTCGGAGTCTCTCTGCGTGATCGCATCAGAAATGATGTGATCCGCAGTAGAACCAATGTAACCGACATTGCCCGAAGAATTGCAAACCTTAAGTGGCAATGGGCCGGACACATTACTCGCAGAACGGATGGCCGATGGGTCCGAAAGGTCTTAGAGTGGCGACCACGTACAGGTCGACGCAGCGTAGGTAGGCCTCCCACACGATGGACCGATGATCTGGTCAAAGTTGTGGGAGCCCACTGGATGAGGGTGGCAGAGGACCGATCTTTGTGGCGATCAATGGGGGAGGCCTACGTTCAGCAGTGGACAGATATCGGCTGAAACGACGAGTATATTCGTACCTCTAGATGTAAAACATACCATTTAACATTCAAAATGTACTTTAGATCGATCGATTGCATTATTCAGTTTGTGTGGTCCGCAGGGGTAAGATCAATTAATTGACATCGAATTGTTTCGTAATTTTAAATTCGAATGGCAAATATTGCCGCTTATTACTGATTAAAAAAATCATTTTACATGCTAACATGTCTAATACTAACAACTTGTTTTTGTGTGCAAGCTTACATACATACCTTTGGGGGATGAATTTAGTTAATTAAAAATATTTTCATTAAGAAGCAAGCTCTTACGTGATAACAGAAATCTCTGAGCGAAATTTCAAGTCTCAAACCCTAGTTTCGGCTATGCGTTGAAACTACTAGGGTTTGAGAAAACTATCGAAAAATACATTTTAACCTTCCGTTTGTTTTACACCCCTACAACCATCTACAAACTACCATAGTGTTTGTAGGGTCATACACGGGAACGTTGAGCCTACAACCACTCGCAATATTATTCAGTTATATATTATCTATGTTTTTATTCATTTATTATAGTACATATAAAATTAACACAATTTCGTAAATACATTTTTTACCTTTTTTACCTTAATTTAAAAAAATAGGTATATTATTTATGAATGTATGTTTAAACGCAATTTTATTTGCGAAGTTTATATGGAATTATTAAATTGGTATTTTAATTCATTTATGTACCATTATATGTATTTGTCATTATTGAGGATTTATCAATTATTAGGGAGCATGAAACGTGCGGGCGCTGAATAAAAATACATACGGCAATACGAAATTCATCCCGCGTATACGTTCATATTAAATCCATCTCGACAAAAAATGATAGGTTGAACAAACTTTGGGCGGAGACATGGCGCGAATAGAAAATGTGGGAACGAGACGCGGGAGCATTGTTGTTAAGCATTCATATGCCGGCACTCACCCATCGCCGGGACATCCGCCGCTGCTTCCGCTGCCAAAGATGGAAGATCTTCGTACTAGTTCGTTGACAGCGGCCGGCGGTGTATTCTACGTCCAACCATAACAACTGGCAACACTATTCATATGCTTAACACAGTTAATCGCACTAGATGTTTATTTATTTATTTTTTAAATTCGTAGCCGAGAGAAGCGCGCGTTGCGCCAGTGAGCGCCGCGAGCTTACGTACGTACGACGACGCGTCTTCGGTCTTCGGGAGCTATTTTTGATGCAAAAGCGCGTTGGAAGTTGAGACGCCAATGTCTAGAGCATGCACGGAATATGCAATGTCGTCAGCCTTGATGTTTATACAGAGTTGTAATTCTAGCGGTAGTCGTTTTATCTAATTTATTATGATCGTAAATATCTTTTTAGCTAATAGGGAATATTTATGTCTTAATACACGAAAATAATTCATGCATTAACTTATACTTACTATTTTGTACTAATATTTTAAGGATAAAAGATTTTATTGATTAAATATGCGGTCACGCCCGCAACCTAGAGGGGTGGGCGGAGATCATGGATTTCCATGTCGCGCGATCCTGGCACACCTCTCTCGCCTCTTCTACACCATACATGCTCGTCGGTTATGGGTGCTCATTATATGCCCTTTTTGGTAAACCACTAATCTGATCGATATAAGATCTCCTAGAGCGTCCCCTACCTAATTTGTTTCGTTATTTCCAGCTATCACTTCCATACCTTAAAGTGGGGACTAGTACAACATTTTGTATTACCAGATGAGCTTTCATAGACACATTCTGACTCTTTACTGTACCTATAGCCCCATTCATTTCATTTCGCGCACTCACTCGTCGTTTAAAATCTTTTTTCCTTTTCTCATTCAAACACCATTTTCGACTTATCTTCATACATCTTCATGACTTTAACTTTACCTTCTAATGAATCATTGACTTCATTCAGCATAAGTTGTAAGTCCTTCGCAGATGACGCAAACACAACCTGGGCATTGGCGTACAAGAGACATTTAACAACATGCTCGCCCATTCTTAATCCACACTCTTCGTCTTTCAAAGCTTTCAAACAATCATCCATAAAGAGAAAGCACAGCCATGGTGATGCTACACAACCCCGCCTTACACCTTGATGCTAAACCAGTCTGAGTTGGCCCCGTTAATCCTTACACAATCAGTAGAATCTTTATAAAGAGGCTTTAATACTTGTATAAAGTCCCTGTTCAATCCAAACTCAACTAAAGTTGACAATAAATATATAAAAATAACATATTTTTAACATAAAGTTAAAAAAGATGATCTGCATCTCTTTTAACGTTATCATACCCCTTTACTAAGTCTACGAAGGCGCAGATTTTTTTTTTATTTACAGCCAGAAACTTTTCTATGATAATACGTAAAGAAAAGATCTGATCCATGCAACCCATTCCTTTCCTAAAGCCTACTTGCACATCTCACATTATTTCTTACTAGTGACCCGTCCCGGCTTCGCCCGGCTACCACTGATTATGTTGATCCGATCGCTACCAAAAACAGGAATGTGCCAATCTGGACAATCCCTGTAAATTTCATCGAAATCGGTCTAGTCGTTTCGGAGTCTATAGATCTATATGGAACATACATATCTCGCTTTTTATATAGTATTTTTTTTCATAAAAAGTATCCTATGTTACTTTTAATACCTCGAAGAATATGTGTACAAAGTTTCATGATGATCGGTTGAGTAGTTTTCGCGTGAAAGCGTAACAAATGTTTCTTTCATAACTCTTTCAATCAGTACCTTGGCAAAAGTTTTCCCACGATGCTGAAAAGGCTGATTCCTCGGTAATTTTTACAATCATGCTTGGCGCAAACGTTTGAACAAACCCTCGATGCGGCATAACACCAGATAATGATCAATTCCAACGTTGGAACCTCGATAAGCCCTCGTATCTACTACCCTGCACTTCATTCTTTCATCGGAAATGTAATTTTGTAGAAATCGTGAGATAAAATGAAGTAAAATTGTGTAATATGGATATCTAATGTTGTAAGACAATGTGATAAAAAGTTGTTTTTTTCAAAATATTTCTGAATTTACGAATTTCAACGTAATATCCGTTGTTTACAAAAATCACATCTTGGTGCGAAGCAAAGTATACGCGTGAATGACTTTTACCGTCTTGTAATGATTGTATATCAATGTCGCCTCATATTATTGCACTAACGAAAACATCAATATACTAAGAGTAGATAAATTGTGGAGAATATTTTATAAAACAATATTTAAACAATTATTTTTTATCAAAAACATTGTTTTTGATAAGCACTCCCGTTCACACACGCGAGGTTTTCCATCGTTTGTGCATTTATTTATAACTACTTGACTTGAACTTCCTTTCGCCTTAGAAGATATAGAATAATATTTATATAATACCTGGGTTATACCCGGGATCCCTTTATTAAGGATGAATCCTATATCCGTCTAAATGGCTTTTCAATTACCGTAAAATTTTTAGAAGTTAAAATAGCTATAGTAAGCTATCCTTAAAAGATAGTTATATGCCATATACACATACATTGCGTAGCACTTTATTTTGATCTATGGCGTAAGGCTTAGCCAGCGCTTGCAATGTAAGCTCACAAAAATATTTTTTACATTTTACACATTGTGCCGACCATTTAGAATTTGCCTAGCCCGATTACAAAGTGCCTGTCCTTACAATCGGTCAGTGACATATATACGTTAATATTGGTGATATATTTGACATACCTAGTAGACTACCTTTTCAGATGGAAGGTTAAAATTTAAGACGGTACATAGAGAGAATGAATAAGAGGCCGAAGTTGTTGATAGAGTCAATAGAGGGCGCTTTTAGCTAGCAGAGATTTCTACCTATACCTACAGATATAGACACCGCGTTTCATACAAATGCATCATTCAAAAGTGAAGTTCGATTTTTGTCGCAAATGCTTACCGGCGACATAAATATAAATAAAAATGTTAATCAAAATTACATTTAATTACAAAATATATTTTCACAAAATTAATTTTTATTTATATTTTATTAAATTTATCGTGTTTCGTTGTATTTTTAGGGTTAATATAAGTTTTTAAATGTAGTTGTCAACACTTATAACATGTTATGGCGTCGCATTGTTATTGTTAATATTTTACATTTAGTTATGTATAAAATATTGAAAATACATCATAAAATGATGTTCGTACATGTCGGAGGCAGCGTTTCTCCTTACAACAGTGAGGTACGAAGTAACCAAACATTTTTGTGACTGACTTGTCACTGTTTGCCTAAAAAAGGTATCTACAACTACAACTCCTAAGCCTATTCAGGAGTAACTTAGCTCGAGGGCCGTTTATTTATTATTATAACCGGATTGTACCGCCAGTTCATATCAAAATAATCATTCTTTACATTATTTATATTTAAAGCATTTCTTCTATTTAGTAATATTAATATGATGATTTTACGGGCATACAATCCTGTTTACAGATTTTTAAATTAATGCACGTGAGGATATGTTTCATTGACTTTACACAAGATGGCACCTTTATTATTTATTAAGAAAATATTAATAGAGGCATTAGATAGCGCTTGTGATAGTACGCCCATATACACTTATCTTTCTTTGAGATATAGATTTTACACGATTTCATAGAACAAACCGTTATTCCTAAGTTACCAATACGGAAATTTTGTCGTCCGTGTGACGGAAAGCTAATGACTGACCTGGATTTTACAAAGTCACCGCTTGGCGACTTAACGTAGGTTCACTTTTGGAACCCGGATACTCCATCTGGAGGTAAGTAACATCTTTGGTCACCAGCGTTCTCGTTAGATGCGAATGCAGTAGCAGTTTCACTTTTCTCATTGGTCACAAATTAAAGTTGTGACCAACAGAGTGAGCTGTTACATATAAGATTATTTGTGTAATATTCTCGCTTAACACTAATTTCCATGCTCGTAATTATTATAAGATTAAAAACGTGGTGATCTTTAATATATTAGGCAAAGGCCGTAGTGTGTGGCACTCCGAAAATATAACCTTTCATTCATAAGCACGATTTCCCGTTAAATTAATACTTGATTTGTAAAAAAGTACAAGAAATTTATAGTAACTTAATAAGTGACTTATTGCGCCATAAACACCAACAATATAAATAATGCTTAAATTTGTACTTATTATCACGTAATCTCGTATCCTATTCTCTTCTCTCGCTCGTATCGTATTTAATCAACCAAATTATATAGTAGCCTTAACTTGCCATTCACTAAGCTTGTCTTCCAATTTAAATTTGGAAATTGGAAATTTTTGAAATGAAAGGTATAAAAGGTAAAAATTTCGGATTTCAGCTCACTACGGCTGTTTCAGCATAATATTTTTAATGTTATTAATCTTATAATAATAATCACGAGCTCCGAAATTAATGGTAACCAGGATATTTAACAAATAATTTCAAATTTTAACAAAATTAATGACCCAACATCTCACTGCGTTGGTTCAACTGTGAACAACGGAAAAAAAATGAAACTCTGACAAGGCCAAAAAAATTGACGTCTTTTTCATTTCTTGCAGAATTTGTATATTGCGATCTCGTTCATTCGCGTGATGTCATTTGCTTGGCAAATACAGATAATCCCTGATCCTAGTATCGATATCGACCCGACCAAAGCCTGACAGCCTGAATTGACAGCAGAAACCTGACATCTGACAGCTCAAAACCGAGACATATGTATTCCGTTTTGCTTTCTTTAGAATTCTAACAAAACAATACAATTACAGTTGAACAAAATTAACTTGTCAACAGTTTTAATAATAATATTTCGATTTTGCCAAACAAGTATTTTAAATTTAGATCAGGTTGTAATTCAAAAAACTGTATATAGTAAAATTGTTAAAATTATGTCATGAAACTAAAAATTCTATGATGATGAAATTAATTTTTTTCGTGTAACGAAATATTTCGGAGTTGCCATTTGCCACCATCAATTTTTGTGATTAATTGATTTTCGTACTCTTTTATCACAAATGGGTATGATTTTCTCAAAGCAGTAAAAGCAAACCATATTTACTTGCTTTCGTTTTTATCATATTCTATGTTAAAAAAATAACTGTTAATGTTGAGTTAACATTATTAACTAGGTCTTTCGTTTATTAATAAAGTATAAGTCTATTAGGACCGCCCAAAACGGAAGTGCCTTGCCTTTTATATACTTAATTTAATTTATGTGTAATTACATTTTTAAATAATACCATATTTTTCAAAAACCAGAAGACATAATGTCTTTGATTAATAATGGTTTTGAGACTCTGATAAAATGTATATTTACTAAATACAGTGCATAGTACGTACGTAATACGTATATTTATGTACTTATATGTATCCTACCTATCCAATAATTTCAGTATGTAGTACTATGTATGTACTCCGCAGAGTAGTTTATAATATACTGAAAGTGATGTACTCTTACTTACCTAAGTACATACCTATGTAATGTAGAATGTACCATATATTTTATATGCTCTTTGGTACGTACTATACTTGGTACCACGTACCAAGTACGTAGTGTGGTATCATAATCATCACAAAATCACAATATCATTCTTCATTACGTATATTACGTATTAAAAGCATGTGGAACAGCGCACTTATGCGCATGCGTAATCTGTCGATTTGATGTCCAATCCAACTAGGCTAGCTAAGAGTTGGCTACCACCAGTGGTGCCAGTATTTTGTTGGGTGTTGTGAGGGAGGGTTGGGTCGTTAAGATGACTGGAGTGGATGAGATACTGAATTATAAAAGAAATCCTGACGACGATTACTACGCCTTGCTTGGTTGCGATGAGAACTCTACGGTAAGTGAATGCTGCGCGTTAACAGTTTGACAATTGATAATATAGGTACAATAGCAATGAAGACTTTTGTGAAAGTATTGATTTGATGTTCTATTCAATGACCTCATTTAAGCAAAGGCTATGGGTGACCTACATCTCTCACAAGATAGTAATTATACTTTACTGTTGTTGCAAAGACAAAGACAACTATAAACGTTTAAATTAATTGTAAATATTTTAATGTTACAAGGAAAATACAAGTGTAGTACCAGTCTTTCAATGAATCAGTATTCCATGACGTTATAATTTTTTGTTAAGTCAAGCATTAAGTTTATTTTTTACTTTCATGATATCAAATTACAGGTTGAGCAAATAACTGCAGAGTACAAGGTGTTGGCACTGCAACACCATCCTGATAAGAATGATGGTGATAAAGATGCTGAAGCTAAATTTCAACAACTAAAGGTTCATAAGACTTACATCTTCAATTTTAAGTATAGTAATAGATTTTATAATCTACATTGTAAATATTTTAGGAGGCAAAGGAGACACTGTGCGATCCATCCAAGCGGGCTCTCTATGACAAGTGGAGGCAGAGTGGAGTAGCCATGGGGTATAAGCAGTGGCTGAGCATGAAAGATCATGTACAGCAGTCCATGCACTGGTCGAAGCCCAATACCAAGGACCGTATGTTGGAGGATGAATCTGACCGCTCAAGCGGTCCTTCTAGCTTGGGACCGAGCAATGCTGCCGCTCGCAGGGCTTCTGAGGGTGGGGCTGCTCTTTGGGGACGCTGGGGTGGTGGAAACCAAGAGCCACCATCTGAAGTGATCTCCAAGTTCCGTAATTATGAAATTTAATTGAGCATATCATTATGCATTTTTTTCTTTATATTGTGATATTTTTAATGATTTGACATTTCTATAAAAGAAAAAATTAAGTTTTAACTTTTATTTTTGTGCTTTAATGGAATATTTAAAATTTTGCATCATTTTAAATCATTACCATTTGCCATTATTGATGTTCTATTTTTATTTATATGATTAAATATGGTGTATTAAGTGAAGCTATTTAATAGCTTTATATTCATCAGGTCAGCTCGTAAAAATAATGTTCTCGAATGTGGCTCGTAATTATTGATGTTTAATGTATCTTTTGATCTAATTAATGTTAGCATGTTTTAGGAGTAATTACATTAGAGAACCTACGTTTATTGTGAAACCATTAGTGTCGACACTCAATCTATATTGTCCTTAGCTTTGAGCTCTGCACATTCCTAAGTCCAACTTATGAGTCTGATATTAATCATTTCCGCATTAGAACAATGTTATTTATAAGAATCTCAAAAGTTTCGAAGAGTTATATTTTTGATCCCCTTTATAACTATTTGTCTATGGTTAGTATTGCATTTTCCAACAGATTATGGGAGAGAGTGTACTTGAATTGTTGTGAGATATGTACAGGGTAGAGAAGATGGGACAGATTTATTTACTTATTATTTTATCACATCACACTTAACAACACTACATTTCCTATTAATTTATAGATCTATTTCTATAATGTAATTCGGTTACCCAAGTCTAGATGTATAAGTAGAATTAGACACATTAATTATATGTTAAATGTTTTTATCAGTATTTTAAAATTCAAATATTTTAAATGAAATCTAAATGTTATATTGATGGAGTAGCTTTATAGTATATTATGGATGTTTATGTCTTAACTCAAAATAGTAATATACATTTTTTTTGATGTTGTAATACTGATCTTAAAAACAATAAAATCCTACTACAATATCAGTGTTATCATTTAATATGTAAACTTAAAGTTCTAATATAGTTTTATAATCTATATATATAAAAGGCGATGTGTGTATGTATGTATGCTCCCTATAAACTACCAAACGACTAGACCAATTTCAATGCAATTTAAAGGTACCATTTGGATCAGGCCTAGCGGGGGGTGTTCCTGTGAAGTTTGGTGGTCATTGGATCAACATAATCAGTGCTGCACTGGTAGCACTGATTATGTTGATCCAATGACAAGAAAGGTTCTGTGTGTATTTATTTTCCCCATACACAGAAATGGCTAGATTCATTTCTAAGGAATTATCAGGAACCTTACAGATTGGCCTAGCGGGTGTCCCTGTTAAGTATGGTAGCGATCAGATAAACCTAATAAGTGGTGGTACCCTAGCAAAGGCGGAGCGGATAACTCGTATAATAATAATGAGGAAACAAAAACAAGAGTAGAATTAATTGTTTATTTTCTTTTAAGTTGGTGGCAACATTCAATGGACATTGCAGATAATACTACTTTCGTTTATATTGATTGACAGAAAATAAACTGAATGTAATTTTGGTTATGGCTTAAAAAGGGAGGAATTGCTGGTGATGATCATTTCCTTTGCAATTTGTTTTAGACGAGAAACTTGTTTTACTCCTCAATCCCCTCTTCATCTTTTTTCCTAACATACCCTCATATCTTCCTAATATAAAAACTTGTAACCTAAGCGAAACTGTTATTTTTCATGTTTGTGGGTATCAGTGATCAATTTAATATTAGGCAATATATTTGATTGTTTGCTTTTGAGATATTTCATATATGTACGTCGACTTAGGTAACGTAATAATATTGAAAGTGATATACATAAAACACACATTGAAAAGTTCGGGACTAAAAAGTATGTAAGCCTTTTGAAAGAGTACTAAAATAATGAATTAAATAATAGAACAATGGTGGATGGACGACTTTATACACATGGGCTGCATGGGCAATGGAAATATTAATAGAACATACGAACAAATAACGCAAAAAATAAAGTTACTAGAACACCGCAAACAATGATGGCATAATGTTATTGTTCATTAGGTTATTCAATATCGTTGGATAATCCGAATGTGTCACAATTTTACAAAAAAAACTTCCTCAAAATCTCATAGCTTTTTCAGCAAATGTCCAATAGAAACATGACGCACTTCGGTATACAATGTAATGTAGGTTAGTGGCTAGCTCCGAGTAGTATTGATTAACCCTTAGCAACGCCGTTGTAAGGTCGCGGAAGTCTGGGGAACTAAAAAATATTCTGCGCAATATACAATTGCCGCGGTAAATGTAATCTCTCCGTTTAAGTTTAGAAACTGTTTATTGACTATTCTCCGAAAACACAAATGTACCGTACGCGACGATGTACATAGAAATGTAGTTATCTTAATAACTGCCCGAGTATATATAGTCCAGCTACGTACGTAGGGTCTTAGCTACTTGATAAGTGATCAAGTATATGTATATGGACCAGTATGTATAATTGAGATTATTATACGCTCACGCCCATTTCCATTTCCATTTGGCGCGATCCTGGCACATGCTCGTCGTTTATGGGCGCTCCTTCTTATATCGCCCTTTTTTTTTAATAAGCAACTAATGTGATAGATATAAGTTCTCCTAGGGCGTCCCCTACCAACACTGCCACTGACTTTCGTTATTGAAATTTGTTTCCTTATTCTCTCTTCATTCATCCGTTCAACATGCCCGAACCACCATGGGCGTACCCAGCTTTTGGCCCAGGGGGGGGGGCATTTAAGATTTTTTTAAGCCTGCCCCCCACGCTTGTTTTACCCAACACACAACACGAATCACCTACATATCTACGGAACACCCGCAGGAAATCCTTTTTTATCGTGGGGAAATGCCTTACGTATGTATACTCGACCGAATGGGGCAGGCAATAGTTGAAACGAGTTATGTCGGTCTTGCATCGATCAAACCCCTACGGTGATAGCCAACAGAAAGAGGCCACGGGATCTCCGTTTGTAACCCGACCGTGGCTTCTTATACGTTTTGCAAGGTTTTGCCCATCTCTTAGCCTCAAACTCCTGTGGGCCACTCTATGTCATACTCTAATATCCCCATTCGCGAAAGGGGAGCACTGTTTGCTGATTGGTAGTGACGAGGCGCAGCACGACCAAGGCAGCGACATCTCCGACCGGGATCTGTCCTCTCTCAAGTCTAATCAGCGGCCTCCTTTTTAACCATCACGATTTCACAAAATTATGTTACGCCTCTTCACTCTGAAATTCCCTTCTGCATTGCCGAAGCGACTGCTGGTAAGGATAGATCCCGCCCAATCCGCTGAGCCAGGATTATTCGTTCCAGTTCCCACGACGGCCACTGTGCAAGCATATGCGATGCAGAATCCTGGTTTCCGCCAAAGTGACAACACTTTGCCGTTGCTTCGTGCTCTTGGAAGCTACCATGCCCTGTCACTATCTGTGTTGGTCTATAGATGAGACTGCCTTCTCGTCGCTGCATCCGTACTTCAAAAACTGGCAGGAACGCTTGCACAGCGTGTTTGTGTGCATATCGCTCTTCAGCGAGCGATACCCACACGAACGACGTCGACAAAGTGAATTGTAATTCCTATTATTTGACCAACTCGTCCGGTTTGCCTTCGCCCCTTTGGCGAAGGATACGAATCCGGTCATACACCCTATCGTCCATATTCGTCAGTATATCAAGGGGTGGGAATCGTGCCGAGACTGGACGCCGCCTCGAAGGAGAATGTGCGGTAACCTCGAACGACCCGTACAGCATCGCTTCACGCTGTAAGTCTTGGACCCGCAGTGGCGGACAGCCAGTCTCTTAGCCCAATAGCCACCTCATATAGTGGTACGGATCGTACAAAGCCCGCATAGAGGCGGCGAACTTATTTCCTTGGTCCTCCGAAATTGGGTAACAGTTAGTGCAATGCAACCGCTACTCTCTCCATCAGCTGTCCCCCCCCTGCCCCCTTGGGTACGCCCATGCGAACCACCGAAGCATATCTTTCCCAATTCTAGCTTCACAACATCCACTTTTAAGCCACACTTTTCTTACTTCTTAAGGATCGCATCTCAACAGCATTAACTCTACTAACATGCCTTTCCTGTCAAACCCAGCTCTCACTTCCATACATTAAAGTGGGGACTAGTACAGCATTGTGTATTTCTAGATGAGCCTTCATAGACACATGCTGACTCTTCACTACTGTACCTACAGCCCCATTCATTTTATTTTCCGCATTCACTCGTCGTTTTAGTTAGTTACCAGTTAGTTTATAAAGTGCCTAGTGAGATTATAAATTGACGAAGCTCACAGTTGATTGGTGCTATATTATTATATTATATATTATAAGGAAATATAATTACTTTATTATTATGTTATAAGGAAAGTCCATACGACATTGACAGAGCGCATGGGATTTTTCGAATGGGTTTTTCCAAATTCGATGTCGACCTTATAAAATACTGCTTAAGACATCGCATTTGGAATTGAGCGAGTTGTCGACCGAGCTTTGCGGCATAGACTCCGATCGACAACTCGCTCAATTGCTCCAGACGGATTCTTACATTTTGACCAAATGATGTGGTTTGCCAATTACAAAAGCTTTGACTTATTAAAAAAAATTAAATCATTCCATTTCTTGTGGTATTGGACCCAAAAGCTTTTGTTAATATCAGAAAAGCTAAAATATTTATTATATAAGGAAATAATTTAGTTTATTTCTTATTTAAGGTGACATTTTATGTTATATGTAGATGTTTTTTTAAAGCCGTCTCACAGCAGGCAAGCAACGCCTGTTGGATCTGCTAATATATGTATACTTTACGATGATATACAAAAAAAAACTTTAATTACCTAATTACCTATACTAAATAAATTGGTTTGATTGATTTGAAATTAAAGCTCTTTATAATAGCGAACGTGGAAGTACACACTACTACATCATAATATACACATAGTAGAGGATTATTGCAATAGTTAATGGGTGTTGATGGTCGCTTAGCATTAAGAGATACGCTCGCTCGTTTGTTTCCTACTACCATGAAATTATGTACCGTATACTAAAGTTATTTCATGGTAGCCATGTTCAGTGGCGTCGTTTCTTAGTCAAGTGGGGCGATGCATTTTTCAGAGAAAGTGTTATGTAAACACAACGTGTTGCATCCCAACATGACATAACTGCGTACATTTGGAGAATCATCGGCGTTTTCACGCCGTCCGTCCTGTTTATAAATTCCCCGGTTTGTTAAATGAAAAGAAAAAAAACAAATGCAGCGCGTGCTACTGCCACAAAAATACATAGCAATGCATGTCGACCATGTTTGGGCTTATTTTCAGGTGTTCATTTATTTGGAAAACTAATTTTCACATTTCTCATTTATTTAACCAACGTAGCGACCTTCAATTGTAATAGCTTCCAGTACTCTTCTATATATTATATAGCTGCCCCTTTCCCGTGTTACATAGGACTAACCTATATTAGCGCTTGCTTTTGTTAAGCTTCGATACACGAATAGGGTTGTCGTTCTAATCGTACTGCTATCACAACCCTCGCAATCATAACCAAATCGTCAGTCCATCTTTGGCAGCAACTAGGCGACATAAAGACATGTCTTTACGTCGCCTAGTTCAGAATTTTTTGGCCACATCGGCTATCCGTTCTGCAAGCAGTGTACAATACAAATAAATTAAAATAATATTTACACCTTACGGCATCTTAATGCCAATCGGGTGATTTCGAATGCCCAGAATGGATGTCGGGGCGGTGGCCGCGGGGCCAAAGAACCACTCCTCATCGACGCGTTTATTGGAAAACTAGTGAAGCGCAACCGTCGTAACTTCTACGCCGTCTAGATTGACTACAAAAAGGCTTTCGATTCGGTGCCCCATTCATGGCTAAAGAGGGTCCTCGAGCTGCACAAGGTCGACTGTAAGGTAGGAAATTTTCTCAGGCAAAGTATGGAGCAATGGAGCACGACCCTTTGTCTTCTAGGCAAGCGCATGACGTCTGCCCTAAAATCGGATGAGGATACGGAGGGGTATCTTTCAGGGTGACTGTTTGAGTCCAACCTGGTTTTGCCTCGCCCTGAATCCTCTCAGCACTTTGCTGGGGGATTCGAGCAGGGGATTTTAGCGTCGGAGAGGAGGAGAAAAAGAGACCCACCTTTTCTACAAGGATGACCTCAAATTATTTGCTCCTAATTATACCCAACTGCTGGAATTGCTACAAATCGCTAGTGATTTTAGTAATGCCATCAGGATGGAGTTTGGGACAGATAAGCGTGCGGTCATTCATGTGGAGAGGGGGATAGGGTGACAAGTTCAGAGGGGAGAACCCTCACTGAGGCTGAAACATACCGATACTTGGGTATGTCACAAAACGTGGCGCGCCCAGATTCACCCGGTAAAATCTGCTAATACTGCTTTGGCTGTTCTTTTATTCGCATGGCGTAGTGGTGAAATAACGTTTCGCCTACGGTCACAAAACGTCGCAGAAACTCCTTCGGGTTACGTTTGAACACGGCCAAACACTGCTCCCAATTAGTCAGTCGGTTCCGTTTTTGTTCCCCTGTGAGTAATCGCGGCACCCATCACGCCGATACTCTCTTTATAACCCAACTTTTCGTCAAATAGGTTTTTTCCCCGCTCGATTGAAACGTTTACAGTATCAACTATTTCTCGCAGTTTGATTCAACGATCGGTTGAAGCAATATTTTAAATTTTCTTGACTATCCTCTGTAGTCAGCTCAATTTTGCGGCCTGGGCGATCCTCATCAAAACGGTTGTTATTCCCCGCTTAGATATTAAAAATTCTTTAATCCCATAACTGGTTGTCGTAGCAGATGCAGGTAATTGAATGGTATATTTCCTTAATCATCCTGAAAGTGGTAATTCCTACTAATTGTATAAATGCGAAAGTTTGTAAGTATGGATGTATGGATGTTTGTTATTCTTTCACGCAAAAACTACTGAATGGATTTTAGTGAAATAATATAGTTTATACATCAGAATAACACATAGGCTATAATTTATAAAGATATTGTGTGAATTTTCCAAAATATCCGAGATATACTGGTGTGTGCTACAAAGACCGTTAGAGTTACACCTATATAATATATAATAGAAATGTTTACCTTAAATAGTCGTACAAAAAAGCCGCGACAGCAAACATCTATCTCCTATGTGTATTATTATAGCCAAAATAGTGAACCATCTATTAAGTATAGAGCGGAACGAAGTTTGCCGTGCCAGCTAGTTAGTATTTAAATTGGAATCGACCATTTCATTGTGCCGGCACCGGAGATGGAACTGAGATTGCGTACGAAAAGCGCTAAAACACTGCATTACCAGGGAGTTTCTAAGAATATTAAGAATGGAGAAAATCACTAACTAACACATCCAAATATGCCATTTCGGATTCCATGATTCAGACAAAACTTACGAACTATAAGTCAGTTCGTTCTTTTTATCTTAGTAATACAAAAGACATTGGAAAGTGCATCTATTTTATCTTTTACAAAAAAAGGATTTCCGTTACTTTAGCGCACATTTTAGTATTTTTGCCACCTCGTATTGTTATACGGATGTTATACGGCGGAGTGTTCTCCGCCTTAGTAGTAGGAGGTCATTTTTCCGCAACTCCACGATTTGCGCGTATTTCCCACGTGGATATGGATTATTTTAGACAAACTAGCTCCTAAAAAACCCCAGAAACACCCTTGGTATTGCTGACGATCTCATGAAGCGATACCGGCAACTCGAGAAATTTTAGCGCTAAAAAACCTTGGCCTTAAGAAAAAAATTGTGAAAGAATAAATAGCCTGATGATTCTTATACTAAAGAAAATGACAAAGCTAAATTAATAACTACGTAGCATATATCTGCAGGTATAAGTAATAGTACAAAATATAATAATGAACGGTCAGAGAGATATTTCATGAATGTAACTTCGAATCCTATGCGAATTCATCGACTGTAAGGTATTATCGGGGGACTTTTGATTTGAGTGCCTATAAAGCTTTGAGTTGACAGATTTTTTTTTAAATACATGTCCCCTACTCGCATTTGGTCTCTTCCTTAAAAAGTTCGGGCGCCGTTAGACATGACCATGGTAAAAGATTCCACTTAAGTTGAAATATATAGAAAACAATTTAATTGTAATAAACAGATATTACACCTACCAGTGCTGCCACCCTCAGCCTTGCTCTAAATATTATTATTTAAGAATTTGCTTGTTACATACTAAAGGTGTAAATTGATATTGACATCGAATGACCTTTGATGAAGTTGATGCACATTAGACCGCCATCTAACCGATGTTAAAGACTCAACGTTACATAATTCTATTTTGTAAACTATGTACTGAACACATTACAAAACAGAATATATATATATATATATATATATATATATATATATATATATATATATATATTTTATTGAATGCGCACTACAATTATTGTGATAGGTTGTAATACAGAAGACATTGGGCAATTAATTCCATTGAGACGTCAGAAATACCAATCGAATCCATTATGTATATATGCGTCTTTCGGTTGCCTTAAATGGTTTTTACTTTATTTTTTTCAATGTCTTATTGTCATAAGAGATAAAAATTAAAATGTTTAATTAACTTAAAAGTTTTGAGTGAAGTACTATACAAAATCGGTCACGGCACTGTGTATCTTAATGCCTTAAATAGTGATAGTGTTCAATGAAAAATAATGTGACACAGAGACATTGGCAGATACGTCGTTTGGCAGCGAGAGGGAGAGGATTCCGATCGGTGGATGTTTACAGTCCAGAGCTCCGGTTTCATCGTTAGAGCCCCGGGCTCGGCTCCCAGCAGTCACCGACCAGCACTTGGCCCACGCGAAAGTGATAAAAGTGGCTGTCTATTCAGCGTTGTGTCATATTATAGCTAATTATAAAGGCAATCAAAATGTGCTCTCGTTAAAATTACCTTTGTATTGAATGCCTATCAAACATTTTAATTGATAAAGTAGCATTGAAACATTTTGTTAGCAATACAATAACGATAAATTAATTTAAAATTATATGCTAATAATACTCACGTAGGTAAGTTGTAAAAATATGTAAACTTTGTGCTTCACGAATATTTTTATTGCATAATGTGTCTCCTAACGATACAGTTATTTACACAAAATTATTTTATAGGCACTTCATATTTGTTAAAGTCTAGTCTAAACTCTAGAGCCGTATTTTTTATGGATTAAAGTGGTATACGAGCAGGCGATTGACTTGGTGATAAGTATGCATCGCTACCCATAGACATTAGTTGCAACAATTAGTTGAGTTGCAGAGGCTTAGATACCCTTTACGTGTACAGCTAAGAAGACGGTGGTAAGAGAGAGGTGATCGGGATTTATTTTGATATTGTACACTGCTTATAGACTGCTAGATAACTTCGAAGTTTTAGAAGCTGGAGCGTGAATATTACGTCGTAGACTTATTTATCAGGGGGCAAAACCTATGGGATGTTTTTCTAGTGAACTTAAGCGTGTCCAATTACGAGTATATACGTGTATGATTATTATTGCCATCTCAGGTAACCATCAACTAGTAACACAAATAAGGTTTGAAGAAATTACAGCTTAAATATCCGATACATTTGTATAGACTATAAAAATAATAATAATATCCTAGGACATATTCACACACGGCCATCTGATCCCAAACTAAGTAGAGCTTCTACTATGGCAACCAGATAACTGATATACTACATATACTACTTTTCTTTTGTAAATACATACCTAAATAGATAATTACACCCAGACTCAGGACAAACAGACATGCTCATGCACACAAATGTTTGTCCTGGGTGGGAATTGAACCCAAAACCTGCGGCGTGAAAAGCATGTATGTTACAAACCACGCCAACCCGCCCGTCGTTCTGACTGTTCGTAAAGAATCCTTCTCATAATGTTAGATTACTTTAACGTTTTAATACGGATCTATATTATTTTTCTTTTTGGTTTGTTTTGCTTGTGAGCAGAAAGTGCTTGTGTCGTTTAGAAAAGTGAGTAAATGATTCCCCCAAGGTGTTTTGAATTGTGCCCAGTTCATTTAAAATCATAATTCTTCTTCAATTGAATGTCATTTCTGTCATCGTAAGATCGTATTTCATCGGAAACGATATTAAGATATCGAAAGATGACATCTTACGTTAATTATCTCAGAGAAATTTCCAATAAGATTTTGCATTGTTTTCAATGGACGATAAGTCCATTCTAGTTTTTTTTGTGAAAATTCCTGCTTGTACGGGGAATACACTGATAAATTTTAAAATCGTATCCACATACAACATTTCACTCAAATCGTTGGACCGATGTTGAGTTTCCGTGATGGCGTAAATAAATGTACTTACATATTTATTGACGTATTTACAAGAATTGCTCGCTTTATATTATAAGATATCTTTTTTTATGGAATACGGTGGCAAACGAGCAAGCGGATCACCTGTGGAGCCGGCCCATTCGGAACAGAACAACAGATGTTGTTGTTGCGGGCTCTACCACTGTTAATTTTGAGCATCATCTCCCTGCACTTTCCCCATGTTATGTTTGGTCGGTAGTCGGCGCAGTATGACCGAAGTCTATACTGGATAGGTTTTGGCTACAGTTTTTACGGCCGGCCGCCTGCCTGACGTTATTTACCAGTTTGATCAAAGAAGATTCCGTTGACAGTAGTAATAATATTAAATTTAGATAAATTATTATTTCTGACATCGCACATTGACTATTTTCTTTTCCAAACAAATGTTTCCTGTCTACAATAATGTATAGATGGAAGATTCATGTTCTGTAAGAAACAATGTAGTGTGAGCTGTGAAGCTTCAAACACATACATACAAAAGTATAATTTGTGCATTGCACGAAACGGTCAACTGTTTCTCGGTATGTTAATACACCTCGGCAATCCGAGTATCAATACGACTTCCATCACTCGATTGACCTTAAAACAAAGAATCGTTATTCCATAACAATGCACCGCGAACTGGAAAGACGTTTCTGCAGACATTACGTAAATGTTTGTTATTTCACACCGGGCGAAGTCTTGAAAAGTCTTAAAGATTGTGTTCAAAAGATAATGAAATTAAGAAAAAGGTTTTATAGTATCAAAGGTTTATCAAAAGCTTATAAAATTTATAAGTTTATGACAAGATTTATTTTGTTGATGTATACGGCGAAGATGTAACAAATACGTAAGTGAGGTGTCGTAGTTTATATTCCCATACACTCTCCTCCTAATATTTCCTTATCTACGCGCCCTCCCTCTCCACAGAGGCTAGTTAAAATATAGATATTAAAGAACTCTAGTACCATATTTATAACTGAAATGTGTATATGATGGTAAAATAGTTGGTAGTGAGTATATAATTTTTCGAGTTAAAAATAAATTGGCGTTACTTATTTGTGATATTAAATTCGACCAAACAACAGTGAAGATACTACAGGGGAGCGACAGGAGAGCGGGAGCAGAAGCTAACGAAGTCGTCGGAGTGTTTCATAGCAAACACAGTAGTGTGCAATGCTAAGCTCTACCATGCATGTACTTACTTTGTTTGTTCTGAAATATTCTTTACTCCATCATGTACGAGGTGTTCAGTCGTCGCAGGTCCGGGAGCGAGGTTGATTTAGGGTAATGTATAAACAACAAGAATGTTATGTACAGTATAAGTTTAATTCTATATGTAACGTTTTTGTTGTCTTAAATTGCTCTCCACTAACCTTGCGTAAAACAGAAACAAGAAGCAATCGCAACACGCCCAAACGTTCTTTGTTTCGTTATCGTCTTTTCTTGAATACTGTAATTTAAATAATTTGTTACTTATATGAATGTTCGTCACTCTGCAAATTATAAAAAGCTATAAGCATGTATGTATATAAAGCCAAAAAGTAAAGCATAGAAGATCCACTTTGTAGAAGCCGTTAGCTTTCACGCCATTGAAGTTTAACGGCGTATTCAAATTTCATAAAAAATAGACCTATCGTAAGCTATTTGTTTTTTAAGCGAATAAACAGACATTTATACAGTACGAATTGTAATAAGGAATATAAATAATGAAATACAAATGCAAAAGCTACGGCGGTTTCATCGTTTCAGAAAAATGTTTGCGAGACAATCTGTGAAGGAAACCACGAACACAGAAGTGCTTATTTCTATGATGTAGTTGTGATTGTTAATAATTAAAATATTGTATAAAATCTGTTTTCAGATGTGGAGACGAAGTATTTAAATTAGAGTTGTTGCGAAGAGAGATTCAATGATTAATCGAAGAACAACGCATCAAAAGCATGAAATAAAACCACATCTCCAAATGTAATAGCAATCCACATGCTTGGGGCAGAGTCAGAGATAGACATATTAGACGACAAGGGTGGCTCCGGATAAAGTGTTTTTTATTTATTTAAAGTTTTTCACTTGTTTATTTTACAAGTTTTTGAGAAGGAGATAAAATTATGGCACAAGATACATATATTATCGAATGGTCTCAGATACAGCCCATAATAAATGTATACCCGCAAGTTTTTATATGAATAACTGGTCATACAAAAATTTATACTAAATGAAAATAGGCGTCACTGTTATAGTTTAAGATACGTCATAAGAAATGTATACCCTCATCTGCTATTTTTATTTTTTGTTATTTACAGTTCATTTACATCTTTATTTTTATTAGGTGTATCTGATTATCGCAAGTCACAAAATAGAAGAAGCTGAAGGTCTTTCAAAGAAGGAGCACCTGCTTTATTGAAGGATGCGAAGACGACAAAAAGTGACTCCTAAACAATACAGATAGATTACAATTAAGAGGTCCAAGTGAAACAAGAATTTTAAATATTATTATACTCGTATTATAAAAAATGTCTATTATTCATACATACCTTTTTCAAGACCTTTGTTTGTAAACCAATGAAGTATACGTTTTCTACGATACTGGTCCGATGTTTTTGGCGTAGGCAAGACAATGTTCCGTTTCACTTGTTCCATTTGGTATTCCAGGTTGCATGGTCGGATGAGCTCTTGTCCCACTTGATGGAGCCATTTATTTGAAACTATAAAGGTAAATAAATTAAAGGAAGATAAGATTGTAAATACATGACACATCTATAGTTTAATATAACCGGTTTCCACTGGCGTATAAAGTTATCGCGATAAAAGGTCTAACTTTGTCTATGAAAAAACAATATGTTTTATGTAACCGTTTTCGGCAGTGTCAATCCACGTTTAGTAAACATGTAATGTTATTGTTTTGTACCATGTAAACATATTTCACGCTACAGATTGACATAGAATTCATTAATGTCCTAGAATTCATCCATAGGAAGTAAACCTGCATTTTATGATATCTTTGGGTAGGGTCTTATATGAACCAAAAATAAAAGTGTTTTAATATGTTACGTATATCTTATACAGATGCTAAAGTTAGTCTGAACTCGGATATCCCATAATACTACGACGAGAAAACTGAGGGGACCAACAGCGGAAGTACCACGGACTCAGCATTAAAATTTGAGAAGCTTATACTCTTGGTCACTGTAACATTACACGAACATTATAAAATTCTTTATCATAAATTTATTTTAGGTCGACCCATACTCCACTTGGATCCGCGCAGAACGGGGCAGGCGGCGTGGCGCGTGGATATATCACCGTCGCCCGACGGGTGCAGGTTCATCCAAAACAATGCCGCGTACTTAACGGGGAACACGCTCAGTCCTAGCTCCGTGAACACAGTGGCGCCGCCCTGCGCCACCTCAGACATCTGACATTTATATAAATGACAGTTGTAATAAAATATTTGAAATTTTGATAAAAGGAATTGATTTCTACTTGTTATTTCATTTGATTTTCTTTGTATATTTATATGTACCACCACCGAAACCCGGAATTTTTAAAATGGTCAATATTTGACAGTTACAAAAATCTACAACTATTGGAAAATACACGTAGATCAGAAAGTAAGCATTATGTTTTTTAGTTATTTGGCGATAAGAAACGAGATGACAGTAAAAATAGTAGTAAATGTACATAGGTCTTGTGTTATCAGATAATTTACAAAGAGAGAGATTTATAACAAAACTAGTTAAGCAAACGCCATTTACTCCCTTCGCTTACTCCTTTATATATTTCAATTATTTTAATCGAAAATGTTGGAATTTTGTGAAATCATGAGATAAAGTAAGGTGAAATGATGTAATTATCCACATTACACAATTTCGCACAATACGCGAATTGTGTTAGTTAATATGAGAAAAAAAATGTTTTTCGAAAATATTTTGCAATTTATGAATTTTAACGTAAAAACCTTTGTTTATAAAAATTACATCTGGCTGTGAACAAGGATACTAGATATTCAGTTCTTACATTATATCGAAGAAAAAAGTATAAAAGTCAAATGTCATTCTGTAAGCCATGAGTTCAGGGGACAGTTTACAAACGAAATTATAGTTATGCAAATTTATATGTATTATTTAAATAATAATATTAGTGTTTACAAAATGTTTTGTAACAATGTACTTACATAGAATATGATCGTGCCTATTCTATTCCCATATTCTCTCATCTTCGGTAATTCGGGCTCAGAGTCTTTCTGCGTGAAATGGTTATTTCAATGGTCAATAATTAAGAGCTCAATTTAATGAACTTACAAGCTTATTTATAAAAGCAGTAGCATAATATTCTATAAATAGCCTGATAGGGAACCTGACATTAACTGATCGCTTAAATGCACGCAATACACAAAGTAAAGAAAGCTGCTGGTTTTGACACATTTTTTGGTAACACTTCACATCACATCACATAACAATATGCGGATTCTGCCACTGACATCAGTTAAGGAACATAAAGGGACAATAAGACATTTGTATCAACAAATGTCTTATTGTTCCTATATGGTCGGCTTTATAATTTCGCCTGATTGCTAAATAGTCAAAATACTTTAATTTTTGGAAGTGAGAGCTGGGTTTGGCAGGTAAAGCATGTTAGTTTAGTTAATGCCGTTGAGATGCGATCCTTAAGAAGTATGTTAGGCGTGACGTTGAATAATAGGATTAAAAACCTACGATCATGTATGCGTAATGGAAATCTGCTATCTCTGCATACCCTTCTGGGTTTTTTATAGTACTAGGTTGCAAACAAGTAAGCGGTTCACCCGTTGTCAAGTGATCGCTACCCATAGACATCTGCAACTAACTAATGAGTTGCAGATGCGTTGCCCACCTTCAATAGCAAGATATACAGAAAATGGTTATTTACAATTCCTATACATCGCCTCCACCGTCAAGTTTTCTTCCCCTTCCCATCCTTTACTTATAAGAAAAGGGCGGGAAGGGGCAGAGAATTAGGTTTCCGGCACCTCAATCATCAGACGAAATGCAGAATACTCTACTTCACGCCTGTCTTCTGTGAGGTCGTGGTATTTCACCGGTCGAGTTAGCCCATTCGTGCAACAGATGTTTTTAGGCAGCTCTCCCTTTAATTTAAATAAGAATGAAATGAGTTACATCGCAAAAACCCCCAAATGGGCGCTTTGGGTCCGTTGCATTAAAACATGTGACTTGAGGACGCCTAAACATTTCGATTCATTCAAATGGACTGTAACAAAAGAAAGCGCGGAAACAGAAACGAATGCCGAGCCAGAGCAGAGGACAGATATAAACGATGTACTTTTGGTGGAACGCGTGTCGTCTTGTGAATTGTGGATAAACTGCAATGATAACCTAAGGTTGTCTTAGGATCTCAGGGTAATAAAGATTAAATCTAGTAATATTAATTAGAGTAGATACCAAGTAAAAATCAAAATGAGGCGAGAAATGTCCGCCGATGCCGTAGTTGACGATTTGCAGCGGTTCAGCGGTGGCCATGCTGAGACCAGTGAAGTGCGCCACGCGGCGTGTGATCCGCTCCACCACGGCCGAGTACGAGTCGTACAGCCACGCCGTCTTGCTGATGCGGTATTTCGCATTTGTTGTGTTGGAGTATTCAGGATGACCCGCCACTTCAGATCGTTGGAGCTATTAGACGAATAGATCTTGTCAATTTACGAGCACTGATCGAGTGACCGATAAATCAGGAATGGAACTAAAATCATTAATTGACATGCTAAAATGTCTGGGTCAACGTAGCCGAGCAACGTGTACCGTTACAAACATTTTTCTACGTACCGGCAGAAGTAGGTACTGGAGTGACACGTGTAACAAAGATGAAAAACTTAAATAAAATGATAATTTTCTATTGTGACAATTAATCGCCTGCAAGCGATTCTATACTCTCTTACCCTCTCTCTCGACAGGATTTTCAGATGCTCGATCTCTTCGTCGCTTATCACGTTGTGGAAGACGAAAACGTCGGGTTCTATATACACTTGCTCCATCTTTATCGGAGCCAACTTTAGAAATGGATGAGTATTCGTTAGATAACTGCACTTTAATCTAAGGAAAATAATAGAATCAATTTTTATAATATATTAAATAAATAAATTATCCCTCGGTTATAATCCCACCTAATGTTAAGAGGCTATAAAGACAATAGTATTGGCAAATCTACTCTTTTCTAGAAAGCAGATGAAGTGCTCGCTCGCTTGGTACCTTTTTTAATAAAATGTTTGTAAAAGACGATAAACTGAGAACCCTTTAAAAGTAAGTCACTCGTCCTGCGCTTTTATAAATCCAACGCGGTCTAATGAAAGTGCTCAAAGGCTACTCTACTGTGTCTCTACTATGTTTTAATAATTCTAGCAGTTAATTCGTACCTTTTGGTGATGTTATCGGATAATTCTACTTCACCGCGACATAAGGATTCATATACGAACTGCTCTTTTCTGAAATATCTTTCGGACACTTCTTCGCTGTCTTCTGCATTCTCGTCCTTTAAAAACAGCAATAGAATAAATTTATATACGTCTCAGTGTACTGAAGAAATAACAAAATACAGACAGGTATTATTATGAGTCGTTGCGTATTGCTCAAAGCCTCTGGTTTTAAGTCCCAAACGAAGAAAAAATTGCTCAACATTTAGTTTATGTGTGTGCAGATCATAAGTGCAGTTTTGAGCATCAGATTCGAAATACTTTGATGGGAATGTGCGAAGCCTCCAACTCCACCGAATTATCGGTATATCTTGTGAAATTGAAAAGAGGTATGCACGCTGGGCTTCCTCCTCTTCTCACCTTCACGCCGTAAAGTGACAATTTCAATACTGATATTTTAATAAAAATGTCAAAAATTGCTTTACTCACACTGATTTTTTCTGTACTAGACTCCTCTTCCACCGCGTCAACAGTCTCTAAGAAACTTATAACGTCTTCAATTTTAGTTGTATATTCTTTATCTAGATCCAATATTTGTTTAGTTGACTTTAGCACAGTGTTAGCATCCTCTGTAAATTTTGAAAATACAACATTTTCGTTAAGCTTTTATACCTCTAGTTCTATATATAAAAATGTTTAATTCTTGTTAGATAAAGCTCGGCTAAAATCGCAAAGCGACCGCTGTCTCTACATCAATTAGTATAGAAGTTCGGCGTTCAATATATAAGCTATCGATTTGCTATTCGGAGGGTTTGTAGACTCTTGAATTGTAATATGCTGACCCCTTTTCTTCCCCGTACTTATGAATTATAACTAAGGCATACCAACATTCGTTTATATGGTTAAGGCAGTATTCTATCTTCGCTGCATAGCGAAAAATCTTTGGCATCTTTGGTTAACTAATTTAATTGAAGTTGACAATTGAAATCTTACGTTGTAAAATGACCCTCTGCGTTACAAAAAGTGATCGGTGACCGACAAAAACATATTTCGCAGTGCACATTTAAGTTTGATTACGATGTTAACAAATACTTATAATGAAATACAGACCCACATAATAAAGTGCGTGACTAATGTATTTGAGGATGTCCGTCTCCGAAATTCCGTAAGTTACGCTCTCGTTCTTATGTTTCCGGAGCGCTTCTATCAACCATTCTAATGAATGCTTATTCTTATATTGCTCAAGAAGTATTTGGCCAAGTTTGAAACAATCGTTGACCGTCATCGAATTGCTGAAAACGAGATTGAATTTCTGAATACTATTACAGAGTTTCCTAAGCTATGGCTCGCGACTCATCGCGACGCGGGTTCCAAGTGGGCCCTAAGATGTTGGATGTAACGGACCGACCCACACTTTATGGCTACATATACCCATTGTTAAAGACAGACAAGATGTGGTCCCAAGATTAGAAATTTTTGTCAGATGTGTCGGAGCCCAGTCAACTTTGGCCAGCCATTGTTTGGCTGGCCATAGTTGCCATATTGTTTCATTTTCATTTAGTTCCACTGGAAATATTAGGATGCGTCTAGATGTGGCGAATGCGCTGGGAATGCGGTTTCGATTAATACAATTTCCGTCTATACACTCCATGGCATACATAATACGTAATGTAATGTAATACGGGCGAACGGAAGTCGATACTAGATCATATTGACATAACCAATGTTTTATCTGGCTAATGAAATATTCTTTTACGATTTATCCTCCCGTCCAAATATATTTATATTAATCAATTCGCTTTTGTTTAGTTTAATCAAGTCTATAATGTAGGGAACATTTTATAAAGAAGTTAGAAGAATATTACCTGATTACATTAGTAAGTCGTCCTTCAGCGAGTTTTGTTACATTCAGCGTGTAAGTATTTTGAAGTCTCGCGAGCGCTAAGGCAGAACCGGTCAGGTCTTCTATTGTGGGGTAGATAAGATTCTCATGGCGGAGATTGACGGTGTTGGGGAGTTCTAAGTAAACATATTTAATTTTATTAGTTTATATCTTCTTCATCGCTTTCAATCATTTAAATATGTTCTGGTTAGTCGGCACATGATTAGCTATACATTAGATTAGAATATGCATAAGTCCTTATATTTTCTGTTCCAATAGAACGCGCATTGTGATTGAACGTGAACGCAAGTAATGTTGTTCAATCGTAGTATAAGCAAAAACAGAAACTAAATCAACAGGTGAGATATGAATTGTGGAAAACGGTGTAAAATAATTTAAAAGTTATTGACTCTCCAATTCTATTCCTATGAAAAATTAGTTCTAGTTTTACTATAGAAAATTAGTTCCATTCGTGTCTTAATCCTTTACTTGTGATTTATATAATTTATTTAATTTATCCCTACTCACTTGTGGTCGTCTGAATATGATTTTTGATAAAATCTAAATCTGTAGTAAGCTTCTTAATGAGCATGTACGCGTTAACAGGGTTCTCCAAATATTCAGAATAATCTTTAGCGGCCAAAAATTGTTCTGTTTTGTATAGGTTTAATTGCCTAAAAGACATTAAAAGTAAGTTTAGAGTTGTAGATTATTACTCAGATTACATTATGAACGCATTGAGTCTGTGATTGTGGATTGTCTGACGATTCGTTCAAGCCAGGTGGGCCCAATTGAATTCCACAATTCCGATGACATTATCAGCAGTCGTTATGTTCACTGAGATGGATTACCTACTTCATTTTACGGTGGTCCAACTACACAAGTAAACATTGATTCATAAGACGTATCGCCTCTAGCTACTGTCAACTAATAAGTCACAAGATTTTTTTTATACAAAAATGGTGAGCGGTAAACACGTACGTGATCAAAGCCTCAACTCTTTTCTTCTCCTTCTCTACATAATATTCTAGATCCTCTATCGTCTGATCAAGTGTCTGGAGTAAGGGCGTGAGCTCGGATATCGCCGTAAACACTTCCGCCCCAGACCATAGGTTTAATGTACAACAAGAAATTAAAAATAACGATGCTTTAAAAAACATTTCAGAAATCGTATTCGCTGAAACAAAATTAAATTAAAAGAATATTTTTAGTGTGTAATCAGAAATATACTTAAAGTAAAATCGTCATATCACCTGCATAAACATTACGGCTTAAATTACAATTAATGACAGGACTTTCTGTCTCCATATTCATGCTTTAATGTAATAGTTCATCGGTTACTGGTTATTGTATATATCTTTATTGCCTTTCTTTAATTAGTATTTGCTAATGTGATTTTGAGTGATAGTTTTTCTTAGTGTGGAGAATTGAATGAATGAGATGTCCGTGATTCGGACGTGTAGAACTAAATTATTAAAGACAGGAATAATTTATGCTTCAACAGTTTATGGATCATGTTTTGGTTATATTATTGATAAATACAGCAATTAAAACGCAAAGAGTAACCGTAACCGAACCGATGAGCATCTGTATGTATTATTTATTATAATACACTGAATGAAATATGATGGATGATGAAATATGAATGATTAGGTGGCGGAATCGGAATTATAAGACACTTTAAGTGCACTTTCACACTCAGAATACCCGTGGATATATGACGTGTTTTTTTTTATTCGTAAAAAAGAAGTATACTTACCTAATATATTATTTCATCGCAAGTTTCAATCAATTTAAATAGAACAACGAAATGGAATATAGAACGAGCAGTCTCTCAATGCACAGGCGTGTAACGCGCTTGATTTAACGTGAAATTGTTAACATAATGTTTCACATTTTTATGCAATTCATTGATTATATTTGGCTGAACCAGTCACAATTTATGTTGATGAGACTATGGGATGATGATTGTGCATTCACGATGTTATTCTTGGGCGCAGGAGGAGGGTTGACGTCAGGCAGGCCGCCGGTCGTAAAAACTGTAGCCAAAACCTATACAGTATGGACTATGGTCGTACTGTGTTGACTCTACGTAACGTGGGAAAAGGGCAGAGAGATGATGTTTTCGATTAAAATCAAAGGCAGATCACCAGTCCGCCTTTTTCGGTTTAATCTTCCTTATGATGCTTTGTCTGCTCTCCCTCCGTTTCTTACCCAAGGTCTTCTTCTTCTTACTATAACAAAATGTTACGTACTCGGTATTTTGTAACGGAATTTGTAATTATATCGGTGTCACTAACTAGCATGAAATGGAGACTTTTGATTGCTGTTGTTTTTAGAAATGCAGTGTTTATTAATGATGTAGCTTGATTGTTTTCATAAGACGAAGTGCGTGCATGACATGTGACTATTTCTTTTGATAAGTCACTATCTGTATAACAGATTTTCTTTGGTCAATATTAAACTTAGCGGTTACTGAATATTTTCTTATCTCTTACCCACTGTTACATAGAGCCGCTAAATAATAATAAAAATATGCACTCACACCCGTAACCCAGAGGAGTAGGCAGAGATCACAGATTTCCATTTCGCGCGAGCCTGGCACACTTCACTCGCTTCGTCTACATCCATATACATCTACTCATACATGCTTGCCTGTTACGGGTACAATGGTTAAACAAGCAGGGTATTTACCTGACATGAAGTGTACGGCATGTAATAAATGATTTTTATTGCTGATTTTTGTACAAGTGATCGGCCAGTGCCACGTTAGCACTCATCCCAGCAACTTACGGCATCTTACAAATCAATACACAGTAATGTTTCCACACCACGACGTGCATGTAAAAATACAGATGATACAAATACACACAGTTAAAATAAATCAAACCCATTTCCCACGTTATATGAGACCATACTGTAAAGGTTTTGGCAAAAGTTTTTACAGCCGGCCGCCTGACGCTAGCCCTCATCGGGAATAATCGGTGAACTAAAACAATAACAATTCATATTCATATCAACCTCAATTTACCACTACTAGGTACTAGGCATTGCTAATATTTGCTTATTCAAATCGTAAAAAAAACATTGCTTTTATGTAGTAACATTTAATGGTTACGAAAACACGATTAAATATTACATTATACATATGTACTTAACATTAGACCAGCTTGGTCCAGTTATACCTTTACTCTGGGCTTAGCTCTTATAATTTTGCGCATAACATCTTCCCGTTGATATTCCAGGTTGCACGGCGCAAGGAACTCTTGACCCTTTTGGTGGATCCATTTATTTGATGCTGCAAAAATAAAAATACCTGATTTGTATTTTGTATTTACAATAACTTTAAATATTAAATACATTGGCCCCGGTAAGTCGGCCCCTGTCTAAACCAACGCCACCTGTAATCCGACATGCCTATGTCCATATATTATTTATATATGTATGTATGGTGTATTATATGTGATAACAAGGCACTCCAATTCAAAAACATTCGAGGGTATTATAGAGAGTCTATGACAGAATGTAGAATCCGATAATTTCGATAGTCCGACACCGCACCGCAAAGGTGTGTCGGATATTCGGGGTCCCAATATATATACGTCGATAAAATAGAAATGAAGACAAACAAGAGAATGCAACGCAAATATAACAGTAGATATAGATTATTTTCTGAAAACTGCACTATCTTAATAGTTTTAATAAAAACATCAACCTAAATCCCTCCTTTTTCGTGCATAAAGACTACCATCACGTAATTAATGCGGATAGGCTGTGCGTAGCGGCGTCCCCTGTCCACGAACATACATCAACCAACAATGAGCCGCCATCGGCCAATCGACCTACCGGAAACGTACCAAAGGGCAATATCGGATTCCTTTGCACTCACCCCACTTGGAGCCTTGCAGCACGGGGCAGGCGGCATGGCGCGTGGCGATGTCCCCCTCGCCCGATGGGTGCAGGTTCCGCCAGACCAGTGCTGAGCCCTTCACAGGGAACACGCTGAGTCCCAGCTCAATGAACACCGTGGCGCCGCCTTGTGCCACGTCCGACATCTCAACACATACAGATCATAGTTATTAAATCATTTGAAGTTTGGAGTCTCACGATTTGCAGGCGATTTTTGATAATGGTGGTCCCACACTACTGCTTGAACATAATCATAAGTAAAACTGTGTATTTCCATACATACTAATAGGATTTTTCAAAACATATTCACTTACATAGAATAATACTGTAGCTATTCTATCCCCAGTTTGCAAAAGTGATGCTTCTTCCTGAAAAAAAAAACCACTGATAACATGCAATAGTTAAAAAAACAACATACGATAAAAATATAAATCATACAAAATTTAACAAATGATATAAAGGCTATAAAATCACTTACACTCACTCAAGATAAAGTATTGACTTGACTGAAAAAATTAAAGACGTAAAAGATTAATTGAAGTTTCAGTGAAAAGCTTAGTTTACATACTTCTAACACCATTTAAGATAAACAATATAATCATTACAAATATTTAGCCATCTATGTACCACCCCTCACCGTGGAAGTCCACAGCTTCAAAGTTCCTTAAACGGGAGTCTATTGCCATCGAGATTGGTCAGTGCGTTTTAGTGACTAGAATAATTATAAAACACAGGTGTCGGTATTGGTGTCGTATCATCTATTGGTGTAGTGGTTGTGTTCTATTAATTACTTCTAAAGATTCTCTAAAAAGAAAAAGAGAGAGTGACACAGGAAGTGGGCTTTAATTCACAAAAGTGAACAGAGAAGTTTTAAGGTTCGACATACCGGTGAGAAATCAAAATGAGCTTCGTAGTGTCCTCCTATGCCATAGTTGACAACCTGCAGCGACTCAGCAGAGTCCACGGAGAGTCCGGTGAAGTCCGCCACGCGCCGCGACACGCGCGCCACAAGCGATGACTCCTCGTCGCGCAGCCACGCTAGCTTGCTGATGCGATACTCTGCCGATATCGACTTTCCGAACATATCAACTACAGTGGAACGTCGGAACTGGAATTTTATTATTAAATGAATACATTTTCGTACAATTACTTGAACCTGCAAGAGGGTAATGGAGCATAGCGAGAGGTACGCGAACGTTGGATAGAATAAAAAATATTAGATAAAAAAACCTAAGAGGTTCAGATATTCTAAAAGTTATTGGCCAGCATGAAACATGCCATGTCAACAAGGCCCTAAGGTAAAAAAATAACAAAACTTTCTGGCAAAAGCACTGAACTCCGCAATATTCTGATAAATCATATAGCTTACTTTTTACTTATTCGGCTCGGTACATCCATCTCTCCGCGGCAAAGAGCTTGATACACTTTTCTGTCCTCCTCGAAAAAGTAAAACTCATTGTCTTCGTCAAACACCTAAAAAACTTAATAAAAGATAATGAATATGATGAGAGTAAAATATTTACAACTTACTATAAATTGGAAATATTTTGGAATTAAAAAATGGAAATCATAAGAGTTCATTCCCCCCCATGCAATCAATCTTGGCTTCACCCTATAGGGTAGGGTATATACTGAAGGTGATATACAAATACTAAGCAGTTATATAACCCCTTCCCCTTCCCACCCTTTTCTAATAAAGAAAGGATCTAAAAGTGGAGAACATTTGAAAATTATTAGCTCGTTGTTTATGGATAGCGATCTCAGGCTTGCTCGAGTTGGCATAATACACGATGAATGAAGATCAAATCGCTTCGTTCGGTATGTCTACTATGAAATGTTGGAAACCGTATGTCTACAGGTCCTATGGTAGAAGACGGGGGGATTAATTCGTGCAACTCCTGCGCAGACTCTTTACCTAGCCATCTTTAGCACTAAAAGTGTGGTAAGGCATCTATTACTCTTGATAGTTTAGGATGGATGGGTAACATCAGAGGACTCGCTTGCTCGCCACTAATTTGTCGTCTTTTAGTATAAAAAGACGTTAATAGAAGTACAAAAATGACAGTAGTCAGTTGAGATAAAAGCACCGTAGCAAACAATGTTTTAACAATTTTAAGTTATACTCGCCTTTGCGTTATTCTTTGCATGCCTCTTTTTCTTCCCTGCCACATTTTTCAGGTAATATGAAATAGGATTCTGTGTACGTTGGTGGTTCGGTTCAAGGCTAATAATATTGTTGGCCAACATCAAAGCTTTTTGGTTATCGTCTGAAAAGTGGAGACAATGTTGAGAAATATTTATAAGCGATGACGTTTGTTTTAGAATAGCAGAGAAGAAGAGTCGACAAAGCTGTATGTGGTAGAGCCACATAAGTGAACAACACGTATCACATATCATTGTTAAAAACTTTAAAAAAATGTGTATAAACTGAAGTTTTCAATTTTAAACTAGATGGCGGTTTACACAATTAGAATTTCAAATTTTTATTTTTGTCTAGGTCGGCTTTTTAAAAAGGGTGCTAGACTTTTTTTAATCGAAAACTGGCTGAAACGATTAATATAAATAAGCTAATTTTGAGATTGAGCAAAACAATGTCTTTAAAGAGGTAGTTTTCACCTGTATACTAGCAACCGTATCTACCAACAAAAATATATCCTTATACCTTCTGATATTTGTCAAATGAGAATATTTAACTTTCTCTCTTCTCGTCTTACCGTTGCTTTGCAGTTGCACGAGCGGCAATCGCTTCAAATCGCTAAGTGCGACCCACTTGTTTTTGATTTCAACGGCGCTTTTCCAAAAATCGCCCCCACGAATTTAGGATTGAGAAAGAGTCGTGCAATTTTGGTACTGTCATCTTAACCAACTAGACGTCATAAGATCATAGATAAACGTACAACAATGTTTACATGTACATTCAAATTTCAATATCGAAAAATCCCTGAAGTATCGTTATTTATCAATTCTTAAATTTGACGTAACATTGACAAGTCATCAATATATATTCTAAATGTAGAGATCCAGCTAATAAAAGCTTAAAATGAGTACCTAACAAAATATGCAAGTAGCTAATGTACTCTAATATGTCGACCTCTGTGAAGTTGTAGACTTCGTTTTCTTCTTTGTATTTGCGAAGCGCCTCCTCCATCCAGCGGAGAGAGTTCTCGTAGTCCTTAACGTTGTACAGCGCACGGCCGAGTTCATAGCAGTCACTGGCACTTAGCGGTGTACTGAATACGGTGGAAGTAATACTATTTTATTTTAACTCAAATCAATCCCACAATCCCATATTTCACCATAATCCCACTTAATACTAAAGGGGATCTATAGATATATATTGCACTAGTTTAGTTTGTTACGTTTACATTAGGTAAATGAACGCAGAACGGATGGCCGATGGGGCCGAAAAGTCCAGGAATGGAGGCCACGTACAGGCGGACGCACCGTAAGAAAGGCAGCGCAGGATGCGGGCGGCCACTGGATTAGGGCGGCAGGAGGCCGATCTTTGTGGCGATCAATGGGGGAGGCCTACGTCCAGCAGTGGACGACTGTAGACTGAGTTGCTAGTATTATTCGTCTACAATACAATTTATATTAACTTTTTATCAAAATTCCTCCTTTTTGCTGGGAATCGAAGCCAGAACCCGCATAATTTCGAAGTCGACTGTTAATGGTGATATTTTGTGTTCCTACACATTTTAGTAAAGTATAAATGGATTAAACTCTCTAATTTACAAAAGGATATTCAATGAAATAAAATACCAAAAAAAAATCCTTTTGCCTATTGATCCCCGTCCCCATCCAATCCTCTTTCCCATCCTATCCTTATTAGGAAGGAAGTATGGGAAGGGGTAGAGGACTGAAATGAAAACACCTTACTCATCAGACAAAAAGATGATCAGAAAGATACTTCTACTTCAGTGAGGAGCTGTTGCCGCGGGCTCTAACACTGTTTTAATGTTTTGATTGTCTTTAAAAATGTAATTTTCATGAATTACACAATGTACAGATTAAATTTTAATTATAACATATGATCAAAACTAAGAACATAGAAACAAAACGCTTGTTTTATATGTTAGCACAAGTTAAATAAACATTATTTACATAAAATTACATCAATAAAAAAACAAATGCAATTAAACTTACGAAAGCACCGTAAGCCTGGATCCGCTGAAAATAAAATCAAGAAGATTATGTTTTAAAAAAGTTTGAAACAATTTATGGTGTGTACACAAAATAATTAAGTAACTACACATTTTTAATAACTGTCGTGTTTTACCTGTTGACTAAACTGTGCAATTAAATAATATCAATATATCATTTTGCTATTTTAAACAAAATGGTTATATACTCTAGGAACTTTTAAGAATAGTAAATGAATGATTTAACTGAATTAGATCAATTTAATAGATTATTTTTCATCACATTAAAATACATACTGAGATTACATTTAGATTATAAGTGTGCGTCTTTTTGACAAAAGATGAGTCAAAATATTTAAAACGCGAGAGATGTTATACTTAGAATTCTAAATATCTTTTATAAAAATGACCCCGAACAATCACGAACGACTACACTGATAACAACGCAGGAAGCTGCTGGGTCGGAAGTTATTTTCCTTTTAATCGATTAAAAATGATGTTTACCTATAGACGACTCCGTTTAATTTTCCCTCTGCGAGTTCGCCTATGTCCAGGTGATAGGTTTTTTGGAGGCGAGTGAGAGCCCGCGCAGCCCCACTCAAGTCCTCGGCGGTGGGATATTTCAACTCCGCATCTTTAGGGGTTATATTCCTATCGAATTCTGCAATGTAGGTAAAATGATCACTGCTATACGTCCTATCCTATTCCACAAAGAATAACCATTAAAATGCACTTGTTTTATTTTTATATTACAGAGAGGCAGTAAATAAAATTACAGCAAATGAAGCAAACCAGAGACCGGGTGACCATCAACATGTGGAACTGTCAAGTCACAATACCTAAATCTGACTTCTTATATCCACCATAAAACATTTTTTGACAGTAAAAACTTCAAATAAAAGTATTTGACACCTTACCTGTGCCAAGTTTAATTCTATTTTCTATTAAATCCAAGTCAATGGTGAGGCGCTTAATGAGAGTGTAAGCGTTGATGGGATTCCCCAAATAGTTGGGGGTGTCTGCCATCGCCATGTCGTGTTCCTTTCTGTAAACATTAAACTGCCTGAAATGTAAATATTACGATTTAAAATATATTTAGCCACAGCTGGATTTCATAGTTGGCTCCTTATAACCAGTCACATAACGCATTGATTCAAATAGACTTAAGAATATATAAAATAGGTTACGTTGTAATTACTAGCAAGGTTCTGCACTGCGGGCCTAAAGTATGGTGTCGGCGATAGATATACACTGAAATTGGTGTGTGTGAATTGGCAGAGCCTAGATTTACTAGTCTCCGCTACTACAGCAGAAATAGGAATTAAGGTTTCAAGATTGTCTTTACTTTACAAACACATCTATTATTTAGTTACTATGTTTAATGATACGTCTTACTTTTTTAAAACGCTAAGTCTCTTCTCCTCTTTTTGCATATAATCTGTCAACGCATCTATGATCATCTTGTGAGTATCTAATAGCGACTCCAACTCCGATATGGCGGTGAACACCTCGGCGCGCGACCATGACCACAAGTCGATGGCTAGAGCGATGCAGACGATGTGTAGCGCACGCTTGTGATGCATTTGTACGCCGGCACTGAAACCTAAGGCAAGTTAATCCCAACGGCAAAAGACATGACAATTTAATAAGGGTCACCAATTTAATATTGATCTCCGTTTATTCTTCCTACAGTAGAGGCTTACAATAAGTTGCCCGTTTTTCCGTTCGCTTATTATGTACGTTTAAGGTACCTTTAAGAGTAGAGTGAACAAGCTGATGCTAAACTAGTTTTTACACGTTTCGCTCATATCATCACAAAATATCAGGTGATTTTGTGCTGGCACTATTTTAGTCATTATAAGAAAGTTATTTTATTGGTTGATATGGACTAAAAATTAAAACTTGCAGGTAGACAGTTGCCTGTAAATCGTTCACGACTCGTTATATAAAAACATAACACTAAGTTTAGTTACAACAATTTAAGTAGTTGTTTATTTAACTCATCGCGCGGACACGGGCAGCACTTAATACGTAATTAGCTGCAAGTTTCAGATGATATTCTAAAAAGTTTCAATTAATTTTATCTTCTTCCGTAATTGCAATTATAATATTATTGATACTATTGATTTTAAAACGACCTGTAGTAAAATATTTAACATTTCACTGGTGTATATAGTAAGTGCAGGGCTCCTCCCTTAGCGAACTTCGAGTACTGTCTTACAACGTAATAAAAACAACAACGTAAATGAAATGAATCTCCATTGAACATGAACAAACATAAGTTACTAAAATAAATTATCAAAGTAATCTAACATTTTAAAGATGATTTTAGCGCGTAACGTGTTTACCTTGTCGGTTGGTTGTTACAGCACGCCTGCACGGTGCGTCGCTGCTCGCCGTGACCGATACTGAGAACTTCGCAAATGTAAGTGATCTGTAAACGACAGTTTTTAAACATCTCATTACAGACATTCTTCGGGGAAAACTCTTAAGTTTTTCTCTTTTTATAAATTGTATTGTATGACTGATCGTTATTCCAAACAAATTGTTTAAATGATAATGTCTTGCGACATAAAATAGCTCAACAATGTGGTAGGACGTAAAATAAAAAAAAGATAAATGTAAATGTACAAATAAGTTTATTATAAAAAGCAACGTTAACTGAGGATGACGTAAAAAAAGCGGATTTAACAGTATTCACCTTCGTTGTGATTCGACAAGCAAAAGTTCGTCTAGTTCATCAAATAATTTTTAGATCATACCTTCATCATTGTATCAACAATGTATTTATGTTTCCATAAAACAGCCGCCACAGCACCAGGTGAAACAAATGTTAAGGCTACATCAGCGATCGTGCCCTAGACTACTTTGCTCATGTCAGTCTCAACACATGCAAAGCTTTAAATATTTGGAGTCCATTGATGAAAATCACACATTTAAAATTCATATTCAAGCACTCTCGGGCAAGAATTAGAAAGATTATTACAGTTATGAGAAGACTAAGAGACGTAGCAAAGATAAATACTCTGAAGTCAGTCTACTACGCGCTGTCAGTCGATAATAACATATTGTGTAACATGTGCTGGGGGAGGGGAAGTGCTTCTAAAACCATTATGATTCAGGACGAGAGAGCACAAAGATCAGTTCTCAAAGTTATGCTCAAAAAGCCGTACAGATACTCTACGGATAAATTAGTAGAAAGAGTTCAAAGAGGCAGGAGTACTCAGTGTAAGGAAACCTTACATACTGAAAACTACACTTCTGATGCACCGCTCTATATTAACTACCTCCAGCAGCTACGGATACTTATTAAGTCGAAGAAATTACAGATTTTCCAGTCGTTAATACTGCATTCGCCCAACGTTTTGATGACTTCGCGAGAACTTATGTTTACAAGAAGGTAGTTGCTAAGAACTGTGACATTAAAAACAAGAGGTCACACGACTTTAAAAATAGTGTTCACGAATGGCTTGGTTGTATATCTTACGACCAACTTGAGGATGTCCTGAACTGAGTATGTAATCAAACTTAATGTCTGCTAAACGAAAATATACATGTGATATGTTTGTCCCAGATAAAATGAACAAAGAAGAAATATTGTTTCATATTGCTGTGAAACGGTATGAGCAAATATTCGTTGCTACTTCAAATCGTAAGGATAAGGACTGCCGACGGAAGTGAACACTGAAAATAGGCTCGAAAAAAGTGTAATAAGCAATAATCAACAAAAAAACCCTTGTATCTATTAATAATATACAATAAAATTCAATACTAAATACAAGAAAAATAAATGAAATAAAATACGTCGAAACTGTTCCAAATTACTCAAATCAAGCGCGCCTAAGGAAGTTTTAACTTCAAAAATAAAAACAAGCAGTGCTTTCTTCTTATGTAGTATCGTTTAATTATAATAAAACCACGACGGGTGTTAGGTGTACAACGTCCGCTCAATAACATGAGACCGTTGCTCTGGGGGTGGCCTTTATAATTTTGCGCATAACCTCCTCTTGTTGGTATTCCAGGTTGCACGGCACAACCAACTCTTGGCCCCGTTGGTGGATCCATTTATTTGACACTGTAATAACAAGTGATTACATTTTGATAACATTTTGTAAATAACAATGTAAATAATATATTTGATTGTAAAGTATGACAGTTGTTACAAAATACATAGTTTTAGATGTAGTTTCTAGACCTTGACCGGCTACCGATAAATATTTTATGCCCCTTCTTTGCCATACGTTTCCTGAACACCAGTGAATAGTTTGCCCCCTGCTTTCATAAAAAAAAATTTATCGCATCCACCAACAATGCATCATGCTATCCGTGACTGCCATTCTAGAACATTTTAGTCCGGTTGGGCAACTACTACGTACTACTGGCAAAGTGCGACTGGAGAATTCTGCGGGCGTTACCGGTTTCCTTGATCCTGCTGGATAAATTTAAGTAATAAATAAAAACGTCTAAGGTACTTCCTTCCTCGGCACTTACCCCGCTTGGAGCCGCGCAGCACGGGGCAGGAGGCATGGCGCGTGGCAATGTCGCCCTCGTCCGAAGGATGCAGGTTCATCCACACCAGCGCTGAACTCTTCACGGGGAGCACGTTTAGCCCCAACCGCGTGAACACCGTCGCGCCGCCTTGCGCTACGTCGGACATCTCAATAAACACAAATAAAAGTTATTAAGTCGACGCGCCGGTTGGCGTGGTTTGTAAGATACTTGCTTTTCACGCCACAGGTCGTGGGTTCGATTCCCACCCAGGAGAGACATTCGTGTGCATGAACATGTCTATTTGTCCTGAGTCTGGGTGTAATTATCTATTTAAGTATGTATTTACAAAAGAAAAGTAGTACAAGAAGTATATGTAGTATATCAGTTATCTGGTTGCCATAGCCCAAGCTCTGCTTAGTTTGGGATCAGCTGGCCGCGTGTGAACATGTCCTTGGATAAAAAAAAGTTATTTGGTGAAATTTATAGTTATTTTGTGTTTTGGTTGTAACTATTTTAGCTTTCTTTCGCTCGGTAACTAAAAGAAAGGACCTTGTGAACCATTCTCCTACTCCTACTACTTGATATGCTAGAAGCGCGTCGGTAAATTCTCTCGCAAGTGTAATATTTTTTTGTAGTAGGTTTAAGAGCCTAGTGGTGCCTTTGAATTAAGGCAGTAGTAATATTTCCACACTTCTTCTCAAACATATTTATTACTAGCCGTGCCCCGCGAACCCTATTTAATATGATTGATCATATAGATCTGAGGTCAATTTACATTGGAAAGGTCGAAAACTTCCAATTGTTTAATTTCATATAACTTTATTATTTATGAACTGATTGAAATAAAAGAAACATTTAGTGTTTAAGCACATCACAATACTGAAAACCGCTCACAAATCCGTTAAACCGTTTCTGATATTAACTCGCACAAACGCATAGACAAAAATGTAATAATAGTTGTTTCAATTGCGCTGATATAGGTCCCCAATAATAGTTTTGTATCTTCACAGTGGTAGAGCCCGCAACAACAACATCTGTAGCACGAATTGGCCGGCTCGACCGGTGAAATACCACGACCTCACAGAAAACAGGCGTGAAGTAGAAGTACTCTGCGATTCGTCTGATGAGTGAGGTGCCGGAGGCCTAATTTTAGTCCTCTTCCCCACCCTTTCCTCATAAGGATAGGCCGGGAAGGGGAAGAGGATAGGCATCTCCCACACTAGCCAGCGGACATTAGCATAATATCTTATAAACTTACATAGAATAAAACTGTAGCTATTCTATTCCCAGCGCCAGATTCATAAGGTAAAGCATCTTTCTGAAGAAAAATTTACACTTAATTCAACAACATTGACACAACTTCAGTTAAAAACGAGTACTCACTGCATTGTCCAACGAATGGTGTTGTCAAAGGTGGCTGATATTTTTATTTTTTTTATAACTATACTAGTGGACCCGCCCCGGCTTCGCCCGCGTACCACTAATTATGTTGATCTGATCGCTATCAAACACAGGAATGTTCTAATCTAGAGAATCCCTGTAAATTTCATCGAAATTTATCCATCCATTTCGGAGTCTATAGGGAACAAACATACTTAGCTTTTTTTTATAAAAAGTATCCTATGTTACCTCTAATATCTTCAAGAATATGTGTACAAGGTTTCATGATGATCGGTTGAGTAGTTTTCGCGTGAAAGCGTAACAAACAAATTTACATTAACATTTATAATATTAGTAGGGATATAGTTATTTAACAATGAAAGAGCCCGTAACAAGAACATCTGTTGCACGAATGGGCCGGCTCGACCGGTGAGATATCACGACCTCACAGAAGACAGGCGTGAAGTAGAAGTACTCTGCGTTTCGTCTGATGACTAACTAACTACTAAGGAGAACAAGACTAACTAAGGCACACTTACAGCTAGCTAGCTCTAGGATAACCGGGGCTACATGCCTCGGAAATTGACTATTAGTTACTTCCTGCGAGTGTCCAAAAAAAAAGAGAGACAAAAATGAACCACACAAAAATTGTTAAGAAATATTAACATTTTTTGTGCGACATACTAACTAGTGCGAAATCGTAATGTGCTTCATAGTGTCCTCCTATACCGTAGTTGACGACCTGCAGGGACTCAGCAGAGTCCATGGTAAGTCCGGTGAAGTCCGCCACGCGCCTAGACACGCGCGCCAACAGCGATGACTCCTCGTCAGTGAGCCACGCAGACTTGCTGATGCGGGAGTCCGACAGCATCGCACCTCCCATACCATCACGGACTGTGGCACGTTTGAACTGGAATGATTATATATATTTGTAAATTAAACTGAGAAAATATTTCATTCAAACATCACCAACCACTAGCATTAGAGAGGCATCAATTTTGTCACAACCTCATTTTATCCAAATCCTGACCAGAAATGTTTGAACTGATTTTGAATTGCTCTCTTCAAGACTAGCCTGAAGCCCGGTGGGCTATGATAAGTGGCAACATTTTGTGGAGAAGGCCTGCGCTATGCTTCACCAGAATTCGGAGTCTCTAGAAATCTATCTCTTTGAATTCCTACCTAAAGCATGGCAATGCACCTCAATTTTTTTTGGTCGAAACGAATAACATCCCTGCTTATAACGGAGGAAGAAGGCAATCGACCGTACACTTCGCCGACCTTAAGTGACTATCGCTATCTATTTCCGGGGATTAGATGAGATATAAAATAAAAAGAAAGAAAAGCATAACAAGTGTTTCGGAGAGCTCGGATTACAAACAGGTTACTCTCGAAATGAAACGGCAACGGCAGTTTTACTAAGTTACCTTCGAAAACGACTAAGAATCACATAATTTGATTTTTTTATGTAAACGCTCCATTCCAAATAAAAGCTCACCCTGGGTTTGGCCAACGCCTTGATGTGTTCGATCTCCGCGTCGCTCATCACCTGGTGGTAGACGAAGACGTCGGGCTCTATGTACATCTGCTCCGTCTTTATCGGGGCTATCTTTAGAAACGGATGGTTTTTAGTCAGGAAACTGCATTTTAGTCTGAAATTGTAATTAAGTTAATTTACAACGTTTTTAAACTAAGTAGTTTATTTTTTCACGTTTGTGCAGGACCATGCCACTTTTAACGAGGCCGTAAAATAAAATGTTTTATCGAACATGACGCGAAAGCCTCGTGAAGCACTAGAGCACGGAAGTCGTTAGCATTATATTCTATGTGATAGACATATCACAAAGAATAGAATATGACATGTAATGTAATGATGTAATGACATAATAATAATGTATGACAATAAAACTTACTTTTTAGCTATTTGGCTCGGCACCTCTACCTCGCCCCGACAAAGCGCTTCATATAATTTTTTCTCATTGTCTGAAAAGGATTCTTCATGAATCACCTAAACGAAATAAAGTTAAGAAAGTATTATAAAAATATTGAGTATTATATATTATAAAAAATATAGGTCGAGAACTGAAGTGCAAAGTATTTGCAACGTATAGTATAGACAAAATAAGAGTAATAATAAAACGATAATGCAATCAACTCTGGCTTTGCCACCACGACCTCACAGAAGACAGGGCGTGAAGTAGAACTATGCTTCTGCATTTCAACTGACGAGTGAGGTTCAGTTTCAGCCCCCCCTTTCCTAATCAAGATGGAATGGGAAGGGGAAGAGGATTGGACGAGGAGGGGAACGATAGGAAATAACCTTTGTCCTGTCTACCCCTTCCTGGTAAGCCTTTAAAGGTAGCCAACGCATATGTGAGACATTTGCGTGTTGCGGGTGTTTATGGGTAGCAGTCATTTAATCAAAGGTGAGCCGTTTGCTCGTTTACCACCCACCTTCGACCATAAAAAGAAAAGGCGAGATATGATTCTGACTTTTCATAGAATGCGGAACGATACCGCCAGCTACACGTCAATTTAATGCAAACCTTATTAAAGAAGCTATTGGGAGAAACAAATTCTCCAACGTGTTTACTCAAAATCAGTCTATTGGGCAAAGACAACTATCGAAGCAGAGGACTTAGGGTGGCAGAATTGTTTCTTCGCAACTAGAGCTCTTGAGTGAGATTTAGGAGTTCTAAGGACAGAGACATATATCGCGGCAATGAAAAGATACGTTATATAGATGGGAACGGAAAGATGGTTTTGTACCCCAACAGCTACCGCAGTGTCTCAGGACGAAGGTCGCTGTGTGCGCTGATCACCGACTGACTAGGATCACCATTAAACGACCCATGATCACTCAATGGGCAATTGACCTCTTCATTTCCGAGTGAATGCAATGCACATAGTCTTTTTACAAGATTGTGTCAGATATGATGTGATCCTCGGTAGAACCAAAGAAAGAAGAAAAGAAAGCAACCAAGCACCTAAACACAAGGCGCTACTGAACTCATAAACTACCAATACCAACCTAACATAGTTTTTAATTGCTTTGGCAGTTAAACTTTTGAAATTCAGAAATAAGAAACTTTCTCCTTTTTTGAAAATTGTCTCTTTACCTGTGCCAAGTTTAATTCTATTTTCTATTAAATCCAAGTCAATGGTGAGGCGCTTAATGAGAGTGTAAGCGTTGATGGGATTCCCCAAATAGTTGGGGGTGTCTGCCATCGCCAAGTCGTGTTCCTTTCTGTACACATGTAACTGCCTGAAAAATAAACATTAAAACAAAAGCTCATGTTATTGAACTCCCTACATGTAACTCACTAGTACAAACACCTACACAACAGGGCTTACATTTAGTTGTTGACATCTTTTCAACAGACAAAGATATAATAGAATTTTAGGAAGATTCATAGAAAATATTCCTTGGAGTAAAAATATTCCTGTAGGAAAACTGAATACTGGAAACAGTACACAAATACTGGATAAAAAAATCTGATATCACTATTTTCTAAACTTCTTAAGATGTGAAAAAAAAACAAATTTACCAACTTTAATAATAATAGCGATTCTGCACTGTGGCCCTAGACTAAGGTTTCCGTAATAGATCTAGACTGTAAATCGTATCCGCCTCGCTTCACTCGTCTGCGCTACTTCGACGGACACAGGACTTTTTTTTTTTCGAGGGGGAGATCTTAACCAAGATACCCTGCATCTGGGGGAAAGATGTGGTTATGTGAGGTTTTTACTCACTAAAACCCCCCCGGTGGCCATCCTCAAGTACGATAGATGGGGGCTCCGGGATCTCCGGTGCCCCTTGCACTGAGCTTGCGCGCGACCCTGGGGAGCAGGCGCTCCACTTGCACTTAGCAGTGCAACGGCATCACAGGGCCATGCCGTGTTGCCGTCTTCCCGGGATCGCTTTGCAGGGCGATCAGGGTCCCCACTCTAACCACCCACGACCCCGAGGGTCCCTTCTGTTGCTACTGCAACCAGAAGAGACGATGGAAGCCCTATTATTGCCGGGGCTACCGAGCGGCTTCGCCGACGCGTCCTCTGATGACGCGCTGGCGTCTTCGCCTCCGAGTGGAATCAGCCCTTTCCCGCTCCCGCCCAGCGATCTCCTTCTGGGTCCACAGGACCCGAGTTTTATTTACTATACAAACATATTATCTACTACATGGTTAATGATAGGTCTTACTTTTGTAAAACGCCAAGACTTTTCTCTGCTTTTTGAATATAATCATGCAAGTCATCGATAATCTTCTGGTGCGTCTCCAGTAGGGGCTCCAAGTCGGCTATGGCGGTGAACACCTCGGCGCGCGACCATGACCACAAGTCGATGGCTAGAGCGATGCAGACGATATGTAGCGCACGCTTGTGATGCATTTGAACGCCGGCACTGAAACCTAAGGCAAGTTAATCCCAACGGCAATAGACAGCTTATTCTTATTATCTTCGTTTATTCTACCTCCAGGAAAAGATGGGAATAAGTTGCCGACATGAGTAAGCTATGAAACAACCGAGCGGATTTTAATAATTCTTTCACAATTAGAACGCTGCATCCTTAGGAAATATGGTATCCTTAATTATTAAAATCCACCCGAGAACTGCCGCCTCGGTTCGTTGTTTATTGTGCGTACAGCATAGGATTCAGAACAGAATTAAATATAATATAATTTCTTTCATCAGTATTCAGGAGTAAAAACTCCTACCCCTTGAGAAGTACGTTAGGCGTGAAATTAAATGATAGGATTAAAAATACTGTTATGAGAAGAGTGTGGCTTTAAAGTAGATATTGTGACTTGAATTGAGAAAGGTATGCTTCGTTGGTTCGGGCATGTTGAAAGGATGAATGAAGAGAGAGTAACGAAACAAATTTATGTTGCAAAAGTTAGTGGCAGCGTTGGCAGGGGACACCCAAGGAGAACTTATATCGACCAGACTAGTAACTAAGCAGGGCTTGTGCTATGGAAACTACATAACCAATATACTACTTTTCTTTCGTAAAACATGATTTCCTTGCCCTTTTCCCACGCATGTGGTGGGGCCGGCACAGTATGATAATATGATGATGAGTAGTCCATACTGTATGTTTTGGCTACAGTTTTTACGGCCGGCCGCCTGCCTGGCGCCAACCCTCCTTGGGAATTAACTTTTCTTTCGTAAATACATACTTAAATAGATAATTACACCCAGATTATACACAAATGTCTGTCCTGGGTGGGAATCGAACCCACGACTTGCGGCGTAAAAAGGAAGTATCTTACTAACCAGGCCAATCGTCTAGTGTAAAAGTGTATATTTGTAATGTCAAAATAAAATTTCGATACTAATGCAAACGACGTTTAATGGAACAAAATGTGATGTATGGGTTAACAAAAACACGGGACGACAAGTAGAGTTTTAGTCCTGTATATGGAGGTGTATGTACTGACAGGCAGACAGGCCAAGGAGAGAAGAACAGATTGTGTAAAAGGTGTCATGATTAAGAAGGGACTGACGATTGAAATTTCGGATGATAGATCAACTTGGGAGATGAAAACCGGTTGTACCGACCGCACATAAAGTAGGAACAGGCCCGGTATAGGGACAAAAACCAATATTTAAAATTGTTTTTCGTCTGTCTGTTCTGGTTAATCCCTCTCTCAGGATTTTGTTAGAACTTTTACTGGTGTTATAAGAAAACTGATGTTATAAGAAACTAAGACTAAGACTAAGACTAATTTCAACAGAATCAAGTGAATAGCCCACGGAATTGTGAATAAAATCATACGCCGCCGTAGATGCATGTAGCAACTGAATAAGAATATTGTTTCTATTAATTTTGCGCAATGAAAACACATTTTAGAAGTCACGAGAACAGCTATATTGAAATAAACATAAGACACAATATTAACTTACCAAGTCATCCGTCTGAACTTTGAAGCGAAACGTCAAACTCAGTTATAGATAATTTAAGGATAATTTTAAATAAAAATATTTGTGAATGAAACAGTTTATGCATACATATGTGTGGTAACATTTTTATTAAATAAATAGTAACGTTAAGGTATCCTACTTGTCTATGATATAGTCAGTATGTAGTTTAATTAACCTGCCTGTTTATCTGCCTATCTATAAACAATTAAGTTCCTATTTGACAAGAAATTTTATTAATGAAGAAAGAGTCTGCTAAGAGCCTAATCAATGCACTAAAAACTAGTTTTAGCTCCCTCTTCCCGCCAAAGTTACTAGAGTAATTTATGTCTGTACTGGATGACATAAAGCCATTCAATACACCGTGACTGGCATACCGTGCGACGTACCCTTGCAAAGTCGAAGTGTGGCTCGTAGTGTCCGATGTTGACAACCTACAGCTTCTCGGCAGTGTTCATGGTGAGTCCGGTGAAGTCGGCCTCGCGCCGCGACATGCGCGCCACCACCAGCGACTCCTCGTGCGTAGCCCACACAGACTTGCTGATACGCGCCCGTCTTCGGTCATAGACGGGTGCGTATACTACTATTTGAACTGTACAACGAATTTATTAACATATCTATAATATGAATCGTAGTATCTAACCATGTTCACGCAAAATAGCATGGTGTCGCTAGTCTCGTGTACATTTATTTAAAATGTCAACTGTAATTGTCAACAGCCAGTGCCCGCTGCAGTTTCATTAAAACCTTCGTCGTATCTAACGCATATTAGCTAGGGTATTAGTTCAAAAAATGCATATTTCGCGAGATATGGAAATTACTTTCAATTAAAGTCCAAATGTTACTTCTTAATTATTGCACAATTTCGAGAATTTTAAGTAAATATATCCTTTTTGAAGTGATTACTATTGTTATCCGAGTTTATTTTCTCTCACCCTTGCCTTAGCCAAATCCTTAATATATCCAATTTCTCCATCGGTCATGACCTGATGGAAGACGACCACGTCTTTTTCGGCGCCAACTTGAGGAATGTAAGGTAATTTAAGCTATTCAACAAATTCATGAACAACTAAAATATTATATGCAGTCTTTTTTATTTAAATCAGCGACCATTCTTCAATCACTAATATTGATAAAAGGAAATATTTTAATACAAATGTGCACATAGATGCGTGCAATAAAAAAATTACATCTATAAAATCTGCACATCTGTAGCACGAATGGGCCGCCTCGACCGCTGAAATACCAGGACCTCGCAGAAAACAGGCGTGAAGTAGAAGTACTCTGCGTTTCGTCAGATGAGTGAGGTGTCCGGCACCGGCCTAATTTGAGTCCTTTTTCCCTGCCCACCCTTTCCTAAGGATAGGATAGGAACGGGAAGAGGATTGGACGGGTAGGGTATTAACGGGAAAAAAACATATCGTTTTTCCTGTTTATATGATCCGCTCGGTCGTTTGCTACCTCATTCCATAAAAAGAATCTGCAAATTTCGTGGACCTGAGTGGTAGGCAAAGATTTCGCCATTCTGATAGCTCCGCGTGGTCTTTTACTATTATTCTTGTTAAAATGGTATAGTAGTAAGTTACCTTCAGCTTATTTCACTTGGTATTTCCATTTCCCTTCTGCACAGAGCTTCATACACTTTGCGCTCTTTACTAAGATACGACATCCGGTCCGCGTTCTCTTCCTCCTCGTCTTCTTGGGTTTCCTGTATGTAACAATGAACATTAAAATAAATTGTAAAACATAAAAATAAATTATTTTCCCTAGAAAATCACAGTAGCTAACTATCCGTCTATGGTTTGATCCCAATAAATTTCTTTTAAAATTAATGGCAAGTATCTATGAATGCAAATAGGATACCTATAGAAATCAAGAGAAAAGATAAAAGCTTTTTAAAAAGTTTGTGACTTTAAATATAATAAAATGCGATCCTTGTCAGCTTAGAATAGGATAGAGTCGGGACTAGTAGGTCGATGTCGAGTTTCTTTTAATCAAAAAATTTACAAAGAAACAATCAGTTATAACAAGTTACGTCCAATATTATAAGTAGACACATTTATGTTTAAGACTAACTTCCGAATCATATCATACACATTTAGAAATTAAAACAAATATGTATATTGAAGTCAAACTATATTGTCATTATAGCATATTTAAGCGTATGAAAAATAGAATAGAAAGAGTGTGTTGTCGCTCACATTTCCGGTTTACCAGATATGTATGAGTACGGTACTGAAACGTAAGTCTTTATAAGCACTTGTCAAAGGAAGGAGACTCAGTTTGTACTCCTGTCAACGGTCGTGACAACATCTCTTGAGGCCCGAGCCTTGACTGATTGTTATAAGTAGTCGTATATAGTGTGTACATGATATAGTGTAATAGAAATATTAAGCTACAACCAGTGAGAGATATCAAGTGGATAAGTTTGTGATTATATTTTACTACAGCATTTTAACAAGAGTCAGAAATGCAAAGTGACTTATAAACCACTCGCCTGGTAAAAATTACAAAGGAATTACATAGGATATTTTCACACATTGTATATCTGTCCCCTATGGGTGTACACCCATGACAAATCTATATAATTCTTTATTTGAGGATTTACACATTTTCACATTATAAAACGGAGCGTCAGCGCTCGTGAGGCATAACTCTGTTGGTTGCATCATATCGCAAGGAATCGCATCGCTCCATATCGCGTTCCGTCATTCACCTAGTTATTACTGTGTTTTACAGCCAAAGAGTTTTTGTAAACAACAAACGTTATTTACCATACGTACATATATTAAAAAAGATATATTTTCATTGGAAATGTTGTAATTTCGTGAAAATAGTGAGATAATGTGAAGTCTATTGTATTTATTAACAAAAAAAACCTATTGTTGTGAAACAAGGTATTATATATTATTTATTATAATATATATTCATTGCTACTTCAAATCATAAAACATAAAAACACTGCTTCTTATGTAGTATCGTTGAATTATAATAAAACCACGACGGGTGTTAGGTGTACAACGTCCGCTCAATAACATTAGACCGTTGCTCTGGGGGTGGCCTTTATAATTTTGCGCATAATTTCCTCTTGTTGGTATTCCAGGTTGCACGGCATAAGCAACTCTTGGCCCTGTTGGTGGATCCATTTATTTGAAACTGTAGAAATACAAAAAAACGTTATTTATATTTTGTTGATACAATGAAAGTAATATATATGAATGTAACGTCTAAGAATGGTAAAATATATAAAAGGAACAATAGAATGCAGAGCAGTCATAGCTAGAAGATCAGCCAAAAAGCGTCCTACAAGGGGACCTTGAGCGGCAATGTATAAAGCCTTTTTTATTTCCATATCTCATTTTACATTATATACAAGAGCGAAAAAAAATATAAAAATAAAAATATTTGGTCTGCCAACACTTCTTTTCCCGGCTGGCTCCTTCCGTCTCAACACTTCTATGGTTAAACAACACAGGCGCTTAAATTGAAATGGGAATGGGCTGGCCATATTTCACGCTTCACGGAATCACGATGCACTTACCCCACTTGGAGCCGCGCAGCACGGGGCAGGCGGCATGGCGCGTGGCAATGTCGCCCTCTCCCGAAGGATGCAGGTTCATCCACACCAGCGCTGAACTCTTCACGGGGAACACGCTCAACCCCAACCGCGTGAACACCGTCGCGCCGCCTTGCGCTACGTCGGACATCTCAACAAACACAAACAAAAGTTAAGTTCTTTGGTGAAATTTATAGTTATTTGGTGTTCTGGTTGTATCGATTTTAACTTTCTCTCGCTCGGTAACTATTTATTTATTTATTCCTAATAGGTATGTTATGTTGTCCATACGAAATGTTTGTGTTTTTGAAAATGTAAATGTTTTTGAAAAACATTTTGTACATGTAATGTAACATGTACAAAAATTACAATTAACAAGAACCAACAGATGAACATATCGACAAAAGGTACACACAACATTTACACTATCTAGTGTTACATTTTGTAACATAAATAAAAGAACATAAAACATCATGAGAAAATGTTACATAAGTTACTTGGCCTAATTAATTCTGCCGAGATCTTGGTTGGATAGAACACATAAATTGCCTGACGGAATCATGCCAAAGGTGAACATCATGATTGTTGAATAAAAGTTTATTGCATTTAAGAGAAATTGTATTGATAACAGAATCTTTACCTACGCGTGTGGAATAAGTATTTAGTTTGAATAATTCGTTCTTCCTAACTTAACTTGTCTTATGTTACCGTTACGGGGACCCGCGATATTGACTTCAGCGAGTAGTTCGGGGACAAGCAACTTTCCTCGCAGTATTTTATGCAGGAGCATTAGATCCGCTGCCGTTCTGCAATGATCTAAGGATTTCATTCAAAAGTGCTCTAATCTTTTTGAATAATTACTGAACTCGCCGATCTTTTACGGTGAGCATTCTAGTAAAACTCTTTTGTACACGTACGATGCGAAAATTATGTCAATGTTATATGCGGTCGGTACAACCGGTTTTCGTCTCCAAAGTCGGTCTATTATCCGTAATTTCAATCGTCCCCTTCTTAATCATATCATCTTTCACACAACTCGTCCATCTTTTCTTAGGCCTGCGCCTAACGACACACACGACACACGACCCCTCCACTATTCAACGCGGACGAAGTCGCGGGAACAGCTAGTAGAAGATATAGATGACTACCATTAGGAGGAAAACTGTGACCGCACAAATAGGCATCTCATTTCCCACGCTAACCAGCAGACATTTTCAATTATAGTACAAGAGCTAATAAGAATTTTGGAAATATTGACATTAGCACAATATCTTATAAACTTACATAGAATAAAACTGTAGCTATCCTATTACCAGCACCAGATTCATAAGGTAAAGCATCTTTCTGTAAAAAAAAACAATTGATTAAGACTATTTTAAAGTTAATTCATTTATACAAAGTGGTAGGCCTGCAACATCTGTTGCACGAATGAGCTGGACCGGTGAAATACCACAACCTCACAGAAGACAGGCGTGAATTGGAAGAATGCGTTTCACCTGATCAGTGACGTGCTGAAGGCTTAGTTTTAGTCCTCTCTCCTTTCCCGAACTTTGACAACAAGGAAAGGAAGGAAAAGAAAAAGAAGATTAGACGGGGAAATAAATATTTTTCCCGTCTATCCCCTCCTCTGTCCATTAAAGGAAGGCAACGTATCTGCAACACATTTGCTTCTTGCAGATGCGTTGCGTTGAATACCTATGGGTAGCGCTCACTTAACACCAGGTGATCCGCTTGCTCGTTTGCCCCCTACTTTTTTACTAAAAATTTTGTAACATACTAACTAGTACGAAATCGTAATGGGCTTCGTATTGTCCTCCTATACCGTAGTTGACGACCTGCAGGTACTCCGCAGAATCCATGGTAAGTCCGGTGAAGTCTGCCACGCGCCTAGACACGCGCGCTACCAGCGATGACTCCTCGTCAGTGAGCCACGCAGACTTGCTGATCCGGGCGTCCGACAGCATCGAACCTCCCATACCATCACGGACTAAGGCACGTGCGAACTGGAATTATTATACATTTTCGTAAAATAAACTGAGAAAATATTTCATTTAAAATGAATACTAAAAAAAAATCAGCTGCAAATTCATTTCAATTCGATTTGTTTACATGATTTTATGTTTTACTTAATTAATGCTCTTTGTCAAGTAAGAACACAATTTTTGGGTGTGGTAATCAAATATCTTTTCTTTAGTGTTATTTTTTGTTTATTTCGTTCGTCAAAAGAATTAATTCAGCTCATTTGGATTACTCTCTCTCTTTCTTTGACTCTTTGGAATTGAGGAGTTTGAATACTACGGATTAAGGGATCTAAGTATAAACACTAATTCGTGGGATCCAATTGTTGTATTCATTACTGTCTCAAAGTTGGATGGTGAAACTCGTAAAGATTAAGAGTAAGATCGAGTCGTCAAATAAGTTGCCAACGTTGAGGCAAATAAGGGTTGGAGTGGTTGGAGATGACCTCTCGCTCCCAGCCTTTCTTAGGGCTATTGTCGCTCGCGAGAGGTCGTGGAGCGCTAGTGTTGCCTTTTGCAAAGAGGTGATGTCGCGGAAGGAGACTGCGGAGACAGGGAGAGAAACTCTAATGCCTCGATTCGCAGTGGGAGAGCTGGGCACCGAAGGACATTGACACACCAAAAAACTTGATAAAATTGTACTTAAATAAGCTATTTGCAGTAAAACACTGTAAATTGCTTATGCATGTATGTATTTTGTTTGCAAAATAATTAAAGAGTGAAGTGGAGTGCACTAGCTAGTTCTTGATAAATGAACGCTCACCCTGGGCTTGGCCAACGCCTTGATGTGTTCGATCTCCGCGTCACTCATCACCTGGTGGTAGACGAAGACGTCGGGCTCTATGTACATCTGCTCCGTCTTTATCGGGGCTATCTTTAGAAACGGATGGTTTTTAGTCAGGTAACTGCATTTTAGTCTGAAATTGTAATAAGTTAATTTACAACGTTTTTAAACTAAGTAGTTTATTTTTTCACGTTTGTGCAGGACCATGCCACTTTTAACGAGGCCGTAAAATAAAATGTTTTATCGAACATAACGCGCATGCCTCGTGAAGCACTAGAGCACGGAAGTCGTTAGCATTCTATTCTATGTGATATGTCATACAACTTACTTTTTACCTATTTGGCTCGGCACCTCTACCTCGCCCCGACAAAGCGCTTCATATAATTTTTTCTCATTGTCTGAAAAGGATTCTTCGTCCATCACCTAAACGAAAAAGAGTTAAGAAAATATTATAAAAAATATTAGGTCGAGAACTGAAGTGTAAAATATTTATATATTATTTATGTCTATACTATACGTTGTTGTTACGTACATAATAAGAGTAATAATAAAATGATAATGCAATCAACTCTGGCTTTGCCCCTAATTATACATAGCTACGATACAAATGTTATCATAGTCGATGTTGTTGCACTTATATTAAAATGTTGAAACTAATTGACATAAAAGCTTTCAATACAGTTGGCAAGTAAATAATTTTACAAATGATTACAATATGCAGTCAGGTGCAGCAACAGGTCGCTCACGAGAGGGACTGTTCGACCGAGGAAGCAGCACGAACTCAAAGAAAGCCGACGCGAATATCATACGTAGGTATATGTATACTTACGAGAGGTGCCCAAGCCCCCATCTCCACTAAAAGACCGGTAACGCGTCCATTATCCGAATAAAGTTGTCAATTAATTAGCAGGCATAACACAAGATACAACAGCGTAGCAAGCAATGCTATAACAATTTTAAGTCAAACTCGCCTCTGCGTTATCATTTTCAAGCCTCTCTTTCTTTTCTGCCATATTTTTCAGGTAGTGTGGAATGTAGCTCAGAGTACGTTCATGGTTCGGATCAAGGCTAAAAACTTTGGTGGCCCACTCTAAAGCTTTTATGCCATCGTCTAAAAAATAAAGACAATTTTGAGAAAAACTTATATTTATTTAGATAAGAGAAGTATCGCTTTATTTAACACTTATCATCCGTTAAATAAATAGAATATAATCTCGTTGTTTTCCCAAAATCTTTTAAAAAGTTACGCAGCAGCGCAACAGTGTAAGCTAAAGTTTTTAGTCCCATATTTAGATATTTTTCCTACATTTACATCCGCTTCCCCATATCAATTATATACAGAGATATAAAAGAATTAGAATTCCTCGTAAAAAGTAAAAAAAACTGGAAATTGTAAAAAAAATCTTTTTATAAAAAAATTACGCTTCGCTGTAACAAAAGCTGCGTGCAATGGCGCTAAGGTTGCCTTAAGCAGTATAATAATATAAACATTGTGCTTGCGTTTGATGTGAAACATTGAAGTGCAAATATCGTATAAATATATCTAACGTTAATCGATATTTCATAGGGGAAAATCTTATACATACGTTCGCAAGATCGAGATGCGCAAAATGCGTCGTTAGACGATTTGGTGATAAAGGGTGATGTCGGTGGGTTGAAACCACCAATGGTAATGGTGGTGGTGATGGTGGCTATAGCGTTGGTAGTGTTGGATTTAATGTGGTAGTGTTGGTGATGGTGACGTATGGGGTGATCGCGGTAGCGTTGGTGGTGACAAGGTGGTAGTTGTGATGGTGGCGGTGTCGGTATCTTTGTTCTTGATTAAAAATGCGCATTCTACAAAATCATTACAAATTGTCAAAATATAATGTAATATAATAAATATTATAACAGTCAAAATATCAGTTGAAATTTCGGAAATGGTTTTGTGCCCAGTGGTGGTTTGCTAGTACCCATTCGCTCTTATCATTATATAACTTTAAGCTTTCGTGGTTTTTACTAATATAAGGTTTGTAAGAGATGGGATTCCTACCACGATAGTTGAGCTTCCGATATTTCGGCACAGTTGCATGGTCACAGGTTGACTTACGGGACCTCAAAAAGTCTAATCGTGGTAAGAATCCCGTCTATTACAAATACTCTTATCGACATACTGCGTAAAAGGAACACTTGAAATATCGAGTGTATAGTGTTACTGAAATGTCTTATTATTCGACCAAGTACAAAATATAATATCGATCGCGAATTAAGTAATAATACCATACCTAAGCGTTATCCTTAATTCGTTACGTTCGCAAAGAAACTTAAATGTTAAACAGTGCTCGTTGTCATCGTTGCGTGCTTTTGTGGTACTCTCATAGTTGCTAACGTTCAAGTAATCACGTAATAAGAGACACAGGTGACAAAGTACTAATATTTCTCATTAAATTAAACAGAAACGCCATTTTGAAACGTAAAAGAAGAGGAAAGAAAGAAAATAGTTTATTATTGCCACTACACTCCACTACACTAAATTAGTCACATTAAGCTAATAATAATATATTAGCTAACATAAATAAAACAAGATATTTTCGAGACTAGCGGCCTTAGCTTCAGAAGAAGCGCTGTTTTTCAGTTAGGGCCTTGACCGAAATTTAATATATATAAAGAAAATTATGGCATGTATAAATAGATATGCACAAATATTAAAATAATTATATATATATATATATATATATATATATATATATATATATATATAACAATAAATTCCGATAATATCCATGAGATCTAGTTTTTTTATACACACATATTCCACTACCGCTTTACGCTTATGCCTTACGCTTTCCGGCAATAAAGTCTTTGAGGTTGTTTTTAAAACCGTATCTGGATAGAACCGATTTTATTGGGGGTGGTAAGTTGTTCCAGCATTTAGTTGCGGCATAGCGGACGTCAAAAGTAAGACGTCAAAAGTTAAGGTTGCAATTTGTAGCACTTTCCGTATTGACATGTTCATTAAACCAAACTTATTTAAGTACAGTGTAATATGACTCCGCGGCGGGATAATATAGCAGTAACGTACACAAGCAATTTGCACACGCTGAATTAAGCGCAGCGACTTAGATCTAAGACAAAGCCCATAAACACAATTCCCATAATTAAGCTTAGACAATATTAAAGATTCACATAGTTTAGGCCGTACACTTTCACATAATTCTATGTAGCGAAGAGCCCCTGGACTGCCAGAGAAAGTTTAAAAATAAATAAAATAAGAAAAACCAAATGAAAAAAAAACTAAAATCTGTAATTTTTAGTGTTATTTTAGGATTCTGAAAGCATCACGTAAACATTCCGTACGGTATGACATAGGACTGTTGCGGATGTCTATGGGCAGCGTTAACTTTACATCAGGTGATCCACTTGCTCGTTTGCCGCCTTCTCATATTATTTGTTTATTATTTAAATGTATGTATGTATGTATATTTAAATGTTTTTTCGAAAAAAGTTATACATTGATATTTTAAAGATTGCAAAGGCAGTTCGACACATTTGAGAGACCGTGCAAATAGTTCCGTAAAATTTTACATTGTTTGAATTGTATTCATATTATCATACTGAAGAGGGCTCGAGCTGGTGACAGGTCATTGAAACAAGGCAATTCGCTCAGTGAGCTACTACATGCAAGCCGCACCGATGATCGATGAGCAACGGATAATAAAATACTGCGATTAGCATGTACGAATAACATTCAAGAGCGTCTGAAATGGAATATTAGCGAGATGGAATGCAATAAGTTCGTGTATAACACACGCAAAGCCAGAGAGCAAGCTGGGAACAAGCGTCTACGTCTACAAAACCCAAAGCTCAGTACACCCACTAATTTCCCGCAACGCAAAAGAACCCTTTTAATCACCAATATTTATCTAGAAAAATCAGTACCTAACAGGTAATGCAAGTAGCTAATGTACTCTAATATGTCGACCTCTGTGAAGTTGTAGACTTCGTTTTCTTCTTTGTATTTGCGAAGCGCCTCTTCCATCCAGCGCAGAGAGTTCTCGTAGTCCTTAACGTTGTACAGCGCACGGCCGAGTTCATAGCAGTCACTGGCACTTAGCGGTGTACTGAATGCGGTGGAAGTAATACTATTTTATTTTAACTCAAAATAATATTTTTTAATATTTCAACTTAAAATGAAATGGACAAGTGATCTACAGATGGCATCACTAGTCTGGCATTTTGTATAAATATTTTTTTACCGAAAGGTACTATGTGAATATTCCTATATACAAAATGTAACAAACTATATAATCTATTTGATCTAGTATAATAATATTTAATAAATATAGTAATCTCTGAGAAAATATAACCATCTCTTACAATGATAATTAGCTTAATTATGTAAGAGATTTCTATATTTTGTTAGATCAGATATAATCTTGTTTATTACTTGATTTATTGACATCTTATAAGTATGGAATGCAGGCTGAGAATCGCTTACAAACAATAGCAAAATTAAGAAGTCGGATACTTTTCCCCTCCAACTACTGCTATCATATTTATACAGTCTGCTCGTCGAATGGTGAATGTTCAAGATAAGATGTCCTTTGCAGATTTATCAAACAAACCAAGTATCGATTATTTAACTTATATTTTTTCAGATTTATTGACATTTTTCCTAATAAAAACCTACAACATTTCAGGTAAAATTGGTTGCCAAGACTTACAAGGTCATAAAACTTTTACTGTTAGAAAATTATAAGCCAAGCTGAGCTCAGATAAATAGGTTGGCTTGGCAGTTTATTGGATGTAAGGAATAGTTTATGTGACGGCCACGAAACCTTATGAGTCTTGGGAAACAATTTTACGTGAAATGGTCTACGTGGGATTTTTGAATCGCGCTGCTAGAGAGCATATATATTTATAGAAATAACTTAAGCATCGAACCGGCGACGATTCAACTGAACATTACATGTTTAGTAAAATAATTCAAATAAGTCATTCGAAAATAGCACACCAACTCAATAACCGATTCTTTTAATGTTAGTTGAATTATATATATATATATATATATATATATATATAATTCAAATAAAAATCACACACTTTGTGGTGATATTTTAAGTACTGTAGTTACAGTACACGTAGTCACACACACACAAATCTGCACTTTCTTCTTTTCTTGTACGTAGCCCGTATGTAACCCTGAATTTTACTGTGTAACTGACTATACTGAAAAAAAATTTACTACGCTCCTTTGGCAAGCAAGTTAATCCGGAAACATATTTAGTCCGGATTCCAAAAATCCAAACAAGACGAAAAAAAAGTTTTCTAAGATAAACCCTAATTCGAGCTAATTATTTTGACTAAGTAAGGACACCGCGGATCACTGTTATTCAGGGTTTTGTATGCTGATACAAAAAAAGAAGAAAGTACAGATTTGTAGTGACAGTACTTAAAGCAGCACTTATCAGCACAGGTGTGAATTTCTATGAAATGCCTACAATTTAAAAAGTACATAAGAAAGATTTTTTCGGTTTGACTTAGATTTATGGGACATAATATATAGGATATTAAACTATTTATATGATCAAGGCTGATTTATTACGACCAGTTTTGTATAATTGTAATTAAATGTTACCACGAGCTACATATAAATATAATATGATTCACTTACGAAACCGCTGGCTGCCTAACTCCGCTGAAAACGACATTAAGAATGAAAGTCAGTTAAATAGACAGTACCTAAGAAAGGAAATGCACAAACAATCATTTAAATTTTCATTAATTAGGTATTTTAATAACGAAGAGCAGTGTTTAAACTATTGGCTAAGCTCAGGAATTAAATTATGTAAATCAATAGTTTTTTGTCTTAGTAATAGAATACAATGAATTCAAACCATTAACTGTTAGTTAAAGCACAAGGATTAATTAACTAAATTAAGGTAAGTAAGGTAAATTAAACATTCCCGAGGAGGGTTGGCGTCCGGCAGGCAGCCGGCCGTTAAACTTTAGCTAAAACCTATATACAGTATGGACATTCATACTGTGCCGACTCCAAGTGGGCGGGAAAAGGGCAGGGCGATGATGATGGATCAATTTATTGGTTTTCATCAAAATTAATACAAATCAACTCTTCGTCTTGTTTCTGTGTCTTCCCTCAGAGTTTATTTGTTTGTTACGCTTTATATGAAGAATCGAGTTACAAAAGTTTCAAAAATGAGATACGAATGCGTCCGAAGCCGCGGCCAACGGCAAGGCCATTGTGATAAATGATTTGTTAATCTTTTGCAATTACGCACAAATCGTTAGATCTTTTTTCCGTTTGGAATTAAGAATTTCCTTTAAACCGATAAAAAACGATAATCACCTGTAGACGATGCCGTTTAACCTTCCTTCTGAGAGTTCGCTTATGTCAAGGTGATATGTGTTCTGCAGGCGAACGAGAGCCTGCGCAGCCCCCGTCAGGTCCTCGGGGGTGGGATACGTCACGTCCGTGTTGTTAGGTGTTACATTCCTAACAAATTCTGCAACGTGTTTAAAAATAAGCAGTAGTTCATAAATATGGAGTTGAGAATACACATCATCAACATAGCGTTCCTTAATCAATGACCGATTTAAAGATGCAATAGAATGTTAGTTTCTATTGCGAGTGTTATATTTTATTTTTAATATCATTTATTATTACGTATGCGCTGGGGCCGGCTCGACCGGTGAAACACCACGACCTCACAAAAGACAGGGCGTGAAGTAGAACTATGCTTCTGCATTTCAACTGACGAGTGAGGTTCAGTTTCAGCCCCCCCTTTCCTAATCAAGACGGAATGGGAAGGGGAAGAGGATTGGACGAGGAGGGGAACGATAGGAAATAACCTTTGTCCTGTCTACCCCTTCCTGGTAAGCCTTTAAAGGTAGCCAACGCATATGTGAGACATTTGCGTGTTGCGGGTGTTTATGGGTAGCAGTCATTTAATCAAAGGTGAGCCGTTTGCTCGTTTACCACCCACCTTCGACCATAAAAAGAAAAGGCGAGATATGATTCTGACTTTTCATAGAATGCGGAACGATACCGCCAGCTACACGTCAATTTAATGCAAACCTTATTAAAGAAGCTATTGGGAGAAACAAATTCTCCAACGTGTTTACTCAAAATCAGTCTATTGGGCAAAGACAACTATCGAAGCAGAGGACTTAGGGTGGCAGAATTGTTTCTTCGCAACTAGAGCTCTTGAGTGAGATTTAGGAGTTCTAAGGACAGAGACATATATCGCGGCAATGAAAAGATACGTTATATAGATGGGAACGGAAAGATGTTTTTGTACCCCAACAGCTACCGCAGTGTCTCAGGACGAAGGTCGCTGTGTGCGCTGATCACCGACTGACTAGGATCACCATTAAACGACCCATGATCACTCAATGGGCAATTGACCTCTTCATTTCCGAGTGAATGCAATGCACATAGTCTTTTTACAAGATCGTGTCAGATATGATGTGATCCTCGGTAGAACCAAAGAAAGAAGAAAAGAAAGCAACCAAGCACCTAAACACAAGGCGCTACTGAACTCATAAACTACCAATACCAACCTAACATAGTTTTTAATTGCTTTGGCAGTTAAACTTTTGAAATTCAGAAATAAGAAACTTTCTCCTTTTTTGAAAATTGTCTCTTTACCTGTGCCAAGTTTAATTCTATTTTCTATTAAATCCAAGTCAATGGTGAGGCGCTTAATGAGAGTGTAAGCGTTGATGGGATTCCCCAAATAGTTGGGGGTGTCTGCCATCGCCAAGTCGTGTTCCTTTCTGTACACATGTAACTGCCTGAAAAATAAACATTAAAACAAAAGCTCATGGTATTGAACTCCCTACATGTAACTCACTAGTACAAACACCTACACAACAGGGCTACATTTAGTTGTTGACATCTTTTCAACAGACAAAGATATAATAGAATTTTAGGAAGATTCATAGAAAATATTCCTTGGAGTAAAAATATTCCTGTAGGAAAACTGAATACTGGAAACAGTACACAAATACTGGATAAATAATCTAATTTCACTTTTTTCTAAACTTCTTATGAAGATGTGAAAAAAAAAACAAATTTACCGAAAAGTCAACTGTAAACAAGTCAACAACTGAGGTCCAATACAATTTTGTGTATTTACCATAACTCGCTATTAGAAGCTACCCGAAAGGAATTCCTTAAAATATTCATACCTGCACCCAACGAAATGGGTCTCAATATGTTTACTTTACTCGTTTCGCTACCTCAATGGTAATAAGTTTATACCTATTTCATGCTTTTCCTTTCTGATTGACCTATCGATTCGTAATTTGAAAGCGCGAGATATAATTTCCTAATTTTAAGTCTGCTAAGCCTGTCTTCTAATCTACAATAACAATTTTGCTTCTTTTTAAAAATAATTAGTAGAATCTCCAGTATTAAAGTCCTTTTCTTCCAGGTACGGATAAAATTGACCTCGTTGCAAAGTCCTTCCTAAGTATATATGATAATAGCGAGGTTCTGCACTGTGGCCCTAGACTATGGTTTCCGTGATAGATCTAGACTGTGAATCGTATCCGCCTCGCTTCACTCGTCTACGCTACTTCAGCAGACACAGGACCTGAGTTTTATATACTATACTAACATATTATCTACTACATGGTTAATGATACGTCTTACTTTTGTAAAACGCCAAGCCTTTTCTCCGCTTTTTGAATATAATCATGCAAGTCATCGATAATCCTCTGGTGCGTCTCCAGTAGGGGCTCCAAGTCGGCTATGGCGGTGAACACCTCGGCGCGCGACCATGACCACAAGTCGATGGCTAGAGCGATGCAGACGACGTGAAGCGCACTCTTGTGATGCATTTGAACGCCGGCACTGAAACCTAAGGCAAGTTAATCCCAACGGCAATAGACACCTTATTAATCTTCGTTTATTCTATCTCCAGGAAACGATGGGAATAAGTTGCCGACGTGAGTAATCTATGAAACAACCGAGGCGATTTTAATAATTCTTTCACCATTAGAACGCTGCATGCTTAATATGGTATCCTTAACTATTAAAATCCACCCGAGAACCGCCGCCTCGGTTCGTTGTTTATTGTGCGTACAGCATATGATTCAGAACAGAATTAAATATAATATAATGTCTTTCATAGTTTGTGGGATTAGTCGTTTTCTAATTTAATAACTCACGACCGCGCGGCACACGACTATTTATATATACGTGGAGTTTGTTATGATAATGATTGATTTAACTCGAATACTGTACATTGCTTTCAGAAAACGAACATTTTGCCAACACTCACGTTTGACAGGATTACATGGAGGTCTCACAGACAACAGGCGTCAAATACGAGTATTCTGCGTATCAAATAAGTAAGGTGTCGGAGGCCTAATCCTTTTCCCCTTCCTATGATTTTCTAATGAGGAAAGAATGGGAATGATAAGAGGATTTGACGAGGGACGGAAAAAGGAAATATATTTTTCTGTTCATCCCCTCTTCTGTCCTATCCTAATAAAAGTTAGGCACCGTATCTGCAACTAGTTAGCTTGTTGCAAATACCTATGTAAAGCAATCGCTTGGTATCGGGTGTACCGCTGGCTCGTTTGCATCTTATTCTATAAATCAAATCGTTATCACTCTAGGCGACGTCCAAGAACTTATGTCGATAAGAAAAAAGAAAAATACCCGTAACCGACGAGCTTGTATGCGTAGATGTATGGTTGTAGAAGCGAGATGTGCGCCAGGATCGCGCCAATTGAAAGTCCACAATCTCTGCCTCTGGAGTACAGGCGTGAGCGTATATTTGTTGATTATAATGACTATTAGATTGATATTTAAAACAATCTATAAAAATGATATCCGTAGTAAGGGCTCTCGCTGGCAATTCATAATGAAATAAAAGTACCAACTCACTACAAATAATCCTCCATTAAACATGAACAAATATAATTTTTTAAAATAAATTATGATGGTAATATTAATATTTTAAGAGCATATTTTATAGGTGTAACGAGTTACCTTGTGGGTTGGTTGTTACAGCACGTTTGCACGGTGCGTCGCCGCGACCTAGACTGAGAACTGTTTTAATGTTAATTTTGTGTAACGCAGATAGTCTTCAAACACCTCATTACAATTTCCTGACGACAACTTCTTAGAAAGCTTTATCCTTCAATCAAAACAATTACTTATTATTTATCGTAACAATTATAATATTTTAACGCATCGCATGTAGTACAATACGCGTTTTGCATTTAAAGGTTTTTTTTGTAAATTACAGTATAATAAATAAGTTAATAGTATGTAGACGTGTCACATTAACTTAGATATAATGGCAACAAACCCAAGTAAATCCAGAAAACAAGAAACAAATATATTGAATAAATCATTACATATGTACTATCAACTTATAACTAAATTGTACTAAATGTTGGTGGCACAGTTAATACATACGTACACTAGTGATCCGTCCGGCATCGCCCAGCTGTTTCGAAATCCATAGGGAACATCGCCATCAATACACGGAGGCAAAAAACTAAACGGCGCACTTCATGGTTGTTTGTGTCCAGAAGTCCATGCACATTGTTTTGTGTGCTCGTCTCCGCGCACCGCTTGGACAACGGTCGGCTCACAAATTTTATTTTTACTTGTGCTAAACAAAATGCTAAATACCAACAGCACGGCAAGCACGAGACCCGAATCCGGTAGTAGTATAGTTACGGCCCGAGCCAAGGGTCCCGAGGGAGACCTAGACATTAGAAGTATAGCTAATAAATTAACAAAACAATTTGTATTTTGCACTTTATAAAAGTAGTAAATCGAAATACATCTTTATCTGAATATGCACAAAAATATAAAGTACGAATTAAACGGAAAATTAAAACAATGTCTCACTTAAAATATTTTAATTCATTCCGTTCACAAATAATATATTCTTAAAATAATTTGAATTCGTTTAAGAACAAAATATAAAATCAATCAAAAATAATAACATAATATTCAATATAAAATCTTTCATCGCAACGCGTGGGCTATAAAAATACATGTGGACAATAATATTTTATTTAGATAAGTATTGAAATTGCTAAATAATGATGTTATTCAAATTTAACATTTTATTTTAATTATATAAATCATATAAATACATAAATGCGCATAATGACTGTTGTAGGATTTGGATTATTACCTAAATATTTTTATGACTAACAATTTTACATTATGTTAGAAACGTAAGCTAAATACTAGGGGTGCTTTATTCAGACTTATGTCGTCTGTAGAAATACAAAACCTTTTAAAGTCTATATTGAACATATTTTTATAATAATGTCAATTATAAGCAAGGCGCAACAATTTTTACTATTTTATTTTATTTTTTTGTAACAGCATTTTTATATACGGCAAGTTAATTTTCATGTAAAATTAACATTAAATAAACTTAATTTTAACACAATTTATTTGGCCTCTATAGCTTGTTAGTATATTGAGATTCGCTTAAAATTAATGTATGGCTATTATTAACGCACTTTTATTCTTAATTGTTTGTTACTTAAATTCAATGTTAGGCTAAGAACTGGCATTAGAAATGTATACCTACCCTCACATATTAATTGATCAGGATCTAGATTATATTTTAGATACGTACATCTTCACCCATCACCATGCCGGACCTTAGACCATGGTAATAGAAATATAAAAATCGAACGAAACCCAGTTTACTGTCGCGAAACATACATTTAAGACAAATGAAAAGTACAATAGGCATATTGATCTGCATATTATTAAATTGTACGGAGTTGATTTTATTCCATTTTCATTTTAGGCTAATTCGATCCATATCCAGAAGAGCATTACTGAAATAGTAATCATGTTTTTTTAAACTAATAAGTTCATCAAATAAAATTTGTATTAACAAAACTTATAATTGTCAATTAGTCTACTATGTATGTTAGGGAGAGGTAGGGAGGCTATTTAACTGTGGACGTGATCTTTGTAGTTTTTATTAAATTCTGGAATAAGATAAGATTGAAATAGATTTTACTAAAAGATAGAGCGCAAGACTATTGATCTGGGAATAAGACAGAGTTCTCGGCTAAACATGCCTGTTGTATCAGGAGCAATCGATTTAGCGATAGTTGAATTATGTCAAATTCGAGAGGATTTTTTCCGAACAGACATTTCTAGTTATACGCATTAAAAATACTATTAAGTCCGTAATATACGAGAAACGCGATCAATGCGAATACTTCTACAATTAAAAGTCAAGTATAATGAAGATTTTGTACATAATCAGTAATAAAATGAAATCATTGATTGAATACACAAATGTTTATATTATGATCCTTCACAAGCAGGATATGAAAAACAGGCTGAAATTTAAAACTCGGTTTATACTTGAACGACTGAAATTGCTTCGCAAGTACGCGACAAGACTTTCTATTTTTTGTTTTAATATTTGTAAATAATATGAGCAACATATGATATTGGTTGGTGTAATACCAACCAATATCGTATTTCAGCTCTGTTTTGTAGTTTAAGCCTAATTGTCATCAATCATTTAGGTACCACTTATGAAGCAATCTAATAAAAATAAAAAGTTTATCCTATCTTGACGTTCGAGGGATTGGTCTTGGGATTTTGCGCATAACATCTTCCCGTTGGTATTCCAGGTTACACGGCTTAAGCAGCTCTTGGCCTCCTTGGTGTATCCATTTATTTGATACTGTAATAATAATAAAGTAATTGTTAGCATTTTCTTTGTTAGGAGCAGTCATAATAAGTTTGTTATAAGTGTGTAAAGTAAAATATTTGCAGGCCAGATTTGTTGTGGCCATGGAATAAGCGCGCCAAAATGGCATCATCACTTCATTTTTTGCTGTCGGAAGGAATATAGGACATATGTCAGACTGTGACTGATCAGAAGATCGGAAAATTTGTTTTTTTTCGTAATCCTATAAAATGATGCGTTCTTGCGACACTACATCTATCATTTTAAGGGATTTTTAAAGAAAAATCCCAACGGCAGTAATATAGAGGATTTTTTGTTGGCAACACTGATTATAATGAACTATTGTTGGAGCAGAGCATTACCAATATTACATAAATAAATTTATATGGTATGTATATGTATACATGTATGTATGTATATATATGTAATTTATAATGTTGCTTCGCACGCACCCCACTTGGACCCGCGTAGTACGGGGCAGGCAGCGTGGCGCGTGGCTATGTCCCCCTCGCCCGACGGGTGCAGGTTCATCCAGAACACGGCCGCGTTCTTCACAGGAAACACGCTCAGACCCAGCTCCGTGAACACTGTAGCGCCCCCTTGCGCCACCTCTGACATCTGCAATGGTTAGTAATACTAATTGAATCTATTCATTGCACCATAGGTCATGCGGACAGTCTTCAAAATAGCGTTCGAACGAAGCGATTTGAACTTTAGTTTGATCTGCGTACAGAGCAAAAGATTGGAACATTTTGAAAATGGAAGTTTAATATATTTTTTATATCTAATACTTACGTAGAACAAAACAGTAGCTATACGGTTCCCGCTTGACTTTTTGAAGGCGTTCTCCTCTTTCTGAAATAAATCAAAAGTCAAAAAACTCAACATTTACTATTTAATTTGTGAGGTAACGTTTTTATTAAACAAATAGTAACGTTAAAGTATCCTACGGGCATGTTCTGTGATATAGTCAGTATGTAGTTAAATTAACCTACCTGTTTGTCTTAACTTATCTGTCTATCTATAAGCAATTAAGTTCCGATTTGACAAGAAACTTTATTTATGAAGTGTCTGCTAAGAGCCTCATCAATGCACCAAAAGTAGTTTTAGCTCCCTCTTCCCGCCAAAGTTACTCGTGTAATTTATGTCTGTACTGGATGACATAAAGCCATTCAATACACCGTGACTGGCATACCGTGCGACGTACCCTTGCAAAGTCGAAGTGCGGCTCGTAGTGTCCTCCGATGCCGTAGTTGACAACCTGCAGCTCTTCGGCAGTGCCCATGGTGAGTCCGGTGAAGTCAGCCACGCGCCGCGATACGCGCGCCACCACCGGCGACTCCTCGTCGCGTAGCCATGCTGACTTGCTGATGCGGTAGTGAGCCGGGACCAGCTCGCCGGTCTTCGGGTCGTGGACGACCGCGCGTTTGAACTGAACAACGCATTTATTAACATATCTGTAATGTATGTTGTAGTATCTAACCGTGGTAGCGCCAAATAGCATGGTGTCGTTAGTGTCGTATATAATTAGTTATTCTGTCAACTGTAATTGCCCAAAGTAGATTTATTAAAATTTTCGTCGCATCTAACGCATCTTATCTAGGGTAATAGTTCACAAAATGTATATTTCCCGAGAATTGAAAATGACTTTCAATTAAAATCCAAATGTTCTGACTATCTAGTCCAGTTCTATCAATTCCAGTTCATAATGTGGGGTACATTATGAACCGACGTTAATGACAATAATTTGCAAAAATTCGTGACTATTGAGTAAATTTGTCCTCATGTTACCCTTATTGACGTGATTACTATTATTATCCGAGTCTATTTTCGACAAGAGAAAACGTATTAATATATACTTTTGAACAACTCACCCTTGGCTTAGCCAAATTCTTAATGTGTTCGATTTCCTCGTCAGTCATAACCTGGTGGAACACGACCACGTCGGGCGCGATGTACATCTGCTCCATCTTTATCGGCGCCAACTTGAGGAATGGGTGGTTCTCGGTGAGGTAACTACATTTCAATCTGTCAATACAATAAGATTGCTATAAAATTAAAATAAAATTTAATCTATTCAATAAGTACGTGAACAAATAAAATATTAAATGATAGACTACATTATTTTAATTTAAGTCAGCGACCATTTTTCAATCACTAATATTAATAAGAGGCAATATATAAAAAAATGAGTGCACAGATGCGTGCATATGTAAAAGAAAATCTCATCTATTATATAAAATCTGCAAATTTCGTGGACCTGAGAGACAGGCAAACATTCCGCGGTTCTGATAGCTCCTCGTAGTTTTTTACCATTATTTTTGTATAAACAACATAGTAATACGTTACCTTCGGCTTATTTCGTTTGGTATTTCCATTTCCCCTCTGCACAGAGCTTCATACACTTTGCGCTCTTTACTTAGGTACGACATCGGCTCCGCGTTCTCTTCCTCCTCGTCTTCTCCGGTTTCCTTCATTACAACAATAAACATTAAAATAAAATGGATTGATCTATGTATTTTAATTTCCCTAAAAAATCACAGTAGCTAACTAACTTTCCATCCTGGGTTTAATTCCCATTAAATTTCATTTAAAATTGATGGCAAGTATCTATGAATAATATTAATCTATGAATGCAGGTAGGATACCTACAAAAATCAAGAAAAAACGTAAAAGCTTTTAGAAAAGTTTTTACGTTTAAATGTCGTAAAATGCGACCCCTGTCAGCTTACAATAGTATCGAGTAGATTCCGATATCGAGTTTATTTTAATCAAAAAAGTCAATGAAACGATAACCGACCCCTCTTCTTTTCCTCCTGAGTTTTGCCTCAGTTTCCGCGATGGTCTTCTGGAAGTGCGGTACGTTGCCGCGAGCGCGCGGGTGTTTCGGTTCCAGAACCAACAATTTCTTTGTCCACTCCAACGCTGCTTTAACATCACCTGAAACAAGTAACGTTCAATATAATAAGTAAACACATAGATTTTAAAGATCAACTTTCCAATTATATCCAAAACAACATTCCGAATATCATGTACAGTTCGTTGTATCTTACGTTAAGAAATAAAACAAATTTGTATAATACTGTAGGCAAATTATATAATTGAAGTAAATATAGCATAATATTTAATTAAACGTACATAAAAGAATACAAGTTCATAAACCACAATTGTTTTATGGACGAAGAAGGTAAAACAACAGCGGTTTAGCGGACACAGAAAAGAAGCAGACAGCTGTGAAAAAGGTAGGTGTAAAAAGGAAGAGGGTAGATATGGAAAAGGAGCAGGATAGGGATGGAAAAGGAAGCAACAAAAAACAAGAAGAGGCGGGTTGGGATGGGCGCAGTAGACAAACTTTTTTATGGTAAAAGGTCGCAAACGGGTCATCTAATATTAAGAGACCGGTACCCATAGGCCATCCCCAACAAGCAAATGTGTCGCAGATACGTTGTCTACCTTAAATGTACAGAAGAAGGGATAGGGGGGAAAAGGACATTTCTTTTACCCCATCAATCTCGACCCCATCCAATTCTATTAATCTTTCCATCCTATCTTTACTAAGAAAGGATGGGAAGGGGAAGAGGACAGAAATAAGATTTCTGGCACCTCACTCATCAGATGAAAAGCAGAATACTTCACTCCTGTCTTCTGTAAGGTATTTCACTGGTGGATCCGGCCCTTTCGAGCAACAAATATTGTTGAGGGCTCTACCATTGTTGAAAACTGATCGAAACAGTAAATGGAAATAGACTTATAAGCCATGAGCCTGGTAAATAATGAGAGATAGGTCATTGATGACAGTAGAGTGGATGTGATGATGACACACGAATAATGTGAAATTTTGACAGCAAATTCTGCCATAAAGAATGACAACGCACCGCGTGGCCTGGTAACTGAATCAATCAACTTTTTGTTATATTCAGATCATTGTTGTTGTAATGCTTAAAAAAATCTTTAGCCGTTACTGACATGACATGATGTTTTCGACAAAATCTCTAATATCATAAATGTGAATGTAAATTTGTTTGTTACGCTTTCACGCAAAAACTACTCAACCAATCATCATGAAACTTTGTACACATATTCTTGGAGGTATTATATATAGGATACATAGGATGCTTTTTAAGAAAAAAATGTTTCTCAAATAATAAGAAAATCTAGCTACTGCAATGCCTTCGAGCATCCCAGTAATGAAGTTCCAACCCTGAGTACTGTAATACCTACCTGTATTATCGACGGTCACGTCAATATCCAATCCAATTGAATATAGTCACAGCTGTTTGGGATTTTTCTATATTTATTGTATATAAAAGTATGTATGTTCCCTATAGACCTAAATTAACAGGGATTGTTCAGATTGGCACAGCAGGTGTTTCTGTGTTTGGTAGCGATCGGATCGACATAATTAGAGGTACCCGGGCGAAGCCGGGGCGGGTCACTAGTATATTAATAATTCTATACTGTATAAAAATATCATCTATGATGAAGTGAATATAGAAAATAAATATTTTATTATTAAGTTCTGACTTTGTTTGTTACCGTAACGTGAGCGGCTATGTAGCTTTTTTACTCTCTAACATAAAAACCTAATCATCTAAATGTAAATTTCTGCTAGACATATATACCTGTAGTCTAAGAAGCAAATCAAATTTAATGTTAAAAATAAGGCATCTTTAAATAATAACTAATTAAATTTCAGATCCCATTATACGTACCATACGTAAATAAAAGTATACTTACCCAGTAAATAATGCGAGAAGCTAATGTACTCGAGTATGTCGACTTCTGTGAATTCGTGAGCGTCGCTCTCCTGCTTGTACTTTCGCAGCGCTTCCAGCATCCAGCTCAGCGAGTTGCCGAAGTCCTTCTCGTTGTACAGCGTGCGGCCCAGCTCGTAGCAGTCGCCAGCGCTCATTGGAGTACTGCAATTTTACTAACTAGTTACGTAAAATGTTCAATAATCGTAACTCTATAGTACGTTGCAACCAAAACCGCATCAAAAAAAAAGGTAAAACGTGTGCGCCTAAGGAGTTTACTGTTTAAGCGTAAAAAAATAAATACATTTAATATTAAATTCAAAAATTTCATTTAAGTTTATTCATTTTTTTAAATATTTATTGCTTTCTTAATATTCAATTTTAATTAAATTTGTTTACTCATTTTTATAAATATTTTTTATTTATTCAATTCAATAATAAAAATTAAAAATTAATATTTTAATTTGATGTCCGATTTTAATTTTTATCTCATTTTTTTATTAAATTTATTTTGTAAATATTCAATAACCAATATTAATATTTAACATCGATTATTTATTATTAATTAAATTAAATAATAATATTTTAATTTATATCAATTAATAATACATACGGATAGTTAACCTCAATTATATTGGAGAACTTGAAAAAATATAAAATTATAATTTTTTGCTTGAATATTTACGAATAGTAATAGTAGTACATAACATTGATCAAAATATTCAATTTAAATCACTACTGACTATAATTTATATTTATTAGAACATATATAATTCGCACTTGTACGAAACTAAAACACGTATTTAGAATGTAGAAACTGAAACATGTGGAGAAATATAAATTTAAAAAAGGTGACCAGAGGCGACGAGCGCGCCAACATGCGCGACTAATAGAGGTTCTATTTCTATTTCGTTGGCAGCTTTTTTACGAGACTAAACGAGCGGTTTAGCGGGCTGCTCCACCCTGTTACTTTTGTGTTATTGTGATATGCATCTTAAAATTTCACTCTCATCATTTTTTCATAAAGAAGTATAACTTCAAAGAAAACAAGATAATATAATATAAGTGCCAAACTTATCAAGCAAATCTTTCCACTTTATATAATTACTGTAGACTAGCTTGTGCTGTTTCATAATCGTATCGATACAAAATTTGGACACAGTCGATTTATACACCAGGAGTTATATTTCTTCAAAACTTATCCAGGAAAATACCCTACGAGCTTAATTATAAAGCTTACACCCTTACATTAATAGTATAGACCTAGTGCCTAGCCAGTACAGTTTGCAACAGTTTGTCAACGTAATTACAATAGGGTTGCAAACGTTTCAACACCTTACAAAGAAATTATGTCACTGCGTTACTAATCACCGAAGCGCCAACCAAAAACAACATCTGTTGTGTGAATATATTTAAGGGAGTTTGGATCCTAAAAAAACTGCATCGTGAAAAACTACTGGTGCTACTAATTAACCTTATACATGCAATATCTGACCTATAAATAACTCCGTTAAGTCGTCCTTCAGCGAGCTCCCCGATGTCGAGCTGGTAGGTGTCCTGAAGGCGAGTGAGAGCCTGCGCGGCGCCCGCCAAGTCTTCCAGGGTGGGGTACTTTACATCCGCGTGGTTCACAGTTATGTTCTTGATATATTCTGTTGAACAACAAACATAATATATTATGCTCCTAAATGTTCACTGACCGACAAACATTGCTTTGGTGTTAAACGTACGTGCTTGTAATAATTCTAGTTTTCTTGTATTCGTGTGTATCATTTACTCCCCAGCGGGTTTTATCAACAAAGTTTTATCAAAAAAGATTTATAGCTAGACATACATACAAACGATTCTCACTGAATTTAATCCAAAAAAAATTTGAACCATACAGTACATATTACGAAATTAAATATCTATACATATAATAAAAATGTTGCTGATCGCTGTCTGTACATGGAAGATATTTGAAAAACTATTATTGAGGGCCTTTATAAATGCATTAAAACACAAAACAATGATTATTAGGATTTTTGTCTGTTTGTCCGTGCGTTTGTGCGCGCTAATCAGTTATACCAATTTCAAGAACCACGTCGAACATTTGTTCGATAAAAATACTGTAAAATAGCAGCTCAGTTGAATAGGTTTAAATTTTAGTAAAGTAAGTGTGATCTGTAAAATGATGATGATTGAAAGTTTACAAAAAGTTCAAAACAGGACAGTGTCGGAGATCTTGCAAGCATCAGCTACAGCAGACACACTGTGCATTGAGATATTCAAAACGTATGCATGTTGTACATATTTCGGAGACGCACGGCGCTCCCTGGTAAATGGTATGTTTGGTAACGCAATATTTATACGTACTTATATAGACGATTTTAGAAATCATGTGTGTACTTTTATGTAATATGTTTTGTTAGGTTAGTAGCTTATTATTCCCGAGGAGGGTTGGCCTTACGGAGGCCAACCGTAAAAACTGTAGCCACATCCTATACAGTATGGGCTACGGTCATACTGTGTCGACCTCACTTACGCGGGAAAAGGGCAGGCAGATGATGGTGAAGGTAGGGTAGTATTAAGGAGGTTATATATGATTTCGTTTAAGTAAAATTGTAGGGCGGGTGAAACCGCGGGGTACAACTAGTATGATAATATATGACAAATATTACTATAATTATATCGTTGTGTATGGGTCACTATAGCAATAAAATATCATGAAGCATGAAGGTTAGCACTGGAAATCAGTGTTGGGGGGTTTTGACGTTGTCACAGTATAATGCTGAGCTGCTAACCAAATTTACTGAATAAGGAGGCCTATATGATGTAGGTACTTCGATATTTTTCTTAATATATTTCCTTTATTTCTTCCACATAATACAAATACAGCATGGTAATGCCTATTCGTGTTATTCGATGCAATCTTATACGTTTCTTGCTTAATACGAGTTTTATGTCGAGGAAAATATTTTTTTAGTCTTATTAATCTTGCTTGTAAATTTGAATTAAGAAATTCTTTACAACCGTCGTCACGTCGTTACTCTCACGACAAAAAAATTTAGCACACATTCATTTATGTTGGTCATGACTCTTGAACCGTTGTTGACTTTGGCAATTCAAATGAAGAAACTGTTGTACAGTGACGACATGACCCAAAAAAAATACTTGCAATTTTAGAAGGAAAAGAAAATATTACTCAAATTTTGTTTCTGTTAGAAATCAGATATTCGAATCATATCACGGTGTATCATTACTTGTCGTTCTTGGGATATACCTATATTTATAAACATATATGTTTAGATCTATCGACATTGATAGGCAGTCAACAAGAAACAATAATGTTCAAAAACCAAACATGTTTCATAGAGACCATAGTTGCAACAATTTTATTAGATATCTTAAATTTATAATTTTGGAACTATAATTTTCAAGATAATCTGTTTTTATTAAAATAAAATGGGGCTCCGAGTGAAAGCGCGGGGTACACCTATATGAGATATGTTGATATATTATTTATATTATTTCGCCACAGCGGTAAGGGACGGTGGGGCTTGAGAACTAAGGTCATGCTGCCCTTTTCAACCGACTTCTCTCTCTACGCACTTAAAAATAACAATAATTTTACGCCATCCGGTGTTAGCCATGGTAACTAGAGGTACTGCCGACGCGAGTTCCCGGTCAGAGGGTAGGCGCAAAATAGTCGAGTGAGATTTTCGGAAAGTTCATTAGTAAAATCGTTTTCTTAAAGTATTCTCGTATATTGGTATTTCTTCGGCTGACTACAAAACTAATAAGAATAAGAATTAATTTATATTTTTATAATAAAATAATAACAATCAGTCTTTTAAGTACGTTTCCCCACTGCAGGGACACAAACACATGTCTCCTCTACGAGGGAGGGCCGTAATCCACCGACTGGCCCAGTGCGGGTTGGTGGATGTCACATGTGTTCGAATTTGGTGGCTCTAAGACATGCCGGTGCCATACTAACGATGTTTTCTTACACCGTTTTTAAAGAAGTGGTGATAAAATAAATAACACATAGTAAAGCGCCTGCCCGGGTTCGAACCCGGGACATGCAGTAGATAAGTCGGGGCCACCGCTGGGCCACCACTGCTCAGTGGTATAGGCCTCGACCCGTATAATTGCGTGAAAAAATAAGTCGTATATTTTTGTTTAAAATTTTGTTATTTCCTTATCGCTTTTCCATTTAACATAAATCATTTAGCATTCATTTTTCTACGCAGAGAAAGTCGCAGAAACATCACGCAAAATTAGCACTATGTAGTTTTGTAATGCTAATAAGCTGTGGCCCACAGCGTAATAAAACATTCAAGCTTTTTCACGATAAATTGACCAGTTCAAACACATTTATTTGCCACAAAAGAAGAATGACGCATGAACGTACGATTCGACTCGATCACTACAACCTCGACTTGTAACATAAATAGGAATTTTTACACATTCCTTGATTCGCTAAAAACGCCTTTATTACCGTCATTCGTTAATAGTTAATATATATAACAATCGCATATCACGTCAACGTTTCAAGTCTTTCAATGCCAATTAATTGTTGGCAAAAAGTTGTTTAAAATTTATCGATACAATTGGAACAGTTATAACACCGTTATTTGAACAGAAGCAGATGGCATATATTGACTTTATATTTCCATTCCATTTTTAATACATGAATTTTTGGCCGACAAACACACACATACACAGGCAAACATCATTTTAATGAAGTCAATTAAAAATAAAACGTTTATTTTAAATACAGCATCAATTAAAATATTTGACATGAGCTAACACCTAACGGCTTTACTTAAAACCGGTTCTTGGGGTAGCACCCTCCAAGTTATCGATTTATTACACAATTTATCGAGATAAATGTGATCGAGTGTTGACATGGAGCAAGTATTAAACTAAACTGGCAGGTTTCTGATTGAAACGACACACAGGCAAACAGTAAATGCATTTTTTTGTTGAGGTTGTATTCGTATTTTACAATCTCAAAGCTAAATAAGTCAAAACAGTTATAAAATAAATTTGTTAAGCTCAACTTCGCAGTAAAATTCAACAAACAATGTTGTTTCCTGGTTACGTAATCTTATACAGTCAGATGTAAGAGACAAGAGTTACTGCTTAATACCCGGTTTTCGACGATATTTGATAACTAGTCGCGATTTCTGGCTCTGTCTAGCCTTAACCTCAGCCTACTGCATTGAAATGGAGTTGGAACACATCTGCTATCCGTGTCTTAATGTAACGGTTAGTATGCTTTGCTATAACATATTCCATGCACGCAAATGACACTGGTTTTCATTGACCATCGAGAATTTCAATTCGAACACATATGTGACTGAGGGTTGTCATGACGGCGGGACTTGTTGCTTGCTTGAGAATCACTTCTGTAAAGCCACTAATTGTTGCCAATAATTGGCTTGCAGAACCCAAGTAAATCTCGCGAGAAACTTTTATATCATAACTTTTGAAAGTGCACAAAAAAATATCGCTAAAGATATTAGGTGTCTTGGGCAGCTGTTATTTAGAATGATTACTGAGCTAACAATGCATTGCTATCCAAACATAAATGTGTATGCAACATTTTATCTAAGTCGGCTGAGGAAACTGCTTTAAAATTCAGTGGCAATACTTGACCCGAACATCCATTCATACGAACCGGCAAGTTAAATAAAACCTTGTAAAAATATTCCTATTTACCTGTCCCAATCTTGATGCTCTTTTCAATAAAATCCAAGTCAGTTGTCAATCTTTTGATGAGGGTGAATGCGTTGATCGGATTGCCCAAGTAGTTGGGAATGTCCTCCATAGCCATCACATGTTCCTTCTTGTAGAGATTCAAGTGCCTTTAAAGTAAATCATATTTACACCTTTTAATCTGTATTAAAAATATTAGTATCCTCTAGGGTAGGCAGAGATCTTCATAAGTGCAAGCACTGTGTTGTTGCGCAAAATTTTGAATGTCCTTTGTCCTTTTTTCGGCTTTTGCCAAAAAATAGGTTTAATCGTTAAGCAGCAGGCAGCGCACTAAGCTATGCGTGTTATTGACCGCAGACTCATAATATAAGTGTAGGCAAAGCGCTGCCAATTGCCTGGAGACATATAAGTATCCTTCTACAAGAGATAAAGACTACAGGCATCTCATCCTAAGAAAAACAACTGTGATGCTATACTAAATAAACAAACCATCGACTTCAAAAGAACTATATTCAAAACAACAAATGGACTAAAAAGTAAAAAATTATTTTACGCAATTTAACATAAGAATCATATCTTACTCATATTTATTTTTGGAGCCGGGCTAGGAGGTCGGAGGCAGGTCTGTAACTACGACTGTTGACGCGAGTTCCCCGTGAAAGGGTAGGAGGGGAACAGTCGAGGGTGATTTTCATATAGTCTATGTATAAAAGGCGATCTATGTAGATCCTATAGAATCCCTATAGAATTATAGACTCCGATTAGAGTTAGAGAGAGAGCAATAAATGCATGGTTTAGCAGATGGGTAGGAAGTCAATAGTACGCAATGGCTTATACCACAGGCAGTTTGCACAATAACAGAAAAAACTGATTACTATCTTTTCAAGTAAAAGATTCTAAAATTTATCAAATTGAAATATTTGTCAGGTGAGGCCGAGCCTAATACAGTTATAATAACAATACGAACTGTACTGACGAAATGAACTTGGCCACCTTTAGTTATTTGCACAATTGTACGATGTACCTATGTCATAGGAGTTCATGACCTATGACCATGACGATACGGATTTTGGAATTAACTGAAAAATACAGAGAAATTTTAAGTATCTAAAACGGCATTAAATACATAAAATAAACTATATAAATATACGTAAGCGAAGAAAGTAAATAAATGCAAAAATAAATCTTTATTATACACTTTCCACATATAGCTGGTTCATTATGGCGTTAGCTCCTTTACTAGGTTTACAGGTAAATAATTTAAGAAGCCAAGGACTTCCTTTAAAATTTTACAAATTATATGTGAAACAAACAAAATAATTAATTCTACTATTCAAAATTAAATATTCTACGAAATTACAGATATAAGTATCTTTACATTTTTTGTTCATTTCATTTTATGGATTTTAGTGTGGTCATGTATGACAATGCATGGTTATGGGTGTGTTAAGTGTAAACCGTAAGTAGAAGTCAACTTTGTCATATTACGCATTAATAAGAGTAACTCAAAAAGTACTGGCCGGATCTTGGCTAAACACAGATGGGACCACACGACATCGTTGTCATCAAGAATCATCGAAATCGCCAGGAGAGGAGCTATGACGTACCAAACATAAAAAAAACATACAGACGAATTGATAACCTCCTCCTTTTTGAAGTCGGTTAACAAGTGGACCCAGGCACTTATTTAAAGGTCGATACAGAATTTTAGTGAAGAAGTATCAATAACTTACTTTTTTAAAACGGATAATCTATTCTCTTCTTTTTGAATATAATAGTCCAAGTCATCGATGATCCTTTTGTGCGTCTCCAGTAACGGCTCCACCTCCGCTATGGCGGTGAACAGCTCGGCGCTCGCCCATGACCATGAGAGAGCGAGAACGATGCAAATGTACAACAAACACTTGCAGTGCATTTTGAGTTACGATCTGCAACCGACAGATAAATTAATAAATATGCGCTCACGCCCGCAACCCAGAGAAATAGGCAGAGATCACAGATTCACGTGTGTTTAGTGAAATGTTCGCAGCGGTTTATCGTATTCTTGACATACTAAGGCAACATAGGCCCAAGCTATATTGCCGTTCACCCAAGTGATACGCCTAGCATCCTACACGTCACCGATTATAAAAAGCGATTTTTGTGCCGTTTTTGGTATGAATCTTCTAAAAATGTGGGCGAAGGGAAGAATTGTTGTATTTACCTACTAAAATCATCCAATGGCTATCCCCAAATGTAAGAGTCTCTTGCTGAGCGCCCAGGCCCTAATTAATTACCGCTCTATTCTCATCAACAAAACCTATGAATAATGCTTGTTTCATCATTATATAACTACTAACAGTGCCGGGCGGTCACACTCGCCCGCGGTACACATAGCTCGCTCGTGGTCTTACATCCTTCTCGTTTAGCGTTATTTTTTATGCTCTGCCCCTGGGTCGTAGCGTGTTGAAAAATAACCCTATAACCTTCCTAATTTTTTTATTGAATACAAACTAACATACGGTTTACAATTTTATATTAGGATGGAGACATCCTTTTAAGTATAAGTGTCAAATGCAAAATAATTTTCTTGAATGTGTTTGGTCGTTTCTAACATGAGTGCATTCAAACAAACTCTCTAGATTTATGAAATTAGTATAGCTTATCTTTATAAAACCCAATAACTATCGTAATTAATGGTCTGCAATCCATCAAGATGTCCTTTAACTTTTAAGGTCAGTGACCTCTCTTTTGTCAAACTATTATTTTATTTAGTAATGACTAACACCTAAAACAAACCGGTTAATGACACATGAGTCAAAGTGTCAAGCTTGCAGCCAGTGATTGTACTTTGTAATATTCAGATAGTAATTATGTCACCGTATCTATGTACATCTAGTACCATCATTGAAGAGTTAGTCAAATCGAAAGAATAAGTTTTATTTACCTCAGATACCCTGTTAAGTGGAATTAAATCAGACTTTATTTAGACTCATCATTAAACAAGTCAGTATTGTACTTAACTTAAAATGTTAATTCACGTTAGAAGGACGAGTGACAGGGCCGATAGTATTTGTTTAAGGAATTCCACACTTAGAGGCGGATCAGCCAAAACCGTGTATCAAAACTCACGCCCGGTATCTGTGAGGCTGATCAACGGAAAAATAGCAAGATAGGTGTCAAATGTCCGACCAAATATCATTTGAGTTTGCAGAAGCATGCTCATCAATTCTTTTTCTTATAGAAACTAAAGCTGATTTAACGTTACGGTTAACTTCCCAGCAGTATCAATTGAATATAAAATTGACAAGCCTATCAGCAAAAGGGGTCAGTTATACTTTTTAAATACTGCTCAAATCTATTAAAAATAACTAATTTCTTCACGATCACAAAGCGTCGTAAAAAACCACGGCACGAACATTGCATTAAAATATTTTATTGCATGTAGGTTATATTCCGAACTCTAAATAAATTTACAATTTTATTACATGTATTACTAAAAGCGACTGGTTTTTTTTTATTTGGGCACTAAGAACTAACTGTAAATACGTAATACTACACCGACCTCATCTTATATATTAAACAAATTATAATTTATGAAACTCCAAAATATTCTAGAAAAGCTCTGATCGTTTTTGCTTAGGTATGTGAATCAGAAGAATACTATATCAAAAACTAACATATATTATGTAAGTACACAGCCACAGAGCATCAATTATAACAGTCTGATGTAACATAGGCAGGAATGTGGGAACAATCAAACAGATATATATACTCATTGCTTTGCTTACTCAGTTGCAAGCAAATGCTCTAATTTCAAAATATGTCATTCAATACATCATTACCGACTTACCGACAATGAGACGCGTCACTTTAGTGTTTACACACAGATTATACACGCTAAATGATGTTTTTTATTGAACAAGATTGACTTAGTTTTATTCGCAATATACAAAAACAAATTAAACCGCCTTTGTCGCGGCTCATACGTGCCGAGTGCGCCAGCGCACAACCACACTCAGTTAGGTCAATGAACAAATAAAATCTGTCCGTTCAGAAGCTAGCGGCAAGTTAGTGACCTTATCTAACGCGGTGGTGACATGGCCCAATAATAATAAACGATGCTGACGTATCAATAAATACATATTCGTTACCCACTCCAACGTTAACAAGCAATTACTTTTTTGTATCTCGTTTGTAATGTTAAGTGCATGTATCATCTTGCACTTTATAACGGGACTGCCTCCTAAAAAAATATTTGATAGCATAAATATCTAACGTTTAGATGAGAAAAGTACAGACACTTTCATATCTAATACACCTTACCGCCAATCTGTAATATTTTACTTAATAATAAGCTATAACTGGCTTGTATCACGGTGGCTTTGAAAGATATTAGGAAGCAAGGGTGTATAAATTTTCACATTAACTTTGTTAAAGTATTTAGACTTCAGTGATTCGAAGAGAAGAGCTAACGTCTGCGTTTCATTATAAAACCCGATTCCTGTGACATATCATACGCTTGTATTTAGAATTCCAGCGAGGACAGACCAGTCTCAGTGAAGGACGTCCGAATTCCGCCAGAGTTAACATCTTTGATATGACAAGTTTTATCCGTTGGCCATGGTGAGCTGGAAGGTCTAGCGCGACGGCTGGGCTAACTCCAATCCAATGAAACGCATCGGAGCCCATCTGCACTGAGTCGACCCAGAGGAGCAGCCGCTTTCCTTACACTTTTCTAGTGCGTTACGGGGGAGAAATCCTTAACTAAATACCCTGCTTCTGGGGGAAAGACAGGGTTATGTTAGGTTTTACTCACTTAAGCCCCTCGGTGGCCATCCTCGAGTGCGATAGGCTCCCGAATCTTCAGTGGAACAAACCGGTGCCTACTGCAGTGAGCTTGAGCCCGACCCTGAGACGCAGGCGCACCGTTACACTTTTCTAGTGCTACGGGAACACGCCATGTTGCCGTCAGAGAATAAATTTATTCCTAAGATTTTTTCGACCACTTTATAACGCGAGTGTAAAGTTTAGATCTTTATTTACAGGTACGAAAATATATAAAAAAATTGCAATATTTTCTAACATACAGTTGTTCCCGTTAGCTTCATCGTCAAATAATATATCATTTCCTATATTTGTTTTCATTTTTGCCACTACACTTTGATATTACAAGCTTTAATAATACGTGATATGTAGACTCTGGAATTTTAAAGATCTTTCTACGTTATCAGCCGCCTGCGCTACGTGACTACGCTCGACGGAAGCTTATCTGCGATCTCATTCACATGAAACATTCGAAAAACACAATAACTTAACGCATAGATAAATAAAATACATATAAATTATATGTAAAGAGATATTTCTCACTGGTTGTAGCTTAATATTTCCATTACACAATATACTGTACACACTATATACGACTACTTATAACAATCAGTCAAGGCTCGGGCCTCAAGAGCTCGACCTGTCAACGGCGGAATTGGCCGGCTTGACGAGAGTAGACTGCGAATGTAGAATATGGAAGTGTCTGCATCCAAGGCTTACTGATCATTAGGAACAATTGGATTACATTTCAAATGATCTATTATCTATATTAAAAATGATTGCTTTACCACAATCATACCAGATTTTAAGTATTAATTGGCGATGTCCTATCATCATCATAGAAAGTGTACCTCTATATAGCCTTTTCACACTTCTCTTTAAGTTGCTCACGTCATAATCGACCGGAAATACTGGCGCCAGAAATTATTGCCACCGCATGCCTATCCGCATGACTGACAAAGATTCTAATCAATCGGTCCAGTTGCGAGATACATCAACAACGAAAATATATAGACTTGAAGTTCAACTAAATGTGTGGTGGTACAATGTGGAAGGGGAAATTATGTTGCATAGTTACGGCATTTGAGCGAATCTGAAATGTGTTTTTTTTGTATGCATTAAAACGCCAGTTCCATGATACAGCCAATAGTTTATTGATGCCCCTACTACCCTAAATGTTCAATTATTGGCAAAGAAACAAAATAATTGAATTACCACTTGACTAGGAAGATATAAAAGTCATTTTTTTTAAAGAGAGTATACACAAAATAATTGCTGAATTGACCTTTACTGTTTATGGCAGTTATTATTTCCAACTTTAGCTATGGATCTTACAGTTATAACTAAATGTTGAAATGGTATATTTAGAAGCTATAAGATGCATAGTATGATGGGAGGGGATGGGAATACGGGAGTACAAGGAAATAATATAGAGATACAAAAGATACACATATTAGGCCCATTTTTATGTTCATAAGTAATGATAGATAGGCATGGGATATCTTTCATAATAACAAACAATGAAAAATTGGTTTACATAGCTTTTAGCTCTAATTATTCTCAGGACCTTCACAAATATTTATGTACATATTTTATTATTAAATTAAAATGGAACTACAATGCTGATGATGGTAATGAAATATTGTGATGCTACAGAACAGTAGTGATGATCCTCCTTTTTTTCCTTCATCTTCCTTTTTTTAAGCAAAGACTGGCAAAATTAGTTATAATTAGAAAGAGAAATTGAATGAAACACAAAAAATTGTGCATTTGTGCCAGAAGCTGTGGCTTTTTATTCTATAATGACTTGAATGAATTACTAATATCTAGCACTGTTAGGGATAAAAGTAAGACACCATTAGTCCACTCATAGAAGCAATTGAGATCATTGAAACACTTTAAGACAATATTAGATATAAGGTAAGAATGTCACCTGATAATAAGAATATTTAATATTTATATATAAACTTGGAATATATATATTCCAAGTTTATTTATATATATCAAAATACCCTTTAAACTAGAACAAAATATTGCTCCGGCTTCACACAGGTAACTCTTATACAAACATACATTCCCACTTTATATTCTGCAAAACTTTCCTTCTTTTTTCTTTCATAAGAACCTTCTCCAGACAACAAGAAACACAAAAAAAGAATAAGCGAAATTGGTCCAGCCATTCATGTGTGATGCCGTGACCAAAGGATTCATCCTACTAATCTTACTAATTTTACTACATGTTTGTTACTAATTGTCCAATATAACGATAAGTGTCAATTAAGGAGGAAAAAAATCTATTCGCTGTACTGGTGGTGCGCTGCAAAAACCATTATTTTTACCTTAAATAGTAATTTTATGTGTAAGCCATCATTATATATTTTATAATTTATTATCAAAGTTATTAAGCAATATAAGAAACTTACGTGAGTTGAAAAGATAAATATGGTTAAATCAATCGTGCGCACATTTTAATTTAACATAAAAAATATATTCGGCGCATGAACGAAAAAATTTAAATTAAGACGCGACGCCAAATACAAACAAATAGACCAAAGCAAACTGTCTTGCTGCCGCTGTCCTATTTCAAAACATATTGTCATTGGCATCCAGTGCTGCCAGCACTGTATTTCGAAAGGGAGCTAGATGGTGCTGGAAGGATACGAAATAAAAAAGAGCTGATTATTTTAGTTAAGAAGAGCTAAATAAAAAAAGATATCAAATTAATATTTAAATAAATTCTAGTAATATTACCCTGGCCTTCCATATATTAAGATGTTGTGAGTAAACGAAGAGGTTTAAGACAGTATAAAAAAATTGGCAAAAATACAAATAATTTTATTATGCATCCTTGGAATAATCATTTATTAAATTAATCAACGCTTTTTCACTTGTGCTTGATTCTTCTTCATTCGCACTGAAACCCAGGTGTTTGGGCGCAAGGCACTCGGACGTTAAATTCGTGACGTTTCCTAAAACAATGAGCATTATCTATCGGCGCTACTATCTCTCTCTCTCTCTCTCATGTCGCTCTCTCGCTCACACACATTCAGACACGCGCCACATCGATCGTGCATGATTGGTTACTCTTGGCCTAAGCGCAGCGGGACCCGACCTTAATCCTTCAATTTATTAAAAGTTGTCACGTCAAAAAATAAACTTTTTGTGATTTAATAGTGAAAGTGATATAAATTTTTAATTATAAAATTGAAATTAAATCCAACACAATAGCTCCTTATACAACCGTTCACATACCAATCAATATTATCACAGCTACAAACACACACCCCACCACCAACACTACAATCACAAGCAGTCTAATTAAGACCGATTGCCTTCCAAAACGATATCTGTGAGACCGAGCCGAGTGTGTCTTTTGAATGCGTTGTGTTTTGTCTATCAGGATTTGAAAAAATAGCCGTCATCTTGTTTATTTAATTTTCTTTTTATTACCAATCTTTCATTGTTATAAAGAGAAAGGAACATAGTTTCTACCGGCTGTCCCACGTGTGTTATCTTTTCTTGGTCTATACTATCTAGTTTATACAAGATGGTTTTAATGTAATGAAATATTAAATGTATCTATGTATATAATAAGTATTTATCCTACACAAATGAAGTAGCAAGATTCAGGTTGTCACAATATATTGTCTCACAAAACATTTCATCAATATTTTAGCTATTATAGCCGAATATAATACGTCTACGTCTTCTCTTATTATTTATTCTCTTTGGCACAGCAACGCAAATTATTTTTATTAAGTTTTTAAAAATCGAAATCATACGAAAACGTCAATATATCAAGCACCCGTCAGATTTTCCAAAAATAATAAGAAAACTGAGACAAATATTTGAACAACAAAATCAATGTCGAAACTAAAGTTCCCGCATAGAGATGTATCCACAGTCTTACAAAGGTTCAGGGAGTTTTTACTTGGTAGAAAGCATACCTTACATGGACGTTTCCAACCAGCGGTTGCTCCCCGAACAATTCCTCCTGCGGACATTACTCGGAACCTAGATCTTAAATATTCGGAACAATATTATCATACAAGAAGTGCAATGGATTCTGTCAAGCCACCTGTGGTAGCACCGATAGCACTTGGCAACAAATCCAATGTAACGAGTTGTTCAAGCTCCAAGGAGAAACAAAGTGTACGTACTTATATAAAGAGCAAGATTTATTTTGTTTAATTTCCGCGTGTACAATTTGGAGTTTTGCTATTGTTGTTATAGGATTTGCTTCAATTCGCTTTTACATAATAGCATTGACAATTACGACAATGAGATCATTTTTTTCTATATTTCTCTATCTCAATATCTGTTCCCTTTACAGATTTTCTTTGAGACTGTACCAACTCCAGGTCCTTCGTGGTGGTGGGATGGTCACTGTTATTACGAATGTACTCCAGATGTTCCTAAGCCCAAGACGTCTTCATCTACTACATGTACTGTAGAACCTCCTTGTGCTGGAGTACAGAATTCTTGTAAATAAATCATAATGATTCTAGCTCTTAATCTAGCAAGATTAAAAAGAAATAAACGTAAAAATGCGGTTTAACTTATTATTATTGTATTTACCTGCGAAATTTCATACAATTCATTTTTGACTGAAGACTGGTAAGATTATCGAATTTTACCGACTGGTAAAATTAGATATCTTACTGAAGACTTTCAGTCAGTAAATATATTGGTTTATTAGTAGGAAAAACGACCGCGAGGAGGCGAGGAGTCTTAAAATTTAAACTGGATTAACCAATGATTCTGTCTACAAATGTATATGTTAACGCCGAGCGTGATTTATGAAGAAATCACGATTGACAGCGATTTTGAAAATGACAATTAAATTTACACACATAATATTTTTACATTGAAAAATTAAAAACTTATCGCAGCTAAATACGTCCTTTCTCTTTAACATTTGGTCCTTCGAGCCGGATCGGTTCTACAAGGAATACATTTCCGAGTTATAGAATAGACATAAATGGGGCAGACCAGAAGGAAAACTTCAACTTGATGAAATGGTGTTGATAAAGGAAGATCGAAAGCATCCCAATCAGTGGCTCGTAGGAAGTGTCCCAGGCTTTACCCTGGCTTCGATGGCGTCGCCGGTGTGGCCGACGTGCTAACTTCTTCGGGCACCCTGCGAAGAGCTTACTTGTTCCTCTACCAGTGGAGAATTCTAATCCTGGGGGCAACATGTTAACACCGAGTGTGATTTATGAAGAAATCACGCTTGACAGCGATTTTGAAAATGACATTATAGTTTAAATTTACACATATGTACATATAATATTTTTTCATTGAAGAAAAATTAAAAACTTATCGCAGCTAAATACGTCCTTTCTCTTTAACAGTATACATACACATTTATTCAAGCGCCATTGTGTTATTTTGCCTTATTTTATACATTGATGTTTTTTTAACTAATATAATAATAATTATATTTTATACTATAGATTTTAACCATTTAACTTCTTTATATCCTCTTTGGCATTTACAAAAGTATGCATTGTATTAACGACTTTTTTTGTCACTGCTGAAGGGTCACTGTTTGCCTAGAGGAGGCATTTATAGGTAAACCGGCTCGAGGAGGCAGAGCGCAGAGGGCGCCTAGCCTAAGCCTCTTTAAGAGTATCTAAGCTCAAGGGTTCCCTCCGTAGAGGGAGCCTCAGCTCAGGCCGTTACTTTATTATTATAACTGGATTGGGAGGCCGCCGAGCACTTAGGTCGCTTCGGCAGACGCTCCATGCAGTGACTCGGCTCAAGGGCCCCCGAGAGGGAACCTCGGCTTGGGCTGTCACTCATTACGCGTTTAGCATTCCGACTCGAAGGTGGCCGAGAGGGCCGAACCTCGCCCCTCCCCACTACGGTATCCACCACGCTATATTTTTTTGTCTGCTTAGTTAGGCGTCTCAACTAAGTCACAACATTTTTACTATAACTTTTGCACAAATCTTTTTAAATTTTTAGTGCTATCGTTTTATAGTAAGTCCAACCTTGCTCACCCTCCTCCCCTGTAAGTCTGTCAAACGACTGTCAACTAACGTCGTGTTTGAAGTTAAAAATTGAATTGATGCTATTTGTTGTCAGCGTGTATTACCCACACATTATCGAAAAAAATAATATTTTAAAGAATAGAATAATCAATTTTCCTGTCGTTAAAAACTGTATAAAATATTGTAAATTGTTTTATGTACATTGACGATGTCGAATGTAAAAATTAAGGTTATAAGTAGAAACCCTGAAGATTATTTACGGTCTACTAAGAGAGATATTCACAAAAGTAAGTTATTGTCTTGATTTTTTATTTGATTTGATAAAAAACAATTTTTCAAAGTAATAGTATCATTTTGCAGTTCCTAGAAACTATGATCCAAGTTTACATCCCTTGGAAGCGCCCCGTGAATATGTGAGAGCATTGAACGCTGTTAAGCTAGAAAGGGTATTTGCCAAGCCTTTTATTGGTAATCTTGATGGACATAGAGATGGGGTTTCAAGTATGGCAAAACACCCCAATAAACTTGCAGTTTTAGCAAGTGGCGCATTTGACGGTGAAATAAGACTTTGGGATTTAGCTCTAAGAAAATGTTCAAGAAACTTTGTGGCTCATGAGGGTTGGGTTCGTGCTTTGTGCTTCGCACCAAGTGGGGGGACATTTACGAGTGTTGGTGATGACAAAACAATAAAAACATGGAAATCTCAGATCCAGTCGCCTGAGGATGAGGAACCTCTTAACACTTTGCTCAGTATGTCTGTGGTATCAGGCATTACATACCATAGAAATAAACCAATTTTTGCTACATGTGGTGAAAATTGTCAACTATGGGAAAATACAAGAAATGAACCCATAAAAGTCTTTAAATGGGGAGTAGACAGCCTTCATCATGTTGCATTTAATCAGGTATATTAATAATAAATATAAATAAATAAACATGCACTCACGCCCGTAACCCAGAGGGGTAGGCAGAGATAATGGATTTCCATTTGGTGTGATCCTGGCATACCTCTGACACTTCTTCTACATCCATACATCTACACATACATGCTTGTTGGTTATGGCTACTCCGTATATTGCCCTTCTTTAGTATATCACTAATCTGGTCGATATAAGTTATTAAATAATAGTTATACCTTCATATATCTTTTTGGCATACATGTATTTACAGTTAACAAAATATACAAGGTTACCATCTGTGACAGGGATAGACAGTTATTTAAAATCTTTTCATTTATATTTATATTATCCATATTTTTAAATAAAACAAAGTTCTTTAGATTATTCCACATTTCTTCTAACACTATTTTGTCTTTTGTCATTAACACTGAGTAGAGTGTTGGTAGTGATTTTTGGTAGTGACATTGTTATGATAACTTTTTGAAATACATTTTTGCTTTATCTTATTTTTTTCATGCTGTTACTTTTTAAGCTCTCACAATGGTGAGGTGTAATTTTGCAGTAGAATTCTCAAAATGGTAACAATCATAATCTAATATAAATTCCAGGTTGAATATAACTTGTTAGCATCATGTGCAAGTGACAGAAGTATTATACTTTACGACTGCAGAGAATCTGGACCCCTGAGAAAAGTTGTAATGGAACTCCGGTCAAATGCTCTATCATGGAATCCTATGGAGGCATTTATTTTTACTGTTGCTAATGAAGATTATAAGTAAGTAATGTAAAATATTTATAAGTGCTTACCACAGAATTTATATGAATAAATAAGAACAACTTCCATGTGTTCTTATAATGGGTAAGAAGGCTTATATACATATTTAAGCAACTAAGAACAGTCTCAAAAAAAATTCTCATCCAAAACTACAAAGTTCTGCCGAAGTATCAGTTACTATGGTGTGATGGCATAGGGCAGCATGCCAAAAAGAAGTATGATTGAGCTTGAATGGGTGCAAAGCAGTACAGAAGTTATTAATGCTACTACTATACCGGCACCCTACTACTGCAGTTTACGATGAGACCCAAGCGCTCTTCGTTCGGAGGCTCTTTATTCTTCAGTTTCTTCTATGAAACTACTGTAAACAAGCCCATTCCCTTTTGCAATCTAAAAAAAATGCGTTGTCCTATTCCATGTACCAAAAAGCTTATAAATATAAAACATTTACAAAAAATGTCACTACAATTGTAAGATTTACACACACACACACTAAACACATGAATGTGCTGCCACATTTACTCATAACTTAGAAACATATGGACCTAGTTATAGAGAAGGCACTGTTCCCATAAAGGAGCCATTTAACATATGTTTAAGCAACAAAATGAAGACATAATGGTTGGTCAACCATCCTAAAGACATCAGTGTATAATGAAATGATACAAATATTTAGGACACTATGAAAAAGTTGAGATTTTTCATAAAGTTTCCTCTGTAATTGTGCCACTTCATTTATATTGTAAATTATTAATCTAGAAGAGCATATAAAAGAAAAAAAATTAAGTTCTTACAGTTTTAGATGATGTGTATTTATTCTACCTAAAGAATTCAGTTTTGAATTATACCCTGTATAATATTTTATTATTTGGTTTTCAATAGCAAAAATTTTAATAAAAATTACCTAAAACTGCTTCAACCAAAAAAATAATAATTTTTGTGATGTGTTTATATTTTTTAGCCTATACACATTTGATGTAAGGAAACTAAACGAGCCCATCAATATCCACATGGACCATACTTCAGCTGTTATAGACGTTGACTACTCACCAACTGGGCGAGAGTTTGTAGCTGGCAGTTATGATAAGACTGTGAGGATATTTGAAAGTCTGAAGGGACATTCTAGAGATGTCTATCACACGAAGAGAATGCAGAGGCTCACTTGCGTTAGGTGGTCTCTAGACAACAAATATATATTAACTGGATCTGATGAAATGAATATCAGAATGTGGAAAGCAAGGGCATCTGAGAAACTTGGTGTTGTAAGTAAACTCTTAACCTTTTCTGTAAAGTGTTTTCAACTTAACTAGTGAAACACTGAATATAAGTTTGGATGGATATGAATGATCATTGCTTAAGACTTAGGATCAAAATGTTCATGTGTTGATCATTTGAAAACTTTAGTGTTAGCATTTAACAATTTCTGTCCTATTTCCCTTCCCATCCTTGCCTAATAAGAAGATTAGACGGTGGAGGGGATGAATAGAAAAAGGAAATAACCTAGTCCTGTCTTATGCATGTCTTTTCACTATTCTGGCTATTATAGGTAGGCAACGCATCTGCAAAACATTCGCTTGTTCCAAATGCCTATAGTATAGGTATATTGGTCATTTAACATCAGGTGGACTGCTTGTTTATTAACCACCATCCATAAAAAATATATTATTATTACATATTTCCACCAGTTTTTGATCTGAATGTTCTAAGCAAGTAGCATTTTGGTACATTTTTGCATGAAGTGCTACTAACTGTGGGCCGAGCTTTGCTCTTCGTTTTCTTTTATATGAGATAGTATTTTTTAAATATAGCGCCAAAATATGAGATATCAGTAAGTTAGCCCTTGATTACACTCCAACACTAGATAATTCAAAAGGTGGCAACATTTTTTAACATTTGTATGGACAAACATACAAAACACCTATATATATAAAAACCCAATCTAAATGAAAATTGTTGAAGCTGTTTCAGAGATTCAGATTATATAAATATATATTATAAGAATTGCTAGTTTAAGTATAATAGATAAAGAGGCAGGCAGACTCCTAACATAGTTTTATTTCCTACATGCTATACATATATATACAGGTACATAGTAATTTCTATACTCATATTTCTCTAAAAACACTATTTTTTTATTGCTACTGAAATGTTATATTAACTATTTCAGCTTAAACCCCGTGAGCGTACTGCACTCAATTATGCAGATGCTTTGAAAGAAAAGTTTGCCAATCATCCACAAATTAAACGGATAGCTCGGCACAGGCATGTGCCAAAACATATCATGAATGCACAGAAGGAACTAAGAACGATACGCGAGAAGTCGAAGAAAAAAGACGCGAATCGTCGGGCGCACAGCAAACCGGGTACCGTGCCGCACGTGCCCGAACGAAAGAAACACACTGTGAAAGAAGATCACTAAATTGTCTTTTATTTGTCATTATATTGTGTTTCCTTTATTTATCACCTTGATTCCTTTATGTTTATAAATTTTAATAGCAGTTGTAAAACCCACTGCATAAAATTATATAAGAAAAATTCCAGGTGTCTGGACGCAAGGCGCGGACGTTAAATTCGTGATGAAACTCTCATGTCGCGCTCTCGCTCACACACATTCAGACTCGCGGCACATCGATCGTGCATGGTTACTTTCGCTCAAGCGCAGCGGGATCCGATCGTAACGCTACATTTATATAATAATGCCACCTACTATCCATCAATTTATAAGATGTTGTCACGTCAAAAGTAATTCACTTCTTGACTTATGTCTAGTTGTACTAACCATAATTGATTTCCTATGGGCTATCCTTTACTGATAAATTAAATACTCTATTTTTGTATATTATCTAATATAAAAATAAAACGCTCTTGCTTATTTAAATAGAACCCAACACCTATTCAGTCTGACCATCAGGTTCATCCATCCAAGTCCATGGAGAAGAGACATGAAAATTCTTTGGCAGAATCGAAGCAGATTGAAAATCAAATTATTCATCCATTTTAATTTTATTCGTGATTGATTAAATACCCAATCACGAATAATCAATTCTCCAATGCAAAATTATTAATTGATGCTGTATATTTAACAATCTTCAGATGTTTTGTATAAAAACATTCAAGCTATAATATTTGATAGACGGCAGTGCCTAATCGTAGTTTAGATAACAAGTTTTTTTATGGAAGTAGATGGCAAACAAGGATGAGGTTAAGTGACCGCTACCCAGGCATCCACAATAAACAAATGAGTTGCAGATGTGTTGCCCACCTTTAATTGGCAGAAAAGGGGATAGACAGGACAAAGTATATTTCCTACTCCTATTCATCTCTTCTCCCATCCAATCCTCTTTCCCTTCCCATCCTATCTTTTGTCGGAAACAATGGTGAACAGGACTGACACTGGGCCTCCGGCACATCACACGACAGACGAAAAGCAGAAGTATAAAATACTTCGACACGCCTGCTTTGTTGGCGGTCGTGGTGTTTCACCGGTCCAGCTGGCCCATTTATGCAAACAGATGTTGTCTACCAATTGTTCAAATATGTTAAAATTTATGATTAATTTTTGGCTAGTAAAAATTTCTCAGGACACAAATAATTCATTTTTTATTAGAGGTACATGTTAGACTATAGTATACTGTATTGCACTAAAAATATTAAAATAAATATTTTTTTCCAATTAATTTCCACAATCTGAACTAAATATTCATCACAATTCAACTCAAAAAACAATATGTAAGGAATTGTGTGTGCATCCACAATAGAAGATAAAAATGTGTTGCATAAAAAAATACACATATTTGAATAATCAGCTAATTGCATATAAAATTCGTAGGTCTAAAGTTATATAAAACAAAGTATGCCAAAGCCGAATTTTCATCCAGCTTGGTTGACAGGCCTGCTGATGCGATTTGGGAGCGTCATTGTCCAGATATCTATCCTGGAAAGAAGAATACAATATGTTTAAAACAATACCTTCTATGAACCTGTTAATGTTCTTAAATCCGGTCAGAAGTGGTAGAGCTCCACAGAGAGCAGCGGCTTAAGTTTAAGTAAGTGTTCGGTTCGTTTTTACGCTGTAGCAAAAGCCTTCTACGCCAAAAAGTAATCTTAATGAACTAAATCTAAATTATAGCACATTTTTATACTTACATAATGTCACGTGGTAAGTATGTTTGGTCCAAGCTATGTTCAAGAACTTTGAGTATACATAGTGTTTTCAGTGTGGGTGAGTAGTCCAGGATGTGCAAGTCACTGTTGTCGATCAGCCTTTCAGGATCATCCGCCACTTCTGGGTTCTCCACCGGTCGGCCGCTTACATGTGGACATGGACTGCACATAAATACATACCTATATATATATATATATATATATATATATCTAGGCCGATTTCGGCCATGGCGAATGTGTCACTGGACAAGCATTTTGACTATGTGACTTCATTCAGTTATGGCTTAGGTTTTCTGCCCTCTCATGTGCTCTTTGATGGCTGGCGTACCCGAGCTTGTTGCTAAAAGCACGAGAGCACTTTGGACAAGTCAAAGTTCCACCAACATAATTGTAGTGTATGGTCATAGGTTGGCGGGTCTTCAGTTCATCTCGCTTTGTGTCGAGTTCTTTACGCCGCTCAACTTCGAAATTATCAACCTGTTGGTGGATAAGTCTTCTCCACTCGGGACGAAGTGCCGCTTTTGTCTCCCACTGCGAGGGCTCTATATTGCATTTCTTCATATGCCTCTTCAGGACGTCCTTATATCTTAGGTACTGGCCACCGCGTTTTCGCTTGCCGTACTGGAGTTCTGAATAGAAGATGCGCTTCGCCACTCGACTCTCCGACATACGAGACACATGTCCGCACCACCGCAGCTGCCGCCTCATCAGATACACCTCAATGCCTCCAACATTAGCGCACCTCAGGACAGTAGTATTCCTGACGCGGTCTGACCATCGGGTGTTCATAATGTCTCGGAGACATTTGAGGTGAAATCTGTCGAGTATATGGATATGCTTGCGATACAAGACCCAAGTCTCAGAGGAGTATAGCAGATTAGGTAGTACCGTTGACATGTAGACACTAACTTTAGTTAACATATACCTAGATAATGTAACTATGAGCTAAAAACTGTGTGAGACAAAAGTTGCGCAAAACTGTATGGTGTGAAATGTCAATCACAAATATGATGTTTGAGCTTGTACCATAGACAACCTGGATGGACCTTAGGATACTGGTAATTCAGGCGCAATCCTAGGCAAACCTACAGTATAGAAAAAAACAGTGAAATACCTAGGCTATGTCAAGATCAGACAAGTAAAGATTTGTATAAAAATCATCTTAGAATGTATTTAGCACATTAAACAATAAAAGAGATCAAAAACTTAAATAAAAAGCTTAATCAAAATGTGAAATAAAAAATTAAACCACATTCCCACCTTGTTCCTCCAAAGAGATACAGTTTATTGTTATGCAGCAAGCAAGCTTGACGCCTTCTCTGGCAAGGCTTCACTCCGTTAACATTTATATACTGCCAGTAATTTCCATATATTGAATATCTGTATAAATCATTAAAGTGAGTTTTTGTATTTCCATTGAACCCACCAAAGATATACATGTAGCCCCCATGATACCCTGTAATTTTAAATAAATATTAACCACAATAAATTAAGTTTTCATAACAAATGCACCTGAATAATTTTATATAGATCAATAACTTCAAGTTCGAATATAGTACAGTCAGTAGAACATACTTAGTCTGCCATCAAAACATAGGACATTGTAACTAAAGATACAATTGCTTGCTATATAAATTCAGTCATCAATCATAGCATACACCTGCTTAATTTAAATCACTACTGATTATAATTTATTAGCACATATGTAATTTGCACTTGTATGAAACTAAAACATGTGTTGTGAATGTAGGAACTAGAAATATGAGGATAAATATTATAAATTTAAAAACAGTGATCAGGGGGAACAAGCAAACAACAAGCGAGCAATAGAGGTTCTATTTCTATTTTGTTGGTAGGTTTTTTAGAAACTTTATGAATGGCTTAGCTTCAACCTGTTACTTTTGTGTTACAGTGAAGCATGCGCCTCTTAAAATTTCACTCAAACATGGACTATTGGTTTTTGTGAGTGATAAAATATTAACACACAATTTTTGAACTTAGTAAATATTTAAGAAAGGTATTTCTTACATATTTAAATAGGATTGGGAAATGAGATAAGAATTGGCAATATTACAAAATGATTATTTATACCAAGAATTTGGCATTTCACAAGACATTACAAAACTCGCCTATGATTCTCAGGCAATATTATTTTATTTTTCCTACACTTAAACATTAAATGCCTCCATTACCTACTGTAAGTTCTCTAACCTAAGTATCAGCAACATAGCATAAGCTTCCTGTGATTTTATTAGAAAACATATCTTTTCCCAATAAACTTTTATAGCTGCATGACTGGAAGTAAAGCAATATAGGTGTCTGTAAAATAAAAGTTTACAAGCTTTGCCTATGGGTGAGAGGTGAAAGTTCTTACAGGCTGAATGACTGCGCCTGCCTTCTGGCCAGGTTCCTTGTGGGTTGGCCACAACCCACTCATCTTTTACTGTATCCAAATAAAAAACTTGTGGGCAGTATACTTCCTCTTGAGAGTTATATGGGCTGTTCAAATCTCCGCGCCCACCAAATATATACATTTTATCTCCTACAGGCACAGCTGTGTGGAAGTCTCTCTGAGAAGGTGGTGTACCATGTACATCGACAAAACTCCATTGTAAAGTATCCAAGTCTAAACAATGGACCTCTTGCGAATATTGATCAGTTAAGTACTCAAAACCTCCAAATATATACATTTTGTTCCTTATAAGACATGCAGAGTGCCCATCCTTGGCATAGGGCACTGTACCAGAGACAGCTGGCATACTCCACTCTAGCTTTTTTGTATTGAAACAAAATAGTGTGTCACAGGCTACAGCATTATTTCTTCCTCCCCACATATATACCTAAAATACAATATAAGAAAGACATTTACATTTTTCATACTTGGCATAGAAAACAGTTGAGTATTCAATTCAAATTATGATCTCAAGTAACTAACCTTGTTACCATATGCGACTGTTGTGTGTCCATATCTCTGAAACGGCATTACATGGGTTTTTCTGTAATATACAGGGGACCACCTTAAAGTGGTAGTGTCCAACACATGGATAGGAATTGGTTCCCAATCCTTATATTCTTCCGTTGAATAATAACCACCAAATGAAAATATCTTGTCGCCAATGCAGACGGCTGCATGGTTGACCCTGCGTGGGCCTCCTTCGATATGCACCGTCCATCTCATACTATTGATTTTCTACAAATTAAAATAAATTTAAACACCAAGTATGTATAAGCAACTCGTCTGATTCTATAAGTAATCATTGTTTTTGTTAAAATACAAACTTTCTTTAACGTATCACTGAAAATAATAGTTACGTCAAATGAACTGAAACTAGGTCTTAATTACAAGGTCTAGATATTCATTGAAAATCTAGTTTATTTTCATTTTCATGTGTATATTTCCACCAATTTCCACTGTAGCGTAATTTGAACCGATGCACCGATTGACAGTATGGTAATGCAATTATATATGACGAACGAGTTGACAATACCACGAAATGTATTGCCAGTTGGTGACAAATTAATATTTAATTGAGCTGACGATTATATTAAGTCGCTGTTTAGACGATAATTTGCTGCTGCTTATTATTTGTTATTATATAGAAATATACAGAGTCTGAAATAAACGTCTAAGGAAAACATCGTGCGGAAACCGGCAAGTCTTAGAACTGTTCCAAATTCAAATATGCATTTTGCTGGCGCTTGTTGAGCTTGTTCACGCAAACCTATAAGATGTTCCGCTACCAAATATCGTCTAACACGGCTAAAGAAGTCTTCACTTCAAAAATCACTAAGGCAACTCCATCTATCAATCTAATGTAATGTAATGTGTAGGTTTACGATATTTTACAGGAAATCTTCAGATTTTCCTAGTCCTAGTAGATCTTGTGCAGTTTGGTAGCGATCGGATGAACATTAACACAATTAGTGCAACCCAGGCGAAGCCGGGACGGATAATTAATAAGTTTTTTATTAACTGGGAAATCCTTCCAAGTAGTAATATTTAAAACAATATAATTTACTTTATTATTATTTTTCAATTTCTTGATGTCGAAGTAAGGCTGTATACTAAAAGCTAAAAAATAATACGGTATACCCTAGATACCGGTTATATCAATCTCCTCATCAAGCTTATTGATCATCAGCTTATTAATTTTGTTTTGTGATATATATATATATATATATATATATATATATATATATATATATATATATATATATATATATATACAGTGGTAGAGCCCGCAACAACAACATCTGTTGCCGAATGGGCCGGCTCGACCGGTGAAATACCACGACCTCACAGAAAACAGGCGTGAAGTAGAAATACCCTGCGTTTCGTCTGATGAGTGAGGTCCCGGCGGCCTAATTTGAGTCCTCCTCCCTTTCCCACCCTTTTCTTGTAAGGATGGGATGGGAACAGGAAGAGGATTGGACAGGGAGGGGGTTGACGGGAAAAGGGAAATATCCTTTTTTCTGTCTATACCCTCCTCGGTCCATTAAAGGTAGACAACGCATCTGCAACATAATTTCTTGTTGCGGATGTCTATGGGTAGCGTACACTTATATGATCCGCTTGCTCGTTTGCCACCTTACTCCATAAAAAAAAATATTTTAATAAATATATATTAATAACTGTTGATATACCAAATAAATAAATCAGACCAAAAAATAATCGTGGGGCGCGTGAAATTTTTATTAACAGTCAACCGCTCAAACATTGTATTTATGTATTATAAATAAATGCTATTTACAGTTTTACTGGGGTTACGTGCCCTACTTAGCCTGCTGGTCCGCCACTGTTGACTATGAAAGGGTTGAAGAATTTTTTCATTAAATAGCAGGTGTCAACGATGCCCCAATAAGACACCTTGAGACCAAGACAACAGATCGAATATCCTAATTGTCTATTCATAAGACTGGCTTCTGGTTTACTGAAGTTATTGCATCGAGATACAGGCGGGACTAGCTTCGTGTGAACAATCAAATAACTAGTATAAATACGATAGTTATTACATGCTCTTTGTGAACAACACGTACAACACGTACAACAGGCAACTGAACTTATATTGGATCAGTTTCGACGAACTATTTTTCCGTTTTATTGATAAGACGATGATGATAACATGATAACAACAAGGGTTTATATTAGCTGATTATTTATTTATTTATTTTTGAACTATTGTCCCGCCTTCCTACCTGTTTTGAGTTTTCAATTATGTCAACAGTTCTTATGACTGCTTGTGTTTTTTCTTATATTGTTTGTATTTAAAGTACAGTACTTGTGCTATCTATATTAAAATTTATGACAAATTATAATATCTCAGTGACTTTGTAGGGACATACAAAAGTACCTATTATCTCAACACATCTCAGGGCTGCGCTATTTTTTTTCATTTTACTGGAAGTGAGAATCAAATTATTAAGCCCTATCTTGTGCAATAATGTTGTTCTTTTTTCATCAGCCGAAGAGCAATAGGCGTGATCTTTCAACGCCAGGCGGTGTTAGGGCGCGAATCATTTGTTATTATTTCTCTCACGCGTCGACTTCCAAACAAATTGTATTGTAACTGACAATATGAGCGATTATTGTTCGATTTGATGTAACAAATGTTGTCTGACGCCAAAAGATTTTTTCAGACGGGCATTTTAGTAGTAAAAAATATGTACTTGAACGTAGGTATAACACTAAAATATAATATTTAAAATAAGATTTTTTTAAATGTTTTAGTAGGTTATGGAAATCATTTACTAGCACTTCTTAACCATTTCTCTACTTGGGACACGGCAATGAAAGACGGGATTACAATTTCAACTAAGCTTAACGCTTGTGCTAGGACATGGTTCACGACAATAGTCGAATAGCGGGTTCCAAGCCAGAACCTTGTGTTTGCATGTGCATTATGTTAATGGCGCTTTTAAAACTACATGGAATTGACAAAAATGCTTACATTATACAGAAATATCTTTTGATATTCCTGTTCATGTAAAATTCTGTTTTCTGGGTTAAGGATCGAGCCACGTTGTATAGGAATTATTTTAGGACCACCTAAAGTTTGTTAGAGTGCTAAATTTGCATGATTTATGAGAAGTCATGCATGCATGCAACATGCCCCTTCTTATTAATATTTGTCAGATTTGTTTTTAATGAATAAACTAGTGTTTTACCACAATACCACCTAATGTTAAGTGGCGATGTGATCGAGACATCCTTCGTATTGTTTAGTATTAGCCCAGCCTTTAGTGAGAAAACTGTTCGTTGTAACATATCATACCTTAATTGTCATTTGTAATGGAAATACTATACAATGAATGCAGGTTATAGTATATTTAGGTGTCAAGGCGACATATGGCATAAAGAGTTATGTTTGTATTTGCGAGGCCGCACGCGGCGTTGGTTAGCGAATCTACAACAAAACATATTTTTCTTCGTCCCCCCGGCGGACCGGTGACACGTTCGTGACGTATAGAAAGCGCATTGCCGCTGACGTTCGATCTATAAATCATATTCGGGGCTTCGGGGCGAAGCGAGCGGCGAGCGTCAAGCGGCCGTCCTCCCGTCTGTGCGCTCACTTTCCTCGTTTTTTGTCTGTCTCCTGAGCTCGGGTGACGATATGTTTATCATCACATTTAGAAAGTATTAACAAGAAAAATTGATTTATAGCTTTAGCTTAAGCACAACCTTTCGACGTCACTAATTATCTCATCAGATGTTTGCTTACCGATAGGTACACAACACCTATATCTCACAGACCGCTAGTAGGTCTCAGATGGTGGGTAATAGCTCTCGTCATAATCGAGACACAAGGATGAGTGAGACTTGTGTAATTCTACAAATGTGATCTGAACCATACTGGAGACTATTAAGTACTACTAAAACTGACTAACTAAAAAAATAACTAAGCCTGACTAAAAATCTAGGCTGTATCATTTTATTTTGTTGGAAGATGGTGGTCAAGCAAATGAGTTGCATATGTATTGACTACCTTTATTGGGCTACCTTAAATTAAGGAATGAATGGGGACATAAACAGAAAGAAGGTTATTTCCCTTTCCTATCCATCCCCTACCCCGTCAAAGCTTCTTCCGTTTCCCATACTTACCTTATTAAAAAGAATAGGGAGGGGGGAAAAGGACTAGAATGAAGCCTGTGGCACCTCACTCATCAGACGAAATACAGAAATAATTCTACTCACTCCTGTCTTCTGTAAGGCCGTGGTATTTCATCGGTCGAGCCAGCCCATTCACGCAACAGATGTTGGTTTTGCGGTCTCTACCACTGTGAAGTCACGTTTATCTATTATTTTTGTATCATTTGTGTATTTGATATATTTAACATAATTGTATAATGTCATATGAAATAATTGAAATACAAACAATAGTGTATGTAAAGCATAAGCAATGCGAACTGTGCATCGTGGTTATGATATAAAACTTATTTGGATACATTACACGCGCCACCCGCTACCGTATCCAACACTAACATTTATCATCGGAATCCTATAAAAAGTAAACCGGAACTAATCCTGTGCCGCGCCAGAACCCTCCCCTAATCTGCATACGCCAAGGAAAATAATTTCACGCCCTCTCAACATCGCAAAGATGCTCTTTTGTTGCCACTCTTCTCGAGTAAACATTTTTAAATGCAACTTTAGAAATAATATTTTATGACAGTATTTTTTGTCTTTCTAACTTAATTACATGTTGACAAATAAGCTTACCGTAATTCTTTAAATGTTATTGTTATTTGTATATAAATATGTGGGGTAATTTAAAAAATAGATTTTAGGTTTCCTAATCTTAATACTACTACTTAATAATTATTTAAAAATGGTCTTTCTGAGACTAAAATAGGGATATAAAGAGTCTTCCCGTATTTAATTAAAATAACCAACCCCAAACAAACCCAACGAAAATACTACAGTGTATGTATATCTTGTCTGAAGTACTCTTAATTATGTACTTTGGTCAAAAGTGGGTAATGTGTCTGTGTAGATGAGAATAATATAATCGGGTATAAAGTAGCAGTGCCTACTGACGCCGCTTGCCTGCCTTTATTGATACACGGAAAAGATTTCTGTTTGATAGTTGTGGTTCGTGAGCTTTGACGCCTTGCTTATATTAAGTGAAGTTTTAAACTCTATCGATAAATTTCGGATACCAACGAATAATCGAAAAATTGCCCTCTATGCTTTTATATTGAATCATTTGTTTATCTACTACTACTATCAGGAGTGGTGTGAGCTTTTTGCCCTGACAATAAAAAATACTGGGTTGACTTTTATCAATTTTAACATGTAGATTTACATTTCAGTTACAATTTGTCATTTGAATTTGCTAAGGACAGAAAATAATTAATTTGTATTCAATAAACATTTTTCAATCGATTATAACCACATAAGTACGGAAAAGAATAAAAATACGACTGAAAATGGTTAGTAAGTTGCGAGTTAAACGCAAAATTGTATTCTTAAATTTAAGATTATAGCGACCCTACTGCTATAAATATACAAAATCTGAACTGTTTCTTAGTTATTATAGTAAAATAATTAACTTTTTTCGATATTTCGACTTAGCAATGCCCCTACACTATTCGCATAAGGACTTGGTAAGACTCCCCATACAGCGCGCGTTTATTGATGGACTTTGGAAGTTTTCAGCGTTATGACCGCCTACTTTACATGTTATGTGTATAGTTTTATTACGATTTCGCATTTGCCGCCTGATGTGCGGCTGAGAGTTTATTTTTTGGGCTTTCATATTATGATCCTACATTTGAAGTATTTTTTTTACAAAAGGAACAGAAACTTTTTACGATTATCTTAGATTATAGGTTGTGGATATATACGTTCAAATCATTTGGAAAGTATTCACCTTTTCATATGGCTGAAGTTGATAATATGGCGTGTCCACCACATACATTCAAACCTTCTGTTGTCAAGATTTAAGGCTTTTTTGTCATTTTTAATGACGGAAAATTTAATTTATATTTTTTTTTATTTCTCTTCTTAAATATCTACAACCTCAAAAAAGCTGTACCCTAATGCATATATTTTATTATTTTCACAGGGGAATAAGGTCACACAATTAAAATATTAATTAAAGTAAATGCTTTTGGTGGTTTGTAGCAGTAAAATATCTGTAGTAACCCACTAGTATGTAGTAAATGCCTTTTAATATAACCTTAAAATATTGCCTGAGTTATTTTTCTATTCAAACCATATGTCATTTTTATGCGACCACTTTTCGGCAATATATTCCTTTTCATTGTGGCTAAGGTACTTGTAGGGATGAAGGCTTTAATCTACGATTATAGGCGACACTCACTATTGTGCTTGACCTATTCGTTGAGTTATTGCCCTTATCGGCAATGATGGTACAGTTTGATAGTGCTTTGATAGCCGCCATTGAAAAGCGTACTTATTGTAGAAAACATATTGAGGGTGGGTAAATGGAATGTAATTTTCTTAGTTTTTTCTTAACTTGATAGATTAAAGGGTTAATATGATTTTTCTGTAAGTATTCGTATGATACGTATGGAGACAGTTTCATAAAGTAGGTCACCAATTCATTAGAAGCTTTAATAGCTACAAATGACGTATTTTTTTGTGTATGTGCAGTGACACTTTTATCATATCATTTAAACATAGTGTGTATCTTGTATCTTGTCTTGCGGTCGTTACGTTATGTATTTAAAGAAGTGGACACAAAACGAGGCTGGCCATTACGCACAAGCTGCAAGTCGCAACTTGTAAAAAATAACCTTATCCAAAGAACACATAAAAAGCAGACATCGTTTTTCTTTTAAAAAACTCTCTCATTTGCCTATCAATAGTGGTTGGAGCAGATCTGACCGTAATAAATGTCATATTTTATGGCACTTAGGGAAATATGCAAGGGAACCGTTTTTACATTTTAGCCGGTGACCGGGGACCGCTACGACGAATAACACATTTCACAGAGCTCGTTTCCTCAAAGCTTTCTTAAATTTATTTTATATTTTCTAGTTTTGCTTACCTATTGTCTTATACGAGTTATCGCTTGCACGCTTACACACGCACTCACACCTAGTCATTTAACTTTATATATTTTAATGTTATTAATAAAACTTGAAGAAAATAAATTTAAAATTAATCATTAGTATGATATATTTTAAAACAAATGTGTAAGTAGAAGATTTCGTCACCCTTGATATCTCGTGGCGAATAAAAACGGCAACATGGAAGTGATCCATCAAAGATTTGCGTCAAAATGAAAACAAATCTGTGCTAAGCTGTCGGCGAAATTCAAATACGATCGGATAATCGACACGAAACGTGCTGGCCGCGAAATCGTTCGCATTAAAAATATTAAGATAAATATTAAAATTTGACAACGGTATACATATCGATTTTTTGCACAAAAGTGCATCAAAATTATAATATCGTCGATTGTTTTATAAAACTTTGATATGTTGTGGCGCAAGAGTACAGGAATAAGTTCTTTGATATATGAGCTTGAGAGAGAATAAGGTGACGATAGTAAACAAATTAAGTTATGTTTCATAATGGGCTATTGAATATGAATGAAATAAAGTACCCCTCGTTGTGTCTGAATGTAGTAATGTACCTACTGTACTACCTAAATCCTACATTAGGCATCGCTCTTGTTCTTCCAGGAATTGCGTTAGAAGCTCATTGCCGTCCGTTATGAGATAGGTGCTGATTTCCTACTGTCAATCTTGAGGTATGGAAGGATCGATGGTAAAAGGTTATCACAGATCCAACTGATAATCCTGTTGTTTCGTTAAAATTGCTTCTGTCTCGGAACTTAAAATATTTACTATAACTTAATATCGCCCAGCAGCAAATATTAGGTTTATTCATTTACCTAGTTTTATATTTTCATTACGCTTGAACATTTTACGTCATAATAGATTTTTTTATTCGTGTAATTAAGGAAAATGACGTTCCGTCGTGGCATCAACGCCGCACAACGGCACGTAAGATCAACAATATTTACGGAGAGAATTTTACAAAGGGACGCACAACCCCTTATTGGTTTGCCCGGTCCCGTTCTGGAAATTTTAATTTGAAAAATGACCCTCGTGGTCTTCCGATCACTTTGTTCAACAATGATGAATTAAAGACAGGAATAAAAATAAAAAAGGGCAGAAATTAAAAAAAAAAAATTACTTATTTCATACAAAACGGCAAATTCATAGGTAAAGCCCTATTATTTGGAATTGTGTTTACCGCATACCTTATCTTTATCTAGATACGTTAAATGTTACGAATCATTGAAAAGGGTGAAACCGCATTGCTATAAAGGCGTCGATCATTGACTTAAAGCGGGCACCCGGACGTCTCGCGACAAAAGGCGCGCGGAGTCAGATTACGCCGAGGCACAATATTTGCGCGGGTGAGTGTGGGTTGCCCGATAAAAGTATTCTATTTATTACCAGCGCTGTACATTCAGAACGCGTCACGCGTTGACATCCGACTTCGCCGCGCTAACATACAAAAATGATCGCGCCCGTAGGTAGGGTTGCAAGCGTTTTTTGTATAAATATTTTTTTATTTACATTAACATTTAAACTATTTACTCTGCCTTTGAAGATACACATTTCCATCTATATTGTTAGCAAGGAAAAAGGCAAGGACAATTTTTTTTAAATTACAATAAAACTTGTTTCTTTACAAAAATGTTATGAGAAGGAGACTAGATAGAAATGATAAGAAGGGGAAGTGAATAGTTCCTGCAAGACCACTCATCAGACGAAATGCTCTGCTGCAGGAGCTCATAATATCATTTTTGCGCTTGAATTATGTAAGTTCTTGACATTTCCCCGTTCGAGCGAGTTCGTATGGACCAACCATACGTGCAACAGATGTTTTTTTCGGGTGCTACCATGGTTATATCATCAGTTTATGTCCTTCCATTGATTAATGCACAGTTATGTTATGTTACGAACATGTTATGTAGTAGGTAGCAGACGATATTTATATGTCATATAAATTTAGAATATTTTAAGAATTTTGTTAAATGTACTTAATTTTATTTTTTAACAAGGTACAGGCAACCCTAGTGGTATATCGCGAGATCACGCACAACCCCTGTCAATATATATAAAGTCAATACTTGCGAGTGTGAATAATTTTTCATCTATTCCTTATGCCCATTATGTGTCGCCGTCTCGCTATCAGACCTTGACAGACTATTCCCAGTTTTAGAACTGTAGTTTTTTTTATGGATACAGGAGCTAGAGAAAGGACAATGTTCACTCAGACATTTAAGTATCAATAATCTTGTGCGTTGTTCAGTCATTAATTAAAAAAAGGAAAATATTGGTACGTTGCGTTTACTAAAAAGAAAAACGATTTTCTGCACTGTTCCATAACTATTCTAGGCACATATTGGCACGTTGGTGGCACGAGAGAACACCGTGTCTGGCGAGTGCGGAGCCTCATAAGTTCGCAAGAAGCATGCCAGATAAAGTGGGATTTGTAAGTCTCGCCGCATTCTACGCGCACATTTGAATTATGGCATCTTAGTTATGCTGGAGAGAATTATCACGTGACGTCAACAATGTATTTATTGTGTTACAAAAGCGTGCGATGTGTAGTTAATATACTCGTGCTTGTTGTGATAGTAGCATAATGTTGTATGTGTGTGTACGTCTGTAAGGTTAATGATGTCATAATATAATAATTAGATAAGTAATATTAATATGTACATACATTACTTGAGATGTAATTTGACGAAAGTAATTCCAGTGCAACTTATTCTTTGCATGTATGTAGTTGTATGTATCTTTGCTTTGCATCCTGAAGCGTGCCTGCATATAATATGTAGGTATTTTCTGTATATAGCATTGGGTTATTTAATTTTCAACACAATGCAATAAACAAATTGAACTAAACAACTACAAACAAACTTAACACCTGCATATTAGTATATCAGTATCAGTGCAAGGTAATTTGGGTTGCGAACGAACGACAAATGCGAACTCACGACATTGAAATTAAACGCTTTTACGAGAATTCGTGTGCACCGAATTTTTATGTAATCTTAAGTATAAAAAATGTCAATTTCATACCCCTACCTTGTATTGCCTTGCATATAAAATAGAAAAGCGTGTAACTTTGAATGGTACTGAACATCCAAAGGACTAATATAACAAAGTATACAAGCGAGTCAGTCGCACAAGTATCATTGAGTCGCGCGGTCAGTGCAAACCGAGGTGCCGCTGAATCAAAAGAGCTTTGCTTCGACTTCAAAGCGTTTGCTGAATAAATGCCAGCACTGACAGAATACAAAATAAACTGGCAACACCTAGGGAGGAGTGCAAAATAAATGCGCCAACAGCGCATTACACAGCCACTGAATCAAAAGGCAGGCTGAGCGTGAAGTGATGAAAACTGGAAAAATTACAAAGGTGCCGGTGTCGGCGTCTACTAGGGCGGCCCTATTCTGGGATCTTGAGCTACAGGGCTCACGTGCCAACGCGTCGTCTGACCCGGTCCTACCCCCTTTCCCCACCAGCTGGATGCAAGCCAATCTCTTAAGAATTTTACACGTATTTGTCGCTTCTATTCATAATATTACGCTATTATTATCTTATTATTTTATGTTTAAAAATCTGTGAAATAAAGGAGTTAGATTAAGGTTTAAACTATTACGAAAATATACAGGCTATAAATAAAACTAATTTTGAGAATCATTTTCAATTTGACGAGTCATTTCTTGGCCGTCTATAAACTGTCAAACAAAGAAACAAACAAACTCACATTAGTATTAATAATATTGGGATACACCTCGTGTTGTGCTCGAATTTAATTTCATAGTTCACCGGGGGTAGATGCACGAAATGCGGCAGGATTCGGTGGGGTTGCGGGTGGAGAGGGGAGCGGGACAAGGTAGCCGTGCGGTGTCCCGGTTACATTATTTACTGCACTTTAGAAGCTAAAGCGAAAAGCAATAATTCGTTTATTGGACGCGGTTACCTAGCAAGTGTACTTCGGCGCTCGTTATAACGACATAAACGCTAAAGCATCGATGGTAGCTACAATACTACGTACCTACGGAACTTTTATTTTTTACACGGATTCACAATTTCGATGACTTTACATTAGGCAAATATTTGACCATTCATACGTTTTTATGATGTGACTAAGGGTAAACATACGCGATATAACGTCCGCAATTTCAAGAGTTCTTCAAAACTACTTCTATATCTTTTTATGAGATAAAAGAAAGAAGAATGATTACTTCTATTCGGTGCATTAGTTATTCTTCTACCATATCTGTGACAGGTAAAGTTTCTCAGATTGAAATCCCACGACCTTGCAGAAGAGAGGCATGAAGTAGCAGTATGCTTCTACGTTTCGTCTGATGAATGAGGTACTGGAGGCCCAATTGTAATCCTACTTCCCTTCCCATACTTTCCTAATAAGCAAAGGATGGGTAGGGGAAGAGGATTGGATGGGGATCGAAAGGATAAGGAAACATCTGTCTACCCCGTCCTCTGTCCATTACGGTAGGCAATGCATTTGCTTGTTGCGGATGTTTATGGGTAGAGCTTACTTAACATCAGGTGACCCGCTTGCTCGTTTGCCACCTTCTGCCATAAAAAACGAATAACTGAATCTTGCTATGTAATTTTTATGTTATGTTGATAGAGTCCACCGATGAAGTAAAAGTAAGCCTGATCATGACAAGAAAAAATAATTCCGTTTTAAGATTGATAAATAACGTCACCTAGTATTAGTAGGAAATGAAATAACGAAAGAATCTTTATGTACCTACGGCCAAGCTTGCCTCTTTGTTTTAATGCAGTTTCATGGATTATTACGGTATTACAGGTAGAGTAAATATTGCACCTACACGATTCTAAGACAAATTATTCCCAATGAGGGTTGGCGTCAGGTAGGCGGCCGGCCGTAAAAACTGGAGCTAAAACTTATACAGTATGGACTACACTCATACTGTGCCGACCCCACATGAGTGGGAAAAGGGCAAGGAGATGATGATGATTCTAAGGCAAATTAATGATAAGCCTGACTGGCCTACCATGCGAGAATGTTCACGGTGCACATGTTCACGTAGGCGGCATAAGTACGGGCTTATATTTAAATTAATTAATGTCAAATATATTTTTTTTAATTATAACTTTTATCAATATGGACAAAATCAAAATACGATTTTATTTTTGTTTATTTATTTGAGCAATGAACAGTTCAGCTAGCGCTTAAACACAAGCATAAAAATGCCAGCGAGTAAGTTATAAATGTCAGAGCCGAAACAGAACGATGTGATCATTGAGTCCATTGTTTTTTGCATTTTAAACAGGTGTCCGTGTAAAATTTCATGACGGGGATTACACTTGGTAGCTGTCGCGCCCTAAAGTTATGGCTTTAATACAAAAATAAAGTTTAACGAGGACACGCAGCCTGCTGCAGCTTCCCAATGCTGAGCTCGATTTATTGCTCGGTAAACATCATTTATTTACAATACTTTTTTCGAATAATGAAACCTCTATTATTTTCGGCAACAATATACTCCTAGTTTTGAGTTTGCAAAGTATTTTAAAAAAATAGCGCCTGCGTAATCTAAATAGCAACAATGTTGCAAAGATAATATTGCTATTGCGTTTGATGTTGAATAACATCTTATTTCAGATAACTTTTAGTAGTCTTAGTAGTAGTAACATAGCTATTGTTACATTAATCTCACCAATATATTTATCTCTATTGGACGTGATGTAAAATTAAAGAACATTAAAAGTGATATCTTCGTATCGTCTTGTGAAATATTAAGAAGGTTGACATAATCTCTTAATTTGTTTGTATGCTGATAGCCAGAAGTACTGGAGATTATCTGACTAGTGAAATTTAGCTTGGGATTTGATTAAGAGCAAGTTATAATATGTAACCTAATTTTAATAGAGGTCAAGAAATTCTTATCTTATATGTAAAAAATAATTTTTACCTCACTAAAACCTATTCTCAGAAGGTCAAGCAGTAAAGCTTCCCAACCCCAAATCTCAAACCGGTGTAGAGTGTGATCACGTGTGAATAATAAAAGGAGTGTATGGATACAGGCATACCTAACTCGGCACTACCTATGCATTCCAGGTTGCGTCAATTATTAATTTTAGTTATATACCTCATATTTGTTAACGACCCTATAGCAATAACTTACCATCTCTCAATTCTTAAAATAAGCGGGAAAATTGCTATAGCAGATTCTTCTTTTTTATAGTACTAGGTGACAAACAAGCAAGCGGGTCATCCGATGTTAAGTGATCGCTACCCATAACCATCTGCAACTAACTAATGAGTTGCAGATGCGTTGCCCACCTTTAATGTCCTCTACAAACAAAAAATGTTTATTTCCATCTCCTCAAGTTTTCTTCCCCTTCCCAGCCTTTTCTTGTAAGAAAAGGGTGGGAAGGTGGAGAGAATTAGAATTAGGCTTCCGGCACCTCACTGATCAGACGAAACGCAGAATACTCTACTTTATGCCTGTCTTCTGTGAGGTCGTGGTATTTTACCGGTCGAGCCGTTGTTGCGGGCTCTACCTCTGTAAGCCTTCCTCTCCTTAAGCCTTTTCGTTAACCTTAATTTTACCAGATATAGATCTAGTCATGAAGGTATTTTAACAGTGGTAGAGCCCGCAACAACAACATCTGTCGCACGAATTGGCCGGCTCGACCGGCGAAATACCACGACCTCACAGAAAACAGGCGTGAAGTAGAAGTACTCTGCGTTTCGTCTGATGAGTGAGGTGCCGGAGGCCTAATTTTAGTCCTCTTCCCCTTCCCACCCTTTCCTCATAAGGATAGGACGGGAAGAGGATAGGATGGGGAGGGGGTTAACGGGGGAAAGGAATTATCCTTTTTCCTGTCTATCCTCCTCCTTTGTCCCTTAAAGGTAGGCAACGCATTTGTCTGTTGCGGATGTTCATGGGCGGCGCTCACTTGACATCAGGTGATCCGCTTGCTCGTTTGCCACCTTCTCAGATAAAAAAAAATTATGACGATGTGAGTTAGTGGCTTAGTTAATAGAGATAAGAAAGCCTTTATGCTTTCTTATCTCTATTTATGTGCCGGTGAACGTGTGATGATTTATGGATATGATTACCAAGCTACATCAACAAGTTGCTCTATTACGTTCGCAATTATAAGGCTGGTTAAATGATAAGTATTTAAGTGTATGCTGATTATATAAAGATAAGATTTTTTAGTAATTGGAAAACTCTGAAACGACAAAATCTGTGCTGTTTCGTCTTTAGAAAGTCATATTTTAAATTTATTCCGTGTTGCAATTTACGCTTTTGTTGCTAGCTACCACAGGCTCTCTTTGTGCCTTAAGATATTTTAAGTAGTCAAACAAGTAGGTTATGTATTGTTGAAAATCATCGTCGTCCTAAAACAAAGATTGAAAGTATTTTGAAGTGTACCGAAAACATCGTTGTTGTTTTGAATACGACAAATATGTTACATTTTATTATGAGTAACATTTCCAATTAAGAAACATAAAAATCTCTATTGCTGATACGTTAAAGATTATTTTACTTCTTCATTTCACGAGTAGCACAGTTCGAGTGGCCTCCGTGGTTTTTGTGAAGTTGTCAATGGTTGTAGAGGGCACTATTGTTTTCAACACTTATCACCCCTTTTGGTTTCGTAAAGCGGTAAATTATCATGAGCTAGGTATTTGTCACAAAATAAATATGATATTTAGGTGTAAATAACAGTTTTTGATACAAGTAAACTTTAATTACAACCAGTTTTAGTGATAGCTATCTAATAGTTAATCTCAATAATAAAAAAAACTTAATGTGATAAACGTTCATTAAAATTTTAAAAATAAATTTGCAGCTGTTTTCTCGAATTTGTGCTGGATCGAACCGGCGACATATAAACACAAAAAAAAATCCAGTTGACAATTGCGAAAGAAATAATGAAAAACTAAGAGTAGCCCTAGTCATGCAGTTAAAAATTGATTATATCAATATGTCAGCGTTTTTAAGCCCTTGTGATAACCATGCTTATTTACAAACTGTAGTTTCATGTTAGGCAATAACGAAGAACAAATAGGCAAGCTCATGTAAAGTTTCTCACTCGTTCATTGCCATATTATTTAATTGCCATTTAATGCCATTGATTTAAGTGATTATGAACACCTAGTTAAAGATCTAGGGGGGAATTTGAGTGATTTGATTATATTAGTATTTTCATTACTACATGATGGCATTAGCAGTCTTTAGCGGGAGAATAAAAATATAGCGATCGCTATTTTCAGGTCTTGCTCTACACACGTAAGGTAAAGTTAGAAATGGCCAAGTTGAAAGTGGCGTTACAATACTAACTATAAATGAATGAATCCAACAAATCAGAAATATAGAGGCTTCATAGCTGTGATAGATAGGCAACTCATATTTTACAAAAACAATACGATATGACTTCAACTGACATAATGTACGTCGTTAAACGTAATGCTCTTTACCGTGGGTTTCCACTGACGTAAAATCGTGTCGAGATACAATGAGAATACTTCCTCTGAAAAAACTGAGATGACGATATATTTTATGTCAATGTTTTCGGCAGTGGAAGCCCACGGTTAGATCAACATTTAACAAATGAAGATGAAAACCTTGTCAAACGAAAGGTTATGAAAGTCTTTAGCCCTTGAATAGTCCTTGCTTGTTACTAAAGGAGTGTTAATCAACACGTTCATATCAACGATTGGCGATTGACTTACGATTCCATTTTTTGAGAAAGAGAGTGAAAGAGGTAGTGAATAGGAAGAAGCAAAAAAAGGAAAGATAAAAAAGATTGTCTGATGATTGCCAGGAAAATATAAAAAAGTTTTGGAAATTGGTGAAAAATACCAGAGGAAGGTCAGTACACTCGAGAATGAATGTTGTTCGTGATCAATTGTTGGATGAAATTTTAATTGCAATGAAGAGAAGGAAATTGGGTAAAGCACCCGGGTTTGACAGGATATCCCTTGAAATGCTGAGAGCTGGAGAAGGTTTAGTTGCAAGTCTGCTGTGGGTCTTTTTCAATGTATGTTGGAGACATGGCCACATTCAAGAAGATTTGTGTAAAACAGTCATCGTCTCTCTTTAAAGGTTCAAAAACTATCGAGGAATCCTAGTCAGCATTGTGGGACAATTTTATGCTAAAGTATTGATTTAAAGAGTCATGAAAGAAACAGAAAACATAATGTGGGGTGTGCTAGCAGCTTTTAGGAAAGGAATGGGTTGCATGGATCAAATCTTATCTTTACGTATGAATACAGAAAAGATTTTGGATTGAAACCAGAAACTTTTCTGCGTCTTCGTAGATTTGGAAAAGGCATACTATAAAGTTAAGAGTGATGCTCTATGGTTAACCTTGGTTGCGTTTGGATTGAACAGTGCTACGAGCTATGATTCTACTGCTTGTGTTAGGATTAACGGCCTTCTCCGACTGGTTTAGCATCAATAAAGGTGTAAGACTCTCTCGAAGACGAGGCCTGTGTCCCTGAAGTAGTGGACCATACTAAAAAAAGCTGATGTATATATTTTATGTATAAAGGTGTAAAACAGTTATGTGTAGCATCCCCGTGGCTGTTCAATCTCTTGAAAGACGAAGATTGTAGATTAAGAATGAGCGAGTTAGTTGTAAAATGTCTATTGTACGCCGATGACCAGGTCGTGTTTGTGTCATCGGCGAAGGACTTACAACTTTTGCTGAATGTAGTGAATGATTCATAAATAGGTATGAAGATGAATGTAAATAAAACAAAAGTAATGGTGTTTGAAAAAGAACAAAGCACGAAAATAATTGAAAAAAAATGTTAACGGTAAAGAAGTGGAACAGGTGGAAGAGTTCGTGTATTTGGGGTGTATGTTTAGTAGAGACGGTAGGCATGTTAAAGTTTTTCCGGCCAATTCGTGCAACAGATGTTTTTGTTGCGGGCTCTACTCCGGTTAAAAGTGTCTATAAAGGCTCGTCTGGCAATACACAATGCTGTACTAGTCCCCACTTTAATGTATGGAAGTGAGAGCTGGGTTCGGCAGGAAAAGCATGCTAGTAGAGCTGCCTTGCCTTTGCGATGCCTTTGAGATGCGGTCCATAAGAAGTATTGCAATTGCATAGTAGGTGTGACATTGAATGATTTCATCCTAAAAAATAGTATTATAAGGGAATAGTGTGGCTTAAAATGGATGTGACTAGAATTGAGAAAGGTGTGCTTCGGTGGTTCGGGCATGTTGGAAGGATGAATGAAGAGAGAATAACGAAACAAATTTATATTGAAAAATTGTGTGGCAGTGTTGGTAGGGGACGCCTTAGGGAGAACTTATATCGATCAGATTAGTGGCCGTATAAAAAATGGCAATATAAGGAACACACATCAACAACCGATCAGCATGTATGCGTAGATGTATTAATGCAAAAGAAACGAGAGAGGTGTGCCAGGATCGCGCCAAATGGAAATCCACAATCGCTGCCTACCCCTCTGGGTTACGGGCGTGAGCACATTTTTATTTATATTCTAGACGCTCCAAGTAAAAGTTTATATTAAAAACAATGTGTTAAAAAACTTTTCTATGGTTAATTTACTATTAAATGTTAACGTCACGTCACGTAACATTTATTATTAATGATCTCGTAACGTAACTACTCACTGTGAAGTATAATTCCACGCGGGTAATTACTGATAATCCTACAGGATCTATGCACTTCTAGGACTTGTATTGTTGTGTGAGCCGAGCCAGCCTCGACAAATATTTCTAATGCGTAGCTAAAATCTTGTATTACAAGTATATGATATAGTTATTTTGGAATAAAAGTTGTAAGCACAAATAGGCTTATCTTAAAACATTAATTATAAACAAGAAAAACATTTCCTACAACTGCAAGGAATCAAAGCTCAGCCAGGGAAACTTTCAGTATGTCATGATTCATGACGAGTCTTCACAAGAATGCTTTCCCAAGAGCGAGGCTCCGCAACTTTGTAGCGACAGAACTCGCAGCGCTACTGATTCCCAGCTATCATTTCTCATAAGACCTAACTCGGATGATGTTGACAATAAAATGAAATACTAAGGTAGGCGTAGTTACTTATATGTAGATTACAACAAATGTCAGTTAAGAAAATAGGTATAATTGAAGTGCACTTGTTATGTAGCCTTCAGTGTGAATGAATCGATACACCTTGATCTATGTACAACTATATAATTACTTTACCGCAATGACTCTACAATGGTTTAATATTGTGTTAATAAATTGATGCACTAGTGATGGACTCAGGTCTATGGAGCGGTGAGAGTTGGTATCGATACGTTGGAGTGGTAGCAGTGCGAGCGCGAGGCGCGGTTCCTACGGCGGTATCGATCGCCGGCAGCTCGCCGCTGCCGCTCGAGTACAGCCACGCCGCTTGCTGCTCGCCGCCCAAAAGAAACAGGAACGTTTCTTCGCGCGCCCGCAGCGCCACGGAAAAAAGGGCGGGACTCCGCGGCGTCGCGCATGGCCAATGGCGGCGTCGGCGAGCGAGCGCCGGCCAATCGGCGGCAGGCGACGGGGCGGGCGCGCGCACGCCGCCGCGCCTTCGCCTCGCTGCCGCTTTTTATTTATTGTTGCGCGGATCGCGGCGCGCGTCGGGTGTGTGATGTGCGCACAGTGAGCCGGTATGGAGTCCGCCGTGGACTCCGCGTCAACCGCGAGCGAGGTGAGCGGTTCTTCGGGCGGGTCACCCCGAGTGAAGGTGGCATCGCCCGCGCGTGCGATGAGCCCGCCGGCTCTGCTGGCGCCACGGCTGCCGCTGCCACCTCCGGGCCTGGGCCTACTGGGCTCGCTGCAGATGATGCACCACTCGCCGCTCGAGCTGATGGCGGCGGCGCACCACCACGGCCCGCCGCGCTACGGCAGCCCGCCACCCATATCCACCTCGGACCCTTCGGCTAATGAGTGCAAGCTGGTGGAGTACCGTGGCCAAAAGGTGGCAGCGTTCATCATCCAGGGCGACACGATGCTTTGTTTGCCGCAGGCATTTGAGCTGTTTCTTAAGCACCTGGTGGGCGGGCTGCACACGGTCTACACCAAGCTAAAGCGGCTGGACATCGTACCGCTGGTGTGCAACGTGGAGCAGGTGCGCATTCTGCGCGGGCTCGGCGCCATCCAGCCCGGCGTCAATCGCTGCAAGCTGCTCTCCTGTAAGGATTTCGACGTGCTCTACCGCGACTGCACCACCGCAAGGTACGTTTCCTCACACCTCTCACAAATATCCACTTACGAACAGTTTAAATGACTTCTTATCTCGTCCCCATATTTTCCCGTTTGAGTTTGACATTTTGGTCTGTTTATTTGCCTCTCCCTAATTTCAGTTGTAGGCATTCTGGTGGTTTGTTTTCTCTTATTTATACATTAGGCGATAACTTCATGATGCCTAGGCAATTTTATAGTGTATTGCTAAAATTTATTTGGTATAAAAGTGTTGAGGAAACATAAAAAGCAAACGTGACATGAAATGTTTAGCGCTTGCTTTGTTTGCTTGCTTGAAAGTTGCAAACTGCTACGATTAAAGAGAAGTTTGTTTTTAATAAAGGCCAGCTTGTAGTTCGCGAAAGGGCCGTTTGGGTAGAAGTGATATCTGCCGTGGGATGGGCCCAGGCGCGGCCGAGGAGCGGGCGCGACATTAATTTTTCACATTTTAATACGCGCCAAATATTTCGAGCGGGTTAAATATTCAACGGGACGCGGCGACGGAAGGGTTAAATCTCTGTTAATTAGCGGCCGAGGTTTAAATATTTAAATAGTAATTTTTACAAACGCTGAAGTTAGATTAAAAAAGAATCGTTTGTTTTGATACGGTATCGTTTGGTGCGTCTATCCGAGTAGGCCTACGTCGGTCGTGCCTTTGCCCGATGCGATTTTAAAAATGTAATCACCGCGCGATGGCGCGTCCGGGACAAGTAAACTTTAATTTTTTCGCTCATATTGGCGCTTTGTGTTTCAAATATTTAATCTGTCCTTTTTGTCGTCGGCAACGTTTTGGGTGGGAGCGTTTTGGCCCCATGAGTCATATTTATGTTTGATTTTATGAATTCACGTTCGTTTAACTGGTGATATCATATATGTCCCGTGCGGTTGGCTTGTTTCAGTTTCGCCGGCCATCTTGGTTTATTTAAATAATAGTCATTAAAGTTATAAAAAGTTATTAGTCGTAACGTTTCCTCTGTGCTGTTATTAAATGAGTTTATTTGTTCGTGATGATCGTACTTAGGTATGTATACCTTTGTTTTTTCCTAATTATTATAGATGATAAACTGACTTATAAAATAATTGATGATAAAATTATTCAGGCGACTCGGATTCAATGTAACACGAATATAAAAACATATCAGATTTCTCCTTTTGTTCGACTAAGTAGTTTTTGTTTGGACTAATTTACTTCCTATTTATATACCTATTTATAAAGTACCTACTTTGTATAAAAACTGAATGAAGATAACTGAAACAAGTTTCTTGATTTGGTTGAAGGTAATTTATAAATTAACACGCCAAAATTTGTAATAATGTCTACAATATCTATATTGGTGTAACTAGCTAACCAGACTATAGTTGCAATTGAATTTCTCTTAAAACTTCAAGCCAATCACTAAATTGATTACAATTCATGATATGATAAAGTCTGAAAAATTAAATTATCAGTTTCGTTAATTCCTTAGTTAAATGCCTCGTGATTCCACAACACGGGGTACTCAATAGGTTTCATTTGTATAAATATGCCCATCAATACTACACTTGCTTACCATCATTTAGTGTTACTTCTTTAATATAACTTCGTAATAGTGGCCCGATTGATTTTTTATAAGTAGGTAGTACCTTATTATAAGCAAGGTTGTATTTAATCTATTGTTGCGGAAGTTATAAGTCGTAACGTGTTGAGATACTTTATAAGATAGTGTTACAAAAGATGTAGGATTTAACAAAAAAACCCTAGTTCACCGCACACGGAGAGTTGTATTAATCGGTATTGACATGTTTCCAGCATTACGATTCGAATGAGTCACAGAGTGCACAAATTATACAAATCACATGTTTTTGTCGATCACCCATACCTAAAGCCGGTGCGGAGTGTCGGCCCCATGTTACCTGTTACCTGTTACATTTTTGTTAATACTAATTTTGATTTAATATTCATCTTTATAAATAATTATTGATTATCAAACCGGAAATATGTTTGCGTATCCGAAAATAATTAGTGAAGTGTAAAGAAATGAACTCTCATTACTTTTAATTCTACTGCAGTGGCTATCTGGATTACAGTTGCACTTATAATTCGTTTTAATAAAAAAATTATTTAAAAACTGTATTTTAAGCCTATTGACAAACGCAATTGCAATTTATTGTAAATACATTATAATTTCTTAAATGGAATCTGTTTGTGTGAAGTCGCATTATATAGGCTATTAAAATGGTGCTAGGAAACGCGATATTTTTCAAGAACGCATCGCCCGCATTACAAAACGTATACAATAATAGGTGGACGTTCCTTTTCACGCTTCAATAATTGCTCGACGGCAGATAAACGAGGCAGGGTCGGGTTACCGCCGGGACCGAACCCGCGCCGCCTGACTCCGACTCTCTCGACAACTCTTTTGTCTATACGATTGCTTCTTGCCCTTCGTTAGGATTATCTTTGAAAACGAGACGTTTAAATATCCATATTCAAATGTATAAACAAGCGTGTACTTACGCAACGTGAACAGAAACATTAGCTAAAGCCTGCGCCAATTGTTGGTTTGCTGATATATTGGATCTCCGCAACTGAATCTTAGTGATCCCTATAAAAAAAACGCCGTATCCTAAAACTTTGCAATAGTGTAAAGTTAATATTGTTTTAAAAAAGTTATATATAGTTAGGTATAATATTTCCAAATGTATTTTTAAAATATTTATCGAATAAGAATGTATAAGAAATATTTGTAGTTATAAATACGAGTATAGCCTGTTTTAATTCTTTACAAGATGCGTGTAGCCATTTTAAGAATCATATTCACAAGGCGAACATTGAGTGTATTTGTTACATAAATAATTGGGTAGGTATGTTATATGGTATATTAACTGAAATATAACGTAAATCAACTTTATAAACAATGTTTTCAAAAAATGTTAAGCGAAAAGTGGCTTCAAATATTAATAATATATTATATTAATAATATCTTTCAATATGCCGATAAACTATGTTGAATATGCAACGCAAATAAACAAAAAATGGAATAAATATTTGTTATAAAACTATATCCATTTCAACAAATATGGGATTGTTTTTCTGTTTTACACTTATAGGCCGACGGATTTTCAAAAATACTAGATATAATATGCATTAAATGTATTAAGTAACTATATTTACTGCCAAAGTTACAACACACGTGATTCTATAAAACATTTTGTGGTCTGGACTATTTATATATTAAAAAACTATTGCCAGATAAATTCGCGGTTGTTAGTCAAAGATAGGCGTTGCTTGGAATCAATAGAGGCATCGCGCGGGGTTTTCATCCATTGTCTCTGCTAGTCACAAAGAGCTGCTTTCAATTACGGAGGTCGTCAACACGACTTTTTATGGTATTACCTTAGCTTTACGAGGCATTTTGATGGTCCGCCTTCAAACGGAGTGATATTTTGTAAATAAACAGAGGCACTGAAATAACTGGCTCATCACCTTTGTAGCGCCGGTGCGCGCGACGCCACTCGATTCACTTTTCTTTTTGTTGCAGCGCGTTTTGAATTTTAAAATTTTAGACAAGGATTCGGTAGCTGTCCGTCTGTTGGCTCTGACACATCAAGGCGTTGTGCATTTATACACAAGCGGTCTACTTTAGTCTATTAAATCCTGTCTATAGCAGGAAAACTCAAATTACTTTTAACGTGTTAGAGCCACACGCTTCAACTAAAAGCTATGCTCACATTAGATATTCAATTAAAGCTTAGGAAATATCAATTTTGAATAGTTCAATGTAATGAGTTCTAATCTAAGATCTAAGTGATCCCTTGCATAATGTATTGCACTTTTAGTTTGATTCCCAGTGGTATTTGACACGTAATTATTGCAGTGATGGACTCTCATATACCTATTATCAAACATATACCTACTCTTATAGTCAAATATGTACTTCAGACCTTATATCCACATTTTTAAAACTATATGTTACAATACGTATAGGTATAGGTATCTACGGTCTGCTAAAGTCCGCATTGACAAGTAGCACAGACATACATACACGTTTCTTAACCTTGTTGTTAGTTAAATAAAAGCTGTCACGGCGGAAGCCATGTCTATCCAATTACACACAGTATGCTAGATCTTAACAAGAATCTAGGCTTGGTGACGCATTAGCTTGTATATAGAACAGTTGTGTTCGTGGGTCAAAATCAATTTTGCGGGGAGACGTCTAGATGGCGCACGTGCTGCGAACCATGAATGATGCCCGGACCATTGGAGTCTGACTGGCTAGGGTCCAAGTGGTCGTAGTCATTGAAATATTAAGCCAAGACGGTCCCGGCCTCTGGAGATACACATGCGCCCATTAATGCGTTACAACGTAAATTATAACATCACTAGCTTGTTCTATAAATCAATTCAATGTGTAAATATTATTGCAAAGTCTCGGGTTGGTTTCTCAAAAGATTTATTGAAATGTTTTTAAATTTGACAACGCAATGTGATAAAGTATTAAGTTGTTAACGTTAACGTATTGTTGGGTACGGATGGTAGATTTTAAAATTTAAGCAAACAAAATTCTTTGTTTACAGGAAATACTGAAGTTTAAATTAGTTTCAGAAAACATGTTAGATTACAAAATCATTCAACGCTTTAAGATTAGGTGTACTGAGATTAAGTTATAGTAAGCGGACATTACTGGCATAGTGCAGTTACTAATTTAACCAGACAGACATACAGTCGCAATATCACAACGGTAAAAAAGACCTAGCATAGCAGAATTATAATGAGTAGGCGTTATATCTTTCATATCATCTTAGCACTTAATGCTAGTTAATATTTATTAATTAAGTAAAAAAAATGAAACCAGGGTACAAATGAGCATTATACCTATTAAAGTAAACCGCACGGGGATCAGGTTAGCGGTTTCCGAGCGACGCATCAGTGTGACACATGCTCTAACACTCAAGGATACCAATGTGTAGGTAGAGGCAAGGTATTATATATAAGCCTATATTATACATTTGTGTGTTTAAAACTATAACTTTATTATATAAATGAAATGTACTAGGTTAATTAATTTAAGTAAAAAGTTCACACATAAAAAGTGATGAAATGAATGAAATAAAATGAAAATAGAACCTAGATCCGACAGTTTTCTGTCGTATTCACTTTATATCTGAGTTTCAATTAATTTATTTTCTACATGCCGAGAAGTTTTTGAATTTAAAGATAATTTGACTAAATAATTAGCTTAAAAGATATCACTAGTGAGGATTGATATATTTATTACAAAATAACATATTATTGAAATGTTGACTTAAATTATTTTCCTTAATTATTTACGCTATGGCTGTTTTTCACGTTCCGACGGCGGACGACTGGCGCTAAGCTTGGTGTTCAAAGAACTCGATGTCTATTACTAATTCTAACCTGCATCGAGAGTAGACAGATATATGAATTCGTGACGCCTGTAAGATAAACTTTTTTTAAACTATATGTAAATATTGGGTATACCTCTATTAAAATTTATTTTCGTCTTATAAGTTGACAAACATTAGTTCAAAACCGTTTTTGCAAATATTTTTATTGTTTATTCTATATATTGTGAGCTGTACAGGAAATTTTTATTGTCGGCTCCATAAATTTCGCTGTCTCTAGTCCGAGAGTCCGGATGCAGTGTTAGCAATGGTATGACATCATACGGCTAAACTCTAAAAACGTTTCTCAATATCAGATAGAATCTGGTGACGGCTGTTAACGGTGTTAGCACCTTGACATTATTACCGCTTTAATTTATTATTATAATTTCATTGATTTTACCATAAACAATAGTAAGTAAATACTTTCACATTTGAATTTGGCACTATAATATATATATATATATATATATATATATATATATATATATAAATGAGTCTATGGTTAGAAACTCGTGTAATAGATCTTGTTTTGATTTAATTCGTTTTCATTTGCTATTATAACAATATTATATAATTACATGTGTTATAGTAACTTGTAGAATAACTATGCAATGTAAATAAGAAATATAATTTCCAATGAAGTTATTTTAAGATGAATGCGGCTTATGTGACATTAATAATTTGGGGAGGCTTTATTTATTCTGCTTGTTATTTTTTTAATCTTTTAGATTTAAACAAGTGATATTTGGATAGGCTATCGAGGATTTTGTTTAAATCGTATATTTGTCAGGACTCCTAGAAAATGCCATAGATTTATAAAACATGGTAATTATTAATAAACGTTTACAAGCTGTATTTTTAAATATTACTAGAAAATATATTTTGCCTAGATATGTGTACAATTACTGTTTCGGTACAAATGCACTGTTCAATACCTACCTATCTATAAAACTTATCAAATTCAAATGATCAAATTGTTTTTGATTTGAATGTATTTAAAGCAAAATTATTAACAATTAAAAAGGTACATAATAAATAAACATACAAAACATTTGAACCGATTTGATCGAGAGCAATACAGAACATTCACGGCGTGGCGGAGCGGCAAATAGACTCGAGTGGCTTAAGGAAACGCAATTTCCTCGGTGGCAGAGAAAGCGACAAACGGCTCCACAATGGGAATATCATGGCGGCAATTTATTACGATTGATCAACAAGTAGCCGGGGAAGGAGCCACCCTCGAGCCACGCGCTTCGAATCGTACCCGCACAGTCGTGAGCCCCGTACAATTGTAAAAACGACACGCACACAAGTGACACGAGGGAATCCCTCCGGCTAGACGGAATTATCTCGGCCTCTATTTCCGTTTCGCGTACTATTGAAATAGCTTCTCGCTCGCGCCCGCATCGCGCCCTAGCGCCGTCTCTTTTTCATTCCGTTCATTCATAATGTTGAATTTGAATGGATTCGGCACATGCGTTTCCTCACTCTCCATTCCACTGTCAGGTTCGGCGAGGATAGCACGCGTCGGTTGAGCTGCAGAAATGTCGCAAGATCTTCCGCGAGCTAGCACGACATAAATAATGTACTTTTAGCGGCCTGCTCTAGAAGGGCATATCTTTATTTTCAACGTATCATTAGAACCAGATATGCTACCAGTTACCATCCATACATCCGCTCGTGTTATAAAAGTTGTTTTGGTGTATATTGCAATTGTCTGGAACAGCTACCGACGGCGGCGCTGGATGGACGGCGATGTACATGAATGTGTTCAATAGACATTGTCATCAACAGACAACATCAGTGTGAACGTGGTCAGGCAGGATTTTTTTCTTATGATAAAAAATACAATCAGCAGAAAAAGCGAGTGACAACAGAATAATGAGCGTGATCAATTATAATTTGCTTCCGTGCCGGTTGTTGAATGGCTGATGGAAACTATCGCGTGGTGAGCACCGAGCGGCCGCCGCGCCGTCTTCTAATTGCGGCTCACCATGTGCTGAGCTCTAATCATGTTTAATTATAGCCGCCGATGGAGTCATTGCTGTGTATCATGAGATGAACTGTTACAGGCACACAAACGCCACGGAAATACGATCAATCGACGCTCCATTTTTTTATTGTACCGTCAGCACAATTAGTGAAGCCTTGTGTTCAAAAGGTACTATAAGCATTTTGAAGATTACCACCGTCGATACACTTGGGTACTGCAAATTGTTATTGCGTATTTTGTGACGAAGCAGGGGTCTTATTATTTAAGTGTCTAAATCAAAATTGTAAAAGGGAATAAGTAAATGACTTCACTGTGTAGGCATATGATTACCATTTCTGTAAAATAATAATATAATAATGAAAAATAAACAACAGTTATGAAATACTTACAACGAGTATTGCAGAGAAAGATATTTCTACTAAGAATTTTCATTGTTGGATTATTATTCGCGTTTACACCGGTGACGTTTTTTTACCGTATTACGTACACCTAGCAGCCAATTTTAGCCAATGCTTATTGCTTATAAACTATAAGTTGTTCGATTTATTTTTCTGTCCGTACACAATTAGATAGCTGCGCTTGCAGTTATTAATCCAGTGCAGATCGCTATCAAAACAATGGGAGGCGGAATGCACCGGAATGACGTTTTTGTCCGATTCGCTCCACTCGCTGCTGTGTGAATGAGCCACTCTTATCTCTTTATTACCACACAGATTATTAGTTATCTATACCTATTTGTATACAAGCGCAATGTCACTAGCAAAGGTTGTAGAAATCTCAACAGCAATCATTTCTATCATATCTACCTATTCAGAAAGAACTCAAACGCCATATGGGATAAAGTGACGTAAGAACTATTTATTTACTAAAAGTTTAGACTTCTAAGTCTTAAGTCTTAAGGATCTTATTTTGATCGACGTAAAATCTTAGCAAATAAAGTCGTAAAGTATTAGTCAAATTGGGTACTTTGTAGCAGCGCACCAAGTTTGGACATGTTGCGACCGAGAGCATCGCACGGTTTAACTTTAACTTGCCAACTTACGAGGCAACAACAAAGCAACGAAACGAGATAAGGGCTACTCTAGACCTCGGCCGGGGCCCTCGTTAAACATTGATATACGATCTATTATAAAACGCAATAAAACATTCGCAGCGTTATAAAAATATTTCGTTACTCACCGCGCCAACTATCAAACGTACTCCGGACTTGCAAATTGTGATAGTAAAATAAATTTTATGATGCAGATTTTGTTTCTTTTATTTTCGTTTCGATGTTGTATTTCAACAATGTTTTACGTTATTATTATAATTTACAGCCTTTACTAGACGCAACTTACATTTAATCGGTTTACGTGTTTGTTTTATTCTGAGCACTTTGTAAGTAGACATACTTAACGAATAGTTCAGAAAATTGGCATGGCTTATTTAGCTCAGAATTGAATAAAACTCCTTTTGCATTGTGCAAACTCTCAACTCAATGCATGAAGAAGTAACAATATCATCACATGTTAATGTATCATGGCTGTCTTTAGGGCTAGTATTAAGGAGACTAGATTATTGTCGGGCGACGACGACCATAACTTTGGTTTGTCTATTACTAACCTATATTATCTTCTTTTACATTTTGTATCTAGTATTTTTTGTGTCAACAAGAATTGTCGTTTGACTAGTGATCGGCCCGGCCTCGCCCGGGTAGCCGTTTCGGAATATAATATACGTAGACAAAAAAAATCATCCCACGGAAACTACTTCTTCCGGGATAAACATATAGGCTGTATGCTATTCCAGACTGTAATCTATCTCTGTGCCAAATTTCATCCATACTTACAAACTTTCGCATTTATAATATTAGTAGGATAGATAAGGCAGGTCTGGAGATCGTCATTTGGAGTCCCCATTTATAACAATGTTAACCTTGACCGTCCATAGCTAACACCTTGATAATTATATAAAGTTTTAAGATGAATACCATGATAATAAAAGTTTAAATATCGATTTCGTAATACTTAAGTAAAGAGGCGTGAAGTTAAAAATAAGTTGGCGTTACAATTATAGCTTCATCTCGCAAAGTTGGCTGCTATTTATAGGAGCGAGTAATCGGTACTGTCGGTCGTTACTCGTTACCTTGCGGAAGTCCGTCACGACAGCTCGTTTTACGATTTCGTTAATCGCTTTGATAATTTAATAGTGCTAGTACCGATCTGTGTTACGTAACCTTGTATACGCGTATTACAATGATATATTTAGTCTTCTGCTTAAAAAATATCAAAACATCACATTAGAGATGAACGGAACAAAGGAAACTGAATGTTAATCTACCTAGTACTTTGGGTTGGAACCTTTTAAGCTGTAATTCTTAATTGATAAATTTTATTATTACTAAATTCATTAATAGTTAACTTATATTTTAATTTTCAACAAGTGTTTTAGATTTTATTGAATAAATTTTTTGATAGATTAGACCTCTATTTTTTACTCTTTCCCACTGATATTATTTTCACAGAACTACTTTCACAATTTCTTTTATTCCCCGGGACCACAACTGACATAATGTTTTTCAATGCACGGAGATGACAACAATTAAACGGTTTAAAGTCGCTACTTTAGTTTAAATCATTGTGTTATATTCATGTATGGCTTATAAAATGTACATGAAAACTTTAACACAAGGAAATTTTAAGGTTATTAGAATTTAAATAGATAAATCAGTAACAAACAAGTTGTAGTAAATATAGAAGACATTGTCGCCCTCACACGCGAGATAATATTAATTCATATAGTAAATTCATAAGTGATGATATGCTATAAAGGTCAATACAAAATAGGCTTTTTATATAAACCGACCAAGTCCAACTCTTAGATTAAACGTTATTTACGACAAGTATAAAATTAATTCATTTCGCTGGCGAACACTTAAAAATAGTGATAACTGACGCACTAAAATTACTTTGTTGGTTTTTATTAATTGTTCTCGACATGTTAAAGTAATTTTAATATTAACAGATATGGTATGTATAAATATTATATTTTACAATATAATTTGTAAGTTTAAGCTACGTACAGGACGGTGCAGTGTAATCTCCCGTAAGATGGATCCTTGGTCTGGTCAAGGTTGCGTGTGTCTACCGGTTGAGAGTGGCAAGGGACTGGTTTTGATGGCGTTTCTTGGTACAGGCCAACGTTCAGTATTAGGTACAAGTCTTTCGGCTGGTAATGATAAAATTCAGTATGTTTTCAAAAGAGAATCGAGGTAAAAGAGTATTTATTTATAAACTTAGTCAATACATAAGTACTAAAACGTTACAGAACGTTACATAGATACATATGTACACTCGCCACTAGTAAACACAGATAAAACAACAACTAAATAAAGACTTCAATAAGCTTACTTCCTTCGATATGACTGGGGAAAAATCCATCGTCACACAGTGAGTACATTTGTCATCGAAATATTTATGTATACCATATTATTAAGTAATTAGCCTTCAGTCATTACGTTTTTGTGATTATGATTAAGATAAACAATAATCATATATTATTCTATAACGTCATGAATCTAACACTAGCTCAGTGTCAGTTTTGTTGTTGAAAATCGATAACGGTCCAGATGCACAAAAATAGGGCAGAGGAATCGATTTGCCCCACATTTTGGCTGTCTGTCGGCCGCGCACGAGGGTAACGCTCGCGATAAGGGATAGTGCCTCCCTCCAAGGCGAGGGGGCTCACCCCCCACCCCCTCTATAATATTTACCGCCCCCGGGCCGTACTTACGCCCCTCAGTATTTACGGGTTTGAGAAAAACAAGGGTACTCCAGCATCGGAAGGTGCAACGTAGATTTTAATCCTTTCTGATATCTTTTGATTGATGGCGGATTTGGCGTTCGATGTTGCGATGTTGATGGATTCCGTGTGCAGGCCGCGACATCGTCGCTTGCTGCCACCGCACATGCAATCAATTATTTTGGATATTAACATTTTTATTATTGACCAGCTGATCGTGCCTAGTATAGCCGGGTGAATTTTGATATTTCACTTTAATAAAATATATATAGATTATTAAAATTAGCAATTAATGGTTATTAAAATTAGTACAGTGGTTTCCGGGGTACCCATTATAAACATATATAGCTCATTGAGCTCATATAAATTCTGTATTACACAGTAAATTAAACGAAAACGACGAAACGCTAAAACAATACGATTTATCCTGACTAGAGGGAAAATCTGGAAAGGTATATTTACTAAACGGGCAATGTAGCTGTCACAGTGGAAAATTAAAATTAAAATAAACTTCATTTATAAATCCAAAAGGATTCATAAATGAACTGCTTAACAATCATTATTTTAATTTTAGAACAATTACTACAAATTGATTGATAAATATACATATAGAAGTAACATTTCCATTTTGAAACGCCGCTAGCGCCATCTGTCAATCACGAATGAGTTTCGATATAAAAAAAACTTAATTAGACTGCTCTCGAAGACATGGCAGCGGCGATATTGTATAAGAAAAGGATAGTTGATAGTCTACTCTATTACAACTGTATAAAATTTAAAATCTTTTGATCATCAATCAATATCCGAAATGTAAGACGGTCACGACAATATAATGCACGGATGACGGGTGAAGACGTCCGTCAAATATTGACGCGTGCCAATGGACCCGCGCGACTTTACCGCTTAGTCAGGGCCATAACACTAATTATTATTTTCATGGTTACGAAAGACAGCTGATCGGTATTTTTATAACGCTCGATGTAACACTAAAAAATCACTCGTGCATCCTATCGCGCGTTCTATAGGAGAAGGTGGAAACTAATCTATTGCAACGACTAAGTTTATTTATTTTACCGTCATATTCCCGCCGCTTTAACGTTTATTTTGGAGGAAATTAGGTTTGGGGCAATTGAAACTAGTCATTGTTCGTTTAACTGTGGTCATTTGTGGCGTTCTGGACGAAATGCGCCAATCATCGTGGCGGGCGGGCGGTGGCGAGTGCTCTTATGAATAAAACAGTGCGCTATCACGACGGCGTAGGCCGAAACGGCTTACGATACAGATTATTAGCTTTTAAGTTTTGTGTGAACCTATTTTTTTAAAATTATATATGTTTTTGATAAATATAGGACAAACTATAACAATTCGTTCATTTGTATATTTGATATTTTTAGATCGAAGTAAAAGATGATGAATTTGATAAGAAAAATAAACTCAAAGCAAGTGCGACGGCGATGCAATGGGGTAGGCGATCATGTAGGGAAGGGTAATCATGGAGATCACTAACTTTCATTTCACGACACACAGTTAATAGCGGACACCACTTCGGATGTTCCTGTGTCTACTGACACTCAATATAAAGAGTAAGATAATGAGACTTTAACTAACTATTGTTGATTGTGATAATGATATAGCCTACATTTCCATATCAATCTCTATATCTGTGGCCGTTAGTTGAGACACGTTTTTAATAAACGGATCTCGCCTTGATATCTCTGTGGGTATCAAGGCAAGGGTTGCGGAGTGCGCGCGGCCGCGCTGACTCGCACAAACCGCCGCATCTGCATGCGCCCTCTGATTGATGCGCCCTGTAATTATTTAGACGCGTTAATAACACCACCGACGGACGCACTTTGTTCCCGAAGACCCGACGCGAACCAAATGAGAATTTCTATCGGACTCTTTAATAGACCTCATCATATCGCTTTCTGATGTTTCGTTGATTAAACTTAAAGAAATTATTAAGAATTCACCGCGAATCAACGCTGTCATGGTTTGTTTTTGGGTTGCGTATGTATTTCGATTAAAATTAGATTCCGCGGTGTTTTGGCGTTTGTTCTATTCTTTATTTAAAACAAGTAGACCGTATAAACTGTGCTAATGAAGTTGGACAATTTGCCGGGACCAGGTAGGATGACCGCAACCGAATTAAGAATTTGTATCTAATTAACAGTATTCAACATGCTAATCAAAACAAATTTATCGAATGATTAACATAATTAAACAAAAGCTCAGCTTAAATTGTTAATATAAATAATTGCACAAAACCAACCACAATGAACTAACTAACTAACACCATCCCCGTTTGAAATGTATACATTTTCATAATAACTCGGTATTGTTTGATATTTACATAAATGGCCGCCGACATACAGATTGTCTTTATGTTCTGTGCGTGCGGCCGAGCCACAACAACAAATCGGAATATTAACTTAAATAGTAATGGCGGGAAAAAAGCCTATTATGCAAATGAAACATTTGAGGTAAATAGAAAGTGACGTAATGCGACGCTAGGAAACGAATAATGAATCGGTTTTGTTGGCGGCTCCATTAGATTATGTCTATGCCGTAATACTTCCAGTCCCTTGACGCGTGCGTGACTACAAATTTATTGGATAACAATATTTCTGGTGCGCTGGTATGAATGATTAGTTAGTGTGATTGCATTTCAGTTTCTATTAACTGTACTATATCTTAAGACATTGTAATAAGTAAAATAAGCGCGTAACGTTAATTTTACTGAAATACTAAACCCATCGTAATGGCTTCAAACATATATTTCTTAATAATAATTTATTTCAGAAAGCAGTCACTCCGCTTATACATTATCAGACGGACCACAGACACTGCCATACATAAATTCAATTCACCTCTCTCTATTTTCATTGAAACACAACAGTTGATAGTTGCGTAGTTAAAAATCAGATGATTTGAACAGAATTATGACATGTCATGTATCTCCAAAACATGTTTTGCGATTTGTATGGTTTGCTTTTAAAAAAAAATAAGGGCAAAGATTTAATAATAAGCCTGCTCAGCGATGGAATTGGCATATCCATTGAGATGATAGATATGAATAGGTTATGATACACATTATTTAGTTTAATAACACACAAGCGGCTGGCGAATGTGCCGACGTCACAGGCGGCCTCGGCAGCGGATAATAGAGCCCGCTCCGAACGTTTAGCGGACCCTCGAAAATTGAAATAAAAAGTACCATTCGAGATGTAACGGCGATATGATTTTGCACTTTTTTAGTTTTTTTACCCCCGCGCGGTTTTAACTCTGAGCGTAGGCCTTCTGAAAAATAGACCTACCGTAATAACGTGCTATAAGATATTTTTTTTACATAGTTGTACTGATATCTTATCATTATGATCTGCTTAGATTTCGATATAAGCCAAGGTTTTAATTAGGTTTGTTTGATATAATGTTGTTCGAGAATCATAAAGGGATGAATGAAGAAAGAGTAACGAAACTGATTTACAGTGTTGGCAGGGACGTCCAAGGAGAACGTATATCGATCAGTGACATACAACCTTCGAGCATGTATGCGGATAGATTTTTTTAAAATGAATGGATGTAGAAGAAGCGGCATACTAAAGCCCGCAACAACGTCTGTGGCACGAATGGGCCGGCTCGACCGGTGAAATACAACGAACTCACAGAAAACAGGCGTCAAGTAGAAGTACTCGTGCCAAATTTAAGTCCTCTTCCCCTTGCCACTATAATATCTTACAAACTTCATAAATATGTTTTTCATATTGTCATAGTTATTTGCCGATCTGGTTTTGGTTTTTAATGTTATGATATTTTTATTTTACTTTCTGCTTTTTAAATTCACTTTCCTTTCTTATATCTGCATTATATGCAATTATTTTCTAGTATCAAATATATTTGATTGTTTACATATTTATTTCTATTAAATTCAATCTGAAGATTTCGATGTACATAACAATAACTATTGGAACAATTCTTTTTAACGTAAAGTTAACATAAAAGCATTATAAAGTATAAAAATAAAATTCGATAGGTATTTTAAAGAAAATAGTTCGGCATAGTTAAATTATGGAAAGGGCCGTGTCTAACCGTCATAATGTCTATGTCGTCCCCATTTTTGTCAGACTAACATAATTACAGACGAAATTGTTGCAAAGTGACTCGAGCTATGAACCCTTCTAAAACATCATTACATATCAAAATATTACACATAATGTATACCTGTCTGTCTATTAATGTTCCATATTCATGAATTGATTTCCTTTTAAGGGTTTTCGAAATCCAGTGTATGTAACTATATATTTCTGTTATATTTCGTAATAAAATATAAGACATTTGTATTTAGTTCCCTAAAATAGGATAAAGTAATTTTTTAATCATTTAGGTAACACGTCCGTAAAGGTAGCAGTAGGCTTGTTAAAAAACTATATTTGTTATATTTTTACATAAGACATTCTGTAATGATCACTTGATTGTTTTCATATACATTTAATCTTCATTTTAGCAAAAGTATTTAATATCAATTAAAGGACCAACAAATATGGAGGGATAAAATTTAAAAGGAATGCCACTTATCCGGACATTCGGACTCGTTGCCCCAATGCTAAGAATGTGATTAATTAAATTAATGTACAGACATCGAAAAAAGCCGGCAACCCTTGGTCCAGAGGATTCTATCAGAGAGATTCCTCACCGTCTTTATTCCGGGGAGTGCATAATTTACTTGTAAATTTTGTTTTATTTTTAGCTACGAAAATATTTAACGCTTTATAATTTCCTTTTTTTATATAACAAAATAGGTTAATCTATTGAAACAGCTAGTTATCATTCTTTAATTAAATATACTTATACCTCGCGTGATATATTATATTAATAACGCTTAACGAGTAGGTAGGCCTAATATTTCAATTATACGAAGTCATAGAAATAATAGTAAAACGTAACAAGGTAACATTCGCTCATATTTCCAATTAAAACTCCCATATACGTTTGCATTGTTAGGAATCAGATGACTCTATTGTCTATTGAATAGTTTAGTGGTCGTATTGAGTGAACAGTGCGCTTCTAGTGATTGTTGACATGACTGCGGACACGATATTACATTTCTCGTAATTAGATAGCTGCAGTACACGAAACAAGTTCTTATTGATGCTTTGAAAAATAAAAAAGTATGGTGTTATTGATTCTGCCTAGCATATGACTCATATTGCGTAGGTATTAGCAGCGGTATACTATAGCAGAAACTGTTCAACACCAAGACTTTTGTATATCGTCTAACAAGTGAGGTGCACCCCCCAACCCACTTCCATCTCTTCCTTTTCTCGGCTTTTTTTCCTTCTTTTTTATTAGGGACTTTTATCTTAGAAGACATGTCAGTCCCATCGTTCCCCATACACCACAACTATGCACTAACATTATACAATCATAAAATTGAAATCCACACACTACAATCACAAGCACATCCCTGGTCACCTATACAGCCCGAGAATCATACTACGCACTGCTTCTGATCTTTCAGTCAAAGGCTGAGATAAGATGGATTGGTACTCCCCCACACTGTACCTGGTTATTTCTCCTCCTTTTCTCGGTTCTTTAACATTTACAAAAGGTGGCAAAGTATACTACGGTGGATTGTAGTCAGTCCAAAGTAATGGTGTTTGAAAGAGAAGAGAGTAAGACAGTAATTGATATAAATGTTAACGGTAAAGAAGTGGAACACGTGGAAGAGTTCGTGTATTTGGGGTGTATGCTCAGTAGCGATGGTAGGCATGTTAATTTGAACGACGAGTGATTGCGGGAAATTAAATGAATGGGGCTATAAGTACAGTAATAAGGAGTCACTATATCTTTAACAGTGGTAGAGTCCGCAACAACAACATCTGTTGCGCGAATGGGCCGGCTCGACCGGTGAAATACCACGACCTCACAGAAGACAGGCGTGAAGTAGAGTATTCTGCGTTTCGTCTGATGAGTGAGGTGCCGGAGGCCCAATTTTGGTTCTCTCCCCCTTCCCACACTTTTCTTATAAGGAAAAGATGGGAAGGGGAAGAAAACTTGACGGTGGAGGGGATGTATAGGAATTGGAAATAACCATTTTCTGTTTTTCTTCCTTCTTTTTTCCTCTTTTCTTTCCTCTGTCCATTGAAGGTCGGCAACGCATCTGCAACTCATTAGTTAGTTGCAGATGTCTATGGGTAGCGATCACTTGACAACGGGTTAACCGCTTGCTCGTTTGCCACCTAGTAGATAGCAACCTACCTAGACAATACACAATTCTGAACTCGTCCCCACTTTAAAATGTATGGCAGAGGAGTTAATGCCGTTGAGAGAGCGAGCTTTAAGAAGTATGTAAGGCTTGACGTTGAATGATAGGATTAAAAATAGCATTATATGGGAAAAGTGTGGCCTAAAAGTGTATGTTGTGACTAGAATTGAAGAATCCTTGGGTGGTTCGGGCATGTTAAAAGGATGAATGAAGAGAGAATAACGAAAAAAAATATGTTGCCAGCATCACGCCAAATGGAAATCCATTAACTCTGCCTACCCCTCTGGATTACGGTTGCGCATATTTATTTATAGTATTCACTTAACATTTGTTTGACAGCTAACATAATTAATGTTAAACTTTTTCAAAAGACCTGGATTGGATAGGAGAGATCCTATATTTCCTATCCCCTAAATATAAGAGGAGGGAGGAATATAATTGGGCCTCCGCCACCTCTCATCAGATGAAGTACACAAGCATACTTGAAGAGATACTAGAAGCATACACGCCTGTTTTTTGATGCCCGCAACAACAGTTGTTGTTGTTGCGGCATCAAAAAACGTGTCTTAATCCAAATAAGTTTAAAGATATAAGAGTTATTATGTATAACATATATAGATCTAGACGAGTTTCACAACATGGTAGAGATAATAAAATCATATGTTAATACGTAAAGTAAAGGATGTTGTCTTATCTAGTGAATTACGTACCAAAAGGTAATAAGGCGTAAACATGCTCCGTGTTCAAACAAGATTACCTACACATCCTGCTATCCCGGTGGCCTAATCTCTATGTGGAACCTTATCGTTAATACAAGAAATTTATGAATAGTGCTATTGTTGCTCGGAGGGCTAATTGTTTATCTGAGACAAAGACACCGCCGCGTGAAGGATGTTAATGGCGGGGATCACTTTTTCACAATATACCCACCACATTGCATCTGAGTACTTGTGATGTATTTAAAGTTCATTAGAAAAATATTATAAACTAGCTGTGCCCCGCGGTTAACTTAAACGAAAATTTACTTAAACGAAATGATATTACTTATTACCTACTTAAATACAACCCTAACCTCATCATCACCCTGCCCTTTTCCCGCTCGTGTAGGGACATCGACATGACCGTAGCAAAGCTTAACAATCACATATATGATTGTTTAAACTGTGACTATAGTCCATACTATATAGGTTCTGGTACAGTTTTTACGGCTGGCCGTCTGCCTAACGCAAAATTCCTCGGGAATAATAAGATACTAATCTAACCTAACAAAACATATTACAAAAGAACACATATATCATTTCTAAAATGGTCTACATACGTATGAACACTGCGTTACCAGGGAGCGCCGTGCGTCGAAAGAAGTGCGTGTGCTATGAATATCTCAATGCACAGTGTGTCTAGCTAAAGCTTGCAAAATCTCCGACATTGTCCTGTTTTCAACTTTATGTAAACTTTCAATCATCTTCATTTTAAAAATAATAATATATAGTTTTATATTATTTAAAAGATCATAATATATAATAAAAAAAACATTGTTTTGGGTTTTATTGCATTTATAAAGGCCCCCAATAATAGTTATTCTCGAATATCTTCCATGTACAGACAGCGATCAGTTACATTATTATTATATGTATAGATTTTCTTTCAAAACTTTAATGTTAAAATATTTATAAAAGTCAACATTTTTATATTAGTATTAAAAAAATTGTTATTGATTTATAAGCGCCATCTAATTTCCAACGTTTGACAATTTCAAAGTAACGGAGAATTGATTATCGTACTGGTTCGCAAAATATCATCATAATTTCTAATAATCATTGTTTTGGGTTTTATTTCGTTTATGGAGTCCCCCAATAATAGTTTTTTTCAAATATCTTCCATGTACAGACAGCGATCAGTTACAGTTATATTATATGTATAGATTTATAAACATCATAGGGGCGAATGGGAACTTAGCGTTGATGAAGAAACTTTTATAAGTAGGTATATGTACTCTTGTTAGTTCCACGTATTTGCTGAAAAACACTTTCTGTATTAATGTTATATCTCTCGCAAAGGCGTTCAGGGTCCTAAGGTTCGTCTGCTTCTGTTCTGTTCTTCGGGTTTGCAAGAGTACGGATTTGCTATATTGCTGCAGTGTACTGATTCCGGTTAAGATAACATTGCACAGAATCTACAGTAGGATTGTGATGTCTTTCAGTCAATGTTGTAATGATTTAATAATAGGTCTTTACCTATGAAACCGTTTTGTATAAAATAAGTTAAAGTATATTTTTTTTAACTTTTTATTTTTCTTATTTAAAGTAATTACCCGTGTAATCGACGCATCTTTGCCAACGCTGAGCGCTTTGGGTTGTCGAACAATTCTTTCATTGCTGTGCCTGTTGAGTAGCGGCAGGCAGGTCTCAATGCGTACGTTGCGCTGGCGGTCGTTAAGTTCGTGGGGCACACATCTATCAAGCTTCCACAGTCGCCTTTAATTCATCATTGTTGACTAAAGAGTCCGGATGAACGCGAGGGTCATTTTTCAAATCAAAATTTCCACAACGGAACTGGGAAAACCAATAACGGGTTGTGCATTTTTTTGTAACGGTCTCTTCGTAAACGTTGTTCATGTTACGTGCCGTTTGTGGGGCGTTGTGCCCCGCGTTGATACCACGACGGAACTCATTCCATAATTACAAGATTTTTTAAAGTATCCATTATGATGAAATACCTATAATATGTTTTATAGTGATATGGAAAAAAGTTCTTGAAGAAAAATGCGTACTAAAAATTAAACGAAGTTTACGCTTACGTAGTCCACGGTAGACATAATCTAATGATGTAATGAATCGCATCCGCTCTAAAATAAAAACTACGAAGCTAATATTTCATATTCATGTCTCTAAGAAAACTTCATCATTATACTAGACTTAATTGTATCATTGTATTATACTATATACTAGCCCTATTATTACACCCAATTTTATTAGTAAAGTTAACTAGTTGTGCCCCGCGGTTTCACCAACCGCGTCGTTTTATTTAATCGAAATTACACACCTCTATCTGAAGAACGGCATGTCAAATCGAACTAGTCTAATATTTCATTGTACGTCAAAATAAACTAGACCCCTAGAATTGCCAAAGATAGAAAATGTTATTTAAACCTGATTTGGTTTTTACGATTTAAAATGTGTTGGCCCCAGATTTAGCTCAGCAACCCACTTGTGATTTATTAATTGTATATATCATCTAAAGCTTGTGGTCTAAGATGATGATATAAATTGCTTATGCCGTATCTTACACCTCAAGCTTCCTTAACAATTGGGCTGTGCAATTTAACAAAAAATAATAGCGATTAGGTAGTTCCTGACATTAAGGGCGTTCAAATATGAGATTCTTCAGTTTTATTATATAATATTAACGTAGATATAGATTAAGAATAAATATTATGTAAAATTTAGAAGATTTTTTTATGTATATTTTATAACTTTTAATTTAAAATGTTATTATATAGGTATTATACACGATAAGTGGTTTACCTTCTTTGTCTAATATACTTCAACGCGTTATTGATTTTCTAAGACTTACTCCATCAATAAACACAAAAGCTATCGAAATGAGCATAATGAGAGAAACCCAACTACTGGTGCATATTTGTCTCAGCTCGTAGTAAAAATTGTCTATTGGCCGCAGTGTTTAGCATCAAGTATAGTTCAGTCCATACAGCCTACTTTGCATTCTCGTTTTGCTTCATTTGATATGAGATCTGAAACTAGGTTTGCTGGGCGTCGCGTTCCACAGCGATGCATCATCCTGTCGAAGTTCATTAAATAATTTACGAACTAGGTTTTTATTTGAAACGACACTTCGTTCTTATATTGAAAAGAATTAGATTTTGTTTTAATCAATGTTGCGGTTGCGTTATCCTTTTTATGTTGCTCTACATTAAAAACGATTAAGTTTAGTCCCACTACTTAAGTCTACTATTAACTTTTTACTGTAGTCATTGTAAGCAAATATCACATCTATTCAACTTTCATCTGATTTCGAAAAGGTTTCCGTAAATAAGCTGAGACGTAAATGCTTTGTTGATACGTTGATTCAACTTCCGCAAGATAAAGTTTGAAAGACAAGATATCTGACGAGGACTCGTGGTATTTAGATAACTTACTCGCATACGTTTTATCATATTTAATCCTTTAGGTTTTAAACTGACAGTTTTTAAGTACGTACTACGTAATAGCATACATTCTACAAAACTCCGATAAATGTATAATAATTACATTTTCTGCTTACTTCTTGTTAATATCTTAATATCGACCATTTTTCCTCGCCCTACTTTTGCTTATATAATTTATACTTTTAAAAAATTATTCCACCAACAACTGCGTTATTTTTCTACTATTTCTTTCTTTTTTTCGTTTTCCGAAACCCGTACACGTAGCTAAATTTAATAACGAAATCTTATCTTACTGTAACATTTAATCCAAAATCATTACCTTTTTACGTGACACCCGAAATATAAAATCAAGAATTGCTCTTTATATTGTAAAAGATAAGATTACTTTAGTTCAAATGTTGAACATCTTATTTTAAATTTGATTGTACCAAAAACTGAATGCCGGTATACCCAAATGCAAAATGAAAAATTCCGATAATAAACTTCAGTATTGTTTATTGCCATGTAGTCTGATTATAAAATACAAAGGCTTATGAAAGGTTTCTACTCAGTATTTTCCTGTGCTACCTATACATATACAAAAACATGCATTTGCAATATCACATATAAATCTCGTCTTGCGAAAGCTATCGATTAATGCATAGATATAAATTTTATAGCTGCTAATAACGTTATGGTTACCACGAACAGTATGTTTATAAAGAGTTGAATACAATCTTCCATCAATAAAATTACTATTATCCGTCAGATATCAATAATAATAGCACTGTCTAACGAAACGCTCACGATTCAAACTAAATAACTGGATGGAGAAGTCGTTATGCACTAATGTAGTAACACTGAAGGAAATGCAATTAGCCAGTGTTGCCAGCGATGCCTTTAAGTCACTCGAGCGTGTAACACCTTATCTGTTGCATGTTTTTTTTCTATATGCAACATCAGAGAATCGTGCCGCTTTATCTGCCTATCTATCTCTCTATCTATCGGCATTTTCAAGTATTTTTTAAACCGCTAATTGTTTTAATTACAATGAAGTTTCGTAACTGATTACTGCGCTTCATGTCAATTGAACGTAAACTATGTACGTTTTTGTTCACACGGCTTTAATGATTAAGGAACACAATAATAGTAATGAAATTGCACCTAATATAAGTGCGCTGAACAGTAATTAGCTAAACAGCAATTTAGCTTGATTAGTAATAAGGAAAATCATGTAATTTCTTCTTTATCATATTACGTACATAAATCTACTAGTTATAACTTACTCGATGGTACATAGAAAAACAGCAACATGAAAAATATTTTTAATTTGCACGTAGGTACTTACTATTCCTAATTCCTCCCTTTTTATGTATACAATCTGGCATACAAAATGTTTCGCTCAAGGCACTTAGATAAAGCATCTTGAATTCTTCGCCAATTACAGTATTCTAGATGGACTCGGTCGTCTCACTAGCACACACCAGCTTTTGGTTTGCTTTACCTTCTTTTCTTTCATATCTAAACCATAATAGACGTAGCAACTTTGTAGACGGGTTCTTATAAAAATATGCCATTCCAACTTGATGGGTAGTATGGAATTGTTTTTTGTTCGGGTTCTCCAATTAATGAGTTTCACTGATTGAGTCGTCGCTTGTAACAATGTAATGCACGTATGACTCGGCCTGTGCCGCTTTCTAATTCACTATTGTATATTTATATGCGGAGTAATTAATGTTGTACATGTGTTAATTGTATGAAAAGAAAATGTAGCACATCTTATTTTTACATACGTTTATGCTGCTATATCCAATACATAGCCTAAACTACTGGTTCTAGAGACTTTAAATTTTGCATAGATATTTCCGTTATTAGATAGGCGAGGACTAAAAAAAATGATTTTTCTAAATTCATCCCCTAAAGGTCTAAAGTAGGGATGTCAGTTTGTATGGATAAACTACATGTGCGAAGTCGGATGGGGTCGCTAGTATTGTATAAATGTCACGTCAGTACGTCGTATTACTTTCATTACTTTCATTCACCTGTCAGCGAGTAGAAGCCCGCTGTTGGAGAACGACAAAACAAACTGAGATGAACAGTAAGGGGCCCGGGGTAGTGTTAGTCGCTATAGTACTAACTATTTATAACTGCCCAAAAGTAATAATATTTTATTAATAAAAAACTAGTGTGTCCATAAAACTTATTCAATAAATTTCATTAGTCGTATTCCATTTACCTAAGTTATACATTTTTCCAAGCACGTATTTATTTGCAATATTATACATATATGCATATCCATATAATACTTATATGGGTTAGAGGTCCCGTGATGACTGTGATTACCTACTAATACATTTATAATTACTCATTGGCTTGTCACCTGTTGATTACTAGTGATTGAAATGATTTGTTTACACCTTACTATATGACATCAAAATATAAAAAATAGGTTTTTCGGTCAATTCACCAACCTTAGTTGGAAGCGGAAACCTCTAAACGAAAATACGAATTATAAGTTGTAACCACTAAGTTATAAGTATGCCGTTTGTTAGTTGTATTGAAATAGAGATGGAAAACATAGCAGAATATATTTAAAAATATCTAGAACCGAAGTGCACATTAAATATACTGTATATGTAATAAAATCACCGAAATAAAAAAGTTAAAAGTATACTTATGGTTTTTAAGCCGTTCACCATTAATCTTTACTAAATGATTTCGATGACCATTTTGATATCAAGAGTGACAAGCGAAAATACTTAACTACTACTTAAACCATTTTAACTACTTCATGTATTCAGTACAATTTAAAAACCTTATGTATGTACGTTGTAACAATTGGAATTCGTGAGATAATATTTATATTTGCAGATAACTGTATTCTAGTGTAAACTAGAACACACGATATAAATAATGTTACATTGATACAAATCTAAATCAAATGATGTCCGTAAATTCTCATTCCCTTTGTCGAACACAGAAAGGTGTGTTGCCCTTCCCTTTTGATGTTTTGATAGCTTAATACCACATAAATGATGTATGAATGTGCTCACTAAAGTCAAGACTTCAAACAAATAGAGTATAAAGTGTGAAACTTAGACGTCTAAATGAAAAGACTTGTAAAATTATAAAAAAATTTAGAGACGATTAATGTATGAGAGATTCAGAATAGTTGTATTAATAGCTTTTTTAAGGCTATAACTGACACATTGTTTTGTAAAAAAAAAACTAAACACAACACTTTAATATAGTATCGGTTATTGTAATATAATAGGAATCATTCATAAGTTATTCCTGCAAAATTAATTAATTTAAAATTTTCTGTTTTTATTGCTCAAAAAGTAACGTTTTAGAGAAGTAGTTTGACTTACCAAATTAAACGTAATTCAGTTATTTATTTCAGATCCGTAGTAAGGATGTGTATATTGGTGTAAAACGCTCAATCGCTTCCAACCACACATATACGACATAAGGGTGGTGTAATGCGTCAGGTAGGGTGTGCAGAAAAATTGTCGGCCGTTGTTTTAACAACGTAATTCCCTTTTATAGTGGCGTTTATGTTATCAGCTGGGCGAATGCGATTCGAAAATTTCGCCACGTCTCGTTAGTATCATTTTGATACATTGTAGTCGCTCGCGGTGTAACGAGCCACTCTGGCACCTATTGGAATTAAAACAACTTTATTTATACTAATTCCATTTGATTGCTCGCCTACTTACTCGTTATATGTGTAACAACGTTCAAGGTAATCGCTGTTTTGTACCAAAAGCTTAGGTTTTTATGACTTGAATGCTTTCCATAGGTGAAAAAAATGTAATCTTTTTCTTTATCTGTGTAACAAATTTGACAAGTCAATTTATTTTATGGTATAAAACGGATTCAAAATTTTATTTAACTTAGAAATTATTAGTGAGTTCTAGACAAGTACATATCTTCTATTAAACATCTTAACTGCGTTAAACTTATGCCACCTTCCTGCGCTATAAATAAAGTTATTTATTGACAAGCTTCCCTTTGCGAAGTGCATACATCGCTGGTGTAGTAGAGAGTCGTGCTTGCCCCGAGCTAAACGCTCCCGTTGCCAGTTATTGGTACTTTCCCACTTCTAAATGCACACATACACTTATAATCAGAATTATTGATCATCGGAAAACTCAACGCGCTGGATGATACAATAAATAGTGATTTAAAATATCTCTTAATATGGTACTTATAGGCTCTAAGGTTTATGTAAGCATTACGTATATCATACCTACAAATAAAACATAATTGTCACACACACTTTGTCAGTATTTACTTCCTTGATATGCACATTATGGCATAAATTTAGTAAATTTCAAAACTGTTGTTGGTTATATAAATTGATTTGAGTTTTACAAGATCTAAAAAATAATGTAGTCTCAACCATAAAGAAGAACACAACTTTATCTCGAAAGAAATATAAAAGAGAAACAATTTAACAGTAGCGTTTAATTATTTAGGTAAAAAAGTAACCCCTTTAATTAGCGGCGGTGGAACATTTTAATCTTGGCCAAGGATTACAAGTACCCCGAGCAAGGACTTAAATGATTCAGACCTAATAATTCTTCTGAGTGTTATAAATAAGCATAATAAAGAATGTTTCCTCCAAACAAACTGATATAAAAGGGAAGGTTTAAGGTGATTTTACACTGGTGCCTTATTTATGGTCGGTGATAAACATTGAATAAAAGTTTTGATGAACTTTTTTATATTTTTGTAAAAAATAGTACGTCATGAGTAAAACGCCTTTTCAACATAAACACTACACGCTTAAGTTAAAATTGTATACATCCCGATATTATATAATTTAAAATATGTATCATTTTATACATGATATATTCAACAGATTATTTTTAAGTTCTTGGCTCCATCATTAAGCTTGCTGATTGTCATCAGCTCGCGAACTGCGGATACTTTTATTTTTAGAATATTTGAACATCCCTATTTCAATTACAAGCATAATGCATTTAAATTGCTTTGTTTCTGACCTGATTGTGGATGAAGGGAAATTAATGTTCCGCGACGGATAAAAGTGCAATTATTTTTCCGTAGACAAAAAAACTTAACGGCCTTGTCAAAAGTTTGTGCGCGGGGCAGGTGCGGCGGAAGAGTTGGCGGCGCTCCGGCACCCAACTTTGCCGATGGCGATTGTTTATTTTTATGATGCAACCGCAAACGGCAAACTCGGAGATAAGGTTAGTCGAGCTTACAAAAGTAACAACGAGAACTGCACCTCGCATATAGAAATCAATAGCTACTAACTATAATACTATAAGGAATTGTTTTAATTGTAACTATAAAATAAAACAAAACAAAATATTTTGGCATTCATATATGCTTGCTTGTATTATCTCATTAACCTGGTCGCGATATACAGCTTTCGATACCTCGTCGATATTGCCACCCACTTTAGTAACATAAATCTTTCTCGTCTCTCATCCTTACTAGCCCAAACCGCCAAGCCATTCTTTCTTCAATTCTGACAACAAAATCGTTTGTCAAGCTATTTCTTTACTATAACGCTGTTCTAGTTGAAGTGTAGCTGCTTACTCAATTAGCACTTTGGCACAGGAGAGTTAGCGACGCTTTGAATTTAATTTACAATTAGGTACAAACAATCGCATCATTTCTTATAGTATTAGATTTCGTAAAATAAACATTATGAAATATTTAATAACGGCAATGGCCAAGGGGAAGAGACAGCCACTCGTATTTACATTATTAAATTAATTCTCAAGAGGGGTGGAAAATAATTATTTCTACGTTTTAATTGAGAGCACTGAAATTTCTAGGCCCTTGAGCAGATCATTGCTCGAGTGTTTCTTTAATTGGCTTAACTCATCGTATCATCAATATTATATCAAAACAATATAAAACAAAATATAATGAATTTCGATTGTATTTACAAATCATTTTTTACATTTTAAAACATTTGGTTTCTTTAACTCTCGCTTTAGTTTTCTTTTACATATTTGACGGGTTGTGTTTAGAAATATGTATATGAAATACGTATGAGTTCTTGGGAAGTGCTTGTTGGTAGGACCTGCTAAGCATTAACTAGTACGGTAGACCCCCACATCCCGGAGCGTCACGCTCAATTGATCGTGTAGGTTGCAACATTTCACTTCAATATTAGCAGCTGTCACTTGTAATTTATTTTGTACACTGTGACTCAATTCTATTCCACTGGTGTAGTAGCTCAACATCGACTTACATTTGTAAATGTCAATTGAGACATAAGCAGGAATACAAATCTGATAACGCTTAACGTTTCCTTTAATTCGGACAGATTTTTAAGCCCATGATAAAAGTGTGTAGCAACAAATCCTAACAATTAATGCAATTTTATTTCATAAAAAAATTAGCACTCTCGAGTCTCCAGCCGTTCTTATCATCATTTAAACGCTTAGATAAAATAATCTATCGTTCCTATTATATTGTTTAGATAAGCGAATACGTACAAATCAATGCAGTAGCTCGTTACGAATATTACAAATTTATAAAAATCAACAAAGATAACATAAAAACAAATTAATATCCGAGTCCACTCGAGATGTTAGATCAAAAGAAATGGTCCGAGGCGTTTGCGGTCAATATATTTACTAGTGATTCGTTACGCTCAGGGCGGATACTTGTGCCGATGATAAATTATGGCCTCGGTCATCTTTTACTAAATATTTTGGTTTAAACTAACAAATTTAAACCATATCACCTATGAGGAAAGAATCTTATCGTATGATTTTAAAGGTGCATGAATTCTTGTGGAACAATAAATTAATTTTAAACTTTATGCCTTAGTTATTAAATATTATTTTACTCCGGACGCCATTTGAGAAGAATTCAAATGACATTGCGGATTGACAAATGATTATCAATCACAGTTCAACAGTTAATTTGTTTTGAACATCATTTCAATAATATATCATTCTGAATTTTAATAAGTTCATGCATGCTTATGTTATTTTGTATTTTATTGTTTCAAAATAACGAAATCATATATCTAAGATCTTATGACTATTCCCAGAATGCGGTCGGGTCGACAAGACACTGATTAGGGCCTCAATATAAACAATAACGCAAAGTTTCTCAAATGTAGAATATGTCGTCAAATTGATCAGATCCGAAATTAAACATTTGTAATTGGACATTGAAAAAAGTTTCATGAAGTTTGTTCCCCAGCTGAAAAAAAATGAATCCATAATTCCAGGTGAGATTTCCGAGTCATCACGATGAGTATGAACACATGAGAACACTTCAAATATTAAAATGCAATGTTTTTATTACAAATATAACAATAATTTGAATGGGTAGGGAATATAAAGCTAAATTGCACTTATTTACTGGGTTGCGACGATCAATCATGGCGGCCGAGTCATCAGCTAGTTCAAATGTCAAACGAACCTAGGGTGGCAATAAAAAAGAAAAAACCGAGTTGCCATTATTAAAAAAGTGACTGTGACTTTATTTCCATTGTGATTGCCGATTCGGGATTATTAACTGACTTGCATTATTTTTTGTATTCTAATATTGATAGATTGTTTTTTTTTCGAGCAGGTTGCTATTGAGTTGTATATGTGATAACATATTGAATAAAGCCAATTCTTAATATTGAGTCTTGTGCATAGTTTGTGATTTTTATGATACATGTTTTTACAAAGTGAACCAAGAACAAAAGAATACACCAAAAAGTTTTTCAAATTCATTACAAAAATATTGAAAAAGCTATTCCCGTGATCAAAATTATCAGTAACTATTTTAATATTCTTTGAGCAATATACTTACGTAACAAAGTTCTATTAATTGGTTACATGATTAACGTTCGATGAAGTTCATGGAATTGGATTCGTTCAATAAAATTGGCTTGCTTTAATTTTACGATTTCGTTTGCGTGATCTGGTCCGTTAATAATCTAATTCATTTGTCCATCGGGAAGGGGCCTCATTTTATCGTTATTATTTTGTATGCGATGGTCAGTTTATTTATATCTTTATTACATATTTAATTTATGTTCTTAATGTCTCGTATATATTAATTGTCTTACAAAGTAACAGACAAATTTAGATTTTTCTGGTAAAGCATAAAATTTGAACGTTTATTGTCCATGTAATTTAGCTGGTCTTTTTACGTTTATTTTTTATGTGTAGATGACATGTGAAAGCGTAGTAAAGGAGGTTAGGAGATTATGATGAGTGCTTGCGACTTACTATGATCAGGAATGCGTGCTAACCAAGCATGATGATTCTTTTCAAAAGCGCCATCTAGAAATGCCAGTTGTAGACATCTGAACTAAGGCAGATAGATGGATACTGTTTAACATTAACCGTAGATTGAAATATATTATGATAACAAGGTTTTTGCTTTGTTGGACATACGACAGGTCTCCATACTTTCATAGTAGAGATACTGCGCGTTCGAACGAAGCTATTCGAATCTTCGTTCGTCGTGCGAACGGCAAAGGATTGGAATAAGTTACGAGTATCAGTATTCTTGTCCGATTATGACGTCGGTACCTTCAAGAAAAGAGTGAATAGGCTGGTTCTAAACTAGTGCGTACCATTTTTCGTCCACATCGTCACTTAACATCAGGTGGGATTGTGGTCCTAATTAGCTATAACTTAAAGACAATATATAAAGCCTTATGAATATTTAAAGACTCGTTAGGAATATCTATTGATAGAGAATTAAATGTGTCGATAATAAAATAAAACAATAATCTAAATATGATTGTAATTGGAAGGACAGCACCGCACCAGTGCTGCGCAAACGCAAACACGGCGGAGATCGCGTGCAAACGCACAATATTACCGGACTCAGCCGCTCCACGCTACCCCATATTTTAACAACTGTCCTAATACATCTTGCAATGTTGTTTTTAACTGTTTCACCACATTATTGTTTGTTCTTTTTTTGAATGTTTATTTTTAATTTTTGTTTTATGCCGCTAGCGTTGTTGTCTTTCATTTCATTCCTTTTTTTATCAACCGATCAGACTAGATTATCAGTATAACGAATAATTTTTTTGTTACTATTTAGCAAGTATTCAAGAACTCTAGAAGTGCATGTAAATTTATCTGTGTGAAAAGTAACAATTGATTTTTTGTACGAGTAATGATTAAGATTTTTTTTTGAATGATTTAAAATATTCAACGAATTGGATGGATTTTTTTCTTCATTTCAGGTGCCTGTCAATGAAAGCGCCCGACAGGTATGTCGCTAGCTAGCTCGCGCGATCGGTTTCATTCGACCGGACTCGGTTTGTTCGGAAGCGTCCGGAGCTCGGCCGGTCGCTCGGGCGCCAGGGTGTAGCTTGGAAGACCACACGACACAACCGCCGCTCAGGATTTTTTTACCACAGTATTCTTTTTTCGTACCAAAATTGCTTATCAATGTGTTTTTTAATATTTTTTGTGCAATCCGTATTGATTTAAATGCTAGTTATTGAAGTCTGGATTCAATCATTGATGTGGTTTATTTCCAATCGTTTTAACTTTTTCCTGCTTATTTCGTTTACTCGCCATGTACGTACGATCCATATTTATTTCGTGTTGTGATTATTTTGTTACGTATTTGTAAATTGGTGGGTGATATTAGATGTCGTTGTTTTGCTTCCAGGTTACACCTAAAATTAGGAAGAGATTCGAAAAAGGCAAAAAAAAATAATCACAGATAAATTTACATATTTTGTATTACAGTAGAATTTTAAAAGATATAAGCATGTTTGTGTATTTTATTTACATATTGAAATTGTTTTCTTGAAATCGAGTTTTTGTGTTTTGCTTGAGAAGTTTTTTCGCATTTACTCTAAAGTTTAATAATACTTTAACGCATGGTGGGATTGTGATCCTCAAGCGAGCTTGTGACAAATTCGTGACGATCATCTTTGAAATTGTAAAGGATTTAACGCCTCCGTTAGCACGCTTCCTTTGTTGGCATCATAAAGCCGCCATTAAAATGTTTGATAAAGCGTTGGCCGAACAAAAAAGATACAGCGAGCTACCGTAGGCGCCCCACAGAGAGGCCTCATTGACGACTGGTGCCACGCTGTGGTACTAACAAAGGGAACACAAAGACTCGTGAGTGTTCCGCTCTCCTATTTTGGCTGATCATTGCGATATTCTTAGTGGCCTTGTTAACACTGCATACAGACTTTTGCATATTCATTTTTTACTTGAATAATGAATGCAATAAAAGCGTTTTATTAATTGAAGATACAATATTTTTAACAATAAATTTGCCTTTTCTAGAATGTTTCCCAATGCAGAGACACATGCCTCCTCTCAGAGTATTTATTTTGTTAACGAAAGTGATCTGCCTAATTAAAAGATACGATAAAATATGTGGATCACTGTCCAAGTTAATATATCACATTATTACGATTAATACAAGAATAAAAAGGTCGAGTTCCGCTTAAGGAATATTAACGTCGGTCATTGTCACGGCTGTTCATGTTAGTAGAGTAGTAGAAGGTAGAGACAGCTATAGATAAGTGCCAGCATAAATAAATAGATTAAGACAGGATTAACTTACCACCGAAATTACAAATCAAAGAGGTGTAAAAAGATACACAGTTATTATTCTAGTCGAGGAATCTATATACAGAGACATACATATATAAGTGCTTCAAAATTACAATTCGGTACCAAATGTACACGTATTTTAAGACACGTAACCTACATTGTTATTACTTAAAAGAAGGAAGTAAACAACCAATGCCCGCGTAATGTCATGCCAGTTGGGAATCGAATTTCCGACCAGCATAATATCGTCGGATGTCTAGCTATTGAGCTATAGCTGTTCATAATATAATATATTCAATTTTATTAAGACCAGTTTCAATTTTACATTAATTTTACACATGGTATTATCCCTCCTAAGAGGTCGTCATTAGACCACGGACTCAAGATATTGTTATCTAAAGAATTCTGAATCAAAGTCCTATATTAAAGCTTTTCATTTCAATCTAAATGCTTTTAAACGTATTACGATAGTTAAATGTAGTTAGTGGGCAAGAGCTCCTCGTGGTTTCTTGTTAGTATGCTTCCTAACGCTCTATTGTCAAAAACTCTATAGAAATTATAGGGTGACCATAAGTTATCTGTTTAATGAGATTGTTGCTGTATAAAAATACAAACACTGGATGTAAGAAAATAAAAGATATAAAGGGACGTAACTTTATTTGTGATCATTTACAGACGATAGTTGAAGGATCGTTGGCTAAAAGTTCCACAAGACAACCTCAAATCTTAACAAATCTGAAGAATAGTCTCGATAAATGCACAGCATAAATAACAATGTTATATTTGAAAAAAAGAGTAGAACAATATATAATATATTTAATGCTGTTAAAAGTTATCAAATAATATTATCGCAAAATCCGTTCATATTTATGTCAATTCAAATAAACACTAAATCGTTAACCCTTTGACCGTCCGTGAGCAATTTTCACTTCGGAAAACGGAATGGAAATGATTTGGAAAAGGGCTGCAACGCTTTAGCGCCCTTGTCTTTCTCTCCCATGTTATTCTGAAAATGTAGTTTTTATTATAACTTTGTTTTGTAACCTGTGTTTGTATTCAAGAAAAACTTATTAATTAATTTAAAAATTACATCTTAATTTACATTGTGCCAATCTTATATATTGAAGGCTAGAGTAAATGGTTTCTTTGCTTGAATTTTATTAATGATAAAAGTGATGTTACATCAAGAAGGTATTTTGTGAAGAAGTCATAGTTTTAGCCAGGCGAGACATTATTTTTAGTTTACGTAATTTTTGTCTTGCTGCGTTTTGTTGCGTCTCGTTTCCTTTTATAATCTTTGTAAGTTGTTTTCCTATCCATGTAAATTCAAGTGACACCAGATCAGGAGCGTCTAAGTTATTTTACAGAATGGTAAATGTCTTCAAAGTTGAAGATCGTAAACATAAGACACTGTTTTACTAATAAATATTTCTATTGCGATATAAGTTTGTTGAAAGCGTGAGTCATGCGACATTATATCGAGCGTTTCAAAAATTGCCACCTCGGCATGTTCGGCGTGAAATTGCAAGAGGTGTCCACCCGTGCCGTTTGTTTCAGCGACTCCATCCCTTTGTATGTAAATTACGCTTTCATCTGTTAACACGCCTTTTGTGAAAATCAATGGGCGAGTGCAAGTTCTTTATGCGTCATCCGAACTCTGGCCGTTATATTCTTGGACAACTTATTTATCACTATTAACATTCTTAATGTCATATTGTGTCATATGCTTAAAACTAAGATTAAACCTATTGTGTTTAATATTATTATAATAAGCTCATATCTTATAATGTTACGTGGTAGCCAAAGAATAAAAAATTGCATTTAAGTATATCGGTAAGAGTCTACTTATATATTTTTTAAACATTAAACTTATATGTTAAAGTTGGAATTCAAAATACTAATTTACCTAAATAAACTAATGTTTCAACATTATATTTCGCTAAGTCGCTACAAACCTACGAGAACACGCGACTCCGGCGATCGGCTAAAGCCCGCCGTGGTTAATGAGGCCCCACGCCAATTATGTGATGAGTGGCCGGTGCGTTGCTCCTCACTCGCCACACTTACCCACTTGCGCGCGGAGGCGTGATGACAAACGGAACGTAAACTTTCCCTCTCGTTCGTAATGCCCCAACTCGGGTTACGCAATGCGAACCGACCCTGCTGTCACATTCCCTCTCGACCCTTGTGACCCTTAGCGCTAGCCAGTATATCACCTGAGTGCTGAAACGTTTGACCTAGTTAACAGCTCCTGCATACTACATTTACGGACCTGGCACGTAATTATTTAGACGTATTTACCAACACATTTTAAATTAATAATAATAATATCCTAGGACATATAATATCCTAATTTAAATTATCAAAACGCTTAAATTTATTAGTAAATACTAGTATATTACACAATTTGCGGTTTCTTTAACAACTAATATTGATTGTGGAATTATATAGAAAAGAACTGATCTAAATCAAATACGGAAAGCAACATTCAGCATATAATTTGAAAAACATTCACGAGTGCTTATATGTAAAATTGATGTTACGTATTTGACGTATTTTCAAAATGATGGGTTAATTAATTAATTCATTACTCAGTTTCTGTTACTTTTGTTTCAACAAACTTGTTTATACAGATAAAAATGTGTTTAATCTGCTTACCCCAAGTAAAATTAAAAGACGTTGAGCATATTTTTTATTTATTAGTAATAAATGAAGATATACAAACGAATGAATGTTTGTGTTGAAGTCTGTCATGAATATCTCAGAAGATCTAAGATAAATGAATCTATAAAATTAATTGGACAAGTAATCGAAAACTCACAAAGAATTTCTTCATTTCTTGTCCGGGGGAGCGGGATACAAATGAGGGGCGGACATTGAATAATTTGATTTCCTTATTTGCAACAATCAATATCGAATAAAATATATTTACGAGAAGAATAAAACACGATAAGTTTGATAAATAACACTTGATGCGTATTTCAATTATTGTTTAAATGATTTTGAAGTTACGACAGATGGAAGTGAATGAATCATTATTTGCATTGAATATTTCGTAGCGTGTGTACGCGCACACAAGCACACACACAAAGATATTGAGTGTTTATATTTAAAACTAAGAAGTTCTAATTTTGACTAAATATTTTTGTTTTTCGCACAAATTTTGTAAAATAGTACGTGAGGAAAGTCATTGCCTCCTTAAACACAGGTTTACTTAGCTAAGGGGTCAAGGCAATATTGAACTTGATCTGTAGTGTGTAATAAAGATTTATTATTATTATTATTTCGACGACTGACTTAATCGCGATAGAAGGAATAATATGGATTTTTTATGTTCTTGATAGGTACGTGTTCTCTAAACAGCATCTAAACAGTGAGCATACCGTGCTATGCAGCGGTTGAGGTATGTATAGCTATGTGCTTGTTGTACATCCTAGTTGTGACCAACGATATTTTATACTATAGATATGTTTACACGTACAAAATCAGCGGCCTGCAGTGTTCCAAAGCAGTGACGGCGACATTCACACAACGCATATGGTGGAAAAAGGCCAACTTTATTAAAATGATAAGAAAAAAGCGAAGAGTTGTTTGTGATTTAAGCGTAAAGGTAAATACATGACGTAAGCTATAGGAAAAGCGTCCAATTGGGCGCTTTCTAGTCTTCACTTTTCGACCGTTAATGGAATATGCACTTTTTACCAATAGTTTATGCTATATTATTGTTAGGGAGAAAAAAATCGTAGACAGCCTTCGGGGTTTCTGGAGTGGAATAAACCATCTAATAACTCTGCTACTATAATTGTTTTATAGTAACTGTAATATAAGATAAAATTAAACAATTAAATACGCCCAAATCACATTGGCATTATAATCAAAAGGTGTATGTCATTGCAGACTCTTAAAAACAATTACGTAAGGCATTTGTCATGATTAATCGTTTGTGTTTTCTTAAGAGGAGTTAAATTAGTAAGCAAACTCAGGTGCAACAGCAATTAACTAACTTTCAAATGATCCCCTCAAAACAGTTAAAGGGTAGCATGACCGGGAGCTGCGGCCTGCGGGGAGTAGGGGGCCGCGGGGACAGCGGCGGTCGCAGACGGCATATTAGTACAAATAATTGCATTTACTACCGAGCTGGGTGACGTTTCCTGCGGAGTATCTACTGCTGACTCTTGGAGACAATTGAGTTACAAACACAAACCACCCTCTGGAATAAGTTGCCGTTGATGAGAATATTTCACTTCTTGATTAACATTTCCGAAACATTTACTGAACTTTCGAAGGATCTTTCGAGAGTCGGACGGGCGAAATGTTATTTAGTTTATCCAGATCCTTCGCGTGTTCGTCTTTTATATTAGGTTAATTAAGAAAGATTCCTCACTAAAAATAAGCTCATATTAGATTTTTCGCGTAATTCATTCGGGTACTTATTTAATTCCGGATATAAAATTTCTGTGATTGAACCCCAGCGGGTGGGGTAGGGGCGTGAATTCCAACAAAATTAGCACCAGGGGTCGAAATAAAAAAGCGAAGGAAAAATTTAATGAACAGGAAAATGCTCCTTTTTGCAGCTATTCCATCTATTTATCTACATCGGGATGCCCATTACCTTGCTAAGAGAAAAGTTTACATTTTTAATTTAATGATTCCACTTTGTGGAAGTTGGGCGGGTTTCGGCGAGATCTTAATTTGGGGATTTCGAGGCGTCTCGTTTTGTAAATATTATTCCTTTAATAAGACCTCACGTCGAGGGGGTCCGCCGGAGTCCGTGATTACGACTCTCTTTGCGAGCTTCATTTTAGACCTCGTCATTTTGATTGGCGCTAATGAAATTTTTCCTACTCTGCGCCGTATTCTTGTTCTTGACAGAATAATTTTCAGGGGACATGAAACGACTCGTGTCACGACATCTACACACCCTCTAAACAGTTATTGCAGGCTGTCTGACGGCAGCTGAGACGGCGTCATCGCCTTCTTCATTTAAATTTTTCACTTTTGCTAATGCAATTTCTTATTTTATCTCTCGCGAAGTGGAGTGCGTGTCCCATCTGTAGCGAAATTTCTAAATCGTTAAGTCCCAGCTGTGTTGGTAGAGGCGATGACGTTTCGCTTTTAGCGGCTGTTTTAAAATTGAATATTTGATGGCGCACTCCCTTATGACGAATCCGCGGCGGGCGCGAGCGGCCTATTCTGTGGTAGATCATTTTGGAACGACTTTAACGACATGGTTTATTATTCTTATATTCCATAACGCTTTACGTTTCCTATTTCCACGTCCCCTTTTGTCATCGTTTGATATTAAAGAACTAACTACCAAAGAATAGTATGATAATTATTGTTCGTTCGTATTGTAACATAAACCATTAGTAAACTAACAATCTAGGTATAAAATGTATGATTTAGTTACATAGAAAATTGTAACTTTGTTGTGTTTCATGTGCTTAATGAATTTTCTTATCGGCGATGGATCTGTACGGTCGTTTGTTCTTTTAGTCCTCTGGTATGCTTTTGTAATACGACTTTATAATTCTAGCCATTACTATAGTCCTTACACGTAAATGAATTGAAAAATCGATATTTATATCGTTGGATTCCACATTATAAATGTAACGATTTTATTCAATCCATTATCAAACAAGTGTACGGCACTTGAAGCATCCCATTATAAAAGCAAATGGTTACAGCTTAGTTCGTTTCTAATTACACAGATAAGCGGCGTTCAATAACGTTGTTTTATCACGTTCGTACGTTTGGAATCTAATTGGAATTTTGCATGTTGATATGTGGACTCTTTATTGGTCGATATTATGTTTGCTTTCCGATATTGATGTTTGCTGTGGGAATGGAGGCGAGCAAGTGTCGGGTCATTTTGATAATTGTATGAGCCAGCGGCGCAATCATGATTTATGTGTTTTCATTTTTTATTTGTTTGTTTTCAAACAGTGACAGTAATAATCAATTCATTATTTTTTTCTGAAACATTTCTTAATCTTAGTCACTCCATGTCTACAAATACACTGATTTTATAGACCTTTGACGTCTATACAGAATTAAGGAATGGAACTTCTTAATCTCTACCTATCCTTTAAAATACCCCTTGTCTTTTAGTATTACCTTCATATCTAACTAACCTAATGTATATTTTTAATTAAGAAAACATAGTGAATCAACCGTATTTTTATTAACATGGACAAATTTTAAAAGGCTAAAAGTTAGTATTTAAATGCTAATGATAGAGATTTGGGGTACAGTACAGTTATTTTTAATCGAAATTATGTGTAAGTAATACACCGGGGTCGACGGGGGTCGGACTTTTTTACTAAAACATCTGTTGTGCGCGTCGCAAGAGTTTTTTGTTATTTCAAAAGGACACATGATGGATCAGTTTCAACACATATATGTACGTCGGTCTCTTTGTTGCTTGCTTTATGGCTTTGTAATGTGTTTCTTTGTTTGTGAACGTGTTACAGTCGCTTCCGAAGTCTTGTAAAAAAACTCTAGCTGTCTAGCGCACCAAAAGTGACCCGTCTTGTCCTTGTCAAAGTGATGTTTTTCTTGTCCAAAATAATTCTACTTAGATTAAATTAAACAAGGAAGACAAATATGTACGTAGTACAATCAAGCAGAAAAAGCCATTTCTTTTGTAGCCAGAATCTTATAGGTCATTGGTGGCATTTGTATATACATATATATTTTGTAGTATTTTGTTAAAATTTTAAAACTTGATGTTAAGTAACATTACTCGTAAATCTTATCTTAAAAACGGAGCGATCGTTAATACTTATTCATCCATACCCTACGACACGTAGTAAAAATATCAATTTAATAGCATGAAAACACGAAAACATCTAGTTAAATTAACTATAAATTTAACGAAAAGTTATTGATACAAGCCGAATTAAAATAGAAAACTCCGTTGTCAGAATTATGGATGTAAAAGTTGGCATCTTTTGTAGTCCTTGCATGCATGCATTGTATCATGTAAAAATCTATTATATTAAAAAGCTATTCCAGTTTACAAGGAAGGCTTTCCAGTCACCGTGTTAATACTATTATTTTTTACAAACTTAGAAGTGGGCTTAAAGCACAAAAGGTGGTATAGTTAAGGGCGCCATTGCATGAGAGCGGCGTAAAGTATCACTACGGGATCTTTTGTGCTAGTGTGGGAGAGGTAAGAGTACGAGTCCCGTAGAAACCAACGTTGCGTGGTTTCGGAATAGGATTTAGCGCAGATTGCCATGCCAGAGATTATCTTATCAGAGATTATCGAGTGAAAAAAAAGTCTGTTTGTCGCCGAATTTCTTTCGAATGCTATTAACGAAATGCGTGTTATCAAGGAAGTTACGCATGGATCAGGATTAAAGATTTCTGTTTTTTTTTGACAATTATAAAAGCATTTAACGGTTGACGTGTTTTATACACGGTTTATTTTTCGAATAGAAGATTAGCGAATTACTTTTGTTAACAAATTTAAGTACTTCACTTAAGCTAAGGCTTGTCTGAGAACATTAATTACAGTTATATTTAATATATAAATCTGTGAATATACTTCTATACTATAAAAACTTTCTTTTTATTAATATTTAATAAAATCTCTGCCGATTAGCTTAAACTGACTGGAAGCGACTGACTTCTTTATCATTGCTATCTTCGTGGCTGTTACAATTACAACAACATTACGATGTCTGGTTTCATTAGGTATGAGTCATTCATCGAATGTAATTAATACTCTATATTCTCAGCGTCGTCTTAATGATGTTTTGCATTTCCTTAGAAAAAATGAACGAAACACGAATGAACGAAACACGAATGAATGTGGCCAGTGCAGTGCACTCTCAAATCAAAATTCCACATCATAAACAAACTGTATTTAGCATCCACCACCGCCACATATAGGGTACGTTTGATAAATATTTGACAACATTGCTGTCGCAAATAAAAACTTTGCAACTTAGTTTTTCTGAAATTTAGGAAAATTTATAAACGCGTCAACATGGTCAGTACTGACGAGGTTATTCAACATCAGGTGAGCCACTTTCTTGTATTCCTTCTTATATCATAAAAATCATTGACTGGCTAAAAAAATATTTTAAAAAAATACCGACGATGAACAGACGCAATCAACAGAAAAAATATCGAATCCAAAATGTGATTAGTAAAGTAAACATAATAAGGCGTCCAGTGATAAATCACCCCCGAACAAAAGCCATCAGTCTAATTAAATTCAAAATGTATCCATTTCCTTTCCGCGAACAAAATAATAAAGTCGAATTTATAGCGGTTACAGAACGGCGAAAGTGTACGTAGTGCTACGTATTGCAATGAAGTGTTGGAAAAAAGACGCGACCGAGCGGGAGTTTTGATTGATCACCGACTCGGAGCCGTTTTTTGTGTGAAATTAAAAACACGGACTGGGCATGCGTTGGATTAAAAAGGAATTTCAGCTGGCCAATAAGCAGAGGGAGCCTCGGCCTTTGTTGTCCAAAACAAATTTTGAAATTAATTTACTTTTATAAGACGAACATTATTTGGAGATCGATTCGGCATTACCGGCCCAATGTAATAGACACAATCAGCTGAGAATGTTTTTGCGCCATTCCTATTTCGGCATAACGTGCTCCTTCATTTCGCTATTAGAAACAATTGATTTCCAAATGAAATATTTTATTTTAATAAGACGTCGTATTTAGAATGAAATAAATGAATGACTTTGTATCTTCGCTGTGTAATAACTCAGTAATCGCTCATATTAATCATATTTGAAGATTGACTATCGAACTTGTTTTCATGACAAATTTGAAAATTGTTTCAAAAAGGATTTTAGGAAAATATCATGACGACGTTAAACAAGACGTACTGGACCGTGTTAATTTTATTGTAACTTATTCTTTGAAACACAATCAATATACACGAGATACTCTTGATATTTATTGATATTAAATAACTTATCGATGAAACTAAAATAAAAAGTAAATATATTTGGTATTATCCAATGTTTAAGAAAATGTTTTGAAAAAATAATATCGAAGAAAAGACTTTCAAAATCTGTATATCATATGTATTCCACTCGTATTTACTAACAGTTACATTTATAATAGTGAGACCTCAAACGCACCGCAAAGGAATAATTAAAGCATCTATAATACATTACCATTATGCATATTAAATTCATGCGAGACTTAGGTGGAATGTTAGGAGGAACGGCTAGGGAGAGATGTGAACACCCAATACCACAAAGGTAAAGCGTAATAATAATAGCTGTTCCGAGCTTTATGAACGATCAAAATTGCAGGAGCACGTGTATAAAATACACTTTGTAAAGTAGATTTAAATTTTAATACGAAGCTCTCAGTCGAGGGTCGTAAGTAATGTCTTGGCGTTGGTAATACATGGATTTGCTTTTGGTTTTTACTTTTACGAAATGTTTAAGAGTTCTAGAACTATAAGTCTAAAATGTTATATGCAAGCATTGATAACTGAAATATGAACGCTGATGCCTAATGACTCACGCAAGGAATCAAATGCTTTCAAATGATCGATATGGCAAAAGTTTTGATGATTTTAAATATTAACCTTTTATCGTTATTATATTCTTGATAAGAACTTTTATCTAAGTATATAGAAGAAAACCATATTCATAAATATAAATGGTCGGCATATCCATGCTAAGCAATCGCAGCACAGGACTCAGGTGTCGACTGCGGCCGATTTCACAAGACAATGCTTAATAATTTCATTTCACCATTACGCCAGCCATCTTTGCGAGTCGCACAGTTAGAGGGCACCGACGCGCCCTCCTCGGCAATTTGCATTGTAACTCGGACCACGTAAAGGCCCTAACGGCCATACCGCCACCTCGTAAGTCCTTGAATATATAATTTTGTTGCTTTTATTAACAGCAACTTTGCTTGGGAATTGACGATATCGTTCTGCGGCGACTGTTTATTGTAGGACGATAACTGGCTAGATTTATTTTATAGTTTCACAGGAGACATTACACCGGAGGTCCCTCTATGCGTTAGCCGCGAACACCTTCGTACCAACACCTATAAAGATGGCCGATGCGTGCAGTCATTAAATTATTTGTTGGATTTATTCGACAGAAGGCTTGTTGTTTTCTTTTAATAGGTTCAACACATAAAGGAATAATATACATTGTTGCAAAAGTATGTTATCGCACAAAAAGATTATAAGTAGCCGTATGAAAAGAAAAATAATACTGTAGCATTAGGGCAAATGTCAGAAAGAGAAAATAAAAAGAGAAGTCGCCGATGAACCGCGACGATTAAATAGACGTAACCGTAATTACGTTCCCGGGCCTTAATGCAAAAGTTGCCGCGCTCGAGACAGACTTTTAAAGTTTGTTTTGATGCCTATAAATTAATGTGTTTGCATGTTTTCACTTTGAATCGCTTTAAACCTCTCGTTGTGTTCGGGGCCGCCAATTCTATTGGTTTGCTATTGTTATTTATCTTAGGTTTCACTTTGCAACAGGCTGCGTAATGGAATAAAACAAATATGGAACCTTTAAAAAAACTTTTTATTAGCAAAAAATATAAACAAAAATTATTCAACTAAGTTCGATTTAAATGGATCTCTCATCAGCTCAGACGTCGTCACTTTTGTTAATTAATGTCATTCTAATCATCATCATCATCGTCATTATCAGCGGTCTGAAGAAGTCTACTGCACACCGTCTTCACGGATCGCCATACAGATGATTGATCTTTCTTACCACTCACATATGTTTACAAAACATACGTGGCCGTGGCCATTACACTTTTTATACTTTCATCGACAATGTGGTGTGTTTGTGGAAATAGTGATTTTATATATATAGTGAAGTGAATCTGTATAGTACGGATAGCCTAATATTATAAGGTTTGTTGTTTTTCGGAGATATTTTGAAATTTATGAATTTTAGCGGAAAAGGTTTGGTTGATTTGGTACAAACTATGTAATGACCTCCCGCTAATCATTAATATACAATAACAAGTCACTTGTTTCCTGCTAGTAATATGTGACTACATTTTTGGTTGGTTATTATACCGTAGATACCGTGCGTATACCATACGAGTATAATCGGTACTATTTTCAAATAAAATTTGTACATATTTGTTGTACTACATTTTATACATTTATGTACGTGTCTTCTTAAATATCTTATAAAACATGCAACGCAAAAGTATGAAGAGGGAATAGATCGTTTTTAATTCTTCCGGTAACTTTTAGGGGAATGTACGTATAATTCCATTTCGTGTTTTAAACTCTTTAGGGGTCGGAATATCGCCATTAATAGGTTGTGAAAGGTTTCCTACTGAGTAATATTTGAAATGAACGCTCAGTGAGCAAACTTCGGCACTTTAATGTTTTATTAACTAATAAAACATTAAAGTGCAACATAACTATGTCTTTTCGCTTTATATTCGCCTATAAATGTTTTTGTCTTTCCAGTAACAAATTTAAATAGAAATCGCGCGTTTTTGTGCCCATTCGTATAACCAATTTTCATCGAAAACTCGTAAATCGTTCAAATTTCAATCGTTAAAAATGATTAGGTCTCAAAATTTTCAGGGGATTGTGTTGTTTTTTTTAATAACATAGAAGTGTCCGTCTGTCATGGCATTCATTACACTAACGATCTGCTGTAAAGGCTATGTGTGCATGTTCCCTGTTAGATAGCCAGTCCGCTGAGTGACCCGCACTCGGGACATGCCAGGCGCGAACATTCCCTGTAGACTCTGAAACGGCTAGACCGATTTCGATGAAATTTTCGATGAAGTTTGGTAGCCATTGGGCCTACATAATACATAAGTGCTACCTGTGCGAAGCCGGGGCGGATCACTAGTTCTAACTAGAGATCTGTAGATTTTGTGACAGCTACTACTACATTTTAGTTTTCATGTCAAAGTAGTCGACTGTCTTCCTACTCAGCTATGCATTCCTGATTATGTGTAAATAATATTGTTCCCACACAGCAATTGAAGTGCTTTTATGCAGAGTTGAATGAGCGCCGGCCGGCGTGCAATACGGGCGTCTTATTCACCACTTACATGTGGATATTGACACTTCTGTCCGTCGTTAGCTTTTGTTCTAACACGTGTTAGGTTACATACACACGCACGTGTTTCTGCGTCACTTGCGCGCAGTTTGGCGACTGGATTTATTTTGTTGTTGATCACGAGCCTTCGCCATTCTTATGGCGCGATGGCTCCATCACGTTTTATGCAGTTATCATTTTTATAAGGGGCATTTACGCATAAGAATATATTTAACTGTTATTAAAAGATACGAAGGCCAACGGATAATGTAAGGTCTAATCATAATGTGGCCGGTTAGGTTACAAACCTTCGCCTTGTAACTTTAACTTCTCTTTTCATCAATATTTCGTAAAGAAACTCACTTGACAAAATGCAGCTATTGATTTTTTTTATGTGAGTTGGTGGCAAACGAGCAAGCGGATCACCTGATGTTAAGTGAACGCTGCCCATAGACATCCGCAACAGGCAAATGTGTTGCAGATGCGTTGCCTACCTTTAATGGAGGGCATAGACAGGAAAAAGGATATCTCCTTTTCCCCATAAACCCCCTCCCCGTGCAATCCTCTTCCTTTTCCCATCCTATCCTTATGTGGAAAGGGTGGAAAGGGGAAGAGGACTGAAAATAGGCCTCCGGCACCTCACTCATCAGACGAAACGCAAAGTACTTCTACTTTACGCCTGTTTTCTGTGAGGTCGTGGTATTCCACCGGTCGAGCCGGCCAATTCGAGCAACAGATGTTGTTGTTGCGGGCTCTACCACTGTAAAAAGCTATTGATGGAAGTGTAAATAGTTTCATATTGAGATTTAAGAAGTTTATTTAGTATTGCAGATAACAGTGTTAATATCTTTCTACCTCGGTTTAACTAAGAGTTAGATTTTTCTTATTTAATCAATAAGAGTACGGCTTATAAGCATTTAGACATTTGACATTTCCAAATAAAAAACAAAGTTATTTACACGATTAACATTAACAGTAGTTATTTACGCATTACTTCATTTGTGTGTAGGCAGTATAACAGAAGAAGGCAATTTGTGAGCAGTCATTCAGTGTTTTTTCCAATAATGCCTTCTCCAGTTCGTGATAGAACTCTACGGAGAGGCAAGTGAAAAGATAATCGCATCGCGCGTCGTTCGCGCGTTATAATTAGTACAAATCGTCTGCTCCGCGCCAGCTTCGCGTAGACCCATAAATGTATAGACACACCAAATTACTGAAGTTATTATTTTAGTTACTTATAAAAATTGGACAATAATAATCTTGTAAGAAGTTGAATGTGAAAATTCAAGTTTAAAATAAGTAGGTGCATGTATTTTGTTTGTTTCGACCAATAGTCGTCCGTCCACTGCTGGACGTCTATTCGCCACAAATTCGGTCCCGTCTGCTTGTTTTTATTACCAGGTATCAATTATTAAGCAAACATTTGCATTTGCATCTATGTACGAAGTAAGGTTCTTTTATTTTTAGCACTGTGAATGAAGCTCAAATTAATTAAGAATTACATTTCATATTTGTAAACTTTAGTTGTAGGTGTTATTAAAGATAAAGTTATATTATGTTATTATTGACGTGTTATTTGTTAGTTTAATTGTATTTAGTAAATTTCTCAGCTACGTTTCTAAAACTTTATGTAAATATAGAATCAAGGTTGTCCGCTCTAAGCAATTCTAAAGTGATTGTAAATGGCAGAGAGTACCGTAGTCTCGCGAGTTAATAGATTCCATTATTTATCGCGAGTGGTTCGAATCCGCGTCGCGCGACGATTGATGGCGCCGGCGACGGCACCAGTCGGCAGAAATGCGACAACGTTTCACCCGTCAAATTTGTAATTATCTTCATCCAAAATTGCAAATGTTCAATTCATACTTTTAAGACTTACCTACTTGTACTGCGAAAGTTATAGCGACACGAAAAAACAGATGAATTTATTCTATTAGCTTATACGAACTGTAATATTGCACAATGGTTCGGCTCGTTTATTAACTTATTTTTAGCTGTCGTGAATGAAAGGAGAAAAAAGGGTTATAGAACCATAATAAAATTCCGGAACTAGTTGACTATAAAAACAAAGTGAACCGTAGATATGCGGCACCTTTAAGTTAAATGCCACCAAGAGTCTATTTAATGGTAGACGTTTTTATGTCGCTTTCCCAGCGATTGGTTTCTACTACTAAGTCGAACCGATCAGTAAGCGATTCGACTCGGCTCGGAATCTTTAAATTTTTAGTTTTATAAGAAATGTCCATTCTACAGCGCTGAGATAATGCTCCCAATCGCTTCGGTGACGCTGCGATTTAATCAAACAAATTAAGATTGATTTTTTTTACAACGGCCCGCTAAAGATATGCAATGAATATCTTTTTTTCGACCGGAATCGATTCGATGCGGTGCTTAAACGCGGGCATTTTAATTAAAACGGCATCAAATCATACGATTCTTTTGGCGAATCCGACCCGGCCAAACGATTCCACGCCACGGTAATATCGTATAACAACAAAACCTAATTTCGGTCGGGACCGGCTACCGAAAAGTGCAGATCGAATGCGGTGTAAATATGCCGTCACTAATCACTTGCCGACGAAAAAATCTTCGGAATTGAATCTAAACATTTGTCTCTTAACGAATCGTGTCGCGCGAGCTGCGACTCAAAGCGGCGTGATTCGGCAGTATGCGATCTCGTTTCCGAATGCTCGCTGCCCATTCGTTCCCCGGGCGACGCCTACCCGCTAAATAAGATGCCTCGCGCATACCGCATAGTTACGAACTAATGAAATCTCCGAAAGATCTCAACCCATTTTCTTAACAACTTTTCCGAGAGAACAGTCGAGTTCAAAGATTTTACCCAAAGAAATAATTCCGCTAATAACGCCCGCCGCTCGTACGATTACGTTATGCAACCATAGGAATTTCATTAGATACACACGCGTTTGTTTGTTAAGGCGTTTTCCATTGCTAAAAGTTTCTTGAGGCGGGTATAATTCCTTTGTTTGTTGTTGGGGAGGCGCGCCCGCCTCACCCACTACGTTTTCTAAGTCATCGGGTCCAATTATGCCCCTTTGTAGGTTTTGATATGTAAATTCACGATTTTATTAAACAAACCGTGATGCCATTCGAAAGCAGCGAGCCGTATTAATAGCTTCTTCAGATTCCTCTAATCTCTTTATCTTAAGACAACATTGGATAATTTCGGGGGAGATATTCACCTCTGCGCGCCGCGTTACTAGTTCAAGCGAAAAGGTTCACAAGAGCGATGTGCAATTTTATACTTATAGCTCGCTGAGCTAATGAAACGAATGTATAATTGTTATTGCCGGTAGCAGAGGTGGACAATGGCCCTACAAATTAATCTGCAACATGTATGTGTTAAGCGTTTGTTACCGGCGAAACTACCCATTCGATTTAAGCTTAATTTTTACCCCAGCACTATTAATAATTTACAGAGGAGACCGGCAACGTTTGCGCCATATTACATCACATAAATTAATAATGTCGCTCGCTTGTTTAACTGCGAATCGGATGAGTTTTATTGACAATTTTGTTGGGAAAGAGCAATTTGCGGGATGGCCACCCAGTGCCACCAAGTGGTCACCAAATAGGGGCGCGAAATTCGCGAGGGGCGCGGACGATATGGCTCGTGGATTTGCTGTATTTGATAACTAAGCCGTTTACGATAGCAGGTACACAATATAGCTTTGCCGCGTTCATTGCTTAACTAATGCCTATCGATGTAATTAGCGTTTTACAAAGCCGGCATTTGGTTCATGTCTGTCCGTCCCGTCCGGCATGTCAACTGTCTTTAGAACATAAAGTACAAGAGTCAGATTCGTTTCCTAACTCTGCAATATTGTGAGAAGAAAAATCTTTACCTTTAAATCCACGACAAAAGTTACTAATGATATTATTTTTCCTAAAAAAACGCTTATTGTTGACTCAGTGCGCCATCGGTCACAATTATCTACAGAAAATTTGGTCTAAGAAACGGGTGCGTAGTTGAACCCAAGGTTCTAAATTATTTTTGAATTTCAACAAAAGTATTAATTTATTCATAATTCCCTCTCAGTTCATTCGCAGTCTAACTAAATGATCATGCAATCGGCCGTTGTGTTTGCGTCGCATAACTGTAACTCGATACGAGCACCCACGTACACAATTGCATTTGGGGTTGCATTGAGGAGATGCCGCGTCGCACTATTATTGTTCTAGCATTCAATTCCACATCTCTATCACAACTCTCACAGACTGCACTCGAATATTTATTCCTGACGCTGACAGCTACGAAATATTCCAATTACTTTTCATTCATCCATCAATTTTCAATTATAACTTTGTAACATTACTAATAAGAAACCATCATGGTAACGAGTGTTGTATAAAATACGATATTTTTATTAAAATAAATAACTGAGAATCACGCCCGTACGGAAGGCTGTGATTAAGGACCTTCATTTGGCACGGTCCTGGCACACCTGTCTCGTTTCTAGCTCCGTACATCTATATTTCATTATGCTATGTGATTATGTGCAAATCTAACAAAATAGCTAGAAAATACGCTCATAGATTGGATGGATGTATTCCGTAGCTGTCAGTGATTATACTTTTAAATGACGATAAAAAATCGATGTTACAAATCTAGATGATTTAAAAGATTGTTGGATAGGCTCAGATGTGAAGATAAGTCCATTCCGCGGCAGAACCGACACTTTTGAATGTGGCTTATCGCGTGCGAGCAAAACTCGTTGTCGCCTCGAATCAACACAAGCTTTTGTTATCGTTCAATTTGAATCCGCCGCCGGCTGCTTTATTATTTTAATGAGAGTCAATTTTCAGGGATAATTGAATGGACGTCGCGCTGCTACGAATATTACTGTGCCCTATGCACGGGTTGATGCTGAGCTTGATTTAGGCATTATATTGATATTGACATAGCCTACAGCTGGAGTAGCCAACGAATTAGTTATGTCAGGATTTCTATTTCGGAAAGCCACTTTATTGAGAGGCAAGAAAGGCTTTATTTTAAAAAAAAATATTAAAAAGTCAATGTTTGTTTGTCTATTCGTTCCCAATCCATTGATCAGATTGTGATGAATCTTTGATACGTTGTTCCGAAGATGCTCGCGAAGGCTTGTAGCCCAAAACTATCTATAAAAATAAATGTCTTTCGATCTTGTTAAAAAAATCCATTGAATTATATGAAAAGACGTAACTTATAACTAATAACTTTAACATATTTGAAAAGACGTCAATAAAATATAATTGTAAATAAAGTTATCGTATATTGTATATTATATAACTTTTTGCTCAATATTAGTTTGACATATTTGAAGAGACTTCTTAAAACACAATAGGCAATCAAACATTGTTTTTTACTTTACGTTGCATCTGAACGCTATCCGGTAATCAAGTAATGAATAAACTAGGGCTTGGCTGCAATTGCCAGTCGAAGTTAAGTTGCTAACAGCCATGACACTAGTATACCTCATTTGATTTTACACAAATTTGAAATACTAATTATAGTAAGTATTGCCATTATTGGCCAGTAAATTAGTTAATGGCTTAAATTACAATTCAAACTGACTGTCAAATATTTGCAGTGGTCGGGAACAGTCGCTGCGACCCCACCTATAATCAAAGTGCGACAATCGTACCGCCAAGTTATATTATGGTGACATTTCGATTCTAATGGCGCGCTAGTTGTGCCTATAGTTAAAGTTGACTTAGTGCCGCCGGCTTAATTAAAGGGGTGCGTTTTGATTTGTCGCCAGCGATATAAAAGTATGCGTTTAATGTTTTGATTGCCGACTGTTATTAATTATATCAGTAAAGGCAATGTAAAATTTTCCGATATAAGCATTTTTTTGCAGTTCAAAATATGTTTTTTTTTATGTTATTATATGTATACCTACTGGTACTAGTATACGGTATACCTACTTCAAAACACAAGGTCGTGGGTCCAAAATTCACTCGTTGATTATTAACGTAGACTAGTTAGAGGCCTATACTTTTTTTTAGCCTCTTTTGATGACAAAATGTCCTCAAGGGCTAGTAAGAAGGTTAAGAAGATGTGCTATCAATTCACTGAGCAGGAGATAATGAGTAAAGTGGAGTTGGGGCGAGGTGGTGTAACGGAATACGAGCGGTTCGTTTTAAATATATTATATGAGTTGCGGGCAGCGGGCGACCGCAACCGCGGCACGCGACGCGCCCGCTCCGCCTTGCCCCGCACGCCCCCGCACTTCCCATGACTAACTTCATAAGTGCGCCTTACGCGGTCACTTCGTACTCATCATTGTTATATTATTGCATTGACCTTACAGACAGTTAATATACATAAAGGAAAATATCTACTGTAATTTAGATTAATAAAGAATAAAAAATAGCCACTAGAATTATATCCTAAATAATAGGTATACGTCCATTATTCACGTGAAATTTTTAAATATGAGATTTTCACTGTTTCATAAACCGTAAATTAATTAAGAAATTCAATGAGTAACAATTTGAAGGGACCCTGGTGAATTGTCCACAGAACCCTTATTTATCAGTCTGCTTCAAAGGACTAAATGTTATACGTAATGTCTCAGAGGAAACAACTGGAACCCAGCACGTTTCTCTTGTTCCTTCCACGAAATAAAAAAAAATTAAGCATCAGAAATATATGATATATATACAAAAGAATGCGAACATGATTTATTTATATGCACCATATGAAGCTGTAATTGGCAGAGAATATGTTACAGTTAAATGCACAATAGCAACATGTCTCATTACAACAAAAACAAAGGCTCATTTTGGAGAGACGTTAACGGTTACCTTAAAGTGAGAGCTTGAGTTTGGACAGCTCACCTCGCGTGACTAGTCAGCTTAATAAGTTTTTTTTTAAATTATCATACACAGTTTTCAGTGAATTGATTAAGTCTATTAACTCGTCGCTTTAAGGTGACAGCCATAGGCCATTAACGATGGCTGCGGTTTGTTTCCGTCTTTTGAGTGAAATTCGATTATCGATATGAGATCGTCTAAGTGAGGCTTTTAAATTAGCGAACTGTATAATTAACACGACAATGTATAAATTAAACTAATCAGACGTAATTATACTTATTCGACAGTTTGATTACGACTTTTCTGATGTTTTATATGAAAAATTCTAGCTTGAATGCTTAGATGTATGGATGTAGAAGTAAGTAAGGTGTGCCAGGATCGTACCAAAGACAAATTCATAACCGCTGCCTACTACTCACACACATTCAATTACAAAAAAGCGAGTCAAATAAAATCGTAAAAAACATAGTTAAAAAAAGTAAAAGGAAGTAAAAGGAAGTATATTAAGACTATTTGAATTAGGTAGACAATAGAAGTAATTATCATTTTTTATCCTGATTGTCCTAGCCGGGATATGGGGACAGTTGTGAAATTATGAAATTGTAATAGGTCCTTAATGGCGATAAAACTAACAATGAAATACTATGTTACATTAATAGACACATAAAAAGCTAGTGATTCCTCACAGCTACTATATTTATTCACTACAAAAATAATTGTTTCATCGCGTATTCGTGTTGCTCTGTAATCATGTCACCCGTCGCGTTTTGGACATTTAGCAAATTCGTGTCGGACTATCAATCCAATAGCACAAACACGGTGCTCCATTATTTACGTAACATAAAAAGAAAGAAATATTTTCCATGTTAAACATTAGTTTTGTTTAATTTGTTATATTTGATTAAGATAAGTGGAGAAGCGGTGAGGTGCTGGGAACGGAAGTCGCTCGCTCTGACGTACGTCAAGCGGGATGATAATGTTTTGTGAATGAATAATATACTCTTAAATATGTAGTTTGACGAAATAAAAATTATGACCTGGAAATTGAAAAGGAAAAGATGATATGATTAGATGAATAACCTTAATGTTTACAACAATTGTACGACAAAACTTAAATACACGTTGAGCTTACCTTACCTTCCGTAATTATATTAATTATTATTACACACATAACATATTTAATAACTTTAACACAATCCCTAACAAACGTCGATCTTTTTTGATAAATATCATCGACACAAAATCTATTCTGATCTATCAATGAGTTTTAAATAAGTGCCTAAAGAATTAATCATAACCCGGATGTGGAACACAATAGAATGATTCCCACATGCCTCCGACAAAACAAAACAGGGTTTAAACATCGTCTAAGCGCTGAAATAACAAACCGATTACGCCACGATCAACCTTAAACCTAGCTTCAAGTAATAAGCTGACAGAGGGCTTAAAACAATTCTTAAATCATTTTAAAATGAAGACAGCCTACTCAACAATTAACGTCCTAAAAATGTAATATAGTATATAAGACAAGTACTCAAAAATAATTTGAGTAATTCATATTATTTTACGGAACATGTTACTTGCATACGCTTGTAAACTATCACTTGGAGTAAGATGTGAAAACAGCATTGGTAGTCTCACTCAGCGATCCAATATTTAATAGTTTTATGATGTATTATCAAAACAAATCTCAACCAGTTACTATGAAGCGCTGCGAGTACGTTTCGGCTGCAATTGTTCGCCGCCGGAAAGGGTTTGATATTTGAATGATTTTTTTTCGATGTCTTAAGATTGCTATTATTTTATATTCCCTTCCAGCTTAATCAAAAGTAAATTAAATGACAATGAACATGACTACTATTTCAATTGTAATACTGAAACTAGGTATAGCATACACAATATATCTACATTAACTTAATTTTTTCCTTTATTCAATAATGCTAGTAAATAGGTTTTTCATATTATTATCATAGTCTCAATCAAAACGACAGCGTTCAGGAATAAAGACAATATTTTTTTTTTGAGAACAGCATATACTTCTTTTCCATGAAATATTTATTGAATATGATCTATGGAACTTCACATTTAATTTCAAACGCAATATACAATTCTAACATATTACATTTGATAATCCATTTGATTACAATTTCATTAAATTGTATGTATGATGTAAAAAAAACTTCACTTCAACTTAACGTCATGATTGAGAAGATTAGAACTATTAATTTTTGCACTGACACAGCCACACAACCACCTGCATTGCCTCATATAAACTTACGTTAATATAACCAAACCGGTACGATTGGCATTTAATGAAACGTAGCTCCGACGTGGACATTATTCATGTGTACTGAATGTATTTCTTAGGCACAAAAATAGTAAAATCAATTAGAGTGTTCGTCCTAAAGCAAGTTTTTTCCTTTTTATATATCTATATTAACTTTGTTCATTGATTGGCAAAGATCGAAAGATATCAGATACCGACGGTTAACGACGGCCCATTTATATTTATGCGCATTCGTTATACCTAGAAAAGTGGGGAGGTCAAAAATAATGAAACAGTATCAATATATGTTAATCGCAGTGTAAAGCAAACAGAAACGGTCGATACAAAAGGACTTAACATGTTTTTTCTTCATATTTTATTATGAACTTCTGCTCAACATCCAGATGTGTTAGTCTGATCAAACAAAAGATTTTTCAGATGTACTCGCACACAGTCAGAATGTAACTATTACGTTCTTGATTTATGAATAACTTTTGTTTACTTTAAAATTCCCCCCGATATTTTAAGAAGCACGGATACATCGTATAAACTCAGCTGAAATATTTTTCTACTAATAGTGTATTAAATTAAAAGTAAATTACGTTGAGAGATATTTTTTTATTGCCGCATTAACACATGTTTGTATGTCGTAAATGGCAGCAATATGTAAAAAAATATACTAGAGAAGATTTTTTTATAAGATAAGGGGGCAATCGAGCGGGTCGCCTAACGTTAGGTATTACCCAACGCCCATGAACATTCACATTACCATGACTAAATGCAGATGTGTTGCCTCGAAAGGAAGGAGTACGCTCTCTTCCTGAAGGATATATTTAAGATAATATAATTACTATAGCATAGCATTTACTATATTAATATAGTAATTCGCTGTCACCAAAACGATTTATTTAAACTACACAATGAATCGCTTAGAATAGCTTAGCTGTGAGTGCACGCATGGTATATTGATTACGCTCGATTTTTAATAGATTACTTCCTAACCCGTTGCCGAAAGCGCCGATATTTCCCTAATAACCTATTTAAAAAATCATAACATTTATTTTGGTTCGGCAACGATCACACGTCCGCGACTCTATTCTGTTTCAAATCTCTCTAGCAATTGTTTGTTTTCGTTTTTTAAATTGAACGTACAAAATGAAGTTGAACATGAGTCGAACAAAGCTTTGTTAGTTATTAAATTATTCCGTGAATAATTGCTCGGAAGAAACAGAACAAAAGTGGCCGGTGCACGTGGGCGGCTATTTGTACGTACTTAGCATCGTGCAAAGGAATTTATGTGAGTACAATATTCACGTGAAAAGAAGAAAAACGTAGTTCTACACAGACTTAACATTTATTTTACTGTCTCAACTTTATACAACGTGTTACTTGCTTTAATCTTGTTTATATTAAAAGAAGCTTTAATAAGTGATCTAAGTGACATACGAACATACCAAACATACCAATTGTCATTGTCATATTATTAAGAAAGGATATTAAACTTTACGCACTAAAATCCGTGAAGTTTAATATCCTTTCTTAAAACGATGTAAATTTATAAAAATCTTTACCACCGTCCGGGCACATTTGTTCAAGTTCAATTTCATACAGTCAAATAGTACTACTTTATCTTTCAAGTGTCTTTCTAATGGTGGCTGATGAAAAACATGTTTGGATTTTTTGCTTACGAAAGTAGTTAAAAGCCGCCGCATGGCATATGACTTATATGACTCGGCAATATTTGTTGCCAGAATTAGACGGAATTAATTTAGGAACTAACAAAACGTGTTCCTGGCAGGTAGCGATTCTTTTTTTAAGGGCCGCCTCAAATGCCGGCGCGGAGATGGCGGGAACAGTAGCTAAACTTTTTCATTGTTCCGCTCATGCGTGTCAATGTGAATAGAAAGCTATTTCATATTAAAAAAGGAAACTATTTGGAAATTAATGACTGCAAAGTTAAAAGTTAATAGAAACGTATCGAATTTCAAATTAATTTTGGCGCCATATACAAGAAAGTTGATTTGATATTAGTCAAAAAATAGTGACGGTGCACAAATATAAAGTTCAATTTTGTAAAGAAGACCACCTAAAAGCACTGTTAGAATATAAGCAAACAATTTAAACAAATACAATTCAACAAACTTTTAATCGACTTCCCGTGGTATTCGTATTGGGATGTACATCGATAATTACGTCACACTGACAGCTTTAGCAGCAGAATGGTTTTATACTTTGATGATGTTATTTATAAACTATTTTAATTAAGATAACCGAAAATTATAATCTCTTAAAGTCAGCATAAATTGTATTTCATAAATGTCTTCAACAAACACAATTTACGTTTTATTGGAACAAATGTGGGCGTGAAACTTTGACCCTTAGGGCGAGTGTCGCGGTCACTCGTTCAGAAATTGTATAATTTGGCGAACGCAACAAACAAGAATAGCCCTGTCCACGCCAACACGCCATTGAGAACAAAGCGTGCCAAACGCAGCGCCCGATGACGAGTGTAGATTGAAAAATCCCTACAAAGCCAAATTAATAATTTTGGAAACCATTTTTTTAACATTTATTTTAAAAAAAATATACGTTTCTACTGATTCAAGGGTGACGGCATGTCAATAGTTATTAATAATTATAATACTAAATATTGTTATCGACATGACCGCTGACACGCTAAAGAGACTAACATTCATGATTATCTAATAACTGGAACGGATTAGCCTAAATGCATTTGTTTTATTATTTTATTATTATTATTATGTACTTACAAATATGCTCAACAAAAAATTAAACAGAAAACAATGTACTTATAACAAATTGCAAACGTAAGTAAGAAATTGATAAATACATAATAATTTCGTGACGGTAAAAGAGTCCCATCTTTTCTGTCGGTGCTATGTGTATGTATAGTTTGATACGGGAGCTATGTACTTAACTTTTCAGATATAGAAGAGTACATGTAAAAGCCTTGCCATAAAGTCTTCTAACTTTACCTAGTTATACAATTTGTTTCAAAGTCAAAGGAATTCCTAATATTCATTGAAAACAAAATGAAAATATGTTATGAAAACGCGGAAGAAATGAAATAAAACGTTAATATGTGGGGAGCTGTTACCGTCTCGACAATGGGGTTGGACAAAGGGAAGTTGTAAGATGGCTCTTCAACGAGCGAGATCGAGTTACACAGATAGAATTTCTCCCGCTCTGACTAAAAGTTATATGTAAGATTGTCTCTTGTATCCCATTATCGATTTTTAATATTTCGGTGGAAGTGTCACTGTTTAGTTTTATTACATTTGTTTAGCTTCCAAATGTCAAGATCGCAATTCGATTCTCAGTCAAAACGATATTTACGGGAACAAAGTGACGTGTTTGATATTTAAGTGTAGTGTAGATATTTTCAATCTGATTTACATCGAAGTATCATAATTTTCGTCTTCGTAAACTCCCCAGCTCCAAAATGTAATTGTATTAAAATGTTAAGGTACTAGTCGGATTTATCTTGCTGAACACATACATAATATTATGATATGTAAATAACGTTAACCTTAACTTTAGAACTCTCCAAATACAATGTAATTCATATTTAAGCTGAAAATAACGCTCAAAGAAGCCTCTTACGGTTGTAATTCTTTACGAATGTTGCAAAACGGATTTAAAGTCTTTCTGAAGATGACGTCTCTTTCTTCTCAGCAGTCGTCGAGTTTCCTTTGTAATTAAATATTGAAATTAAGAAATGAACAACCGCTAATTACAGGAGCTTGTCCCTCGGGGCCCGATTGCGTTGCCCCGGCATCCGTAGAAAGGGGTGTCGGAGAGTGGGCTTCGGTTACGATTTAATATTTAAGTTATCGCTCCGAGTGTGTGTTTTAGAAGGTGTACATATGATTTTGATTTATTCATTAAAGACAGAATTTTGTTATTTAAAATTCCTTATGAACTTTGTTACGTCTAATGTTTTTTCTGCAATAGAATTCGTAAGCAATGAAAGTGAGCAACAGTTTGTTATAAAAAAGAAAATAGAGCTATCATACTACGAACATAAATTCAATGTTTGGACATTTCAATTACCCAAACCACGTGGCGTGCTGCCGAATTCGTGCCATGAGCAATAAAAATTAGAAATAAAAAACGGCAAACCGTCCCTTTTTACCGAAAAACACGAACTACTCAACATTGTCAGCGCTGATGTATTACGAGTATAGAAACGGTTCTAGAGTTGATCAACTTTTCCCTATACTTTGCTATTGTAAATATCCAATCAACGTCGAGTCGTAATAATGCATTTTATGCATGGCTTTTCTTGCGTATCGAATTATTGTATATATTATTCTTTTGCTGTTTTTTATTCTATACAAATAAAATAACTTAAATTGCATTACGCTACTCTCGCTTCGATTATTTGAAATGAATAAACAGAACTCCTCGTATTTGCATTCATATCTTTGCTATAATATTTTGTCAGTTCAGAGAATCAGTTTGAAACGAAACGAGTTAAGAACTTACATAGTAATAAGTATGATGGGAATGTCTTTATTAACTGGCTTTAAATCAAGAGGCTACGGGAGCTGGTTAATACCCTATCAGACAAACGTAATTAGTTTTGTAAATAAAATGGCTCGGAGAAATTGAAACGTAGACGCTACCTGACGGTGATGGTGACTTGCAATGTTTGTCCCACATTCTGTTCTAGAGTAAAACATTACACATAGTATTTTGATAATGCAGCATCATCAAATGCTTCCGTTTTAAGTTTCAAGCTTCTAACTGGTTGTGTTGTTACGTTGTAACTATGGGCTAACGTCCTAAATATATAAAAATATGGATATATTAACGTGGAACACTTATAGACGTTATAGAAATGTTTACCAAGTCTTACTAGCAATATGACCAAAAATGTTTTAAGGTGGTGCTTGCCAATCGGGCAGTGCTTTACGATAATAAATAAAGTGCTTGCGATAGCAAAATATTTTCAATAAATAATGGAACATTCAAGTTAACGAAAAGGAACCACAGATACTGACTTTTTTAATTAATATCGTAAATTGTAATTCCGCAGCTGTGTTTCCGCATTTGTTTTTGTTTTGAATATTAGCAAGTTTCCGTTTGCCCCAAGGGACAGGTAACATTAAGGGTGCATCTCGCTCCATCTGAACATGGAATCATTGTAAAGTCGACTTATGAACCCGAAACTTTTCCACCCCAAGCTTTTTATTTAATTTTTTATTTTTACGACACGATTAAACGCGGCTTTGCTTTCAGTTTTTATTGTTACTGTGGACGTTCCCTCTAATTTTTGGCTTCAATTAAATTTTCCGCTTTATTAAATCATTATTTTTGATGGCACCATGTTTAGTGCACGATACCTGCTTCAATTTATAACCTAACTTTATATCTTTAATTAGAAAATGTTGTTATTTATGTCTCATTAATTAATTTATGATGTCATATAAAATCAATAATGTGCATCTCTCTTCTTCCTCAGGTACTTCTCAAGGTGAATAGGTATTATGTGTAATCAAGTAGAGATCTCATCCTAGCCTCAACCGGAACTCGTTTAGGAAAATAGAGCATCGCTTTTTTATAAACAAAATCATTTATCATGTTTGTACTGAACCCAAGACAAACTGCTACTGCCTTTGAGTTTACCGTAGATAAGATTACGCGCGTTTGTTTTAGCTTGCCTACCGATTTCCGAGCCATTTCTGAAACAGTGCCCCATTGTTTGGTGTTTCCAGCCATGATTCTAGTCGAATTATTTTAACAGTCACAAGGGGTTATAAGGCAACGACCTGAGCTGATCAAATTTTGTAATCTTTTAACTAACCACTTATAACTGTGACGTAAACTTATCTTTGGTGCGTTTATATGTTTTGCTTAAAAATGTACGTATGTTAATGCACATATGTATATCCTGTGATGTCCTCCGAGCTTATCAATTATTTTGAATGTTGCTTTTATAAATACATTGCTTTTGCACGTGTCTTAAGTTTTATTATCTATTGTTTTTCTTTGATTAGCTATTGTTTCATTTAATTTCTATTCTGCAATAGAGTTACGAGTAACATAATTTTTGTTCTCACAGCTATAATAATATCATTTGGTATCTTAAAAAACTAGAGATAAAACCTATAACTACAAACTTTTTAAGAAGACAAACACTTTTAGTCTTTATGTTTTAAATATCGGTATAGCTATGGTCTGTTAATAATGCTCTATTTTATAGTTTAGTACGTCATGCTATCTTACCAATCGAATGCTGTACTGTATTATAAATTAAAAACAATGGAGCTTAGAGCTCGTTATCTCATTATGAGGAATATTTCATTTTAATCAGAAGCCGAAAGAGTTACTAGTGTAAATAAGTTCTCGTAGAAATACATCTAACATTAATTTGTGACGAATTATTATAATAAAACTTACGGGTATCACTGATAGCCGACTGCATCGAGACAGTTCTGGCCGATACTAATTAGTCTTTCTTTTCAGGCTTTTCTTAATAGAAGAAAGGTAGCAAATGAGCAAGAGGTTCACCTGATATTAAGTGACCGTGATAGTGAAGTAGGTAGCGACTCATAGGCATCTGCAGCGTTGCCTACCTTTAATGGACCAATGAGGGGACAGACAGGATACTGATATTTCCTTTTCCTATATATCCCCTTCCGCCTGTATTTATCCTCTTAGAATGTCTTAGAGCAGACTAGGATTAGGCCTCAGGTATCTCACTCATTCTGATGAGTGGGGTACCTGAGGTTTTTACCTTTTAGGAGTTTTTACCTGTAACGGAGAATAGTTCTTCCTCACGCCTAACTTCTGTGAGCTCGTGGTATTTAACCGGTCGGCCCATTCGTGCAACTGATATTCTCGTTTCGGGCTCTACCACTGTTAAACATAAATATGATTATTTGTTTAAATATGTGATACCGTTTAAAACATATTTTCTCCCGGTTCGTGATGAAACTGGCACACCGCCGGATGTATTTCGACGCGATCAATTGTTTTATACAGGGCCTGTTTATCGATTTAATGTTTTAAGGATGAAGAACAGTTTTGAAAGAGTTTAATTTAATACATAAACATTCCCATACGGGTTATAGAGCGACGTGTAAATATACCCCTCGAGAGGAGCCCGACCGGGACAACTATAAACATAATATGACTATTAGCTCGCGATAGGCTGTCAGCGACTTGTATTTGGTCTTTTCAGTTTGTTGAAACTCCCTTGTAGTCGGGGAAGGATGTTTACGCCCCGTAAATGTTATGATTTAGTGTCAGTAATTGGTAGTGAGTGTGAACACGTCCACTAAGAGTCGAGAATAGTAACACAAATATAATAACAGAGACCCTCGCCTCTATTTATAGTGCGCTGGCAGACATCGCCGCCCGCTTTGTTCACTATTACCTGCTCACTTTAATCATTGTTAGTTTTTAGTTGAAAGGGTACTGGAGTAGTTAAGCTCATGTATGCATCGTGCATACACTTCTTAAAATTTTGTAAACGATTAATTACTCCGCATTTTACAAAACTGAAAATATGCTTGCAAAAAACATTTCTCAATTTAAGCACAATAATATCATTATACTAAACACAATTTAAGTTGAGATAAAAAATATAAACTTGTTAGACGTTACTCATTTTTAACCACCGATCCACCACACAGGATTCTCCAAATGAAGGCTTTCAAGCAAAGGTCAACTTTTGCTGCAGCGGGCCAAGCAACAAGGCCTATTACGCCTTTTCTAGAGCACACAGTCTTGAGTTTTATATTATACCAGGAAGAGTAACGCAATATATTCTAACATACATATGTGTATATAATAAGAATATATAGATTTCGTTTTATCAAAGAGATAACTAGTTAAGTAGTCAACTTTTTGATTTAATCTTTCCAAAAGTTATTTAAGAAATATTAAAAAGTGATGGGTAACTTGTTCATTCAACCCGAGCAGTGACTATAGATCTTTTACGGGTAAACATGCATCCAAAATAAATTAAACTAAAGGGCAAGA